>OY970772.1:3921213-5121213 GCA_963853795.1 Xestia rhomboidea | reverse complement strand
AAAAGTCTGACAACCAGTCTTACCCAAAGGGTATCGTAATAACCAGTACTAACTGGGTTGTGGTCAGATAGGCAATCGCTCCATGTAAAATACTGGTATTCAGCTGCATCCGGTTAGACTGGAAGCCGACCCCAACATAGTTGGGAAAAGGCTAGGCAGATGATGACACAATAATAAAAGATTAGGTACTATATTTCGTAATTATTATATTCACAACAATAGGCGAGACGACAAAAAAATCTAATTAGTCCGTCACTTAGATTATCAAAAAATATTTCACCCGTGTTTTTTTTTTGTTACGTAAACCAAAATTGACGAAGATGCGACGCTTTTAAAATTCTCAATACGTCACGCCATGGTATAATTTTTAGCTAGTTCTGACGTCACGAGCCCCCACTCCCGAGTTTTGATGCGTTTTATCTTTGTCAATATTCATTGATTTACAAAAACAAAAAATGCGTGTCCATTAATTTCCAATACTCTAACTGACGGACTAAATAGATTTGCAATTTTTTGATACTGTCGTCATGCCTATTAATCATACTGGGGCGTGATTCAGAAAGCGGTACTCCTGTGGACACGGCTCGTATTGTTAGGAGGTTCCTCTCTGTGGAGCCCTGGCCCCTTATTCACAACGCTTTGATTCGAATTTCGATTTGGAAAGTCATATGTCTATCTTTTTTTGACACTACGAAATCTAGCGAGATAGACATATGACTTTCCGAATCGAAAATCGAATCCAAGCGTTGTGAATAGCTAAGCTGACCTTGGACCCTGCTCCCGATACCGGTGGGCTACTATTTTTTATATTTTTAAATGTTTTTTTATATTGTTTTTCACTTCTCATGCTCTAAAAGTACGCCAATATAGCCGAATAAAAACGAAGCGGGACTCAAATGACCACTTTAGTCCCTAGGGAGTGAAAAGTAATTAGTTTTTTAATTTCCTTCATGTGACATAGACAAACTCAAACAGCCAGTAAATATACTACTATTATCTGTGGAGTGTGGACCATCTTCATTGCGAAAATGTCGAGTTTTAGTTCCATGGTTTTTCCGCAAAGAAGGTGGCGCCATGCGTTTTAAATTGTTAATGTGTGACTGGTTTAGAAGAAAAAACTGACCGCGAAACCTTCGGAATTTTTGTCGAGTGTAAAATTGTAAGGTTTTAAATAAATTTATTTAGAATATCCAGTGACAGTGAAGAGTTTGACGTCGAGCAAATAGCAAAAGACATAATAGATAATCTTTTGCCGCCAAAATCGCGGAAGATTTACTTACCTAAAAACTTACGAAAGTTCTATGGACCGGAGGAATAATAAATGTTTTTGTACTAAATTGACTATTTTTCTCGCACTCAAAGTGAAAAGTACAGTTTGCACCTCGAGACTAAACGCCAACTTAATATACCCTCGGTTTCATTGACTCCCTCGCACGCTTGGGAGTCAAACCACCTCTGGTATATTATGGCTTCGTTTTGTCCCTCGATATAAAATATACTATTATATATTTGAATATTTAACCAACCATAAATTAATGTGGAAAACTGAATAAACGAAAATTATTGCAAATTAAAGTACTAAATACGACGTGTTTTTCCTGAGGAATTAGGTACTACATATTTTACCTACTAATAAAATAATAACTATCTATTCATATGTTATTTGCAAAGTCATTCAAATAGTGAATCGAAATCTATATTACATCTTATCATGTGTGTCGTTTATACATAATGTGATAATGCTATAGGTACCCAAGAGATATTTTAACCTGAACATATACCTACGACCGAAGTCCATTAGTTATCGTTTTAGCAAGTTGTTTGTAGATAAAATTATATATAAGTCATACACCTGCCACATGCTTATTTTGTAATTTTGTATGACTTTTAAAAGATTAATACAAAGTTTGATTAATATTAGAAACTCATTGCTAAGATTGTCATGTTTGATAATAATGTATGTATGGTAAAATATTTCAGTTACTTATCCTTTTCTCATGTAGACCGGAAGTCGACTCCAAAATAGTTGGCAAAAATCTAGGCAAATGATGAATTGATGATCCATACAGCATACTGCATAGTTACTCGAAAGCAAAATAATGCAATCTTGATCTCGTGAGATCGACAGTATTGATCGAGATTTTGAGAGGAAGCGCCCTGCTGGGCGAGAACTCGTAAGGACAATCTCGGCTCAAGATTGCATTAATAAGTTTGGAGTTTGGAACACAAAACCTTTTAGAGCAAAAAATATTATTATAAGAACGAGTATTATTATATTAAGGTAGACTGGTAGAAAATGCCCAAGGCATTAAGTCCGCCATTGTACAGTTTTTACTTGTGCATAAAGATTTAATAAATAAATAAATATTATTACAATTAACCAGGTATTCAGGTCAAGGTCTTCGTTTTATTTCACTTATAAATCGCTACTGAAATATCCGTTGCTTGAAATACGTCATTAGTCATTTCAACGTTTTCGAATAATATTATTTTGCAAACTAATAAAAACTCCAATATATGAGTAGGTAATGCCCGGCCCACCAAAGCGGTGACAAGCGGATCGGAGAAGGAACGTGGAAGAATCGACCAATCGAAGAACAGACGCGATGTGAATTTCAATCAATGAGATTGGTCCATAGTTCCATACCCGCCCGTCACCTCTCCGCTCTGCTGTAATCCTCTTTTGTGGAAACCTGGCCTAAGTCGTAGCAAGCGATAATTTTAATTACCGAGATATACGGAGGCGATTATTGCCGACCTGTACACGTTTATCTTCAGACACGAGATCTCTATCGCATACGACACAACATGTGTCTTTCTAAGTTTATGGAACTTCAATACTCATATAGATAATATTACAGAAGATTAGCCGATTAAAAGTGGTGACAAGCGCTTACTATTCTTACTTATCATAGTGTATTTAATGCTCTATCATCGGTATATTTGCGATAAAAAATATCTATTCATCATTGCCGTGTTTTGTGTCGCGTTCTATTTGAAAATAAATGACTTGAAAGATATTTCCCAGACTACTAAACCCGAATGAGAACGAGAGGGTTCTAAATCTGCCGATCAGTAAATCTTTGGAGAAAAGAAAACTTGGAACGACTTTGACAACTTTGGCCCAGACAAAATAACGTCGATACCAATAAATTGTCGTAGGTTCGCCGTCCTATTCAAGGGCAAATGCGTCATACTTTACTACTCTTAAATCTGCAGAATTAATAAATGTTCCTTTTTTTCTTGCTTCCAGTATTGCCGCCAGGATACAAGGTAGAAGAAATCGAAATACCAGTTCCATGGGGCCACGTCGCGGGCCGATGGTGGGGTCCCCGGGACAAGCAGCCAATCATCGCCATCCACGGCTGGCAGGACAACGCAGGCACATGGGACAATCTGATCCCACTCCTGCCAGTAACGACCTCAGTCCTCTGCATAGACTTGCCAGGACATGGTCTATCAACGCACTACCCAACCGGTATGCTTTATTACATCTTCTGGGACGGTATAGTCCTTTTAAGAAGAATCGTGCAACACTTCGAATGGAGCAAAATCACTCTAATGGGACACTCCCTAGGAGGCGCACTCAGTTTTATGTACGCAGCTTCATTCCCCAATGAAGTCGAGAAAATCATATGCGTTGATATCGCCAGCCCAGCTGTTAGAGAGCCCGCTTCTATGGTGAAAACGACAGGACAGAGTATCGACAAAATCTTGCAGTACGAGAACTTGACGATGGACAAAAATCCTTGTTACGAGTATGAAGAAATGATTAACATTGTGTGTGACGCGTACAAAGGATCCATTTCAAGGGAGAATTGTAAGATTCTAATGAAACGAGGCATGATGCCCATTCCTGCACATTTAAAAAAGAACGGTTATTTCTTCAGGAGGGATCCCCGATTGAAAGTCTCTGGTCTTGCGATGATGTCTATAGAAACAGCTTTGGAATACGCTGCGAAGGTCAAGTGTAAAGTCTTGAATATTCGCGCGTTACCTGGTCAAAGATGGGAGAAGATAAACTATTATTTGGATGTGGTAGAAAAGATGCGGGCTACGGCCGATGTCCGATTAGTGGAGGTAGAAGGAACACATCATATCCACCTAGAGTCTCCTGACAGAATAGCGAATATTGTGGAAGAATTCTTAGAGGAATATTAGTTAAGTTTAGCTTGATTGCTAATGTGATATATTATGTGATGCGTAAATGCACTGTAGTTAGGTACAGTTGTGGAACTGTAGTATTGAAGTATTTCTGGAGGCTTGTTCTTGATGTAAATCCTTACTTTTAACTTAAGTTTGATTTCTTTGACCTTTAAAAAGGTAGGTATCAAATCATATGGAATCTATGGGAGTTTCTCTCCTCATCAGAAATTATCAAAGCTACTGAAGTTAAGAAACAACTTTTCGTTAAGTAGGTACGTACCGAAGTTAGAACTCGCTTATACCAAAGTACAAGAGAGTTGTAAAATCAACTTAAAAGTTATGGGCTATTTGGTTTGTATGTACTTTGGGTCTTATTTATTTTCTATTATTTAAATAGGCTATTACCTAATACTGTGTTATGAATGAAATGTATTCTGTACTCAATACCTATATCTGCTTAATATGGTGTGGTTTTAAAATATTGATGAATGTAAGGAACTTGTATGGTAAGCGAAACTAAGTCTGGCATAATTTAAAGAAATTCCGTTCTCCGCTGGGCCATTTGAAGGTCAGTGTTACCTCAGGCGTCCGGCCTTCTGTAACAGTCAAAACATTGACTAATGATTACTTATCCAGCGTCTTTATTACGATAAAGTATGAATAAAATACTGTAAAACCTCGTTCTACGGAAAATGCTATTTACGTCACAAATATTATAACAAGGTTTCGTGTTGATGAAATTGGATTATTACCTAAGAACAGTAATGTTTAAAAAATAGTTCCTCAATCAAAACAATTAAGTACCTACCTAACCTTGAAATGATTTTTGAAGCTATTGTCTATTTTAAGTTGTAATGCTATGCTAATTGCTTAGTAAAAGTTTCGTTTAGTATGTTTAACATTTCATTTGTAAGGTCAAATGGTTGTGACGTTGGAAAGAGAATGTCTATGGTAGGTACCTAAGTTAAATAACGACGACATTATTTGTACAATGTGGCATTATTAGTAGAATACGGTTTTATGGATGCTACACATACAAACATCGTCATAATCGGAGAACAGAGACGGATCTGACAAGAAGTTAAATAAAACATGTGATTTTTCTAGAAAACCGTGCAATGATTAGTTTTTATTTTTATTCCATCTTTAAATAAACCTATTGATCAGATTGTATGTACTTAACCTTTTGAACGCCATTGTCACATATACGTGACAAGCAAATGCGTGCCTCGTAAGCCAAACGACACGAATATGTGACAAAATGGTAGGTGAAATTGTGGCTTGGCGCGGAGGGCACGCGCATGCGTTTATGCTCTGGCGTTCAAAAGGTTAAATTTTATATTATAAAAGTATGTAATAATAAAAAAATTGAAATGGCCGCTCTGTATAGTTTAACAAAATGTCAGATCCGTCAATTTTTTCCAATCAAACTTGAACCTAATGCTTTTGCGATAAAGTTGAAAATCTATTAAAGAATTTTGACAGATTGTAGTAGCTGCCGAATAGCATTCGGAGTTATTGAAATAAGTTGACGTAGTAAAGTTAGGCATTGACTTGCGATGAACAACTAAATAATAATCTAAGTTCTTGATTAATACTGTCAGCTTTTAGTATATTATTTGACAAGAGTATATTTTAATTTACCATCATAGCAATAGAGATTACAATGTGTTTTCTTTTATTTGTGGCTGGCTGAGTTAAGTAAATCACTGACATGAATGACTACGTAAAATACTTTATAATTCAATTGTCTGCCCAATCACAATGCAAGAACATGATCAGGACAAGTAGACGACACGCTGTTATTTTATTCTGATTAAGTGTTAATTTATTTTGTATGCGGTTAGTGTATTCATTTGAGTTTGACTCGCGACAGGTTTAAAGTAGGTAAGCTTAATGAGTTGTATTTTTTAATTGTCTGGTTTTTCTAACATTCACCTGTACTTAGTTCTAGAACTTTCTGATTAGAAGTTGGCTTGCTCCGGTACTGTCTCGTTGGTTTTGTAGTCGCAAGCGCCACTGCTATAGTTGGTGCCAGTTAAGATCGCAATAGCGGTCATTGCCCTTTCCCTAATATATCTTCCTACGAAACAAAACAAATGTAAGTATCGTTTTTCATTATAAAAAATGTTGAAGATCATGATTCAAGACTCGATAATGCTTATTTTTGGATTTCAAAGTTAGAACTTTGATAAATGTAGGTGGGTCAATGACCGCTTTTGCGATCTTATCTAGCACCAACTATAGTGCTGAGCACGAGGTTCTGGGTTCGATTTCCGGGTCGGACAGTATTGTTGGGTTTTTCCATAAGGAATTTCTCAGTAGCAGCCCCGGAGTCTGGATTTGTGCCCGATTGATGGCAATAGGCTCGTTCCCTTTTACATAGGACTTAAACATAACTGGCGAAATGTATTAGGTACACCTCTGTCTAACCCTTCGGGGATTACAGGCGTGATGTTATGTAAGTTGGCTTGTTCCTTTTGTCCGCAACTGATTATAGAAAATGTAACAATACATATAGTGCTAAATAGACATTCTGTTAAGGTGAATGCGCCAGGGTGGCCCGCGAAATTCAAATTTTCTTACGTTTTTTGCAATTTGCAGGTCAGTGTCAGGTTGTATGTTGATTAAACTATGAATCGCGGCTGTAAGACGTATGTAGTTATAGAATTATAATCATCAATACAACTCTCCAAGCGCATAAAGGTGTAGGAATGACTTTGACCTTGAAAAAGTAAATTCATACACCTTTATGAGCTAACTACATACGTCTTACAGCCGCGATTCATAGTTTAATCAACATGCAACCTGACACTGACCTGCAAATTGCAAAAAACGTAAGAAAAATTGAATTTCGCGGGCTACCCTGGAGCATCCACCTTAAACAAGAATATTCCACTTTGTCCCAATGGTGGGATACCTTGGTAGAGCAGAATAAAATAATCTGAAAAGTAATTAAAATCTCGCTAAACTATGTGTCTAGAATAAACGCGCAAACAAAGAGCTTCTCATTATGTAATACTGTAGTAATATCATTCCATACAAGGTAATTGTGACGTCACAAAACATGTATATCTACTGTAGCTGTTTGTAGATTATAATTTTAAGCGGGGAAGGTACTACACGGACAGAGTAGATATTCCACTGCATATAAATATTTTAATATATGTAAAAAAATTAAAGAGCCGCGGTCATCAAACGAGTGAGCGAGATAGTACATAAATTAATATTCACCGTCCTACTCCCACGTTTCATGACCGCGACTGTGAGTCTTGACATTTAATATAGATAAATTGTATAATTGTCAAAGACGGCTTTCCTATTTGCTTGTGAGTATGTATTCTGCTGGTTCAGATATTCATGACTTAGGCTGAATTTCACCAATAAAATTGAACGCTATAATTTAAATAATATCTAAACGTCGTTCTTGATCTTCTTCAATAGCAATGATGACACTTAAGCCTCCCCCACACAGGCGCGTGTTTGCGTTTTCGCGTTTCTGAGTCCCAATACAAAATGCGATATGAGTTCTTAGAACATTTTGTAATGGGACGCAGAAACGCGAAACGTTAAACGCAGTTTAAATGATCGCGTTCAGTTTGATTGATAAAATTCACCCTTAATATTAAATAATTAAAATATTTTTGTAAAGTTATAATACTGTCAACGCTTTTTAAAAACATACAAGAGGCTATGACTAAAAAAAAACAATAAAAATACAGCTTTTATTAGCACCTCATCGATTCATAAAACTATTTATTTATTTATAACAAAAACTGTAGCAAGTATTAAAATGCACAATGTTAATAAAAACATAATGTTCACTTTATTGTTTTTTATTTAATTTTATTATCACAAATCTTCAAACACATTCCTGACAGGCAGTTGTCAAATTCTTCCACATTTTTAATCTGTGAACAAGTGAAGAACGAATGGTATAGTTAAAATAAGTAAAGCAAAAATACAAATGGGAGCTGGGTAAATGGAAAATGCCACCATACTACTGGTTTCACAATTTTCCTCCACACGCTTCAAGATGCTTAATTACTATCCTGTTAGATGGGAATATTGATATTTCGAGACAATCGTTAATATTTTCATAGCATTGAAAGCCTCGGCTTTGAAAATTGTATTGGTCTTCAAACTTGATGAGATTCTTGTTTTAACTTGAGGCTACAGGACCTAAATTAGCAACTCTAATTAAGGTGGTTCAAACTTCGTTTGAAATATTGTTAGAATAAAGTTCTAATCAGCTTGCACTACAAAGTGGTTGTTACGTCAGTCACTGCGGGCCGAATAGTGCGAAATGAGTGGTTTTTTGCGATTTATAAAAAACCTATTGAGATTTAAGATTCATAGTGTATTGTCGGGACAATACACTATGAATCGTTTTTTATTACTAGAAAAAGTCAAGGATCACGATAAAGGTACCTAGTTTCGGGACAAGTTTATGTCATTATTTCTGTTTTCGGAATTATGTATTTGAATAAATGTATGCGGGTTAATGACCTTTATTTCCTACTTATCTGGCGCAGACTGTAGGCACGCATTCCTGTGCAATGATATCGAAAGCCATTACAGTTCATTTCATTGTAATTTAGTAGTTTCTTAGGACCAAGTCAAGCGTAAAATTGTCTTAAAACTAGACTTATTTCTAGTAAGCGGCTTTTCGAGATCCGTCGCAAGCAGTATACAATCTATTTTTATAGCTCAAGGACTCATATGATTACTGAAAATGCAGCTTATAACTCTACTTGATTGGTTCGAGGCGGCGCGGGATAATAGCCCTTCGAAGAACTTGAGGATGTCCTTTGCCCAGCAGTGGGACAGTATGGGCTCGACAAAAACAAAGATTTACTTACATCAA
Source organism: Xestia rhomboidea (assembly GCA_963853795.1). NCBI lineage: Eukaryota > Metazoa > Arthropoda > Insecta > Lepidoptera > Noctuidae > Xestia > Xestia rhomboidea. The sequence goes on along the minus strand of OY970772.1, from coordinate 5,112,200 downwards.
GGGTATTTTCGTGTTCTTCACATATCAGGGTTAGTTTTCTACCGATTGCCTTTTGTTCTACTAGTTTGTTGTTTATTTGTCTCCAAATACTGCTGGCTGCTTTTAGAACATTCATGTTGCCAAATATGTACATGCCTGTAAAAAATAAAAAGTTTAACCTTTTGAACGCCATTGTCACATATGCGTGACAGTCACATATACGTGACAAGCAAGCGCGTGCCCTGTACGCCAAACGACACAAATATGTGACAAAATGGTATGTGAAATTGTCACTTGGCGTGGCGGTACGCGCGTGCGTTTATGCTCTGGCATTCAAAAGGTTAACAAACAATTTTTGAAATCCGGTCTAGGCTTTACTTATTTCAGGTACAATCCCAAAGGCGACTGAACTTGATGAGCGGTGGCAGGCGGCAATGCTATCTACACTTCAGATGTTTCTGACATTTGAAGAGTGGGCAATTCTGCCGAGCCAATTTCTTCTCAAGAAGAAAATTATCTCAGAGTCAATATCGCTAATCTTTGAAAGAAAGCGATGGATGAGGTCTTGGTTTTTGTAAACTCATGTTACCTTCTTTAGCTCGCGACAAAGCAACGCATATCCTATTAGTGGCCGTCAGGAATCCGATCTTGTTGTCTCTGTTACTCCTTACTAGTGACAATATGACTATCCTGTTCTCCTCCCCTTGGTAGTTGTCAACGGCAGTCACTCTGACATCACGGAGCGTATCCTGCTTTTTCGTCATCTGTAAATAGAAGACAAGTTAGTATTTCCAGGAAAGTAAAAAGTGTCAAAGGTATTAAACAAGGACTTATTATAGTATTATCGGATTGGTTGACTGCCTCGTTGGCTTACTAGTCGCAAGCGATACTGCTCTTATGGTGACACTAGTCGACATATTTTTCATGTAAATTTCGGGAGGGTATTACTCCACTGTTTGACACTGGTGTCGATTCTGTTGTGCACAAACTAAACTTAATTTAGGCTATTGCTATCTTTTACTAAAAGGCAGTGCGAGAAAAGGACGGCTATAGCTATGAACTAAGTTAGAGATGTCAAACTAGTTTATGCCTTGCGCTTCACAGTGTTTTTAATCGACATGTTTTTACGTGCACCCTTCATTTGTATAGAAATATTAGGTACAATTAAAATTGAGAGCTCTAAATTACGTCCGTCTGTTTCTCGTTTTATTAGAGAGAAAAAAATAGCAATAGCCTAAATTAAGTTTAGTTTGTGCACAACAGAATCGAGACCACTGTATATCCAAAGTTAAACATGATATCGTTTTGTCTTATTATTCATTTTGTCTGTGCGGAAACAGAATAGTAAAATAAAAAGCCATTAAAAAGTTACGAGCTACCAAAGATTCGTTTTTATTGCTAATTTTAACGCAACTTTGGGCGTAAATTAGGTAATAAAAGAAGTGACAAATTTCCAAAACAAAGTCGGTACTTACTGACAAAGCACAATTATCGAAAAAAACAATTTTATTTGTAATTGATTTATGCAGTGCTTTTTACATAAAACTCGATTTTCGAAAAGCCTTTTCGTATTTTTTACACGCGCTTTTTACTATGAACTCACTCTGTCGGACACGATGCCAGGTGAGACAGCGTCCTTTTTGGCCACGCCCACCAGTGAGTTCGAGCCCGCGACTAGTGCTACCTTAAAGTCATGGATTCGATCCCCAGGTCAAGCAAAGTGCTATTGGGTTTATGGTAAATATTAAAATGTTCGAGAAGTTATATGATTTGGAGGTCATGGGGGCCTCCGCCTTTGCTCAACACTGAGATGATACAGGCTAAAAGTAACATAGATGTCCGGAGACTGGATCTGTGTCCGGTTGATGGCAATAGGCTCACCCCATACATGGGACTTAAACATAACTGGCGAAATGTAATTGTACAAAAGGATACACCTTTACCTAATTCAACGGGGATTACAGGAGTAATCAGTAGGGCTATTACGTATCTCTGTTGACAGCTCGAAATGATAATAACTGGGCTCAGTGTCCATCAATTAAATGTCAAAAGGTTAGTTTCGTATTATGTATGACCCTGTTAGTCACTGTAAAGTGATATCCACTCAGTGTGATACGTAAGACCAATATTATGACATTCACGGTTGTCATTCAAGTTCGGTGTACAACCGAAGCTTGATAGTCACTGGATATCAGAAAGATACGTAATAGTCCTGCTGTTTACAATGTTCTAGGTTCACAAAAAAAGTTTAAGCTACTCACATCTCTTAGAAGATTGACTTGTCCATTATAAGTACTAAGTATAGTGATCTCGTCAGGGCTGTACTTCATTTTTAGGAGGTAGTCCGCTAGAGCAACGCACCATCTAGCTTCGAAGGTGTTCCTGTGACTCCAGCTGTCTTCCATGCCCTGGAAATTACAGTAAAATATGATATAAAGTAAATAGGCTATAATGTTCCCACTATTGGGAAACAGGCCTATTCCCTGAGCGAATGAGGCCACCACGTTAGCTCAGTCAGGGTTGCCGAATATTTTCAAAATGTTGGTTCTAAGAAATCAAGCTTGTAGAAAACAACCTCCTTGAAAACAATGCGATGCACGAGGGATGTGAACACAAACTCAAATCATTTATTTCATAAAATTAGACCATTACGGCACTTTTCAATGTCAAAAATACAAAAAAAAAGCAAAGCTACAGTCACAGTCACAAGGCATAATAACTTGAGAAAGTACTGTAGTTGCCCATTCCCTAACGTAGATCTCTATGGAGAAGAACGGGCAAGAAACTCCATGGACACTCTTTTAAATAAAAATATTATTACAAAATCTTGGTTACATCATTCATGTTGAGATTATAAAGATATGTGAGAACGATGTAGAAAGACGTGCACGTTAAGAGCATCCAGAGTAAAAGATTAAATCTACAATTTAAAAATAAAATAGGGTCCCTACTTTATCATTCCAGCAGAACCCCTGGCACCTGGATACGAACTACAGTGGCTAATCTGGAAATCTCCTACGGCCATTTTCAATAACTTACTAACAGGTAACGGAAGGTTGCGATGACATTTAGCTTACGAACCGTTAGAAACAAAACGTCTCAGAAAAGCTTTCTTTGTTTCTTTTTTACGAATCACAGTCCTCCGAGTGACAGGTAGGTGACGCGGATATGATATTCCAAGCTAACTTTGTTTATAGAAATACCGATTGCTACTACTACTACTAGACGTGCCTCATATTAACTAACAGTTATATGCAAGTAAGTTAAGACAACGGCAGTTAAACGATAACAGTTCCAGATTGGCCACCGTAGGAACAATCTAGCTAAATGGGTATCATCGCACAAAAAGTGTCAGTGAGGAGTCCCCTCGCAGCTCACAGGACATGCCGCATGTTCTTTCCTACCCATCCTGTACAATCACCATGTCATCATAATCTCCCCGCCCTTGTCTCATTCTACTCGGGGTCGGCGCAACACGTTTTCTTTTTCCAGTCTCCTCTGTCAGACGTCACGGCATCATTTACTCCTTTCTCTTTCATATCTTTCCTCACAAAATCCATTCTTCTTTTCTTTGGACTTCCTCTCTCTCTCCATTCATTAACACACGACTGCACCACCACCATGTGTGATGTAAATTCACATTTAAGTGCTTTACTGTGAGTCGAGTCTAAGTCGGCGTCGACTCTTAGAGTAATATGCGAAGGACTTCATGCTAGTTTGGTTACCCCTAACGTGCGTGCGGTAATATATTATTGTCATTCTCCCTTATTCCAATTTATTTGGGGTCGGCGCTGCATGTATTCTTCTTCCATACTTCGGGTATGTACTGTATGTGCAAGAAAAAAATACTAACCTCAGAATCTTCAAACACATCATGAGAAAAGAAGAACAAGTTATCCTTCATTCCTTTCACATCAGGATACGATCTCACACTAGAATGAGAGTTCAATTTCTCATATATCGTAGGTACTATCAACTCGACGAAGTTAGGACTCATTCTACGTTGCGTAGTGAGAGTACGCGCGTGTACGCCGTTGCGTATCATACGTTCGAAGAGAGATATCTCGAGATTGTAGTCTTTGGCTAGCTTGTAGTGAGCTGCTGTTGGTCTGAGCTGTTTGTGATCACCTGTAAGAAATTAGGACAACCTATGAGTAATTTTAAATAGCAATTTTGTAGTAATGAACGGCTGGTACAGGCAACCTACAACCTTATTAACAATGTCAGTAACACCATATTTGGAAGCAGTAAAATATCACTAAAACTAGTTGTTTTAGTGTTTATGACGTGTGGTTGACCAACTATTAGGTGGAAATGAATACAATGATAAATCATATTTATTTTGCACACGTATTTTTGATGTGAAACATCTATAGGCGTGGGTAAAACCAAAAATGGCGTGGCGACGCATCGCCACGGCGTCTACTGTCAAGTTGTCAACCCGGCCCGAACAATCCCGACCAGCAGCATAAGATCTACATATTCGCCACGGTTTACAACAAGCCAGCTGGTCTCGGGGCACAGCGCTGGGTTCCAATATCATGACTTCGAGTTCGTTCCCAGCTTAAGGATTTTCATTTTGTGAATCGAGTTATTTTTTTTGTGTTTGTTTTTTATACTGACTTTTTTTAAGCATATAATTTCGATGTTTCACATCTGCCGGGCGTCCCGTGACGGCTCACCTTTTTTTTACTGAATAGTTCTGGTGCTTCGTACCTGACTACTCTGAGAAGAAACAGCCGAAACAAACTCAGAGGTCATAGTCTCTTTTAAGCCCCAGACATAGTCTTGGTCAACTCACATGAGGACTATGCAGATTAGAGTCTGAGATGGTCAGATGGTGGAAAATAAATAGGTTTAATCCAATTAGAGCAAATGAAAAATCTTCAATATTGTTTTTTGATCTTCGTCATCTTTCGAAAGGACAGGTAAGTAATAATCGCCTTAAAAATAAAATAAAAAAGATATTTTACCTATGAGTATGAGATGTTGGCACTGATGAGTTAAGGATGCTACGACATGCGCCTCTAATACCTCCGCTGCTTCCTCCACAATAACTAAAATCATAAAATTAACACTTTAGTAAAGCAGAAGTTTTCATTTCAAGGATAAAGATACCGTTAAAATTGCAAGCACAAGACTTCATTTCTTTGGACTACGTAAAAACAAAAAGAGTAAAACAATGACGTGTAGATTTTTCAACATAATTAATTTTAAACACTGTTTTAAGCTTTCACGGTTCATAACTATACTTAAAAAGTCACTTACGGGATATCTTCCGTGATTATTTATTGTTTTTGAGCTCCCGATATTTCGACGCTGTTGCAAGCGCCATGATCGCGGGTCAATAAATAATCACGAAAGATATCCCGTAAGTGACATTTTAAGTATAATTAATTTTGTTGCATCAAATGAGTCACGTCTGCTTGTTATTCAAATTCAAATAATTTATTTCAATCCATGATCATAATTTATGCACACATTTGAAATAAAAATTAACAATTAAAAAATAAAAATTTCAATCAGCTTACTATACAAAAATAATCAAATAAATAATATAAATGAAAACTAAAATTCCAAAATTATAATAATGTCAGAGACTAAATAAAAATTAATAATTATAAAAATGAAAAGTACAACAATAATAATTAATTTAATAGGCAATACACATTAAGACTTATGATAATATCCGGAAAAATAAATACAGCCTTTTTTCAAATTATTACAGTAAAGTAAAGTAAAACACAGAAGAACCTTTGTTCTTGTAAAGTTCTTGTTTTTCGTCCCATTACCGTTCACTTTAAGGTCCTTTTAGATTGGTCCTTTCTCCACATTTTGCTCGTAATACCAATATCCAAATTCTACCAATGAGAGCATGATCTACATGTGGTCGAACGACATATAGCCAGACCACATGGTTTTAAAATCAGAATATAAGGAGGGCTTATGTGAAAAGGGCGGCTCTTGTCACCCAACGCGGTCTACCGCCCCGGGCATGGCCAGTGTGAGGGCATAAAGCCACATAGTCCCGTTAGTAAAAGTATAGTCCGGTCCTAGCTACCTATTTCAGTAACGGCAACCCGTTGAAGCTATTTTCTTGCGTGGGGCCAGATAAAGGTTGTAAAAATACCCAATGAAGCCGAAAGGCACTTGTACTCCCCGTCATTGCGATCATTTTTTTGTACTGGAAAATACACGGGAACCTTCTAGTTACGGAGATATTGGAGGTCCAAGTTCCAAATGTTTCACAAGTTTTTTGTTTAACCTTTTGAACGCCATTGTCACATATACGTGACAAGCAAGTGCGTGCCCCGTACGCCAAACGACACAAATATGTGACAAAATGGTAGGTGAAATTGTGGCTTGGCGTGGAGGGCATGCGCATGCGTTTATGCTCTGGCGTTCAAAAGGTTAAATGACGACCCGAATGGCGCAGCGGTACTGAGGCTGCCTTACGTTTTTTGGGTCCCGGGTTCAAATCCCGGTAGTTGCAAATGTTTGTGTGATGAGCATGGACATTTGTTTCAGGCATGGATGATTATTGTATAATAAGTTTGTATTTACAAACAAAAAGTATCTATGTAGTATGTCAACTATCTGCTGTCCACGACACAAGCCTCGTTGCTTAGTGTGGCACTAGATGGCGTTGTGTGTAATGTCCAGCGATATTTATTTTCTTATTTAAATACTAGTTTATACTAGGTCTGGTGACTTTGATTACCTCCATGCCCAATTTACTATTCAAAGCATCTATCAGCACAATGTTTTGAGAGTGTTATATTGAGTTTTACCGTAAAATGTGATTTTTCACCCCAAAAAAAAGTCGTTTCCGACAATAATTTTTAGGGTTACTTAGTTTGATATACATAATGCTTGGTTGACAGCTTCGTGAAGGTTCCGTTTACTGGCCAGACCAAATAATACAATATCAACAATAGGTACCTATAGGAGAGTGCAGTTTCCTCATGAGGTCGTGTCTCCTGGCGGCTGTGGAGGTAGTAACTCCGACTACTCGAACAGTCTTCATCACTTCGCCGTCAATTAGTGTAGCTACTTCATTCAGCTCCTGGCTTGCCGTGTTGTGTTGATCCTTCGGAATTAATATAGCATTAATATTGTGGTCTTTTTAGAACTAAGTGTATCTGGCTCAGCATTAACACCCGTATACAAGATCAAATTAGATTCTCTAGCGATACTCTACAGACGTATTACAAAAACAAAAAAATCTGCATCATCCCGAACAAGTTATAAAATGAAAGAGTTAAAGGTAAGTTTTGGCGCAGCCGTGAGGCACACAGTGTACTATGTTTTCCTCCTTATTTTGTATCTTTTTTTTATATTACAGTGTGTGTCGTGCTTTATTAACTGACGTCAAATAAATATTTTCTTTCTTTTTAAAAGATTAAAAAACATGTTGCTTGTCGATCATTTATTTGTATCGACGATGTTTTTTGACAGGTTTTCTTCACCACTCATGTTTACTACTTGTTTTAGGTGTTAAGGTACACACAAACTCAATCATATCTCTCTCTCTCTCACTCGTCATGATGATGATGATAGGTTGCATTAAGTGCATTACTTAGGTAATCTAGAATTCTAAATAGGTGGCTAGAATTTCTATTTTATTTCTTACCAGCAATGCGTTCATTTTGGTTAACAACTCGTTCTTTAGCACCCCAACTGTAGAATAGTATAGCTGCCATCTTTGTTCTGGTTTCAAACTGTACAGATCTTCAACCTCGTCCAGTTTATATTCTTCTTTATTATTGTTGCTTTGTAGTGTTCTGTATTTCTGAAAAAGAAGGTTTCATTCTACTTAATCTTTGTGTAGCTTTTCTTTGATGTTATGTTACGTGATAGCTAGACAGTTGAAATTTTCACAGATGATGTATTTTTGTTGCCGCAATAACAAATACTAAAAACAGAATAAAATAAATATTTAATGGAGGCTCTCATACAACAAACGTATTTTTTGTCTAATGTTGTATCTGATGATGTTACGGAACCCTTCGTGAGCGAGACCGACACGCACTTGGCCGGTTTATTTATTTATATCTTTGAGAATGCCAGTGAAGCTGACTGATTTGGTCGCAGGAGCTGTTTGTTAAAATATCAACCGCAAGCCGGTAACTAGAAACGAGCAACCTGGGGGGTACACAAAAACTTTTTGCAAAAAATTAAACCGACTTCAAACAAAAAAGTGAAAAATAGCGGATGAAGTCGGTTTTATTTTTTTTAATAAAGTTTTTTTATTTTTCCATTTTTAGTTGTTCCCAAACAAATATTTGCCATGAATTTAGTTGACATTGTTAAAAATACATGTCATAGTAATAGGCGTATCTCCAATATATGGAACTTTACATACCTCTTTTTTTTTCGGATGGGAAATCATCAAATGACTCCTCCCGCTCTGGGCGGAGCAGGAGGGAGTGTCAGACTTTTACTGACTAAAACCCATCCATGTGCCTTCTTCGCCCTTTGTGTTCCGGGGCCACGGTATCTCTTTCGAACAGTCCCGCAGCCCCAGCAGGCATCGGACCTTGCGGACCCCGGCTTTTGCTGACATCTCTTTGATGCACGCGGAACAAGAACGCGCCAATTTAACATACCTACTGTCTGTCAACTGTCGAAATCTGGGTGTATTGTACACATCTGCGTACCCCCTCAGAGCATACAGGCGTGATGTTACGTCTTGATGTTGTACAAACAATAAACATCATCATCATTGTCATCAACAACAGCAATCACGGCAGATTTGCCGTCTATTTTTGAAGAGTTCCATTGTATATCTCCGAAGATCAGTATCAGATGTTCACAAATGCATTAAATGGGACCACACGGCAAGCACCAGCTTTCAAATAAAAAAAGGATCATCAAAATCGGTTCACCGAGTCGAAAGTTCTGAGATAACAAACACAAAAAAAAAATGCATTCGAATTGAGAACCTCCTCTTTTTGGAAGTCGGTTGATAAAGAACATTTCCACTCTTCAAAAAAATTAAAAAGGGTGTTTTGAACAATGCTCATAATTTAATGAGGGCTATTTGGATCCTCGATAAAAAAAAATCAACGGTATCCGAAGCATACGTAAAATGACTTGCCGACCCTTAAGAGTGTGGTATTTAGAATTTTAGATTCTATTGTATGTGATGCGGAGGAATCACGAAAATGTCGTGAGGAAAGTTTTGAGTATGAATGTGGATGGGTATAAGAGTAGAAGAAGACTAAAGAAACGATGGATGGACTGTGTTAAGAATGATATGGCAAGGAAAGAAGTGTCTGATGACATGACGAAAAATAGAGAAGTGGGAGAAGACATGCTGCGCCGACCACAAATGAATTTTCATTTTTTTTCATTTCATTTATTCAATAACAATAATAACAATAAAATTGTGTCAGATGATTTTATTTAACTAATTTAAACTTTTTTAACAGAAAAAAAAACACTTCGACTAATAATAAATAGAAAAAATATACCATCACTAAATCAAATTAAATTAATAAAAATCACAATAATAAACATTTCCAACATAATAAAAAATAAAAAACCATGAAAATATTTAAAAATGACACCAAAAACTAAATTGAATGTCAAAAATTAAAATCATACCTAATACATAAAATCCAAGAAAACATAGAATTAAGATAAGGGAAGAGAATGATGATTAAGATTCTATTACCACAACCTTCAATATGGCCACACTTTTCTAATCTACATGCTGTATAAAGTCGGCCTTGGGTACCAAGACGCGACTATTTCAAAAATTTTATGAAATCGGGAATTTGTGTTGATAAGCAGAGCATTTCGCCCCGCATACGATGCCGGACTAGTATCCGCCTAGTGAACGAAACCATAGCGACTTCTAATTCGACGTCAACGCCATCTATCGAGCCTGCAGTCAACTTTACGGGGATTGAAACGGCAAGTTAGTATTTCCGACTGAGTTTTAATTTATGAACGTAAGTACCTGTTATTAAATGTATATTGTGTTCAGTTTAATGATTAACCGAAATCATAGATGAAAGACGATACTATGGCCTCAAAATAGATATCAATGAAGAAGTCTTGCGACAATACGATACAAAAGGAACTTTGGCAAACCGTCGACGAAAAACACCTCACGATGTTTTTTAACCGACTTCTAAAAAGGACGAGGTTATGTAATCCACCGGCATGTGTGTACACCGAATTCTCTGTGATCGCTGGTCTAATTTTCGTGATTCTTTTTTCATTTGGTATAGGAAGCTTGCGCGGTGGTCCAATATTGATTTGATTAAATTTACTCAACTAAACAGGTAAAAATAAAAATAAACATTTTTGCAAATAAGTCGGTTATTTTTTTATTTTGCAAAAATGATTTATTTTTTATTTTTGAACCATTGATTGAACCATTACTGTAAAACTAAAAAACTTAATATCAATCAAGAAATCTTACCTTAAAACATTCCAATCTCTTGCTAACTCTACTGATCTCTGATGTAAACTTATCAGTCATTTGTTTAGCCTCTAAATGATTATCTGTTACATCATTTACGTATTTAATACTATTCAGCATAGAGTTTATTTCTCTTAGTGCCCATTTTTCAGAAAAACAGGAGTGTATATCTCTGTCAGTAAGATCCATTTCTTCTAACTTCTCCCAATTTTCTATATCCGATTCTATTTCACTTACAGATATTCTTGCGTCCTGTGATTCTCCTTCGAAGCAGCCAAATAGCCAGTTAAGAATACTCTCTTCTGCAGAGCTTTTTAGTTCGTAACTCTTGTCACCGATTTTGAGGTATGGCTTTAAGGAGTTGTAGGAAACAATCTCTTTCTCACATTTCTCAATCTCACTCTGTAGTTCTGTCATTTCTTTGAAAATCTTCTCCAACTCATTTCTTTTAGACGCATAGAGATAAGAGTATTTCGATTTGATTTTCGTTCTTAAGTTATGTAGAGTGAAATATTCTAGAAGAGGACTTTTACTTTGGCTCCCTAATCTAACAATACTGGTGGTGATACCAAGAATACCTTCTAAGAATTGATCAAGGGCGTGATTCGTGTAGCAGATGACAAGCATTGGGGTTCCTTCTAGGGACAAATTTCTTAGTATTGTAGCTGCGATTTTGATTCCTATGAACGTTTTTCCTGTGCCCGGTGGGCCTTGGATGACTGCGAATTCTCGTGTTAGGGCGAATTTGAAAGCTTCTAGTTGTGAGTTGTCGAGTCCAAATGCTGGGTCAGGCCATTGTTCTGTGTCTAATACTGGGAAGGGTAGGTCTTCAGTGTCGAAAGGTACTGTGTATATTGTTTCTGATGATAGGTAGGCTGGGGGTTTTGTTTCTTTCTGTAATTTGAAAGGAGATGGGTTAGAATTGATAGAAAAAATAAAACCTTTTTGTATGGAACAGAAGGAAGTCAATAAAAAGCTAATAAGAGATGACTTAATTGGTTCACACATAGATTATGCAAGTAACTAAACTAAGGATCAGTGCGGTGAAATGACTTGGAAGAGTGTAGTTTTCACCACCAAACAAAAATCAACATTGTAAGAGTTGAAATAGAGGCCAATTCGTTTTGCCAGCTAAGACCGTTTTGCCTGGTCCTAAGAATAAAATAAATGTTTTTCTAGAAAAAATTTAACCCATCTTAAAATAAAGATCAAATTCAAATATCCAAAGCATACAGACCTGAACATCCACAATATATTTCTTCATAGGCAAATCATCAAGTCTAGATTCTTGCAGTACTTTTAGAACTCTATGGTACGGTTCAAAGAATACTTCACTTTCCACCATCAGGTATGCTTCAGAGAAAACACTCTTCGATGTCGGGTTGTGAAATGAGACTGCCACCTGAAATTATAAATTTGATTATGATATTATAAAGCTATACCTAGCACTTTTAGGCGTATTTGGCCAAATATTCACGTTATTGGGCTTATACGAAAACAAAATAAAGGGTGTAAGGGATAGCCCTCCGCAAACTGACAGGGTGTATTCAGCTCCGTATTTTGAATCGAATTTCACCGGAATTTTTCACAGAATTATTATTTTTTTTTTTTTTAAATAGTTTTTTTTAGTAACTATTCCTTTACTTCAATGTAAAATTACATTCTCTCTACGCAGCACTCCATTTATGTAAATAATACGAAAAAAAATATATAGTAGTAAACTGAGTACTCTAACGAACGACGCGTGAAATCAGCTGGTCACTTCCTGCCTAGTTACATAGTTCATCGAACTCGTCGTCGCATTTGCCGTTCTTTACGTGCGTTTTGCTAACAATACATTGCGTATGAGGAAATAAAACATATCAAATTTATTGGATTTCACCATGCAAGACAACTTTGGTCAATCTATCCAAAAAGATTGGATACAAGTAATAATGAATAAAAATACTCACATAACCTTCACTAAGTAGACTCAAATTAGAATCCAGTACAGTAGCACACAAAATTGTTTCAAAATTATCACTTGTGAAGAGTAACAGAGATCCAAACATGAGGTTCTTGTTGTACGCATATCTTTTGCTGTCAACCACACCCTGGGTAGCTCGTTCCTTCCAGGCGATGTCTACTAGGTGCCCCACTCGGTTGTTACTCACGTAGTTGCGGAGAATACGTACTTTTGGGTATACTCTGAAATTATATAAATACATTTTTGATGTTGGTATTTTCTGAAAAATCACAAATACACAGATGTTTCCGAGGAATCTGTTTTGAAACTACTTCTTTCCACTTACAATGCTTATCCCATGATCTGTCCACGAAGTAGACACAATAGTTAAACAATGGCGTCTCGACCAAATTGGTCATTTGACAAATCATGATTTATACTCGTATGTGGGCATTTGGGAGACTCACTAATAATAAAGTTTTTTCCTCTAAAAATTGTGGATTAAAAACTCACTAAAACATTCAATTTCAAGTTACATACATGTTTTATCATAATATAACACACGATTATTGCGTTATGTCTTATTATTGCTAGCGCTCTCTCGTTGTGTCTTGAGTAGCTAATTTACTACTCCGCATAGTTTATTTCATACACTTACCTAATATTCTCATGCCGTCTCTTACTAGGATTCTCCAAATATTTACCTGTAATAAAAACCTTCATTTTATATAATTCCCTTAAAAAAAAAAATTAAAGATCCTTTCATAATGTTTACCAACATATTCCTTCCCGTAGTGGTCCGAAGCAATCCTCCCGTAACAATTTGAACTGTATGTCTAAATAGTCTTCTACGCTTGGGTACGCTCCGTTGATTATGTTTGGTTGTATGGGAATTTTGTTAGCAGATAGTAAGTCGTCCTGGGTGGGAAATATGTTAAGGTTTTTGAAGTAATTCTCGTCTAGATTTTTTGTTTCGGGCGGTGGAGTCACCTCATCTTCAATGTCATCTGGGTCCTGTAATGTGTTTTAGTTTCTTTATTCATAACGTAACATAAAATCATGCCTATAATCCCTGAATTGTTAGGCAGAACTGTAGGTACCCATTAGTACATCCACATTTCGCCAGTTATGTTTAAGTCTCGTGTAATACCCCTAATACAGACTTACAGGCTCGCCCCAACAAATCGAAACTCTGTGGCTGCTACTGAGAAATTCTTGACGGACAAATAAAATCCCAGTAATACTTTGTCTGACCTGAAAATCAAACCCAGAACCCCATGCTCGGTTGACGCGCTTGGACCACTAGACCAACAGGGCCGTCTCAGTTCAGCTTCCAGTCTAACCAGATGCAGCTGAATACCTGTACCTATTTCACATTGAGGGACAGCCTATTTTTAACTTATTATATACATTAAATAAATTTGTATGTAACATGTTATTATATTATAATGCAATTGGTATTTTTATTAAAAAATTATTTGCGTAAAAGCTACTTACTTCATCTTTCAACAATTTCATTGCTTTTGTCTTCAACTGTTCGATCCTCATAAACAATTCATTACTGAATCTTTCAGTGTGCTCTTCACGCACACCAAAGGCACTGACTTCTGTTATTTCCAACAAGTCTAATATTTTTTTCATGAACTCCAAATTAGCTCTTTCAAAGTTAATGATACCGTCACAGAGATTCAGGATACTGACATAGAACCCTTCAGCATCATCCCATAATTGAGAATTTAACCTCTTTTCAACAATCCTTACACTCGGTAATTCATCCAAAAAGTTTTTAATATTCACCAAAAAGTTTGAGTTCTGAAACCGAGTTCTCAATAACTTTACTATTTTTGAATTTTCACCTGGCTCCAAAGTCTTGTATACGTTGGCCAGTATTCTCACAATTAAAACTATAAAATCACCTTTGAGCTCATCTTCGTCGAGAAGATTCCAGAACCCAGGTCTATGTGATACTTCTAAATTTAAAATTGGAGGTTGTAATGTAGAGATGTCGAGAAGTCGTTTGAAACCAATTGGTTTTTTCTCTGTGAATTGAGGCTTGGGCTCCGGTTTGGCTTCAGGTTGGTCTTCGTCAGCAAATTGAGAGGAAACTGAGGTGTTCGGTCTGGCATCTTCGATTAACGTGCCGTCGAACCAGTCTATGCGAAGAGAAGCTTTGTTACCTTCACTCATGACTGAGAACTGATACTATAACGTGGTTAGTATAATTAACCTATATTATAGTGTTTATTAAACTATATTCTACTAAAAAACGCTAAAGGCGAAAGTAGGACGAACAAAAATAAACGTTGTTTTGACGTATGTGGAACAGCTGACGCCGCCGTCATTGTCAGTGTCACGAAATCGAAGTCGAAGAACGTTTCGTTTCACAGTTTCTCTCTCACCAGAATGTTACGATGGGTTTTAAATCATGATCTGTCAAATTACCAATTTGGTCGAGACGCCATTGTTTAACTTCGTGGACAGATCATGGGCTAATAATAACAAATATTTGACATGATGAAACATAAATAAATATTGATAGAAATATAAAATCATGCAAGCGGAATACTTTTACAGATTTAAGACAACGCAGAGTTTGCACTCGTGGGTTGACTCGTGCTTGTAGTGATTCAGTGGTGATTACATGTGGTTTACAATAAACAGCAACCGTAATCATGTCTATGTCTAAATCGTATGTATATCTTATTTTTTTTCGCTCGGGACTCTCACTCATAATTACAGTGAAGTTAAGTGGCGGCAAGCTCAAATGCTAAAATTATAATTCCAATCCAATTAATTCAAACGCAGCTTTTCGTGTAGACTGTTTTATATAAGTAATTTTATATTTAAATACACACATCAACACTGTCTAGGGATATTTTGGATTTACTCAATTTACTCAAAATTTCTTAAAAATAACATACAACATGATATATGTTTATAAAGCCCATTTATCCACTCACCCGCCCCGCGCGCGACTTTTTTGCACCAAACCGTCCAGGGTGCAAAAAATTGCGAAATATTCGCATGTAATTTGACACTTTAGATAAACAATCGCAAACTACAAGAGTTATAGCTAAATGAAATTTACAGTGAATAGCTGAATAGTTATGGAATCTATATATTAAAAAAAAAAAAAAACTGATATAATTTGAAACTCAAAAAAAATGTAGAACTTGAAAAACAGTGATGAAAACGGATATTTCGCTATTAAAATATTAATTTGAATTTTTCTAAATATTAAATTTCAATTAAAATAATTTTAAAATATACTAGATTATATTTGCTTTCCAATAAGACCATAATCTTATTAGTTTATTTACGATAGTCTAGTTAGAATTAAATTAGAATTTGAATACTCACTGTTTATTTTGACGCGGCCTGCGCCAACGACTGTTTTTGAACACGGTTATTTACGTACCTATAACTTTACGAAGCCACTTGTTTTTGTATATACAATTTAATAATATGTTCACAATACTAATTATGCACTGTTTTTCCGTTAACACACACGTTTTAATCACAAAAACACTTATTTCTTGTATAAACACAATCACTATAGGAATTTAAACCTACCACCTTTCGGAGGCGAAATACTCAACTTTGAGATTCGAAAACTAGATTTCCTTTATGATAATATAGTAGCACAGATTTTCACGATTAATTTGATATATAACACTATCCGAAAACAACAATATACATAATAGAACAATTGAAATACGACGCCACACGTCAGAAATGGCGGAGTTTGTTTACACTAAAGTTTTTAATTTTATTTTGACATTTGTCGATGGAATAGTGTTGCTATTGTTGGTCCGAACGTTGAGGAATATAGTATAGAGTTTGCTACAAGAGGAATAAGCTCTAGAAATAGCAGTTTAATAAATTTTTATTGCATTTGTTGGACGAAGGCGCTACTGGCTGCTTTAGCAGCCAGGGACATTTCGCAAAACGGCAACTGGCTGCTAAAGCAGCCAGGGGCGGTTGAGTGGCAGACTACACTCCAGAATAAAAGAAAACAATTTTTTTTTGGGTAAACAAGTTTTTATTTAAATAAAGAAAAATGTAAAATAATG
The DNA here is from genome assembly GCA_963853795.1 of Xestia rhomboidea. NCBI lineage: Eukaryota > Metazoa > Arthropoda > Insecta > Lepidoptera > Noctuidae > Xestia > Xestia rhomboidea. The sequence goes on along the minus strand of OY970772.1, from coordinate 5,095,768 downwards.
GTAAACCTAACAATGAATGTGTTTCTCAAGAAAAAGTGAAAAATAAGGAAAAAATAATCTGTTTTTAGTTATGTGAAAAATCAGTAGTCAGTAACACCACCCATGACGTTAGTAACCGTCCTGCAACGATTTTTTATGCTTTGGATTAAGTTATCCAAGTCTTGCTGCGGTATATTGTCCTAGGTCCGGCTAAGATGCAAAAAAAGTTACTCTTCCGTCGCAATTTTTGCAGGGAAATTCCTCAAAGCCCTTCTTTGGAGCATGTCCCACGCGTGTTCTATGGGGTTTAGGCCAGGCGATTGAGCGCGCCAGTCTAAGACCAATACGTCGTGCTCCTGCAACCAGCTCGTCACCACTCTCGCTGTGTGCGGACGGGCGTTATCGTGCATGAGCGTGAATTCTTGGCCCATTTGTAGTCGATGGGGGTAGATAATTGGTACTAGAACCTCGTTACGGTATTTTTCAGCCGTCATGGTGTTTTTGATCCAAACGAGGTCTGTTCTTCCACCAACACGAATTCCCGCCCAAACCATAATTGTCCTGCCGTGGTATGAGTGGACTTCCTGAGGATGTTGCAGACGGCTCTCACGACCAGGAACTCGCCAAACACGTACTCTACGTGTATCGGGATGGAAACCAAACCGAGACTCATCGGTAAACGGCACTACAGACCACTGGTTATCTTCCCAGAGCAAATGTTCACGAGCCCACTCTAGTCGTCGTCCACGATTTCCTCGGCGTAGTGCTGGAGTACGAAGCGGTCTGCGAGCATGAAGGTTAGCTTCATGCAGCCATATCCGCACAGTTTGGTCACTCACAAGCAACTGGTGCTCTGACTGGAGCCTCTGAACCAACTGTATGGCCGTAACATTTGGTTGTCTTCTCGCGGCAACTTGCAAAAATCGGTCTTGTCGCTGAGTGGTCTTGCGCTTCCCGCCTGGGTGTCTTTCAGCCACTTCACCAGTAGCACGATAACGTGACCATAACCTTGATATCACGCTTTGTCTTGTTCCAATCTCCTCAACAATACTCCGTTGAGTAGTCCCAGCTTGGAGCATGCCTAATGCCCTTAAAATTTCCTCTCTCGTTAAATGGCGCCGCTGCATGATGCACACAATAACATTAATTTGAAATTAACCGATAACTTGTTAAAAAACCTAAATTTGACACAAAAAATAGCCAAAAACTACTGTAGGTAAATTAAACTTTCGGACTTCACTACCATTATGCCGCGTAATTCTTTTGTTTTAAATTTATTTTTTCAAATTCAAATTTAGAATCATTCAAAAAGGTTTACAAAATAAGCTAAAATTAAAACTGGCCAGTATTTTTTGAGTTTAAGAACTTTATACAAAATATCCCTAGACGGTGTTGATGTGTGTACTTCATTCTTATAGTCTTACTGTTAATGCCCCTTTTATTCGTCAGTCGTTAGAAGGCCGCTTGTTAAGCATAAGGGCTTTTACTTACCTTTTATAGCGTAATAAGCCGTAAAATGTGACTAAACTGTATTTTCGTCTACTCGTTTCCCTCATTCGGGTGTCTGTGCTTAACTTTATTGCTGATAATATAACAATATGGGTTCGTAAAAGCAAGATTCTAGGCGTTTCTTTTGCTTATTTCGAGATAAAAAAAGCAGGGCTTTGGTAGATGGCCGACGATGTCAATGTGGCGTAATACAAGTAATCAACATTGAACATGTAATATAAATTTTCTTAAGCCGCCACACTATTCCCAAACCACAGAAACTCCTAAAAGCCAGAATCAACCGTAGCGACCACCAGAAAAGCTCCGAACCAATGAAGCTCGACGAAGCCCCAGAGAAACAGTTTAATAATTGTCTTGGATCCTGTCCTGCAACGAAATTAATCAGAAAAGAATAGCGGAGGAGTAGGAAAAACATCATTTAAACTTCCCTCCCTAACATGCAGTAGACAAAACAGAACAAAACAAGGCCAAACTTTTCATTCTTGTAGTTGTGATTTGAAAAGTGTCCTTATTTTTTTTTGTCGGACCGCACAGGCGGACTGTACTTACCATTCAGAAACATAATAGTATATTGTTACCCTAGGCATGAAAACAACTTATTTAGTGCCGAGACGGGGTACGAGGGAATAAATAAGTCTTTTACCCGAGGTTATTATTATCAGCCATTGGTGTCCCACTGCAGGGCAAAGGACTCCCTTCCCTCCTTGCACTTATCTCTATCCAGTGCTGTTATGCGCCAATCCTTGTGGAAGGAGTCGAGTTTGTCCCGCCATCTCCTTCTGGGCCTGCCGCGTTGCCGTTTGCTACTGTTTGGGACCCATTTTGTGGTAGAATACAAGGAAAGTAAAAATAAAAACATGAATTAGCTGAAGATCGTAAAATCGTCGTTTCTAAGTATATTTGTTTTGAATTAGGTGGTAAAAGGTTTTCCACTACTGCTTTTGCCTCTTCTCTTAAGAAACCAGGCGTTGTTAAATCTATATCTGAATCAGATGAACTCATTGTGTTAATACAAATCTCTGTACACGGAAGTATAAACAAAACTCTACAACTAAAAAAAAAAACAAATGAAAATCGGATTGCCGCTTTCCCGCCCATTTTGTTTTTTTTTTATGTGGCCGGCCAGCTATTATTAAATATTAATAACTAAATATTTTGCCCAAATCTATGTTATTCTATACAAATAGTTTTACGGGATGATATCCGTGATTTTCTTTTCGTTCGATGAGCTTCCGATATTTCGACGCTGTTGCAAGCATCATGATCGCGGGAATACACCAATATCGTCCCGTAAGTACTTTAAGTGTAGTGAAAAACCGTGAAAGTCTAAAACAGTATAATAATAGTTATTTGTTATACAAGAGTGCAAAGTTGCTTTTTAACCGCGTGCTCAATTTTGATAACCGAGCAAGCGAAGGATTCAAAAATTAGAATCCTGAGCGTTAGCGAGGGAATCAAAAGAGCACGAGGTGAAAAATCTTTGCACTCCAGTGCAACACGTAACTTTTCATCCCACCTCAGCGAGGAAATGACTAAATGCAAAAAAAAAACATTTACAATCACAAGATACTTTTACTTTTATTTCAGTTTAGGTGTTAACTACTACATTATGGTAGGTAAGTATTACAGAATAATCTTTAAATTATAACAAATAATACTTAGGTACAATTAAGAAAAAATTAAAGTAACGTTGCTACAGTTAGTTAAGTTGAGTGTAATATTTATTTATTTATTTATTAAAACTTTATGCACAAGTAAAAACTGTACAAAGGCGGACTTAATGCCTTGGGCATTTTCTACCTATTTTTTTTTCATTTTTTTTAATATCGTACTGTTTCAAATCCTTCTCGCGTGATTGTTGAGGGAGAAAGCTCATTTGCGCATTATTAACAGTTTCAGTCAATTCTGTTGGCGTCAAATAAACTTCTTGGTCGCCAAAACCACTTATTTTACGTTTTTCACTTGTTTTTAACCTAAGGTTTTAACAATTGACCTGACAAGAAAATGGCGCGCGCAAAGCAAATTATAAAAGTACACCAAGAAGGTTCCGAGTCTGAGTTTTTAACAAATTAAAAAAGGTTGTACCTATGATAAATTCGGCACCATGGAGGTAGAAGTAAATAGGTTTAATGATGTTTTGAATTCACAAACTTAGTGCACACGATGTTCTAAATTCAATTTACTTTATCCTCTAGAGGATAAAAACGACTTTTGCACTCAGATATCGAAGAGCAAAAATACTCTTTCCGAGATGGGGGGATGAATAGTTATTTGTGCAACAAGAGAGCAAAGTGGGTTTTTGCTGCGAGTGTTGATTTTGAATCCCGAGTAAGCGAAGGATTCTATAGTTGAATCACGAGCGTAGCGAGTGATTCTAGGTTAGAATCCTGAGCGTAGCGAGGGATTCAAAGACACGAGATGCAAATAACTTTGGTCTCGTGTAACACATACAACTTTTCACCTCAGCAGCGAGAACATATACATAAAGGTAAAAAAAACACATGGTAAAAAATTAAACCACCACACCACCATATATGTATATTTAAACAATATCAAAAAATCTTATGGTCTCTACTATACGCTTACAGATTTGAGATTTATTTCGGATAAAATCCTCAATATATCCTTCCGCGACTGTATTCAACCTCCATCCACCGTGTCGTTTTATTCTACAAATTGCTAGCGTAACAGCACAACACATACCATACCATATTATTTATAGTTTTAACAATCTTTATTATAAGATAGTTAAAACTATAAATAAATTAATAAGTAGATACATGACAAACTTCGTATTTTTTTCTTCAATATTCTTCATCTTGATTTAATTATAAAAAATATAATTCGATTATTCGGAATATATCATTTTTTCATTTAAAACCTAAACACGTGATTCACAACATTGCGGTTATCGATTTACAATATCCGAACGTTTTATTGTTTGTTTCTTTTTTGGGCCTAGGTACTAGACATGAAATTTGAAAGTCGAATTTCGAATCGACTGGTTTCTATTTCTCGCTTTTTTTTCGTATCGAAGTGAAAGTGACAGATAAAAGTGATGTTGAAATCTTTCGAATTTTGTGAGTAGACCTGCACGGTTCTCGGTATTAAAAAAAAATAATTAAAAAGTTACTTTGTCTCACGCTCGTAGCAAAATCGAATTTTGCTCACTGTCTGTAAACAGCAAAACCTGCTTGTTTGAGGTGCTGAGGTGAAAAAGTTATTTAAAAAATAAATATTCTTTAATAAGTAATACTTAACTTTACGTTATTTCAATTTTACATCGCGCTGTAATAGTACCCTATTACAGCGCGATGTAAAATTGAAATAACGATGAACGATGAACGACAAAAAAAAATGAATTAGTCCGTCAGATAGATTTTCAAAAATACTGGACATGAATATTTTAATCGACCATACAACTTAGCACAGGCCTGCAAATTGAATTATGATACCCTGACGCTTTCACCTTAAAAAAGACGGTACAAATAAAAACAAGGTACCTACCTAAAATAAATAGTTTTGGTGGTAGGTTACCTAGCTATTAAAGTAGGTAGGTACTAAACCCTTACCACACAAGTAGGTACATGCCCTGCACGCACTGTTTTTAATTTCCATCCAGTAGCTCGTATACTGTACCTACCTATTGCCTAACTGTGGCTCGAGTGGAAAAATGACAAAGACAATAATTCCCAATAATTCCATTCTATCAAGCAGCAATAATAATAATCGTAACAATTACGAGGAAACATTTCTTTGTACCCCAAGCATGATGCGTAACCAAATATTTGGTATACAGTGCTACAGTTGGCTAGTTGCCAACATTATGGTCTGCATTTCTGTCGCAAAAATTTTCTTCACAAAAAATATTGATGTCTATGGCCACTTTTCAATATGTGGTTAGAGTGGACCGTGCTTGTGTCGTGTTCTTGACCTAATTATTTTTTATTGTGAGACATCATTTCTCTAACAACAAACAAACTTAGGCCCGTTTTACAGAACGTCACTCAAGACTCAATGAGCATTACCTACTTAAAACTAGATTCATACATGACTCTTCCCTGGAGTGTAAGTATGGTGTTGCCCTAAAAACGATGCGGGACGCTTGATATCGTTCCTGTTATTTGCACATCACAGGAGCTGATGACGCTACTGGAAGTGCCAATCTCGCCGCCAAATTTTGGGCTAACTTAAGCCAGTTTTAAGTCCAAATGCTTGATTAATGAGTGACGTCCTGTTACGTCTACTTTCAAAATATAGAGAAAATACCAAACAATATTTTTATACCTAGCTCGTTATGATAAGTAGGTCTGAACTTTTTCCTAACAAATAAAGGGTGTAAAACACCTCTTAACGAAGCCGAAAGGCACTTCTTGTTCTCCTCGTCGTTGCGATCATTTTTTTGTTCTACACCATACCTGGAAACCTCTAGAAGGTTTACGGTTACGGAGATATTGGGGGTCAAAGATCCAACTTTTAGACAACTTTTTTTTTAAATACAGGTTTTTAATGTTAAATTTTTAATTTAAACACCTCCACGACCCCCGTACTATTCATTCCATCCATCAGCACAATGTTTTGAGTGCGTTACATTGAGTTCTACCACAAAACATGATTTTTCACCCCAAAAAAAAAGTCGTGTCCCAGCAATAATTTTTGCGTAAAGTTACTTAATTTGATGTATAGAATGCTTGGTTGACGTCTTCGTGATGAGGTGGTCTACACCCTGTAGGTATAGTAAACTAGTGAACACTTGATAAGAAAAGGTGTAGATATTTTCATCGTTTCATCAACCAATTCTTACGTTTACGTGATATATTCACGTAGGTAAATGTACGAATTGGGAAAACAAAGAGCAAACGCAAATTCAGTAGGTACCTAAATCTATAAAAGCTGAAGTTATGCAAACAAGAAAAAATAACAAAGAAAGCCTGATTGAATACAGAATGCGATTTATTTTGTTTATGACGAACGGAAACGAATTCATTTCGATTTCATCAAAGACTGTGCAAATATTATTGTAAAAAGAGTTACAAAAGGAAATGAATACGAAATTCTTACGTCGACCTCGTGTTTATTTTAACAGTTTTGAGAGCCATTTCTTGTAAATTGAAACTTCACTAAGGTTAAACCATGGAATTGCGAAATGTCTAAACTGCCTCTGGTTTCCTGTTGAGATTGGACACTTTAATGATCCGATTCATCTTCGTTTCCGAGTACGAGTAGAAAAAGCTCGTCCATGTCGTCATCACTTCTCTTTTAAAAGAACGGGCCTTATCACCCTTTTTCCATTAATGTGACGCTGACGAGCCAATTTAAGGCCTAAGTATCTCTTACACTGTTTTAAGCTTTCACGGTTTAAAACTAAACTTAAATTGACACTTAAGGATATCTTCCGTGATTGTTGTTGTGTTTTAAGTATCTCTTGATAACTGTCATATTGAATTACTGTCGCCCTAACGCACCGTCGTCGGTCGCGTACGTCAGCGAAGAAACAAAAGCAAATAGGTACGCGCCGCTGACGTCAGCGTCGCAGTATGGTGCTATATAGAACACAATGTATACTCGTACACGCCTAAGAAAAAGAATGATAAAACAGTCAAAACATACAATATTTATGCTGAAAAACCGGACTGTATTTGTATTGCGTGATATTTGTTTACGTTCAATAAAGAGTGTAAACACAAGAGTGCTGAGTATTTTTTTTAATTTGTACCTTTTAGACAAGGTCTTGCTGAAATATTTAGGTTTTTTTTTATAAGATCCACCCACCCACCAAGTTTTTTACCGTAATTCTTCACTAAGGTATGAGTTTGGAAGTTATGTAAGGATATGAAATATGGTCCGCCGTGGTGGTCATCCGTGGTATTCAGTCCGCCTCTGTACTTTGTGCTTATAGTGTTAAATAAATAAAGAATAAGAAAAAACCGGCCAAGTGCGAGTCGGATTCTCGCACGAAGGGTTCCGTACCATTGTAGTAGGGTAGGTAAATAATAAAAATAACTTAGCAATTAAAGAGGGCTCCCTATAATTGTTAATTTATTTTTAATATTATATATTTGCTGTTATACCGGCAACAGTAATACACATTCTGTGAAAATTTCAACTGTCTACATATTACGTATCACGAGATACAGCCCGCTGACATACAGACGGACGAACGGACAGCGGAGGCTTAGTAATAGAGTCCCGTTGGTTACCCTTCAGGTACGGAAACTTTAACACACGCAATTAAAGAAATTGTTTTATTTTTCGGTCTCTGATTTCAAATATTGTACCTACAGAGAAAAAATAAATTGGTAAACAGAGACAGTTACCGGGACTAACTTCCGATTTACAAACACAAATAATGGCACTAATAAAAATAGCTTGTGTACATTCCCCTAATCTCTTTTTCCATGGAAATAAAACACTGGCCAAATATACAGCGCAATTACAACACAAGAATCGTAAAGTTTAATTACGGTTCTTATAACAGAAACCGTATTTATTCAGGCACATAGGCCTTACAAGATTTGTTTGTAATAACAGTTTGTTTATAAGGGCTCTGGCCCACCGCGACTTTATGTTGCTTTCTGTGTACCTTCGTCTACGTTACCACGATTCTGTATTGCTAATATCGCGATGCTGTACGAGAAGACGCGCGGCACTCTTCCTCCATTCTTCGCACTTCGCCGTCAGAAATAGTTCCGTGTTTGCATCGACACAGTAACAATGCTGACGTGTGTTGCAAATGCGACTAAGGCTTCAACATCTATCAGCATGAAATCGCATTTTTTCATGCTCGTATCCTTTTCTGTCGCTCAGTAGGCCTATTACGTATCTTTCTGATATCCAGTGACTATCAAGCTTCGGTTGTACACCGAACTTTGATGACAACCGAGAATGTCATATATTGGTATTACGTATCGCACTGAGTGGATATCATTTTACGGTGACTAACAGCCCGAGCACGGTGTAACGTCTTTCACGAAAGCCACTTCAAACTCGGTTGTCATCAATTTGTTGTCCACTATGCTTACATAATCGAAAAAATATAAGTATCGATACGAAAGCGTCTGACAAAATGAGTTACGGTGACTATCAGCCACGATGACAACCAATGACGTCATATTTGATCGCGACTGGTCATACATAATACGAAACTAACCTTTTGACAGTTAATTGATGGACACTGAGCCCAGTTACTATAATTTCGAGCTGTCAACAGAGATACGTAATAGCCCTACTGAACAGTAATTTACTAGAGAGAAACGGAGAGGGAGTGCTATAGAACGCGGCAGGGTCGAAGATGCGCTCGGCAGCACGCTCTTTCTCGGTGTAGCAACTAGCACGCGATAGAATCGGATGCATAAACGCGTTTACAAAACGCGCGACAGCATCGCCACAAAATGTCGCAGCGGGCGAAGGGGCCTAATCTCCACTGTGTTTTTATTTTAATTATCTTGGTTGGGACAATGGAAATGCTAATAACTTTTGTTGTTTGAGTCGAGCTTGTTACGAGACCTAATGCGATTTTAATTATTTTTTTCATAGACTATTTAGGTTTGACATTTACATTTTAAGAGCGTTGACTAACTTTTATTAGTTTTAAATGTTATTAAATGGTCTGTTATCTTGAATTTTGTGTCTATTAGTTTTTTTTTCGTTTTATTAATGTTAAGTTATTTGTTGGAGTCACATTTACAATGTTATTTTGTTAATAGAGGGATTTTTTTTTTCAGAAACGTAATATCGACCGCTTCTTTGGTGTTTCTGTACTCATAGTTGTACTTAACTACAGCAAAGCTTCCCGAAAATTTCAAATTTTCCAAATCAACCTTGAACCTAATGGTTTAGCGATAAAGTTGAAAATCGATTAAAGAAATTTGTCTTGATAATGAATAAAAAGATTGAAGAAAAGATGATTGATTAAAGAAATTTGGCTTGATATGCTGGCATCTGTACAACTACAACATAATCATAAATCTTTTTACCAATCGCGGAGATTCCAGGAATTTTCCGCAACCCTTAAAATGTCCTTTCTATGATCAGTTTTTCTGTACTGCGTACGCCTACGGCCTTTCATAACGAGATTTTAATGCACACTATTAAGAGGTATGTCCACATTGCGCGTGTTTACTTTACAGCCCGTTTGTCAACGTTTACATTTTAAGTGCACTTTCGGACGAACTGGTTTGGATCGATTGATGTTGGCAAAATAACTTGAATATGTAATGATTTTTATAACACATTTGCTCGTAAAGGGGCTCTTATTTCACCAATTTCAATATCGTAATGTATCTCATTACGTACTTGTGCGTTATTGTAAAGTAATGCACGGTTTATCAAGATGCTCCGTCTAAACCGAACGGTACTTTGTTAAATCTTAGCAAAGAGTTTTTACGTCAGAAAAGTGGTCAACATTTTATGAATAAAATTAACTTTGGGATATGAAATATAATAAATAAACATTTAATTCTTTAATTTAATTAATTTTGACAATAAATTACAACCATTTATCTGTAACAAAAACCAAAAATATTAATTTACTTTATTAGTAATAGGTACTGGCTGTTTTTTGTGTCTTTGCCTTAAAAAAAAGCGCTGATGCGCGCGCATCGCTAATTTGTGAACAAGTAAAAATTATTCCACGCGCTTTTTCTTTTCGCTGTATTGTTTTTATTTGTTTTATTTATTTCCTCGCAAATATGTTATAAAACGTCGTATGACATACGTGCGCTTTGATAATTACAGCCTCTGCTTTCATCAAAGCCCTCGTCTACGGCTCGGGCTAGCAATATCGTCTCGGCTGTAATTTTCAACTTACCGCACTTAAATCATAATGTACTATAATTATAATTTTAACACACATTTTCCGGTGATTGTTAGGAATCACTCCATTATAATGCGTGTCAAAGCTATTGCGTCGCATATTGATTTACAAGCAAAAATCCTCCGGCAGTGTGTGTACAGACGCCAGCACATCAAGCTACTACAATCTGTCAAATTTCGTAATAGATTTTCAACTTTATTGCTAAAGCATTAGGTTCAAGGTTGATTGGCAAAATTTGAAAGTTTCGGGTAGCTTAGCTGTAGTTAAGTTTTGTCGTTTTCTTACGAAGATTATTGACATTTTCCGTTTCGGTACAAGAAATCTAAAACTAGTCAACTAACCCTGCTGAAAGGTCTTTAAATTCTGGTTTCCGAGGGTTTTATCAGCTTTCTGATACTTTTACAGAGCTGAAAATGGCGGAATATCTTATTAACTGTCTGTAAACAGAATTTCCATTAGCGGCTCACTCTTGCCGATTAACGTTTTAATTTGTCTTGTATTGAAGCGGTATGTGTTAAGTTTAATGCATGTCTTAGGTAGTTAGTAACTTATTAGTACCTGAGACATGCTTTTAAACTAAACACATACCGCTTCAATACAAGACAAAGAGAGACTCCAATTACCAGACGTAATTGAAGTAAAATTACGAATCCACATTACATAATTATGTACTTAGGTAGGTACCTAGTACATCCAGGAGTAGTCAAGCTGGCTGGTGGTTGGCGTTAAGAGATTAGCTGTCCCCCGAGGCCCCGATACACTCTACCTAAGTGAACACCTGTCGGTATTGAAGCTGTGTATCCCGGTAAAGTCTAACCCATTTTCTATAGTGGATACCTATCTACCAGAAATAGCGAAGACGCCAATGAAATTAAGCTACCTATACCTATCTTACAAATAGCCCAAGACCGTGAAAAATGGAAAACTTTGGAAGAGGCCTTCACCTGAGAGGGGTTCCTAATTAAATGATACCTTACTAAATAACAAAAAAAAAGTTGCTTACTGAAAAAAAAACAAAAAAAACTCTTATACTAAAAACAAATGAACAACTTTGTGCACATCTTGTGCACAAAATTAATTGGTAATGGTAATTGGTATTATATTTTAATTAGTTTTTAAGGAAAAATTATAGATTTGAATTGTAGCATGTTTTTAGGAAATAAAAGGCTCTTTTATTTTTATTTTATTTTATTTACCTATCTATACATATAATAAAATCGTTGAGACCAAAAAATCTGTTCATTGAAGATTTAAAAAAAAAAACCAGCCAGGGTGACTTAAAATAAGTAACTAAAGATATTAAAACCATTTTAAAAATTTTTGTTTGTTTGTTTGACCGCGCATCACGTAAAAACTACTGAACCGATATTGTTGAAATGTTCACAAATCTATTTAAATACATTCAGAATAACATATAGGCTATAGAAATTTTGTTTTTTTTTGGAAAAAGGGGGTGAAATGGGGGGTAAAGATTGTATGAAAAAAAAATTTTAGATTGTTCTAGAATCATGAAACTTAGAATAAATACTTATTAATAAAAATAAAGAAATACCTGTTTCAGCATTTTTTTTAAATCTCATCCAGAGACGCAAAAAAGAGGGTTTTGTGTTTAAAATTAATAAACTTCAAACACCTATACAATCAAATCCAATGAAGTGTAACCTTTTAAAGTTGCTACATATACTTCGTATCTAATACAGGTAAATATAATTTCTCAATTTTCTTGAAATTTGATTTTTGACGTGAATACGCACAAAATAGCGGAACTCAAGAAAATCAGCTTTCTTCGGTATAAGTAGTTGGTACGAAATGTTTGTGCGCGCATCACGTCAAAATTACTGCATAGGCTCCTTTAATATTTAGACTACATATTATCACGCTACTTCCTTAAGGGGGTAGGCAATTTTGCATTATTTCCGTATACTTCAATTGTTTGACGTTTCAGTCATGACATAAGTACATGAGAACGGCTATTTGTGGCTTATGTCAATGAAGTAAATAGCCTCCGCTACCGCTCTGTAAACTACGGGGTTGCAGGTTCAAACTCTCCAACATTATTTTCACTTTTTGTGATTTGTTTAATTTTTTTTTTGATGCTGTGAGATTTCCTATATTTCATTTTGTATTTAAATTGTGTGCATTTCTATATTTCTTATTTTTTTTCGTAAAATATTTTGCCAAAAAGTAATAGAGAAGTATGGAAGAATGAATACAATCATGCTGCGCCGACCCCAAATAAATTGGGATAAGGGCAGGAGTATGATGATGAGGATGATTTCTCCAAAAAGTAGTATAGCGAACATCAGAAGCCTGATAAATCCACGTGTTCCTGCCGTGCAAGAACTGTGCTATGCTATTCGCAATAATAAATAATCCATATACGCAGTTTACGTAGATTATATTTACAGCTAAATTGTTATTGGCCTCATATCGTATTTTCGGGCGAGAGGAGACGCCCGGGTTCTGCCATTGTGAGGATCGACCGGAGGACACGGTGGAGCACACTGTGGAGGTGTGCCCCACTTGGGCGGAGCACCGCCGTGTCCTCGAAGCGGCGATCGGCGGCGGCGACCTCTCTCTCCCAGCCCTGGTTCAATACATGGTCCGGAGCGAGACGGAATGGGACGCCGTCACCTCCTTCTGCGAAGCAGTCATGTTAGCGAAGGAGGTGGCGGAACGTGAGAGGGAGAGATCCTTACGTCCCGGCCACCGCGGGAGACGCCCCGGGCGTCGGGAGCCACGTGGTGGCCCCCGGCCACCGTAGGCGCGGGCCTGTGGACGGGGAGCTATGGGCTAGCTCGCCGTCCGTCCGTCTCATGACGACAGGCCGTGTCGACGGTGCGTTCGTGTTCTACGCGCGCCTCAAAGAGAGTCAGCAAAAAAGAAGGGGTCCGCAAGGGCCGATGCCTGCCGGGGCTGCGGGACTATTCGAAAGAGATACCGTGTCCCCGGAACACAAAGGGCGATGAAGGAACATGGATGGGTTTTAGTCAGTAAAAGTCTGACACTTCCTCCTGCTCCAGGAGGAGTCATTTGATGATTTCCCATCCGAAAAAAAATAAGCTATAAGTATCGTGTTTGGGCTTCAATTCATGCACCTTGATGAGAACTTTCGACCTAGCTGGAGTATGACTGTCATCGAGTGTCTAAGGATGAAAACCTAAGGCTGTCGAGGGAAGTCCCAAATTGGAAAAACATAGTACAATATTTTAACGATGATTGCATATATTTCCGAGAAATTAAATTGTTACCTTCTTGAATCTATACTTATTATAAAGGAGAAAGTTTGTTTGTTTGGTTGGTTGAACGCGCTAATTTTAGGAACTACTGATTCCAGTGAAAAACATCTTTTAGTGTTGGATAGCCCATTTATCGAGGAAGGCTATACGTTATATAACATCACGATACAATCAATAGGAGCGGAGCATCAATGAAAATTGTTGCAAATACAGCGAAAAACTATTGCTTTTGAGAGCTTCCGTTCCGTGCGCTGCGTAAACGGTTAAAGTAACTCAACAATCATACATGTATGACGGGATTGTTCCTCTTAAAAAGTCCGCTAAAGCATATTATCTGCATTTTATTTAGGTTGACTCACACTCTCTCTAAGCCTCTCTCTCTCTTACGTAACGCAGACGAAGTTGCGCGGGTCAGCTAGTCTTACATAAAGTGGCATCTTGCCCATAGTTTATAGAAAATAAAGAAGAGGGGCATAAGAATACGATTGTGCTAAAGCAGCCAATTTAGGCCCCCAGTTATTCATTCTGCACAGAAAAACAAATAATACCTACCTACCGTGAATTCCAACATACAATACACATACTAACAATACACAATTACGCATCCAATATAAATAATATAAGGTAGTAGGTAATGATATTATTGACATAACAAACAAGAGGTAGTACCAGTATTTTTTTATTGCTAGACAACTGGGAAATATCTCGGAGTCTTAATATTGCTCAGGCCTATTTATTTGGAAAAAAAGAAAAACACTATTTTCTCTCCCAAATAAAAACAAATACTCTGTAAATTACCTTCAATTTATTAGCTCCGTGATAATTACATCGGATCGGAGCCCCTGGCACGAACGCGCGGTGTATACGTAACGTAATAAATACGTCGATTTTAAAATTAAAAATATCGGTTTCACTTATGATATTTTCATAATTTTAAGAATGTATTCATATCAATCGATGGAGGAGCTTGTGGCTAAATAATAACAGCCGCTCGGGTTTATCTTTAGGTTAAGCTGCGTGCCTAGGTTGGTGCGTGGATAGGTGACCACCCATTACATACCGAGTTTCCTCCGTGCCTCGGAAAGCACGTTAAGCCGTTGGTCCCGGCTGTCAATTGTAAATCATTGGCAGTCGTTAAGTATAGTTAGTCGCCCGAAAGTCTGACAACCAGTCTTACCAAGGGGTATCGTATTACCCAGTACTAATTGGGTTGTGGAGGTCAGAGAGGCAGTCGCTCCATATAAAATACCGGTATTCAGGACTGGAAGCCGACCCCAACATAATTCGGCAAAGGCTATGCAGATGATGTCGCGACGGCGTGCAATTTCCCTTCACTTCATGATATCTTCTAGTTATTCCCAAGTCTACAATGTAATTGGTTTTATAGTAATAATATAGAATTTTACTACTTCGCTTTTATGTGAAGAGAAACCCCCGCCTCACGAAATGTTAGAAACACTCACCGATACGGAGTATCTCTCAATCCAGTCTCTTAGACTTCGGTCCTCAAAGGCACCGAACTTGCTATCATCAGGTCAACCATCACTTTATACATTTCCTCAGGCGCGACTAGGATATCTGTAAGTTTAAGCACCCATGAATCTCTGGGTTAAGTATTACCTATCTGTTTATGATTAATAGGTAAAACTATTTTGCTTTCTCGCTAGTTTTATTTTATCATTAACGTTTCATTAACATTTGAGACACCTTTGTGCTAATCAGATTAAGGATTATTTTCTCCTCTGCAAAAGCACGCATTCCAGTTTGACTTCGGTCCAGAGCCTCGTCATCATCTGGAATGCTCCCCTTAATTTTATACATATAGCGTCCGTCGACACTTGCGCCCGTCGACGCATTTGGGGCCATTGGGGAACAAATTGAGAGTTTACAAGAGAGGTTGGCCCACGACCCGTCTCATAAACTTGCGCTTAACACCCTAAAGTCCGGACTGTTGCGCGTGGCTGGTCGTCGTTGTATACCTTTAACCGCGATTATGGAAACATCTCATTGAACCAAAACCGCGGTTGAAGACACGACCATCACATGGATTAGGTGTCTCTAATTATTCAGACATGCTAAAATACCTTTAGCACATCAATTTATATTAAACATAATAAATCTCTAATCCTTACATAAACAGAAAGTTAATACTTAGCTTTCCCGGTGGCGCGTCTCCCGGGTGACAAGAATTATATCTTCATATAGTCTTCTTGCACTGAATTTACTTTACTCAAATTAACTATTATCTAGACCGACTATGTTATGGCGGCAATCAAATGAACGGCTTAGATTTGGCGGTATACTCTTTGGTTTGGCGGCGTCAAGTTGTTCATACTGATTTAGTGTTGTCATCTCATTAATGCTGTGCAATTATAATTATATTTACATTTATAGGAACATCGCGATTTCATCTTTCGCGACAGATGATTCATATCTACCAATGATACATATTGTGCTTGTTGCAAACCATTTAAAACTATAATGCTATAGGATAATAGGCTTGTGTCCTGAAAATATCTAATCAGTCCGTCAGTTAGATTTTCAAAAAATATTTGACACGTATTTTTTCTTATGTTACGTAGACCAAAATTGACGAAGATACGACGCTTTTAAAATTCTCAATACGTCACGCCGTGGTATAATTTTTAGTGCGTTCTGACGTCACGAGCCCCCCCACTCCCGAGTTTTGATGCGTTCTAACTTTGTCAATATTCAATGATTTACAAAAACAAAAAATACGTGTCCATTATTTTGAAATACTCTAACTGACGGACTAAATATATTTTCAATTTATTGATAGAGGAAACTAGCCCATTGTATTCGATTAAAAAATCACGTAACGTTTACAGGCGTGCTCGTGCTAGGGCCTCGGATATAAACGAAAATAAAGGCGGAATACGAGTCGATGGTCGCTTGTCAGTGACAGATCGCCATTCCGCGGTGTTGATTGGAAAACAATTCGATCGCTCAATCAGAGATAACGGTGCAATTAAAAGAAACTTGTTTTTATTTGTTTCACACAAAAAGTAAGCCGCATGGGCCGATCTTCCGGGGCTGCGGGACTATTCGAAAGAGATACCGTGGCCCCGGCCGGAACACATAAACTGAGATTTTTGATGTGTGATTATGGTTTAGATATGGCCACCAAAACTGTAATAGCCCTCTTAAAGTCACCTAAAACTGTTAAAGTAAATTATATAAACACAACCCTATCCCCAGAGAGTTATGCAGAAGTGTACCTAATACTACACCGACATTTCGCCAGTTATTTTTAAAGTTCATGTAATAGGGGGCGAACCTATCACTATTTTTTTTTTTCTGATGGGAAATCATCAAATGACTCCTCCCGCTCTGGGCGGAGCAGGAGGGAGTGTCAGACTTTTACTGACTAAAACCCATCAATGTTCCTTCATCGCCCTTTGTGTTCCGGGACCACGGTATCTCTTTCGAACAGTCCCGCAGCCCCGGAACCTATCGCTATCAACCCACAAATCCGGACCAACGAAGCAGTAAACTAAATTACTAACTATTTATTACAATTAATTCCACAATATTCAGTGAAAATTTCAACTGGCTCACCTATAACTTAAAATTATTCAAACACAGAGACTGGTGTTGCCCATTACAAAGTGTTTCAACTTTTATAAGAGTACTCTTCCTAAAACTACCCAAATCGCTTCAAGTTTGCCTATAAAATTTGAAGAGTTCTCTCTATTAATCCAGGATCCCATCATCAGATCCTGACTTGATGATCATGGGACCACCTGGGAAGTATACCCTTCCAAACAAAAAAATAATAACCCAAATCGGTCCAGCCATCTTTGAGTAATCGGGGAACATACATAAAAAAGAAAAAAAAGTTCCGACGAATTGAGAACCTCCTCCTTTTTGAAGTCGGTTAAAAATACCTCAAATCACTGCAAAGGTCCTTTTCATGCCTCCAAATAAATAGACCATGAAATTATATTCAGTTACAGATGTCATTGAAATACCGATTATAACAGTCGTATTTTGGACGTCGAAAGTTACTTTTTCATTATTAAAACCTAAGGGCCTAAAACATTCTGTAGACGTTTTCCCAAATATGTCAGCAGTTATTTCGTATTTAGACATTCTATTTCAGCCAAAACGGTTTTATTAAATAACGAAACGCGTATTAAAAAGAAATCCTCCTTTGATTTGTTGCAGAAAAAAAACAAGTGATTCTCTTTGGAACAATATTTAAAATAAGAATTTTCATTTGGCGCTTTTCAGCTAAGGTAATAACCGAATTCACATTGCTGAAGGTTGCAGCCAAAAATATCCGGCAAATCGTCCGGATTCTGCTATTGAAATGCTGTTACATTATGCTGAGCAATGGATGAAAAGCTTATTTCTTTTGTTCACTGCTTTTCATTTGTTTTCCTCATTGCGCATTTTGTGTCCATTTTATTATTATCGTTCGCCTTTCACAGTCGAGTAAAAATCTTTCCTATTTTACTTTAATTTACTTGATTAAATTTATCTTATCGCCATCTTTTTACCAAAACCAACTTTTTATTGTTAGAAATAACAAACGAGAAAGAAATGGATTACACAATTTTTACTGTTGTAAAGGTTTCAAAAAAGCTGTACGTAATTGTAAGTGCCTAATTTCCTTTTTCCCCATTCAACGAAAAAGGTTTTCTTTTGTACTAAAAACTTTATAGATTAAGTTTGAAAAAGGAAATCGAATACTGAGCTTTATTTATGCTCTTTTAATTAAATGTCGGTACAGTCTAGAACAAATTAGGCGCTTTTCCCCTCCAGCTATTTTGAATAGGTCGAGTTTCAGACTCAGTTTTTGTTTTATTATGAAGACGGTTAATACACCCGGATTTGAGGGGTTTGAAGCAAATTAGATGATATTTAAAATCTCATCATGTTCACTGAGTATTTTATTGGTTCAAATTAGAATATATTTCACTTTAAATTGGCTTTTACAGTGTAGGATACACTTGCACGTCGGTGTGTTATAATGTTGATGTTGAACCAGCCTAGCACTTAGAAAAAGAGTCCAGTTTATACTGGTTTTGTTACCACTAACGATGTGGATGCGATACAAATTAATGTAATCCTGAATTCAGCCAAATAGGTATTATAAAGGATGTAAAACACCTCTTAACGAAGCCGAAAGGCACTTGTTCTCCTCATCATTGCGATCATTTTTTTGCTCTACACCATACCTGGGAACCTTCTAGTTACGGAGATGTTGGGGGTCTAAGTTCCAACTTTTTTTTAAATACAAGTTTTTATTGTTTAGGTACTTTAAACACCTCCACGACCACCGTACTATTCAATCCATCCATCAGCACATTGTTTTGAGTGCGGTACATTGAGTTCTACCACTAAGCATGATTTTTTACCCCAAAAAAAAGTCGTTCCCAGCAATAATTTTTGCGTAAAGTTACTTAGTTTGATGTACAGAATGCTTGGTTGACGGCTTCGTGATGAGGTGGTTTACACCCTGTATTTAACATTAGGAGGTTACATTCCAAGGATGACATAAAGAGGTAATCTTATAACTCTAGCGACTTAAGAATCGCGTCG
This sequence comes from Xestia rhomboidea, assembly GCA_963853795.1. Taxonomy (NCBI): domain Eukaryota; kingdom Metazoa; phylum Arthropoda; class Insecta; order Lepidoptera; family Noctuidae; genus Xestia; species Xestia rhomboidea. Next base: position 5,076,658 of record OY970772.1, on the reverse strand, counting down.
AAAGCAAAACTCTTTTTAAAGATGTTCACTAACAAAAATACCCAGAAAAAGATAAAAATCTGAAAACTCATAACAATGCTACTTAAATCTTTATTTCCAAAGCCAAGCAAACATTTTCCTACACTCGAAATATATTATTCGTAAACGGAACTCAAATCCGGAGCGCTCTTGGAGTATAACAAGCTACTGAAGCAGTATTAAGTCTGTAATAAGGCTAACAACGAAAAGATTCCTACAAACTTCCCCTATGACGTACTTTGTAGGAGTTTCGTACTCAATTTTGTGAATTTGAATTTTGTATACGAAAGTATTTTCTGTAGGTAATTAAATACACGTAGTAAAGTAATTAGGGAATTTACCTACTACCTAATTAAAGGTGAAGACTGTATTGTTGTTGCTTCTTATTATGCGGCACGTGTACGTTTTCTTGGTACGTTGTGGATGTTATAAATGTTATCCTATCCACAAGATGAAAATTAAAAAAAAAAACAAAGATTCTGACGAATTGAGAACCTCCTCCTTTTTGGAGTCGCTTAGAAACGAACGTTGTTATCTTTTTCCACAAGTTGTTTGTGTTAAGACTAGGTATTACTTTATTTCATATTTGGAACGGTTTTTGTAAGGCATTCATTTTACTTCTTACTTAATATTATAAATGCTAAAGTTTGTGAGGATGGACGGATGGATGTTAGTTTGTTACTCTTTCACGCAAAAACTACTGAACGGATTTGGATGAAAATTATCACACAGATAGTTTATAACCTGGATTAACACATAGGATATCCCGATAGTATGATCCCGTAAGACAAAATGGATCTCCACGCGGGCCAAGCCGCGCGGGCATAAGTTAGTATTTATTATACGTTCGTTTTAATAATTACAACATCTTGGAAAGTATCTATCTCCAGTACTCGTATGATCAAACACTTCGAATAAAATACTCGACAATGAAACGCAAAATAAGATACATCTTAGTATTAATATTAACATTTAGTATATAAGTACCTTTTTCTGTCACGTCCTTTGAAACGGAAATATGTCGGTGGGCGAAGGAAGTTTCACGCCATAATATTGTACTAATGAGTAATCTTGTCCTTTGCGAAAAGGACATTAAATGCTACGTGACATAAAGAAGAGACCAACCCTTACTTGATTAATCTTAGCTTCGACATTCTCACCCACTTTGGTCCTTCCTAAACCTTCTCATTATGCCCCTAGAGAAACACAACTGACTTATTAGTTTCGTCTCCCAGTTTATGAGATCCTGGTCCTTCGATCCGGATTAACGAATGATTAAATGGTTGACGAAAATTAACACCACCCTGGGAGTAATTAGGAGGACAAGGATGTCTTGATGAGTCGAAGGTAAACTTTGGTCCTGTGGTTTCGTTAAAGTTTGAGGATTTCCCGGCTTAAAGGATTAATCTTTCAGTAAAAATGGCTTTGGGTTTAGAGGGTAGGCTCATGAAACGTTCATTTTGGAGAATATCTTAATAATTTTCTGCTCTCTGAGTCGTTGTTCTAGTGATCGCAAGCGCTACTGCTGAACGTTAGGTCCTAGTTTTGATTCCCAGCTCGGGCTAAGTCATTATCATCACCATCATTTCAGCCGAAAGACGTCCACTGCTGGACATAGGCCTCCCCCAAGTGTCGCCACATTGACCGGTCCCGTGCGACTCGCATCCAGCGGACTCCCGCAACCTTCACCAGCTCATCGGTCCACCTAGTGGGAGGCCTTTCAACGGTTCGCGGTCGCCACTCCAGAACTTTTCAGCCCCATCGGCCATCCGTTCTGCGAGCAATGTGACCTGCCCACTGCCGTTAAGTTTGGCAATTCTTCGGGCTACGTCGGTAGCCTTGGTTCTCTTGCGGATGTTTTCATTTCTGAGTCGATCGCGCAAGGAAACTCCGAGCATAGCCCTCTCCATTGCCCTTTGGGTGACTTTAAGCCTTCTGATGAGGCCCATTGTGAGCGACCACGTTTCGGTCCCGTATGTTATCACTGGCAACACACACTGATCATAGACTCGGTCGGGCTAAGTGTAATTGGGTTTTTCTATCAGGAATTTCTCAATAACAGCTACAGAGCCTGGATTTGTGACCATTTATTGGCAATAGGCTCGCCCCCTATTTCATGGAACTAAAGCATAACTGGCGAATTGTGAGTGTACATAATATAAGGCAGACCTCTGCAATTTATTAGGGATTTAAGGCGTGGTGTTTTGTTTGTGTATGTATGTTCGGACCAACTCTCTTTGACAACCCGAATGGCGCAGCGGTAGTGAGGCTGCCTTACGTTCTTAGGGTTCCGGGTTGGTTGGAGCAAATGTTTGTTTGATGAGCATGGACATTTGTTTCCGAGTCATGGATGTTTATTTATATAATAAGTATGTAATTACAAACAAAAAGTATCTATGTAGTATAACAACTATCTGGTGTCCACGACACAAGCCTCGTTGCTTAGTATGGCACTAGATGGCGCTGTGTGTTAGTGTCCAGCGATATTTATTTATTTATTTAACTTTTTGTTTTTAATGCCAAGTAGGCTTGCGTTTGGCCACAACTCCCCTTTTTTTTCGGATGGGAAATCATCAAATGACTGCTCCCGCTCTGGGCGGAGCAGGAGGGAGTGACTAAAACCCATCCATGTTCCTTCATCGCCCTTTGTGTTCCGGGGCCACGGTATCTCTTTCGAATAGTCCCGCAGCCCCGAATAGTCCCGCAGCCCGCCACAACTCCCCTGATGTGTAGCGATGACGCGGTCTAGTGTGCAGCAAGCTTGCCTAGACGAAACTGATTCACTCAAACTTTGAAGAGATCTATAGATTTTAATGATCGGGAAACAGAGAAGCCGGCTTCTCTGTGTATATTAAGGTTTATGTTTGGGTAATGGGTATTCTTGGTCGTTACATAACAATTGTTGGAATAGTTGGCGTGTCTGGCTGAAGGCCAATTTATTGCTATGTTCTGAAATGAATATGACTCATATTAAAGTTGTGAGTAAGTTTGTGGTATCCAAACGGTTGTTTGCATATTGTTCTGATTTCCATAATGTCAGTAAAATATTGAGTTTTTGAAGTCATTGAAATAATTCTAGACTCTTTAGGCAACTTTTTCAGCCGACAGTAATAAATTCACGCAAAAATATTCATCGTGACAGAGTACCGAATCGGTTTGACTATCAATTCCGTAGTAACATTACCTAGTTATTGTTCAAGATTTTTTCTTTTTTCTTCAAACATTAGCTCAGGCTATAGATTCAATAATCCTGGATTGTCCTTGTTCTTATAAGGTGGACATTTTCTAGGTCTTTTTTGTCTATATGCTCATGGTTTCTTTGTTAAAAACGGCCATAATCCAGGTTTTGGATTACCAAAGGGTCGCATGAAACACCTTAACAGTTTCCGTCTTAAGTTTGACAATTCAGGCCTCACGATATTTCAGTACCTTTAATACGTCAAAAAACCAAACTTGAACCATGAAACAGCAATGAAATTAGCTAAAACAACAGAGGAAATAACCGCATTTTGTTTCTTTTTATATTTTTGTGGAGACAAATGTTCCTGTCGCGATCAGGGTGACCATGCATCTGGATTTATCTAGACATATCAGGTTTGTTGGACCCCCGACCGAACTTTGCTCAGTATTATCATTTATCCGAACCTACGGGTTCGAGTAACGGGTTTTTTAGGGTTCCGTAGTCCTGACAAGGAACCCTTATAGTTTCGCCTTGTCCGTCTGTCCGTCTGTCTGTCTGTCTGTCTGTCAGTCTGTCTGTCGGAGGTTTTGCTTAGAGACCATTAGTACTAGAAAGCTGTAATTTTGTAGAGGTATGTATATCAATAACGCCGACAAAGTGGTAAAGTAAAATTTAGGAAAATATTTTTGTTTAGAAAGAAAGAAGAAAGAAAATTGTGTTTATTTGGCATTAAAAACGTTTACAAAATTCCACAAAATAAATATTCAAACAAAACTAATAATGCCAAAAGGGCCTCAGCTCAGCATAATGCCAGATAGCAACACAAGGTGTACCACCTGACGCTGAAGGTGTATCAGCTGCAGCCCACGAGTGCCATACGCTCGACAACCCAAACGAACACATACTAAAGTCTAAAATTTTTGCATAACTACCAACTAGAAATGAAAATAAAATGTTATATAAATACATTAAATAAACAATAACAAAAAGTACAAAAAAAAATGATGGATTGTATAAAATAAATAACATTGGACTTTTTTAATAACTTATAAAATTTATAAATACTGTGTCCATTAATAAAAAGAACAAGAGACATTAATAAACAGCCAGAGGACAAAATCGAGAAATGTGTAAAATTGATAACAATAATAAAATTGAGGACATACACAAAAACAATAATAAACAATAGGAAACAATAATAAAGTAAAAATAATAGACGGTATAAAATTAATAACATTGGTAAAAATTAATAGGTAACGAATAAAAATTGATGAAATTTAAAAAATTAAAGATAATTGATAACAATGCTAAAATTTAAAAATGCATGAGCTTGTAATAATGATATACTTGATATACCTAATTGATAAAAACATTGATAAAATTGTTTAAAATTGATGCATCAAGAAACATTGTCAAAAATAAAAATTATTTGAATGTATAAAATTAACATGGGTAAAATTGAATAAAGTATAAAATTGCTATAATTTAAAATGTGTAAAATTGATAACAATGCTAAAAATCAAAAATGCATAAAATAATTATATAATTGATTTATGTACTTATACCGAATTGATAAAAATATATAAAATAATTATGTTATGTTTCAAATGGCTGAAATGTCGGCTCGAACATCTTGAAATTCATTTTGATGATTTAATAAAAACAACTTTAATTTTGTCTTGAATGTCAAGCAACTTTTAATAAACTTTATGGGAGGCGGACTGAAAAAAAGCGGAAAACTGCCCCTAAAGGCCGCCGACTTATGCTGGGGAATGGAAAGCTGTTGGGAACATTTTCTTTAGGGTAGCTCCCCTACATGTATGTGAAGTGGGGATGATTTTTTTGTTCGTCGTCTACCCCATCGTGTGGGGTATCGTTGAATAGGTCTTTTAAAATGATTCTTAGTGGTTGCTAATACTACTTTTCGATTTAATGCTCCATTTAAGAAATATTAAACTTTAAAGTGCATATTTTTGTTTCAGTTAGAAAAAAAAAAAAAAATTAAAAAGTCCGGTCATATTTTGTAAATCATCTGTTACAGTAGAAATAATAATTGTTTCAACAACCTCCTTTTCGACTGCAACGATCTGAAGGCCGCTTTCAGAACTGAAATTGGAACCAAAGAGGCGAGTGTCAAACAAACACTCATGCGGCCCGTCAGAAGATGCGCAACGTACATCTCATAAAATTATAGAACTATAATAATTTGTGTGTGTGTTTGTGTCATAAATCACCTACAGAACAAGCGGACAGGACGCAAGTATCTTGGAGGTAAGAATTTCCTTTCTCTAGGCGAGCGTTTTGGAGGCTTAAAATGGCCGCTTTATATGAATCACGTTAAAAAAAAAAAAAAAACTTAAAATGGTCTATAATAGGCATGACGACAGTATCAAAAAATTGCAAATCTATTTAGTCCGTCAGTTAGAGTATTGGAAATTAATGGATCAATGAATATCGACAAAAGATAAAACGCATCAAAACCCGGGAGTGGGGGGGGGGGCTCGTGACGTCAGAACTAGCTAAAAATTATACCTAGGCGTGACGTATTGAGAATTTTAAAAGCGTCATATCTTCGTCAATTCGTTTACGTAACAAAAGAAAAAACACGGGTCAAATATTTATTGGTAATCTAACTGACGGACTAATTATATTATTTTGTAGTCTCGCCTATTATGGTCATAAGAATGAAGTCCATTTTAAGAATTTTGATTTTTTCATTCATATTATGATTTTGCGGCCATTTTAGACCCCCTGGTCTCTCGTAGTTACAATACTGGTCATCTTTATACCGTTGCTCCGTTTCTTGTGTCAGACACTTTCTTTCTTAATCATGGTTACCGTAGCTTTGGTGTGAGGTAGGAAATAAGCCGCGATGTCACACGAAACCCGCAGGACGACGCGATAACTGTTTATGCTTTGACCTAGTTGTAAAACACCTTCGTAAGCATTTATTTTCTTAAAATACTAGCAGTTTATGTTCCAAGTAATACGGGAAGATTTAGGGTGTGTTGTTCCAGAGTGTTGGTTTTCAGTGGGGTGTGCTAAAATAGCTTCCACAGAATGCGATATTTACACGGGTGGTCGCATATACAAAAGTAGCAATATAAGCTGGCATCTTTTTCTTCTATTTAAACTACTTACCTACTTTTCTCTTACTGAACTGGTGGCTAAATAATAACAGCCACTCGGATCAATCTTCAGGTTAAGCTACGCTTGCATTGGTTGGTCTGTGGATGAGTGACCACTCATTACACACTGAGTTTCCTCCGTGCCTCGGAAAGCTCGATAAGCCGTTGGTCTCGGCTGTCATTGTAGATTTTTGACAGTTGTTCCAGGTAGTCAGTGGCCCGAAAGAACTACCAAGGGCGTGTTACCCAGTACTAACTGGGTTGTGGAGAGGCAGTCGTGTAGACTTGATGGTTCATAATTTATTCAGTCATGAGAACAGCTGAATGTCGTCCATTGCAAGACATATGCATCGCCATATCGACTTGTTCTGTGTTATTTTTATAGTGAAACTACAATTTTTGATTTTCCTATGAGTAGTACTATTCTCTTGCATAAAGGTAAGAATACATATGTCAGTTACTTCAACAATACGATGCGAGAACTTACCCGCTAGACTGCGATCACAGTTTCTTATTGATTATAGGAATGCCATACAAAGCTACTAGGATAATTCTGATCAAGTTACTGGGATGTAGTATATTCGTGGCTTAAGTGTAGTTATGCAGTAGGTATGCTGAGTGAGGGTGTGTGTGGTGGGTGGAATCCGATAACGGGCTGTGTAAACATAAATTCCCTTTGTGTTATCCACCACGCCATTGAACGCCACAATGAGAAGAGATAAAATCACCAATTTCGTGGTAATTTAGCATTTCACAAAATATTTTTTTCCGCAGTTTCCTCAAATGGCCTTTACATCAAAGTTAACTGTTAAATATTGTTTGTCCGATAGCATTTCCGGGGGCAAACATGGAGAACTTCATACAAACTTATATCTCTTATTAAACCCCATTACCCCATTATGCAGATGAATTTTCAGAAATCCTTCCTAAATGCTCACTTAAACTGTTTAATGAGGAACTCTTGTGCAAAGTTTAATGCCTCTAGTCCCAGCGATCTTGACAGTGTGTTGTATGTTAGTGATTGAATTAAAGGTTTATACATAACATAGCATCACACCTGTAATCCCTGAAGGGTTAGGCAGAGGTATACTTAATAGTACACCAACATTTCGAATAGTACACCCACATTTCGAATAGTACACCCACATTTCTCCAGTTATGTTTTAAGTCCAATAGAGGGCGTGATCGCCCCCACATCAGACACACATCCAGACTCCGTGACGACTGAGAAATTCCTGTTGAAAACCCAATAACATTTTGCCAGACCCGGGAATCGAGCCCAGGACCTCTTGCTTAGCAGTCGCGCTTTCGACCACTCGACCAACGAGGCAGACAAAGATTTTTAATACGTAGAAAAAAATATTAAAACCTGCCAAAATATCATTTCATCCCTTCATCCTACTATCAACTAAATATAACCCGTCATCACGGTCCATTTCCCCTACAAAATTCGCCAGCACCCTGGAACATATCAGGGTTAACCCTTAAAATAAATCACGTGACGAGACCACGTGAACGGCGCACGTTGCCCTGTGTGTACTGTAATAGATATGTCAATAGCAGGACCGCACTTGTTCCGGTCGGGTTACCTCGGGCGTTGGCGGGTTGAGTTCTGAGTAAGAGTTTTTATTTATTCGTTTTAAATAGGGTTTTTTTTTAGCTAAATTGATATGATGTGCAGGTAAGACACATGCAAATGGATATACAGTAAATGAAAAAAAAAGCCAGCCATATGGCATAGATTTGTTTTAAGTGGACTTTTGCAAAACCGAGGTCAAGCGTAAACTTTTTAAAACAGATATCATTTGTTTCACGAGTCGACGTAAAGGGAATCGACGTAGAGGGAATGATTCATCAATTTACATGCAACAGCACAAAAAAAACATGTTTTTCATAGAATGTTATGAAAAACGCTGCAGTTTTACGAAAATGTTCCATATCTGAAATAACTAAGTATGAAGTCTTACTCACAATTTTTTTTAAGTTCTTTTCACGTTCTACTAACCCACATTTTTTCAGAATTAACCTCCTCTTACTTTAGAAATTAGAGAAAATACGCAATTTTTACGGCTTTAGAACCGAATGTTTACATTTAACAGTCAATGTTTACAACTTCACATTATGATGTTTTACAGTTTCTAGTTATAGAAGCATTGCCCTTGGGTTTATGCTAGAGTAATATAGGTAGGGTTGCCATTATTGTTGAGAACTGATACGGGACTTAATAGTGGCAAATAAATAAAAACTGAAAATATAGTAACAGTTTATTATAATAAAAAATCAATGGAAAACAACGACAACAAAAACAATTCACTCCAATCATGATAAATTAATCGAAAACCAGCTCAATAACTGTTGAGAAGAACCACCAGGAAGAGGTTCCTGTTTTTTCGCCCAGTGGTATATATTTGTAGTATATTTTGACGTAGATTTTACTTAATTGATTGAAATATTGATAAACGGGTCAAAAACGGGACAGGTAACAATACGGGACGTGATATTAAAATACGGTGACAGCCCCGTATATACGGGACGTATGGCAACCCTAAATATAGGGGAAAAATAAACAACAAAAGCATTCTTGTTCTCATTTTACTTCTGAAATAGCGTGAAAGTTAAATGGGAACTTTCAAGGTTGCAATATAATTATCACAGAGCTCTTTATAGAGAAAGTTACCTTCAAACCAGCAAATTGTTTGAGAAAAGAATGTTCCTTTCTTTCCTTGTATTTGCATATTATTATAAAGGGCGTGTATGGCATCACCTAGCGAGCATAGTTGCAAGCAAGATGAAGGTATTTGGAAATATTTTCATGGTGTATTAGACGACCCGAATGGCGCAGCGGTAGTGAGGTTGCCTTACGTTCTTAGGGTCCCGGGTTCGAATCCCGGTTGGATCAAATGTTTGTGTGATGAGCATTGATATTTGTTTCCGAGTCATGGATGTTTATATGTATAATAAGTATGTATTTACAAATAAAAAGTATCTATGTATTATATCAACTATCTGGTGTCCACGACACAAGCCTCATTGCTTAGTGTGGCACTAGATGGCGCTGTGTGTTAATGTCCAGCGATATTTATTATTATTATTATCTGTACTGATTTAGTTCAGAAGAAACAGAGGTACGTACTTTGTTTTGCTTCAAAAGTAGTTACATTTTACGATATACATTCTTGGTCTACATATTTGCAAGAAGGCGTGAAAGCGTTGCGGTCGCGATAGAAAATTGTTACAAGCTACGCTGTAGCATATTGATAGCTACGCCGTAGCACATTACAAGCTACGCCGTAGCACAGTGCACGTCCAATTTTCCCGCGTGTGTTAAATTAACAGAAATAATGGTCGTTCTATTGCTTTTCTATCTATCGTGGCTAAATAATCAACACTACACCACTCAGAGTTAAAACTCGTAAAGGCCGATACAATTAATATTACCGTCAACACGCTAAGAAAAACCTAAATAATAATTGCTTTTAATATTAAAAGACTTTGTAATTCATACTAACGAGAGTAATGCCTTAACACTTCCCGGAAAACTGTCTTTCACAACTATCATACCATTTCCAAGAACACAGTCAATCCATAAATTCCAAGAATATAACATAGAATTCCCGGGAATGTTGTAAAAGTGGTATGAGGAAAGAACGAGATTGCACCGTCAAGCCGTGGCGTAATCTGTGGCAAACTATCGGAGTTTTTATTACCCGACACCTTATTATATGAATGGGGGGCTTTATGTAATGAAAAACACGAGAAGTTGCATTGTGAGAAATTTCATTAAATTTGTCTCTGAAGGAGAACAAACATACTTACGTTGACTTTTCATGTGGTCCTACACTTGTCAGCCAGTTTGCTCAATTTGCTCAGACATCATTATTTTTTGATCATCTGCCTAGCCCCTTTCCCAAACTATGTTGGGGTCGGCTTCCAGACTAACCGGATGCAGCTGAGTACCAGTATTTTACATGAAGCGACTACCCATTTGACCTCCACAACCCAGTAACTGTGTAATACTATACCCCTTGGTAAGACTGGATGTCAGACTTTCGGCTTCTACTACTCTTAACGGCTGTCAAAGATCTACAAATGACAGCCGGTACCAACGGCTTAACGTGCTTTCCGAGGCACGGAGGAATATCGGTATGTTATGATGGTTACCCATCCACGGAACAACCTCGGCAAGCGCGGCTTAACCTTGAAGATCGACCCGTGCTGCTGTTATTATTTAGCCACGAGCTCCTCGTTCATGATTTGTTATATCTGCTAATGGGTACTTTTTGGGTGCTTTTTGCAAGCTTGAAGTTGTGGAAACCCATTCCATAAACAGCCGCTAGGAATTGTAAATTTTGTCTACCCAAGGCAACCTTGCAAGCTGGCAGAGCAATGCTTCTGGTTTTAATTTGGAATCAGTTTGGCAAGTTAACAAGAGGTCTTGGGTTCAATTTCTGGGTCGGGCAAACGTCATTGGGTTTTTGCATCGGGAACTTCTCAGTGGCAGCCACGAAGTCTGGATCTGTGCCCGGTTGATGGAAATAGGCTCGCCCCCTATTACATGGGCCTATAACATAACTGGCAATCCGTCTGTCCGTCTGTCTGCCACCAGGCTGTATCTCATGAACCGTGATAGCTAGACAGTTACAATTTTCACAGATGATGTATTTCTGTTTCTGCTATAACAACAAATACTAAAAAACAGAATAAAATCAATATTTAAGGGGGACTCCCATACAACAATCATGATTTTTTTGCCGTTTTTTGCTCGATATTAATAACGGCAACAGGTAGACGCTTGAAATATTCACAGAATATTTAGTTATATATTCACTTATAATTATAATTAAATTTAATTAAATAAATACTAAAGGGGGGCCTATACCTTTTGTCTAATGTTGTATAGAAAATGGTACGGATCCCTTCGTGTGCGAGTCCGTTACGTTCTTCTCCTCATCATGAGACGCTTACTAACCTGGATCTCCTTTCTTACCATCAATTAACTACTCTAACCTTATTTTGTTTTCACTTATCATTCAAATCACAATTATCGTAGTTACAATATTCATTTCATAAAATAATCCTGTAACGAAAATCTGAAATTGACACGATCGCTGTGAAAATTAATTTTAAACCTGGTTATTGTTTTAATCACTCGATTGTTATTCGCTAACGAGAATAGTTATTTCGCCGAAAACTAGTTAAAATGGCTATCGTAATGATACGATAGCCATTTTAACTAGTTTTCGGCTCCTGTAGATAGTTAAGTTTTATTTCTATCATTAGTGTTATAGTTATCATTTCATTTGGTTATGTGAATTGTTCTGTTAGGTTTCTTTACACTTTTACAATCATTGTTAGACGCTCAAATTGTCAAATTAGAGTGTTATTTATGTTTAAGAAATCAAATCAAGGTGATAATTATTTGGGTATCGATTAAAATAAGCCCTTTATAGGATGGAAGGGACACCAAAACACGTAAGGATGTTCAGAGTTATGTCTGAATACGTGGTAACTATTTGTGCGTTGAAGTATCCTTTCCACCATGCAAGCAAGTAATAAGTAAAAGTAAAAAAAAGTAAAAGTAAGTACTAATAAGTATATAATTATGTATAATAAGTATGTATTTACAAACAAAAAGTATCTATGTAGTATATCAACTATCTGGTGTCCACGACACTAGCCTCGTTTCTTAGTGTGGCGATAGATGGCGCTGTGTGTTTCCAGCGATATTTATTTATTTTATTTATTTATTTTAAATATGGCATCCGAAACCTAAAGATCATAGTTCTCGAAGTACTAAAGTAATGCATTTGTAAAGCGAACGACTTATTTTCGTCTACAACTTTCATTCAGATTCCTTGACAATAATAATTTCATCTTGTCTCTCCATCTGTCACATTACTGTACCCATTATATAGGGTTTTCAATATAGCGGAGCTTCTCAAAGCTAGGGATATCTTGTTGATTTTCAATTAATATTATAATGTAAAAAAATGCAGCGTTCTAAAGGAATGAAGACATTTTACCTCAGCAGCGACGAAAGGGTTCGGTGTATATGGAAAAAATAAATATTTTCCTGGCTTATTTTTCCCACACACTCTGCAGAATTTATCAGTGTCGAAACCAGTTTTAAACTCAATAAATTTTGTAAAACAAGAGGCGAAGGAACACCGGCTACATTACTGCAATAACTTAGTCCGTCCGTGTAAAAGTGCTTTTATAGACAGATGTGAAAAAGTGCACTCTCAATTTGGTACACCTGCCGTGCCTTGGTTTAGTGACCACAATCTTTTGGCACGGAGTCAATATCTGCGTAGAAAATTTTGCTTGCCTTTCATATCGAATTCTGAAAAGTAGATATCTGCAAACTTTAACTGTAAACTACATATTTTAAGTCGAACGTTAAATTCTTGTGATTTACTCAAAGTTCGGTTTTGACATTCCATTTTGACAGCTGTCAAACTTTTGGCGGGGTAAAAATGACAGGCATTTAGCTGAATGTGACAGCAAAAAGTTTTAACGCAAAAGTCTAGGGCCGCAGCACTGCTCTAGATACTGAAACTTTTCAGTGTTTAAGCTGGTAACACATATGGTAAACCTCTTGTAAAGTGTAACGTTATGTCGTTGATAGATGGTAGTTCGGCTTAGTTAGCAAGTGTCGCCTCAGCCTTTCAAGGCTGCGGTCACAATCTACAGTATCTACGCACACAAACTTGTAACAACTTTACCGAACAGCTAACTTAGTTAAGCGGACCCTTATAATTTAATTTTGGGTATAAACACTGTTGCTTTTATTATCTGTTTGTTTTCCTAACAGGAAAATGGAGTACAACTGTTTTGTTTACTGTGTTCAGTTTAGTTACCTTGCCTTTATTTTGGTCTTAGGTATTTCTACGAAATGAAGTACAGAGCTTCAAGGATCTTGTGGCACTTGAACACACGGCGTCACATCAAGCTGTACATTTCCAGTATAACATGGTCTCGCTTTGTACAGATTCCCCGTACAATGAGAGATCCGCATGAACTGGTTATGTATTAGTTGATTGGCCGCCGTGCGAACGTCAGGAAGCCGCTTCGACCTCGTGTGTGAAATTGGTTTGAAAAACAAAATATCGGCGTTAGTTTCGCTTTTCACAAATAACACAGATGATGTATTTCTGTTGCCGCTGTAACAACAAATACTAAAAACAGAATAAAATAAATATTTAAGGGGGGCTCCCATACAACAAAAGTGATTTTTTTGCCGTTTTGTGTAATGTTATATAGATAATGGTACGGAACCCTTCGTGCGCGAGTCCGACTCGCACTTGGCCGGTTTTTTATGTGTAAAGCTAGATACAAGTTTTACAATATAATATTTTTAATTGTTGCTGCGCCCTAACTATGTCATGTACTCACTAGTTTTAAGCCGAACGTGTAACTATGGTTATGTACATTGTACTTTAAAGAAATAAATAAAGAATAATATGTTAGTTCAAATGCCTAAAGGTAGTTAATAAGGTATTAGCTGCGCACAATAAAACACTGTTACAGAAAAACTACACGGTATGACGTTACCCAGTAGCAACCATCAAATTCTACTTTACCTGCGGGTTATGGTCATAACATTATTTCAAGACATTAGAATGCAGTTTACTTTGACAAATAGTGGAAAAACTGCGTTGTTATGGAGCTCAGAGGGGTATAATTTGTATAAATATGAGCACATTTAAGGTTCTAAGATCATTTTATGTGTAGGACCGTCATAATGCGTTTTTTTCGATTTGAGTTTGATTAATAGTGTTTATTTTTTGGACTGAATTGGCATCTTTTCTGTTTTAAAAGATGAAGCAAAAATTCAAAGAATTTTGCAAAAACTAAACGCTGAATAACCACAAAATTATTCTATTTCAACAACATTAATTTATTTGTCCATTTAGTCTTACCAAGAAAGATTCCATTACTTTAGGATACGTATTTACTTTGGTTATCCCCATATTTGTTACCAGAGATTTTATACAAGAAAATCTAACCTTGAATTTGTATGTAACATTATTCTAGATTCTAGAATTAAATTGAATACAATCTGGTTTCAGTTTCTACAGTATTTCTAGATCCAACTAGATTGAGAGGCGGGAAATACAATTTATTTTGCGATTTTGTGTACATATTTACATTTAGATACATTGAATTTAAATAAAAGTACATAGTATTTGTTTGACAACTTTGGAAAAGAATGCTTTGGCTGTATACTTTCTGTTCAATGCCTTAGATGTAATTTAAGTTTCAATTGATAATAATTTTGATATCATTATATTCAGTACCAAACAGAGTCATTATTTTTTGAAAAGACTAAGAAAGATAGTTCGTGAAATGGAAAATGTTTATCTATAAAAATCTATCCCTATTTACTTATTCCAACAACAAACGCATGGCCTTGCGGAAATGTTTAATATTAGCATGCTTATTAGAATTGATCGACCTTCTCCACACTATCTAATATAGTAAAAAAATACGAAATAAAACCTAAAAATATCCGTCAGACCGTCACTTCAACGAGAAAATATGGCACCGCGATTCCTGGCCCCAGTAATAGGTCCTCGGCACTCCCTATGCATACACAATTAGTACTTGATAGAGCGACTTATGCTAGACATTTTTCACGATCATGTATTATTCAGTTCGCAAATTAGGAATGTCTGAAGCTCTGAAAGATCATGTCTTGTTCATATTTTTATTCTTTTTAAATAACGTTCCGTTCCGTGACATTTCATTTTAGAATACTGAATTTGAATACGGAATAGTTTAAAAATAAAATGATGTAGATATTTTCATTATTTTTGAAGAAAGTTGCGTTCCGTACTTCTGTGACATTTCATTTTAGAAGACAGAATTTGAAAATGGAATAGTCTAAAAACAAAATGGTGTAGAATTGAATTTCAAACGTAAGAGTTTTGCTTTCTTTTACTCGATGAATGATAGAGCAATGTATAGTTCAACAAAAGTATTTAACTTCAAAAAACAGTTCCATCTTTCAACTCCACTTTCAGCCACGTCCGTAAAATACGTTTCCATTTTTTGTAACAAAAATTAAAGTCTGCTCAAAGAGCAGTTTAGCTGGAAAAACTAAAAACAGTAAGTAAAGTGAAACTTTTGGGGCGAAACAGTTCAGTTTAACGGCAAATGGTCCATACAGAGGCGTAACGGGGGTGAATGGGTCGTTTCGTAGAATGCCACGTGCCCCCAGGGTTACGGCGAGAATTTATTTCAAAAACATTTTAATGAATGCCCAGTTATGTTGCGGCAAAGTGGAAATTTTGGGTCGTTATGTGTAATCGCTGACAAGGCAAGCTTTGTTAGTTATTATAAGTGTGATTAAGGTAAAGTGATGTTTTGTGTGTTTTAATATTCAGTTTGTATACTAATAAATAAATAACGTGTTGGTGTACGAAACGCTTCAAGACGCGTTTCGTATTTTCTACAATTAATTTCTATAGGAATGACATGACCCCGGGGTTTTTTATTTTTTTATTAGCCTATTCTGTCCCACTGCTGGGCAAAGGTCTCCCTTATTCCTTTACAACTGTCCCGGTGTTTTGCCTTCTCTGGCCAATCAGTCAGGGACGTGCCCAAATCGTCACGCCAGTTTTTCTTGGGTACACCTCTGCCTGTCTCTTTAGGGATAACATGCGTGACGTTATGTTATGCGTTTTTGGTATTACAAAACTTCCTTTGAACCTGTATATGCCTATTCCGAAGGTTTAAGTGCCAGATGGCTGGGTTGACCACTTTGTAACCATAAGTATGGGACCAAGAACGCCGGAAATTGGGTGTCGTGACGCAACTTAGGGAGGTATCCTAATGGTCTAATTTGGGTAGGGTTAATTGATTAAACAGGGTATCTTGTATCAAGGCGATTAAGGGCATTACGAGGGATTAATATTTCCGCTCTCACACCATTAACACTAAATGCGATTAACTATAATTGCCAATGTTGCCAATAATTTTGCAATCGCAATTATTACTTTGAAGTGGCGATTAAGTTTCCTCATATTTTCTTGTTCCTGTTCCTGTTTGGAACGAAATCTATTGTATTATCGTTGTCATATCCCTCTTGACATGTAGAAAGGACAAAGCGTCTGCAGACAATAAGAAATCTTCGATCAATCGATAAAGAAGAGAGACATAACTCTGTATTTCTCCAATTAGTATCTGTATATTTAGTAAAGTAAAGTAATTATAATAATAATAATTTAATAATTTGTTTAAAAAGTAGATAATACAAAAGTGTACATTTAGGTGCAGAATTATTCGAATTACTGTCAAGTAATTCTGCAATTTTAGTAACTTAAGTAAACTTTTTATGCAATATGCAAGAATTTAAACGAAGTAAGAACCGTTATAGAAAGCAAATCTAAGAATTCTAGCTTTTGAAAGTTTTAAATTCAACCAATTACCCACTAGACTACAGGATAAAATCGTATCTTAAATAATGACTTTTACTCAAGTAATACCTTTGACTTTATAGAGGCTTATTCCACAAATCCCCCTTAAGAGAATCCCCCGAAAAGCAGGGGGGAAAACTGGACTTTAATGTAAAAATAATCCAGAAAGTCCCCTTTTCATTTTGAGTTATTCCACCATTCCCCTGAGAGAATCTTCCTCAAAAACTGAACCATACTTAGTTTTGAAAAAGTGGACATTTTCACGAATTCACTTTGATTACACAGTTGTAATCGTCCATTTCCACTCCCAGGTGTGAATAACCATACCAATTCATCTAGGCTACAATAGCATAGCAAATAGTGTTTGCCAGACAATAATGAAATCAATCAGCACTCGAACAGCCTCAATAACTCTTCTTTAATTGCTACAGTTCGAAAACTAATTGTCCAATTACAGCTTGAATAAACACGAGCCATTTCGCTAATTGGCTTATCTTTGACATTTACGACAACTGGCTGATTTTTCATTTCGATCTGATTGATGTATTTCCACTTCAGTTTGCTTTTCATTAGTAATTTAATGGCATGTAAATATAGCTCGCCGTCCGTCCGTCTCATGACGAGAGGCGTGTTCCACGCGCACCTCAAAGAGAGACAGCAAAAAGGAAGGGGTCCGCAAGGGCCGATACCTGCCGGGGCTACGGGACTGTTCGAAAGAGATACCGTAGCCCCGGAACACAAAAGGCGATGAAAGAACATAGATGGGTTCTAGTCAGTAAAAGTCTGACACTCCCTCCTGCTCCGCCCAGAGCGGGAGGAGTCATTTGATGATTTCCCATCCGAAAAAAAATAAAAAAATGGCATGTAA
Source organism: Xestia rhomboidea (assembly GCA_963853795.1). Classification (NCBI taxonomy): domain Eukaryota; kingdom Metazoa; phylum Arthropoda; class Insecta; order Lepidoptera; family Noctuidae; genus Xestia; species Xestia rhomboidea. Next base: position 5,059,042 of record OY970772.1, on the reverse strand, counting down.
ATAGGGACTCGTGTTAATTTTATCATTTTTCATAGCCTACTAAAGCGAAACTATTAGATAGTTTCGTGCCTTTGACCTAGAACTTCTTCTTCTTACGGTGTCGATGGCAATCTAAATTGAGTCGGCCCAGAACTGAGCGACTAGTTTGGCGCTTTTAGTAGAGAAGAATAGAGATGAAGTATGGAGGCACTAAACAAATTGGGATAGAGACAGGAGCGTGATAATATCTCACACGAACACCTAGTCCGACACACTTAACTGGAACTAATAAGAAACTACATATGTACCTATAGGTATTTATAAAAATTGGTGATGATGTCTGAAAGATGTATTGGCTATAAAGGGGTGACTACAGAGACGACAACTAATGAAGAAGTATGGAGGCACTAAACAAATTGGGATAGAGACAGGAGGGTGATAATATCTCACACGAACACCTCCAACACACTCAACTTTTATTAGTTTTTAACTCTTTTCCGAAAAAAACGTGGCCCGAAGCATACAGAAATTAATCACCCCTTCGAGACTAAAGGTTAAAACAAAAATGAAAATTAAACCCGAAAACGTAGTGGGAAGCGTCTCACACAATATAAACAATAGAAATGAACGCTAGAGGCGAAACGGAATCGTGAGAAATGAAATGGCTAACATTCTAGATAGGACAAAAATAAGAAATTGTTATTTCTGTTTATACAGCGTGTATTCGTCCGCGTCAAAAACACATTATGTATTTGTTCCCCGGCAATAGTGTAGCTTCCTATCAGTGATTTTTTTTTTTCAAAATCGCACACGAAGGGTTTTATACCACCGTACAATATTTATAACACATTTTTTTTTAATAGTTAAAAAATTTCGAGCAAGAATGCCAACTTCTTAACAACCCACTTAACCATTTTAGCTTTGTTTTATTTATATTCTTAGTTATTACAGTGGTCACTACGATATACTCTGTGATCTAATTTCAAGTATCTACCTATTACAGTTTAAAAGATACAGTCTTGTGACAGACGAACGAACAGGCGGTGAACGGAGAACCTACCTTAGTAATAGAGTCCTACACTTAAAGTACTTACGGAATGATATCCGTGATATTCTTTGATGCTATGAGCTCTCGATATTATATTATGTTATTGTGTTTATTGTTATTATGTAATTGTTGTTGTGTTTGTTATTTGTTTGTTATTATGTGTTGTTGTGTGTGTTATTATTATAATTTTTTATTTTGTCCTGTTGGCACCCCTTAAAAACGAGTAAACATTTCAGAAACACGCTGTATTTCTACTTGGTTTCTTCAAGACATTTTTCAGTAAAACATCCTTATTACTGCCAACTCGCTTGCCTTGATCTCAGCTTTAAAAATAAAAGGAATAAGGGACATATTTTCCGGCTCTCAAGTAATGTTTTCTTTTGAATTTTTTAAGATAATAAATGGGCTTGAGAAGGCGTTCTTGAATTTTGTTATGTAAGCAGAGATGGGATAGAATTACGTCTAGCTTAACATTTTTTTTTTATTAGAGTGGCTTTATTTTATAAAGATTTTAGAAATGGTGCTCGTTTGTAGTAAACTAGATTTGAAGCTCTGAAGCTTGTCTATCAAATGCTAATTACATGCGATAGCTACATGTCCTCTCAATACACTTGGTAATCTCCTCATAAGTTTAGTTTAGTTTTCATCCTCATAAGATGATTTCAGCGGGAAATCTGTATAAGACGTTGTACAATAATTGTTTCCTAGAAAATATTCACTCAGCAAATACACAATCAGCACGCAACCTTTAATGAGACCTGCCTTGATATGGCCTAAATATTCCCAACACTGCGAAATAACAATTATTAATACGTATTTCAATGAATATGTATATGACACGGACAAGTGCGTGTTCGACTCGCGCACTAAGGATTCCGTAGCACCAAAAAATTTATAATTACAATATTTTTAATGTCAATTTACACCAGAACTAAAGTTTATCATAGAAAAACAAAGCTACTGTTGCAGTTTCACGAAAAAGTCCCATATCTCAAAAACTATCAGATCTTATTACACATTTTTTCTTAGAATTTTCGTCCTCTTACTTGAGGGTTCCGTTTGTTGCCATTTGGCTACAAAAAGTACCACTTATTCATTCCCACAAAATGAACATTCTACCCACAATAGAGGCACCTCTAACTTCCCACGACCAAATAGGTACATCCAATCTATTTTACACCTCTATCATTCCATTCACAGGTTACCAAGCCCCTTTGAGGTCCCCAAGCAGAGTATTAAAGTTTCAAGTTACCGAACGGTTTTCAAGTAAAGGGTTCTTAATGAAGTACTGAAAGCTTTGAATAAAATATAGAGGGTCAAACAAGGGGAAGACTTGGGTACTTGATATTATGAAGTCTGGGTAGTTATCTGTTATGGGTAACTTTGGAATACGGAGTGTGAATGTTTTTTTCTGTTATTTTGTATTTGACTATTATAGCCTGACTTAAAATGTCTTGTGAGGAGCTCGTGGCTAAATAATCACAGCCACTCGTGTTGAACTTCAGTTTAAGTCGCGCTTGCCTAGGTTAGTCCGTGGACGGGTGACCACCTATTAAGTACCTAGTTTCACGAGTCACGGCAGTCATTTGTAGATCTTTGACAGTCGTTATTACAGTGGTCTGAAAGTCAGACAACTAGTCTTACTAAAGGCGATACCCTTTATTACGCAGTCTATCTGGGTTGTGGAGGTCAGATAGGCAGTCGCTCCATGAAAAATACTGGTATTCAGCTGCATCCGGTTAGACTGGATGCCGACCCCAATATAGTTGGGAAAAGGCTAGACAGATGATGTAAAATTATCTTATTAATTTTTTGGACTGTTTTTTTTATAACTTGGGGTCAGTTCACACCGAGACGCGACGCGACGTGACGTGTCGGTACTGGAAGTGATTTCGCGCTTTTTTGTTCACGTTAAAGCAATAGCATTGTATGACCCGTGTACCGACAGCAGCTTTTCCATCTAACCATGTAGTCCTTGTATCCTATCCTAACTAATATTATAAATGCGAAAGTAAGTTTGTTTGTTTGTTTATTACGTTTACACGGCTAAACCACGGAACCGGACATCCTGAAATTTTGCATATGACGTATATGCAAAAGTCAGGTGTACAGAAAGGGACATAGGGTACCTTTCATCCCGAAAAAAAGGACTGTGACTGAACCGATGAAAACAACAATAACGTTCTTATGATAGTAGATGGCACCACATGTTTTTCGAATCATGATTGAATTATATTTTTACAAGCAGAGTACAACCTGAATTGATTAACAAATTCTAAATTAACGCGAGCGAAGCCACGAGCAAAAGCTAGTTTTAAAGGTTTTTGGTCCCAACAACCCACACAGGCGTAGCATACATAGCGTCAAATTAAAGCTATGCAGCTACGGTCACGTAGCAAATGCTACGCCGTAGCTCAGGGCTACGGAGCCCAGTCCTTGAAATTCCTTTGGTCCTAAATTGAAATTCCTTCACTGGCCTTGCGTTTAGTTTGAGATAAAAAGTGGGATAATAATTCAACTAGCCATTTGGTCCCTAACTTACGGCAATTTTGATTAAACCTTGTAGAGCCATAAATTCGTCAAAAACGGAAAGGATTTTTATTTGTGTGTGATATTGGTTTTGAAATGATTTTCAGAAACCCAATATTGAATTGTCGAGGAATCGGTTGGTCAGAAAGTTTATTCTTTTTTTAAATCGAGTTTTTATATACAGTCTAGCAAGACTACATTAGTTGTGTTACTTATTTTCCCTGTAACCCATACTAATATGATAAGTAACTTGGCCACTTACATTTTCACGCTTAAACGGCTGAACAGATATTGATAAAGGGTACCCCAGTATACCATGACCTCATTTAGGATTTGGGGCGCTCTGTACAATCGTTGACATACACGCCCGCTGAGCTAGTACAAAACATAACTTTAAATCCACGTCAAACAGTTCAAAATTAACTACCACCAACGGCGTAACTAAGATACCAATGACATCGATCGACAGATATCGGTAGTACATTTTTTGTATTCGAACCGTCGCAAGGGAGCCATTAATTGGCAGGACAATAGCATGGAACGGCGGTATCTCCTAGCCTATCTATGGGATGGGTGATAAATTGGAACTATCCTTGTGTAACTTGGTCCTTTCTAATCAGATTGGTTCCGTATTGTGTCCAATAAGGGATTGAGCCCTGGAGGGACAAATTTATGTTGAACTCAGGTATAATCCGTGAACAATCATTTAGTGTGGACTGCCATGCTGGTATAGTGATCGCAATTGCGACTGCTGAGCTTGACTGCTTGTTTTAAGGTACAATTAAACGCCAAAGCCGGCCAATCAATATGATAAACTACAGATAGAAGCGATTTCATAGAGGTGCATATAAATCAGTTGTGCAGCTGCGGTCTATCACAATGATTCAGCTTTGCCGCTGAGGTTTGAAGTTACCTCGAAAGTAGTTTCATTTTTCTAATTCCAACCTCCATTTTCCACCAAGCTATAGCTTTCCATAGATACCTTCGTAACATTAAACATCAAGTTACATATTAAGGAAGTTAGCCCAAATCGGTAAACATACTTTTTAAGAAAATAGTTTTATACTACATACATTTTCGAGCGAACATAACTAAAACTAAACAACACAAAATAATAAATCACACACATCCAAAAACTTTGAGAACTCATAAAAAATATGATTGCAATATGTTTTGATTTCCCATCTTCAGTGTATACCTGTTTTTCTTTCATACAAATGTGTTTCCCATCGTAGTATCGATGTTTTCATTTCCCGCAACGAATTCTGGGTAATGGAGCAAATGGACCGAACAAAATAATATAGAACCTTGATTCAAACCGAACGATGGTCTATTGAAATCTAAATCAAAAGGAGTTTGGTAGTATTTCTGATGTTGAATTTAACGGAGTCATTAAGATTAGTACAATTTCAATGCTAGCCCGGGTTATTGAAACTTACTTAATTGAGGAAACTAACATTAAACCCGAGATTTAAAAGACTATACATATTTGAATGTCTTTGCTGCCCGCAATGTAATGCAATTTGCCACGGCCTTGCATGACGGTAAAAATAACAAAGACGCTTATTCTATAGCTTATTCTTTGCACATTTAATGTACGTATATTACAAAAAAAAAATACACTGTAATACCAAAGCCAGATAATATTATAATAATAGTACATAGATAATAACATAGCACTATTTAAATAACAAGTTGCACACTGTGGCACGATAAACTTGCATTCGATTGTCAGCCAGTTTCAACAAATTCTAGCTAATCGATCTAGGCCGATGAAGCGGGGGCGAAATTTGAATTTTAGCTGTCATCCCTGTCATTAATCAACAGAACAGCGTTACTGAATTTTCCTATGAATATGAGAGTCGAGAGTGAAAATGAATAGACTTTTCAGTTAATGTAGGAACTAGGCTTTTTCAAACATTTTTGCGGCTACAGAAGCATTATTTGAATTGTGTATTGTTGGCATGTAAATTTATTCTGCGTGTGGCTAGGCCTGTGGAATTCGGAGGTTCGCATCCTATACCAGTAATTGAAGCGTGAGCATGAATTCATGCGCCAGTAAAGTGATTTATTTGTTTTTGCATGTTTAATGCCGATATTGTGGTTGGTAGCAATGGATGCTGCATTTTGTAGGCCTACAATTCCAGTGAGTTTCAGCTATTATTCCCAAAGGTTTGGTAAACTTACCAATCGTTCGTGGATGTCATTCCTATACATAGGTGGTCATTAATAAAATGATTGTGCTATGACACAATATCGTGTAGGTACTACAAAGTTTACTGAAGGTCGACCACTTTTCAACCTTATAACTTAGGGCATCGAGTAAGTGGGAGTGTGGAAGTAAAATGCGATAGAAGAGGTCTATGCCCAGCATTGGACTGCTGTAGGCTGATGATGATGACTTAGGGCATAATGGTGATATGTTGTAGGTAGAACATTTACTTGTTAGTTCTGTACCAGCTCCGTGATTTTAGGTTAGAGATCGAGTAACTTCGTATTTCTCTTTATTTTACTTTGTTGCAGCGTTATTAAAACAATTAACCCTCAAAATTAAAAGGATGAGTGTAGGGTAAACAGTAGCGTTCTTAGGCTTACAGCTTTATGATAAAAAATATTACAGACTCATTATAAGTCCTAAAGATACTACAATTTTATCAGTTCCTCAAAGTTTGTTAAATAGTTGTAATAAAACCACTGTAACTCCAATCAACTCTTGAGTATATTCCTTATATTAATTACTTCACAGTTTACACAAAATACAATAATTACAACATTTATCGGATATCGGACATAGATTCGACTATTAGTCTTAACACCACAATTTCTTTCAACGAACTGACCTCTCTCGGCCGAACGCCATGCTTTATAAACTACCCCTTCCCGCTACAACATTGACGGTTAGGCAGTGTTGCCATTTCTCAAAAATAAAACGAATTATTAAAATCTTTAAAACCTTACATAATATTAGTTTAAATAGATCACAGCAGATCTTATTAATTAATACAGATTTGAAAATCATGACATAATTACACTACATTGTTGTGTCTACCCTTCATGTAGGAACTCGCAGTCTAGCACGTCCCTATTTACGTTTAAACTCATAAAACAAACATGCGTGAAGATAGCTTTGTCTTTCAAAACATTTCACATAAACCAATAGAATGCGCTTTTCCGATACATTTGGCGGGAATTACTCCGCCATCTTGGAAAATTACTGCGCGGGAAATGCTCGTTATATCGTTATCGATGTTTTCACATTTCATTCAATTTCCTCGCTTTCAATTTACATTCTGTTTATATTTATACATGAAATTAATTGTTTTGTATGTTGTGTGTTAGTTTCATGTTATAGGGGGCTTACCCGATACCTGGAGTCTTGGCTATACTAAGATGTTCCCTTCGGAAAAAACGCTATAGCTCACCCGCTATTGCGTTTTTTCTAACTCAAGTTGGTTAGTATCTAATTGCGTCTGCAACCGCTTAGACTATAAAACAAACTGTTTATTTTACACATAGTAAATGTTACAGCTTAGTCCAGTCCTGGGCTTGTTAGTTACTGAGGGTCGGTACACAAGAATCTTTAACCCTCAGTATATCTTCCGTAAATATTAGATACCAGACGAACGTAGTTCACTGGTTGCTTAAATTAATAGGAGTAAAAATACCCTTAACGAAGCCTAAAGGTATTTTATTTCTCCGTCATTGCGATCATTTTGTTTTGTTACGGAGATTATGGGAGTTCAAAGTTACAACTTTTCTTCTCTTCTTTTTTAAATACATGTTTTTACTGTCATAACTTACTTTCAATACCTCCATGATCCCCATTCCCATCAATCCATCATCACAATGTTTTGTGTGCGTCACTTTGAGTCCTACCGTAAAACGTATCTTTTCAACCCAAAAAAATAATATTGCGTAGAGTTACTTATTTTGATGTACAGAATACTTGGTTGACAACTTCGTGAAGGGGCCGGTATATCTTGTAGGTACACCTAAAAAAAGGACTCAACAATTCGATTGAAACAAGCCAATTTGACAAAAAGCACAAAATATTCAGATACTCTCTCTTTCATCTGATCTGGTTAACGTGCTGCCTGCATTTCCAACAGAGTCGAAATAGTCAAACAGTGAACGAAAAACGAGTACAGCTACGGTAGCTACGTCAAACGTGATTTGGTATATTGGTCAAAGCCAGCAAATTGGTCGATTTTACTCATCGATTTTATCGACAGAGCTGAAACGGTCGCATCTAACCAACACGACTTTACTCTGGTCATAAAATGGGTGATTCAGAAGTTCATCTTCGAACAATTTGTTAAAAAGCTGTATTTTCACAATCTGGCAGTTTACACATCCGGATTCGTGGAATTTCAACCATATAACGGTGACGCTTCGCCGTATCTTTGCTTTGATAGAATAGGGATGTTAAAGATCGCTTCTCACAAAATGGACTCCATTGACTTTTGGTTCATGTCACCAATGTGGCCAGTTGGCCAGTGGTGGGATCTTATTCACAGAGAATGCTTGTGTCTAGTGGTAACATTAAAGACGAAATTATGCTGTGATACATCATAGTCTTCTATTTTACGGCATTAGAATCATCATCACCATTTCAGCCGGAAGACGTCCACCTGGACATAGGCCTCCCACAAGTGTCGCCACATTGACCGGTCCCGTGCGACTCACATCCAACGGATTCCCGCAACCTTCACCAGGTCGGCCATCCGTTCTGCGAGCAATATGCCCCCTGCCCACTGCCACTTCAGTTTGGCAATTCTTAGGGCTACGTCGGTAACCTTGGTTCTCTTACGGATGTCTTTATTTCTGATTCGATCACGCAAGGAAACTCCGAACATAGCCCTCTCCATTGCCCTATGGGTGCGTATTAAAATAAGTTCTGATAAAACTGATACTAATGTTTGCTAAATTTTTTTTTTACAAACGCGCTGAGCTTAGATTAAATATTATTTGATAACTAGCTGACCCGCGCAACTTCGTCTGCGTTATATAAGAGAGACAGAGAGATGGTTAGAGAGAGTGTGAGACACCCTTAAAAGATAGACATAATAATGCTATTAGGTAGAGTATAGAATCAAGTAGGTAACAATTTAATTTCTCTGAAATATTTGCATTAATCGCTACAATATTCAGTTTTTCTAAATAGGGCTTCCCTCGCCAGCCTCCTCAGCCTTTTTTTTTTTTTTTTTAGTATGGGAAATCATCAAATAACTCCTCCTTTACTGACTAAAACCCATCCATGTTCCTTCCTCGCCCTTTGTGTTCCGGGGCCACGGTATCTCTTTCGAATAGTCCCGCAGCCCCGGCAGGCTTCGGCCCTTGCGGACCCCTTCCCTATTGCTGACTGTCTTTGAGGCGCGCGTGGAACACGAACGCGGCGTCGACACGGCCTGTCGTCATGAGACGGACGGACGGCGAGCTAGGCCATAGCTCCCCGTCCACAGGCCCGCGCCTACGGTGGCCGGAAGCCACCACGTGGCCCCCGACGCCCGGGGTGTCTCCCGCGGCGGCCGGGACGTGAGGATATCTCCCTCTCACGTTCCGCCACCTCCTTCGCTAGCATGACTGCTTCGCAGAAGGAGGTGACGGCGTCCCATTCCGTCTCGCTCCGGACCATGCCACGGAAGCGAGAGGTCGCCGCCACCGATCGCCACCTCGAGGACACGGCGGTGCTCCACCCAAGCAGGGCACACCTCCACCGTGTGCTCCACCGTGTCCTCCGGTCGATCCTCACAATGGAAACACCCGGGCGTCTCCTCCCGCCCCATTCGGTGCAGGAACTTACCGAAACATCAGTGTCCGGTAAGAACCTGCGTCAGGCGGAAGGTGAGGACGCCGTGGCGTCTCTCCAGCCACTCCTCAAAGAGGGGACTTACCGCCACTATCGTGGCGTGCCCTAGCCTCCTCAGCCTTACGTTATCCACTTGATGACAGTCATACTCCGTCTACGTCGAAAGTTCTCATCAAGGTGCATAAAATGAGCCCAAACACGATATAGATACTGTAAACTCTTGATGACCTCTTGCAACTACCTTCCGTCTCCATCGTCGACCTTCGATGAAAGTCATACTCTAGCTAAGTTTAAAGTTTTCATCAAGGTCCATGAAATGAGCCCAAACACGATTTAGCTGCTGCGAACCTCTTGCAACTGACTTTTGTCTCCACCGTCAGACCTTCGATGACAGTCCAGGCAGGTCTTAAATTCTCACCAAGATGCATGGAATGAGGCCAATAACAATATAGCTGTAAATATAATCTACGTCAACTGCGTATGCACAGCACAGTTCTTGCACGTCAAAAACACGTGAATTTATCAGGCTTCCGTTCGCTATACTACTTTTTGGAGAAATCATCATCATACTCCTGCTCCTTATCCCAATTTATTTGGGGTCGGCGCAGCATGATTGTATTCTTCTTCCATACTTCTCTATTACTTTTTGGAAAAAAAACACGAAAAAGTGAGAAATATAGAAATGCAAACAATTTAAATACAAAAAGAAATATAGGCAATCTAACAGCCTCAAAAAAAAATTAACTAATCACAAAAAGTGAAAATAATGTCGCGGGGTTTGAACCTGCAACCCCGTAGTTTGCAGAGCGGTCATGAAACCGCTAGGCTATTTACTTCGTCGACATATTTTACAAATAGCCGTTCTCATGTACTTACGTCATGACTGAAACGTCAAACAATTGAAGTATACGGACATAATGTTAAATTGCCTACCCCCTTAAGAAAGTAGCGTGATAATATATACCATAAATATTTAAGAAGTATAAGCAGTAGTTTTGACGTGATGCGCGCACAAACATTTCGTAGTAACTACTTTTACCGAAGAAAGTTGATTTTCTTGAGTTCCACTATTTTGTGCGTATTCACCTCAAAAATCAAATTTCAAGAAAACTGAGAAATTATATTTACCGGTATTACATATGAAGTATATATAGCAACTTTAAAAGGTTTCACTTCATTCGTTTTGATTGTATAGGTGTTTGAAGTTTATTAATTTTAAACACAAAACCCTCTTTTTTGCGTCTCTGGATGAGATTCCAAAAAAATGCTAAAACAGGTATTTCTTTATTTTTATTAATAAGTATTTACTCTGAGTTTCATGATTCTAGAACAATCTAAAATTTTTTTTCATACAAACTTTACCCCCCTTTTCACCCCCTTTTCCCAAAAAAAAACAAAATTTCTATAGCCTATATGTTATTCTGAATGTATTTAAATAGATTTGTGAAGATTTCAACAATATCGGTTCAGTAGTTTTTACGTGATGCGCGGTCAAACAAACAAACAAACAAACAAACGAAAATTTTTAAAATGGTTTTAATATGTTCAGTTACTTATTTTAAGTCACCCTGGCTGGTTTTTTTTTTTTAATCTACAATGTACAGATTTTTTGGTCTCAACGATTTTATTATATGTATAGATTATTTAATATTATTAGCTCAAGGTTTAGCACGACAGTCAAGTAGACGAGAGTAAATGCTGTATCCAGTGTATACGCTATTAGTTAAGTGATCTTTTGATTGTAATTGCGCGTTATTATCGCGTAAAGTAATTATATAGTATCGCGTTGTAAAGAATATGAGACTTCTGTTCTTTTAGGTTCCATATATCCACGTGTCCTTTCCTACAGATAAAGGTCCCGATACGATTTGCTAGTAAAAAGAATTTCACGAGAATTGACCCGTGTGATAGAACCATCATTTTTCACGGCATGAACTTTATGAAGCGTGCTTTCTTATCTCACACCCTTTGAGCATGGGTGAACAGAAATGTTTTAAATTAACGATGGAGAAAAAGGTTCTAGGTATATATGTTTCTTGAAAGGCTACAAAACGGTATTTATTAAGGCTGTAGTTCATACATGTATAGTGTGGCTTATATTTACGAGTATTGGGGATATTAGGTTAAAAAGAAAGTGTTTTTAAGGGACAAGTACAATCACGAGCACTAATATTTTTACACTTAACAAAATTCAAAAGCGATTCCTCGTGTTTTTCTTTTCTTTTTTTTTTATAAATTAATTTTTTGTTTATTTACGGCAACTTTTCCCAACTGTTAGTAACGTTGTGATTAAAAACTATTGTTAGTAAACAAACACAGGAACAAAAATAAATATAATAACTGTTCTTACTTTTAGATAAGACGTTTCGTAGTAGTATGGCTTCCAAAATACTATGTATGTTCGGGAAAACGTAAAACGTTATTCATTACAGTATAGGCGGAAATGACACTTTACAACTAACTCAACTAAAAACATTTCTTCTGTTCCAAAAGTCATTATAAAAATATAGTTTTTAAAGAAAAGGTGGCATCCCAGCCAGTCGCCAACATTTCTTTTTCTTTATTTTCAGTGAACCTGAGATTTTAATGCTCTGGTGCAAGTTTTAAGTGTAAGACGGTTAATAAAATAAATAAACATAACACGATCAAATGTCTTTTTTAAACTTTCACGATCAGAACACATAATAAGACATATGGAAACGGTTATTTATCGCGATTATTTTTTTATTTATGAAAATCAAGTGAGGGTAGTTGAATAAACACCTTCGCTTTGCTGTCACTTGTGGCGGTACCTCCAATATTTCAGTCTTCCCGCGACCACGGCTGGTGCAATCAGGTCGAAACGTAGGGCTTATATTAAAGGTAAAATTCGCGATAAATACCCGTTTCCATATGTTATAAAACACGATAAAAGATTTTTTCGGGTGATCCAATATTCGTTGTGGTCTTCTATTTGCATTGTCAACCTTAACATCTAACAGTGAGTGGACCAAATATTTGCCATGACTTACAAATATTTGTCACGAACTGTACTTGTATAAGGAAAGAGAGGATATCAATATTGACATACGGATTTCCGGATAATGCATCTAATTTTATTTATAACACATTTGCTCGTAAAGGGTCTCTTATTTCACCAATTTCAATGTCGTAATGTATCTCATTACGTACTTGTGCTGTAAAGTAAAATGCACGGTTTATACTTTTTTAAATCTTAGCAGAGTTTTTATGTCAGAAAAGTGGTCAACATTTTATGAATAAAATTAACTTTGGGAGATGAAATATAATAAATAAACATTTAATTCTTTAATTTAATTAATTTTGACAATAAATTACAACCATTTATCTGTAAAAAAACACAAAAATATGAGTTTACTTTATTAGTAATACTGGCTGTTTTTTGTGTCTTTGCCTTAAAAAAAAAGCGCTGATGCGCGCGCCTAGCTAATTTGTGAACAAGTAAAAATTATTCCTCACGCTTTTTTTTTTCGCTATATTTTTTTATTTATTTCCTCGCAAATATGTTATAAAATGTCGTATGACATACGTGCGCTTTGATAATTACAGCCTCTGCTTTTTTATCGCCCTCGTCTACGGCTCGGGCAAGCAATATCGCCTCGGCTATAATTTTCAACTTATCGCGCTTATATCATAATGTACTATTACAGCCTCTCACAAACCAGTAAATTGATCTTTGTGTTATAAAAAGTTGGCTTCGGAATACCTAGATTTATTTTATTACTTATTTATTTACTACCAATTATAACACCATTACAGACTCGTCAAATACGATGCTATAAAACACAAAATAGAAAAACATACCTACAATGTAGTAAAATTACACCCACACAAACACTGTGAGCAGAGTGCTGTATTCCTCTGCTTAAAACCTTTACGCTTGGAACTTTTCAGTTAAGTACTGGCTTACCTTGATTTTTTTGAACTCTCAAAGTTTTAGATCTCAATATGACTAAGTAGCCCGCAAAATTAAAATGTTCTTACGTTTTTTGCAATTTTCAGGTCGGTGTCAGATTGTATGTTGATATAATATGTTTCGCGATTGTACATTTTTTTTTATTATATTGTTTATAAGTTTATGAAATTGTACATTTGTTTAGTGGTGAATCTGGATTTTATTTCACTACAAGAGGTAGTAAAATGACTGCTTGCTTCAGAAATCACGAAACGTGTCAATCTTTTGATGATGAGAGGAACTAAATGAATTGGATTTTTTTGTAGATTCTGCAGCTTAACTATTTTTCTTATGTAGTTCATTCAGGTAAGATAGCAAAGGTAACATATTATTTGAAATCGTTTTAGTAAATTCTTGTTGTTAAAAACATTATAAATATAAGGAATTATTGCGTTATTTCAGTGGAAAGCCAGTATGTTCTACATATGGTCGGTTAATAAAATTGGAATTGTTGGAAGTCGTAATATACAATATTTTGTTGAACGGTACTGCATGTTCCGGGCGTGAATACAGTTTCTGCTATTGAAGCTGGCTACGAAATGTTGATCCTTCAATTTTTCAGTGACGTCACATTGGGTTAGTTCGATGCATTTTGTTTTCATTTCACAGAGGCGAGTTGTATCCGTTTGAACATAACACTTGGGAAGCTAAAGTTTCGTACAAAATTTTCTGTTCCATTGGTTGAAGAGACGAGGAAATGGGGAAAATATTTATGATTTTCGGGTGTTCTTGAATTTTCCGTAGTTTTTCTCAGTAGCAGCCACAGAGTCTGGACTTGTGTCTGGTAGATGGCAATGGGCTCTGCCTCTATTACAGGGGATTTTAACATAACTGGTGAAATGTGGGCGTACTATTAGGTACACCTCTACGGCTCTACTTAACCCTTAAGGGATTACAGGCGTGGTGTTATGTTATGATAAGACATAAACGTTATGTCAATCTATAGTTCTTAAAATTGAATTTGATCTTTTATTTAGGTGTAAGTTCCCACGGGGAAATTTGCGACCTAGACCGCGCCTGCGTGGATGAAGCCGTGGACAAAAACAAGTCGTCTATAGTATCAAAGAAGGCGGGTAACCTGTACGTAAATTTTAATAAGTGTTGTGTTGCGTTGCGGACGTAGTTGTTGGAAGAGTGCTTTTATTCGATAGATGAGTTCTTTTAAAAGTGTCCCTTTAAATTGTATACTATAAAGCACAGACATGTTTAACTGTAAAGTAGACATAAACTGAAAAAAATGTAGTTACCTAGTAATAAATATCTTAACTGTAAAAACCTGTACTATTGCATGCTATATATTGGCCAAATGTGTGTTACTAAATATTGTATATAAGAACTTCATGTAACTACCCATACTTGATGCAATAAATTAATGAATTGAATTGAATTAAAAGCAGCAATCAATTATATTAACATCGTAAAAAAATATTCGGCACATTTTTTTTCCATTGCACAAAAAAATTAAAAAATGTCTCCTTTTTCTTTCATAACTAGTGCAGTTTTATTTCGTCATAATAGCATTAAATACGAGCCCATTTATTGGAGCGATGTTCTTTAGAAAGAACAATCAAGTAGTTCCTGTTGTTCTCAATAAATGACACGGCCGGCACTGCACGGGTAAATACAGCCAGTATTTAGAACAATTGGTGCTGATGCTGTGAGCATCCGAATTGTTGGGAATTTGCTATCGTTGTTCATTTATTTTGGATTTATTTAAATAGCCAAACAATAAAGCTGCATGGTCCAATGCATAACTTCACGCCTGTATTCCCCGCAGTTTAGGCAGAGGTGCAAGTCCCATCATCCCATGTAATACGGCCTTTTAAGAACTAGAGTTATAATTATGTTTCAGCAGAATTATCTGCTGAAACAAATTATCTGCTGAAAAAAATAAAATGTAAGTAGACCAGTATAAAGTGAAATTGGCTTTGTGGCTAAGTCGCTTCCTTGAATATTTTGGATTACAAAGCGATAGGACATCATTATCATCATCATTTCAGCCGAAAGACGAGAGTCCACTGCTGGATATAGGCCTCTCCCAAGTGACGCTTCCTTGACCAGTCCCGTGCGTCTAGCATCCAGCGGATCCCCGCAACTTTCACCAGGTCATCGGTCCACCTAGTGGGAGGCCTTCCAACATAACGTCTTCCGGTTCGCGGTCGCCACTCCAGAACTTTTCGGCCCCATCAGCCATCCGTTCTGCGAGCCCAGTAAAATCGTTCTTTCCACCCCCACATAGGTACTAACTCACAATGATAGCTCACCAAAAGCCTCAATATTTACCGATCGCGTTGTCACCACAAATCCCTCGTCACTGCGGGGATTTGCGGCACAACTTACGGCTGACGACGTACTTAGCTATTTTTCTTCCTATAAATACTTTTGCGCGAATGGAAGGATAGGTTCACCATCTTTTGGGAACCACGTTTTGAAATGAACTATATCATGACGCAGCGCTGCATGCAACTTTCGGAACTTGAATGATGTTAACAGGAGGACGCTGTTGGTAAATCGTTGTGGAATTGTCTGAGGCAATTGTATTGAAAAAGAAGTTAACGGAGTTCATTTCGATAAAAACCAAGAATCAGAGAATAGATTTTGACTTTTTAAATGGTCAATTCATCGTGTGACAAGGGCAGTAAGATGCCGATGAAAATGGTCAAGTCATCAATTTTATTGTTTTACAAATAATTAGTTATAGGCCTATCCAGGAAGTTACCTAAAAACCAGATTTAGAACCAGTTGTGCTTTTGAGTAGGTAGAAACAAACGACCAAGCTCACTTACTGCGATTTTGGTCTAGATTTTCTCAAGAATTCTTACTTTAACTACACTATGTCTCTGGTATTTATATAAAAAAATATTATACTTTTCAAGGTTAAAAGTAAAACCCACTGTTTTTCCAAAATCACAGTAAGTGAGCTTGGTTGTTTGTTTCTTATTTAGGTACATGAAAAGGTTTTTGCTTGGCAGTGGGACAACTGCGTCTGCAAGTTAAAGAAAGACAGGAAAAACTACAGCTGATATAACAATGTTACAGTAAAGTTGCCCGCTTCGTAACTATATTTTCTTTCACTGACACAAACATCGTTTCAAAAAGACCTCAAAGAGACAACTGTATTATTTTCATAGCAGTTTAAGATTAATGTTTTTCCTCACTCATAACGACAACACAATGACATTTTTCCAAAGAAAACTGATTTACATTCAGAACGCAACGATGAACTTCCCAAAAGACTTGAGCGAATAAAAATAATCAAATTCAAAAAAAGAAAATGAGGAACGACAATATTTATACCTACTTATCACAATGGACTTAAAAAGTTTGGACCATAGACAAGAGTTGTTTTTGTCGTTTGGTTGCAAACTTCTTGGTGAATAAATAAAAAAAATTGTTTGAGATAATGGTTGTGTTAATGTTTATGATTTATCAAGTCGGACGCAAAAAGAGTATTATTAAAACCTAAGAAATGAACAGAACTAGCGTTTGTTTTGAAGACTGATTAAGCTGTTAAAAATATAAGGTAAAGTCTGGTTGGAGAATTGCTACTTGTAATATTTATAATATTTGGGTTAAAATTTCTTTGTCCTAAAATTTTTTAGGTTAAAATTTTTAACCTCCTTGAAAGTACCAAAAGTGTAAAGTACTTTAGAATTACCTACGGGAATAATGTACTTACGCAAGATTAATCATTTGTCTCAAGGAACATAAAATTTGCTCCTAAAACATTTTCAAGGTACTTTAAATGATGTAAGACTTTCCAAGTTCCAAGAAAAAAGGGAAAACGAGACCATTAGGCAAATATGGTCACCCTATTAGTTAAAAAGGTGAACAAACTTGTCGGGAAGATTTTCTCGTGAAATATACGATGCAGGTGTCGTTTCGCACTGCCTTCCGGGATTTTACGAGGTTAACCGAATTCTCCCGAACAGCATCACTGATACTTTCATCATCATCATTTCAGCCGAAAGACATCCACTGCTGGACATAGGCCTCCCCCAAGTGTCGCCACATTGACCGGTCCCATGCGACTCGCATCCAGCGGACTCCCGCAACCTTCACCAGGTCATCGGTCGACCTAGTGGGAGGTCTTCCAACGCAACGTCTTCCGGTTCGCGGTCGCCACTCCAGAACTTTTCGGCCCCATCGGCCATCCGTTCTGCGAGCAATGTGACCTGCCCACTGCCACTTAAGTTTGGCAATTCTTCGGGCTACGTCGGTAACCTTGGTTCTCTTGCGGATGTCTTCATTTCTGATTCGATCGCGCAAGGAAACTCCGAGCATAGCCCTCTCCATTGCCCTTTGGGTGACTTTAAGCCTTCTGATGAGGCCCATTGTGAGCGACCACGTTTCGGTCCCGTATGTAATCACTGGCAACACACACTGGTCATAGACTTTCGTCTTGAGACACTGCGGTAAGTTGGACGAGAAGATACCGCGCAACTTCCCGAACGCTGCCCAGCCGAGTCGGATTCGACGATTGACCTCTTTCTCGAAGTTAGACCTACCTAACTGGACCGTTTGTCCCAGGTGCACATAATCGTCTACAACTTCGAGTATAGAGTCTCCGATTTTGATAGGAGTGGGTGTGACATGGGCATTCAACATGACCTTGGTTTTGTAACTGATACTTTAGTTTATACTTTTTTAATGTAGGTTAATATTGTTTGAAAGGTCTTCTTGTCTTAAGTGCTTCCTCAGGACAGTGAAACATTTAGGTACATTCACATGTCCCTACGACTTTGGAACACAAAATACACAACTAACACACAAGATATCAGACTAGGTATTGCCCACGTAAAATTAATGTAAAAATGGAAGGTTTTTTTTTTATCTTAATTTTTTTAAAATTATATTATGGCATGCGCAAAGTCGAACTTTTTGATAACTTTCGTTCACTATGCAAGCGTTCATTGACTTATAATGCTGTAATGTTATAGTTATATTAGTTGGTCTTACTTTCTTTATTGTGTAGTTAGTGCCTAACCTGGTGTCGGAGTTGTTATGCCGCCCATTGGCCTCTGACTAGGTTTCCTCACGATGTTTTCCTTCACCGAAGCAAGTGATGATAGTATAATAGTAGGTAATACCGCAGATTATATTTTTGTCTGAACAAAATAAATCGAGTATGTAGGTCCGAAGAACCAAACTTTTTGGTTTTTGAACTATTTAGACAAATTTGTGAAAATTGCCTTATTCAATTTTGATTTTGCTACCAAAATCTTAATTATTTGAGGTCCTATTTGAAGTCTCTATTGGAACGCAGGTATTAAATTAATACTTAAGATTAATTTAATACCTGCGTTCCAATAGAGACTAGACTTGAGTAATTTAATATTTATGGGTTGACTATTTCGTGAAAGCTCCATTTTTTCATGATATTTCTTAAAATTGGTGAGCTTTTATGTCAAAATGTAATTTTAAAATATTTTCTCTTGGCTAGATACGTGTACTTATGTTTGTTTGGCAAGGTGCCAGGTTGGGATCTCCCATTTCATGTTGTCTGATCTTCTAACGCTTTGTGGTTGAAATGCAATCTTTTACACGAACTTATCATGGAACATTTTCATTTTATTCAAATAAAGTGTCGTGTATCTATTTGAAAGTATTGTTTATTACCTTGTATTAAAAACTGCTATGTCATCCATGATACTCCAGAAATAAGAATAAAGTAATAAATAAATAAAAAGTATCACAAAAACGTCTTTACAAATCCACTAGCCGATGCCCGCGAATTTCGTTCGCGTGAAACTATTGTAAAAATATGACTTTTCATATTTGAATCGGATTTTGTTAACAATTACAAAGTTTATTTTTCACGGAACCCTAATTAATTTCTGAAATAAATGAAGCTTAAGTTACTCCTTATAACATCAGGCTATCTGCCAGTAAAAGTCCCGTCTGTCGGTTCAGCCATTTCTGAGATAAGCAAAACAAAAAAAAAGTGTTTCTGTTATAAGTGCAGCTTTTTACTTGAACGCAAGTAAAAAGCTGTCAATTTGAAATGCCAAAACAGACACTTTAATTTTATTTATTGTGTAGAGTTTCTTTGACCTAGAAAAGATGGTTTTTACCACAAACCTCTTGAATTCCCAACTTCATAATAATAAGATTGCTTAGCAGACGTAATAGCTAGTCAATTTTCCTTCATAATCATTACTCCTAAGTAGATAGTTACGTAGCAACCCTAGCTCCTAACAGGATCCTTTGTTATTCCATAATTTCACTGTCCGGAATTCATTCCACCACGTTTGTAGCCATTTCATTTAAACACGAGTATTTCCGTTTGAAACGCTAGAATTTTTAGACGAATACACTGTAGTGCATTACATTTGCATATTTTACAGTGAGGTGCTGAAAATGCTTTAGAAAATACTTACATACATTTTCCTTTATGTGGCTTAAGTATGTGGAGAATCTTAAATAAGAATTGTTTCGGGTTGGTGTTGTGTTAAGTACATTTTTCCAAGTAGGTGAGTAATTCTTTGAAAAGCTTTTTTGAGTAACTATCTTTTCATGAATGAGTCACTGTTAAAGGGGATAATACTTTTACTTCTGCTCTTTCACAGTTTATTTGCCTAATCTGGAACAACTATTTGTCAAGTCATACAAATTCCATACAAATATTAGTTCCGCGCGGGAATCGAACCCGCGACCCGCATCATCAATCGGTTAGCCACTGCTCCAACTATTCCGTCAAATTCATACAGAACTGTATTTACCTCAGCACTACATGTCACACATCACAGCAGACGTACACTATTCATTAAGAGGGACGTGTGTGCATTGTAACAATGCTTTGTGGCAACTGCCAAACCCCTGTACTATTGTTGGAGCGAGATTGTTCTGCACTAGATTTTGGTATGCTAAACCGCATCAATAAGGATGATGACTGACTAAAAAAAATATGATTCTGTTTCGTCAGTTAGATCTCGTTAGATCGAGGTATTCCTCAGAGCGCACCTATTTTTAAGCGCAACCATATAAGCGCGACTAAATTATTCCTCGTAGCGCAAGCATTGGTTGCGCTCAAAAATTCAAATACATACAATAAATAATATAACATGATAAAGGAATAGAGAGGGGTACGATGGGTTCATTAATTATATCGATAGACAATTTTAAATCTACTGTCCTAATAGTTATTTATTAAAAACGGACTACCAGACAAACAGAAAGGACAGTGGCGATAGCCTAAAAAAAGGAGTGCCAAAAAAACCCAGAAATTCAAGAAACTACATATGGGCCATAAAAAATTGGATACATGGTTTTTTGTTTTATCCAATTAATAAAAATTGACAAAGATAAAACGTGTCAAAGATCATGAGTGGGGGTTTGAGACGTCACATTTGAGTAAAAAATGTACCTACTCAAATGTGACGTCACACGAGTTTTCGACGCACTCGTACATCGTCTTAATTTTTTGTTTACGTGAAAAAAGAAAAATTAAGTGTCCAATATTTTTGGAAATCTATCAGACGGACTAATTAGTTTTTTTTTGTTATCTACCCTATTGTATGTAGGCGTAGCATAAAGTGACATTATGGGAATGACCTTGATAAGATTTTTAGTGCAATTACTGACTGTTAATTCTATCTTCTAGCCATAAGACCGCCGTTGTACCCATAGAATTAACATTATTATCAAGGAGCGTATCAATTCTGAAGTACAATAAAGTATTTTTAGTTATTTATTTAACAATCTAGGTACACACAAAATATAAATCATAACCCTTCCTTTTGGCTTTGCCCTAGTGCCCGTAGTCGGGTAAAAAAAAAATATTAAAAAAATATAAGGTTAAACGTTTACAGTTTTTCTTAAATCTATGTCAAGTTCACCCATGCTTTGAGCCTGAACTAGGTAATCCTGTGTTTCAGGCGATTTGAGGTAACACTAATTGATTAAATAATCATATGTCTTATTAATAATATTGGTAACAATGTAAAAAGGTATAAGTATCAAATTTTTTACTATTTTAACTTA
This sequence comes from Xestia rhomboidea, assembly GCA_963853795.1. NCBI lineage: Eukaryota > Metazoa > Arthropoda > Insecta > Lepidoptera > Noctuidae > Xestia > Xestia rhomboidea. The sequence continues at coordinate 5,037,721 of OY970772.1, read as the reverse complement.
GCAAACTAATTTAAATAATAACAATAATGTAGACAGTATTTACTTTAGCACAAGTAATAAAAGACGAATGGAACAGAAAATACACTGACCTGCAAAAATAAGTACTACACTTTTAAAATTTCAATTCATCCTAAACTATAGAAGTTAGAGATTTAAAATAAGAAAACGTTATAAAGCAATTTTTATCAGCTTTCGTTGAAACCTATAGTTTAATTTTGTCTATACAAAATTAAACTATTTTTCGAGTCCTTTTTGTTTCGAAAGTATATCTTGTGTACTTAAAAAGTTATTGCAATTTTAAAAGTGTGATACTTATTTTTGCAGGCCAGTGTAGTACAAAGGTGATGCTTATTTCTAAAGAAATATCTTCCAGTAGGTACTATTTTCTATATCTATCTTGTCTTCCGGCTTCTAAATCGGCAGACTATATTAATGCAATTGCGGGTAAAACCAGCACGAATCTCGCTCAAGAGGAGATTGTCACAAGCAAACAGAAGGATATGCCCAGCAGTGGGCGAAATCGGACTATGGATGATGAGTTATCTCTTAATTCCTTTCAACACACGCTGGCGTTCTACCTCGTGAAATAACACTACTGCACCAAAATGCAAAACTTGAAAACTTGCAAACTTTTGTAAAACTTTTCTTTTTAAATAAATTATTCTTATTCTTATTCTCTTTACTTAGGACATAAGGGTGAAAAGTGGTCGACCGTCAATGAGCGCGGTAGTACGTGTCGAAGTGAAATATACACAGTATAGTTCATGCCAGTTAAGATCGCAATAGCAGTCCCACGACCCACCTACATTTATTAAAGTTCTTAACTTTGAAATCCAAAAATAAGCCTGTTCAAGTCTTGAATCGTCGTGATCGAACGTGATCTTCAACATTTTTCCTAATGAATAACGATACATTGTTCATTTGTTTCGGTTCGTACGAAGAGATATTAGGAAAAGGGCAATGACCGCTATTATATATATAACTGGCAGCAAGTATAGCCAAAAGTCAGGGCCAGACTCCATGTATGCACTTAACATAATTAATTCACCGTCCTGTTTCAATTATACCTCATTTTATTCAGACGTATTACCCGCACATATTCAGAACAAGTCCCACAATACCGACATTGGCTCTGAACGTACCATTGTTCTACAACGAATGCGGGTAGTTCGGTAATTATAACGTTCAATTGTCTTTGATGCTCGCTTTTGTACTTCCGCTGCAGTATTCATTAAATATAGTGTGTGATATTGTAGATAATAGATATTATGTTGGTTTGTTGGGGGTAATTGGTAATGGGTTGATGTTTCAATAGGTATTTAAATTAATGAGTTTACTTCGCATACATTAGACATTAATTAGAACCGAAGGGTTAGGCAGAGGTATACCTAATGGTACACCCACATTTCGCCAGTCACGTTTAAGCCCCATGTAATTAGGGCAAGCCTATTGCCATCAACCGGGCACAAGTCCAGACTCCGTGGCTGCTACTGAGATATTCCTGATGGATATCCAATAACGTTTAATTTTACATTATTTTCCTTATTTTTATATTAATTTTTTTAGTTGTAATTTTAAAACGCCAAGCCCTCCTACAGATACATTTAATGTATCGTGTCGGTTACCCTTTTCAACATTAACCGAAGTTTCAGATAACCAGTAATTAATATAAGATACTGCAACAAACTTGGAGTCGCATCTTAATCAGTTTTAATGAAGAACCGCGAATTACGAACGACTTAACTTTAATAATCAAATTAAGAGATACTCCTGTTAATTATGAAAGCTTGTTCGTTAATTAAGTACGAGTTTGTGGAAGAATGTTTTGGTTGGGGTGTCATGATAGTGTTGAAAATTGTAGTATTGTAGTATAGTCTTGGACTGTTTTAGATGGGGATGATATCCGTGATTTTCTTTTGTTACTATGAGCTCCCGATATTTCGACGCTGTTGCAAGCACCCCATATATTCCCACGATCATGATGCTTGCAACACGTCGAAATATCGGGAGCTCATAGTAACAAAAGAAAATCACGGATATCATCCCGTAAGTACTTTAGGCTATTAAGTCTCCGGGGCTGCGGGACTCCCGGAGCTGCGGGACTGTTCGCAAGAGATACCGTGGCCCCGGAACATAAAGGGCGATGAAGGAACATGGATGGGTTTTAGTAAGTAAAAGTCTGACACTCCTCTTGCTTCGCCCAGAGCGGGAGGAGTCATTTAATGATTTCCCATCCGAAAACAAAAAGGCTATTGAGTCTTCTTCTTTATTGTGTGGTTAGTACGTAACCTGGTGTCAGAGCTTGTATGCCGCCCATGGGCCTCTGACTTGGCTTTACATGCCGGTCGAGAAATATCTCTCAGGCATTCTGGCTAACTATTAAGTTACTTTATATTATAAATTATAGGATTTTGAAAATGTTTTTAAGAGGATTAATTAGGGATCTAGAATAGTGGTGCAAAACCTTTCTATTATAGCCACAAAATGGGCTAGTGTTCGTTAAAAGGTCTAATTTACTAAACTCTAATTTATTCTGAAGCTAATCTAATGTAATCTAATTAACAAGCACTCAAGCTTCGCTGGGTTTAATTATTCTGTGAATGATAAAATAAAATAATATAACATCATCACGCCTGTAATTCCCGAAGGGTTAGGCTGAGGTGTATCTAATGGTACACCCACAATAGGGATGATGACGGACTAAAAAATATGATTCTGTTTAGTCCGTCAGTTATATTATCGAAAAATATTGGATATGTGTTGAACATGAGACTTGAACATGTCAGTGTTTAATAAAGTAATAGGGTAGATGACAAAAAAAAAACGAATTAGTCCGTCGGATAGATTTCCAAAAAAATTTGGACACATTAAACAAATTTATCAAATTAATAAAAAATTACGAAGATATAACGTGTCAAAGATTACGAGTGGGGGCTTGTGACGTCACATTTGAGTAAAAAATATACTCAAATGTCACGTCACACGAGTTTGAGACGTACTGTATCATCTTCATTTTTTGTTTACGTGAAAAAATAAAAAATATGTGTCCAAATTTTTTTGGAAATCTATCTGACGGACTAATTAGTTTTTTTTTGTCATCTACCGTATTACTTTTTTAAACTCTGACATGTTCAAGTCCCATGTAATAGGGGCCGAGCCTATAATATTGCCATTAACCGGGAACAGGACCAAACTACGTGGCTGCTACTGGGAAATTCTTGATGGAAAAACCCAAAAACACTTAGCCCGACCTGGAAATCGAACCCAGGCCCTCTTGCTAAGCAGTCGCGCTTGTGGTAAGACCAACGAGGCAGATAATATAATTATTATGCATAATTTTATGTGGTGTATTGTTTCTTGGTTGTCAGGATTTTATTTCGTTAGGCTTGAGCCCATAGCCTAGCATTATGTGGGCAGAAGATGGGTTTCGTGCAATGAAAACACAGGATGCGATACACTAACTATCAAAGTATTTTATTTCACATAGGCCTAATGGTGCACGGTTTGGGTTGGTCGTTTCCATGGAGAAGAACCGGCAGGAAACTCCATGGTTACTCTTTTCAAACAGATACACTGAGTAAACTTACAACGCCATGGTGGGGTAGACTGGTAAGTAGCTCGCGTCATGTCACCACTGGCGCGCTTTCGATCCATTCGCCCGTCCGTACTCATGACCGGATCCGACATATTTATCTATTTACTATTTATGTACGCACAGTAGACAACACAAGGAAATAATATATTATATTTGAGTACAAAGGTGATGCTTATTTCTTAAGAAATGTCTGCCAGCAGACATGCGAAAAGAGAAATGAAAAAGAAATGTAGACAGTGCGTGAGAAAAGGAAGACAAAAATGTGTCTATCTGTCATAGCTACACTAGTCTCCTAAACACACAAAACAACTCTAAATCAAAACACATTAATAACAAGTAATCCTTTAAACGGTTCTGTGGCAAACTAATCCTTTTCCGGACTAATTTACATCAGCCGTTAAAACTGGCCAGACTTGTTCACCCATACTAATTTAATTTGGAGTTCAAACACACTGAAATACGGACAAAGTTGTTACTGTTAATTAACATAAATATTTCGACAAGTTTTATTGAGTGGTTTAAGCTTTGATAATTAGTTGGAAAACACTTTGTGTTAACTGTTAGAGGTAGGGTGGATTTTTATTATGTAAACATAAAATAACATCGCACCTGTAATCCCAGGACACAGAACAATAATAAATAACAGTAATTAATAATATAATTACAGGATTACAGAAATAATAATACGTTAAAAAAAACACTCAGCCTATCGAGTAGGGTATCAAAATAAAGGAAATGAAGACAAAAATATTTATAATTTACTTATTTATTTTATTTTTTCTATAATGCACACAAAATTAAAAAGTATGCATACAAAATTAAAATATATAGCTTTGGGTTTCCTTACAGCAAACCTTACTTCTGTTGCGAGATTTGCAGAAGAGGATATACTTATGTGCACAAACAATACCGTTGAAAACTTATTTTATACACTAAACTAATACATACAACATAATATACGTAATACATACAATGTATTTATATAAATATACACTTACATATAAAACACTATTTACAAACTATAACCATGTTGACAGGAAATGTTCTTTTTTTCTGTTGTTGTTATTTTTGTTCTTTTGTGTTTTTTAATTCGGAATAATAAAACAATAATAGTATTTGCAGTAGGGTTTTTGATTTTTTAAATTATGTAACTTGTTCCTACTTAAAAGTCCTTACTATCATTTATTAAACAACATCAAATCCCTGATAATTCTTAACCAAAGTGTACTTAAACGATTAAAGGAAACGCACAGCTGTATTCTTCAAAGGTCACAAAATAAAGCGGTTGAGATAACCCTCTCTCATCGTGGAAGGCGTTAATTTCACCCCCTACAATCACTACACCCCTTTTGCACCCCTACAGTTTGGTCCCTGAAGTCGTTTCAGAGTGAAGCGTCGGGCTTCCTATTGCTCTGACAAATCCGTGGTTTCTGGGTTAAGGAAGCTGTTTATTGATGTAATTAATGGTATCTTGAGGCAACTAGATACTCAGTGTTTTAGTGGATTGTACAATTTAGAGTTCAAACCTGTGTGGTTATAACATTAATTTAGATTTATTAATGTTAAACTCAACATGAGTTCTTAAATATGTATTCTTAGTGTATGCTTTGTTGGTTGTCCTTAAATAAATAAATAAATTAACATAATAATTTTTTTTAACATAAAAACCCAATATCCCGACCTGGAAATCGAACCCAGGTCCTCTTGCTAAGCAGTCGCGCTTGTGGTAAGACCAAGGAGGCAGATAATATAATTATTATGCATAATTTTATGTGGTGTATTGTTTCTTCTGTGTTGTACCAAATAAATATTTATCTATTTATTATTTATGTACACACAGTAGACAACACAAGGAAATCATCATCATCACTACATATTATAAATTAAAGTTTATGAAAGGGGGTTATCATCATTCTCCTGCCTTTATCCCAATTTATTCGGTGTTGGCGCAGCATGTCTTCTTCTTCCATTGTTCTCTATTACTCGTCATCTCAGCAGTCACCTCCTTTCTAGCTATATCAACCTTCAAATCGCATCTCCACATTCATATGTATAAAAAAAATAAAAAAGAGAAAGTTTTGAGTGTGAACTTAAAACTTTCTTCAATACATTTTCCTCATTCCTTCGCTTCACATATCCACGATTATCGATTACCACATAATTTTTCAGTTACCGGCGCTTATATACTTCCTCTTATATAAGTACGTATATTTTGTAAAAGGTTGATGTTGTACTTTTATATAGCACAACTCTGAAAATGAAACGGTTAATTAAATCATCACACAATAAAGGCAATGATCAATTATTTGCTTACCTAGAACCGAAACCATAAAATGTAATTAAAACGTTCATTCCGATACAGTTCAATTAAATTGAAACCAATTAACATTGAATTCTGCTATCAAGCGGAACGGTAATATTTAAAATATTTAAATTGTTAATTGACCTCTGAATACGTGTTTCCAATTAAGGTGAAAACATTCGGGGTTTGGCGATGTTTGTCATCGAGAAATGTCAACGTTAACCACTCAACAGAAGATACTGCTCGCTACTTATTGCTGATCTTGTGCTTAAAATGTCTAATCGTCAAAGCTTAGTTGCCTGGCATAATAGGCGAGACGACAAAAAAAATCTAATTAGTCCGTCACTTAGATTTTCAAAAAATATTTGACCCATGTTTTTTCTTTTGTTACGTAAACCAAAATTGACGAAGATACGACCTTTTTAAAATTCTCAATACGTCACGCCATGGTATAATTTTTAGCTAATTCTGACGTCACGAGTCTGACTTCCGGGTTTTGATGCGTTTTATCTTTGTCAATATTCATTTATTTAAAAACAAAAAATACGGTCCATTAATTTCCAATACTGTAACTGACGGACTAAATAGATTTGCAATTTTTTGATAATGTCGTCATGCCTATTACTAGCTTACTTGGTCAGAATAAATCATCACCGATCCTGTGCTTGTTTTGAATGGTTATACTCGTAGAAACCTCATCATCATCATCATCAGCCTATTAATGTTCCCACTGCTGGGACACAGGCCTCCTCTCTATGAGAGGGAAAGGGCTATAATCCACCACGCGGGCCCAGTGCGGATTGGTAGATGTCACATGTCTTCGAATTTTTTGGTTCTAGGACATGCCGGTTTCCTCACGATGTTTTCCTTTACCGTTTTGAGAGCAGTGGTGATGAAATAAATTACACAAAGTAATGCGCCTGCCTGGGTTCTGTACGTAAGTCGGGGCCGCCACCACTGGGCCACCGCTGCTCTAAGTAGAAACCTACATACATTCTTCTATTTTTATTTTGTTATCCTTGACTGTCTAGGACCTCGTGACCAAAATCATAACACCCGCTCAGGTCGATTTTCCGGTTAAACCGCGCTTGCCTAGGTTGGTTCGTGGATGGGTGACTACCCATTACATATCGAGATTTCTCCATGCCTCGGAAAGCATGTTAAGCCGTTAGTCTCGCCTGTCATTTGTAGATAATTGACAGTCGTTACAGGTAGTCAGTGGCCTGAAAGTTAGGCAACCAGTACTAACTGGGTTGTGGAGGTTAGATAGGCTGTCACTCCTTGTAAAATACTGGTATTCAGCTGCATCCGGTTAGACTGGAAGCCGACCCCAACATAGTTTGGAAATGGCTAGGCAGATGATGAACAGTTCTACTTCTGGGTAAAGGCCTCTCCCCATTATTTCCACTTCTCCCGGTGTTGTGCTTCTTCTCTTCAATTAGTGAGGAAGCCATCCAAGGTCTCCCGCCGTCTTCTCTTCAGTCTACCGAGACCCCGTCTAGCTGTATCAGAGCTTCAGTCTTGCGACATACTTATATTTACAAAGTCCAATAACCTTAAACACAACACCTTTAAAAACAATTTGTTTCCCATTATATTTTCCACAGCTTAACGTTGTGGAAATATAAACTATATTGCGTGACAGTGCACAATTCACTGCAGTATGTTCCAAATAAAATGTTTGTCAAAACTAAGGTTTTCTGCATGGATACGTCGCGATGAAACAATGTGCATTACCTACTACTGATACCTCTACTTGTGGGAGCACTTTGTGCAATGGATATCTAAAGCTCTATGTGTTTTGGGGAAAATATAAAAAAACTTACTTTTATAAACGCTAGTATTTGGTATCGACTCTAATCAGAAATAATCTAATTGCTTTTTAACTATCAATATATAACGTTCCGCCTAATGGGACACCTGTCTAAGAGAGGAAGTTTTCGAGTGGGCCGAAATCCAACACAGAGGCCCAGTGCAGGTTAGTTGATCAAATTCGACGACCCGAATAGCGCAGCGGTAGTGAGGCTGCTTTACTTTCTTAGGGTCCCGGGTTCGAATCCCGGTGGGAGCAAATGTTTGTGTGATAAGCATGGACATTTGTTTCCGAGTCATGGATGTTTGTATGTATAATAAGTATGTATTTACAAACAAAAAGTATCTATGTAGTCTATCAACTATCTGGTGTCCACGACACAAGCCTCGGTGTTTAGTGTGGCACTAGATGGCGCTGTGTGTAATGTCCAGCGATATTTATTTTTTAATAACTTAGTCCATCTTCTTAACTTTCTTTATCGTGTGGTTGGTGACTAACCTGGTGTCAGAGTTTTTCTGCCGCCCATGGGCCTCTGACTTGGCTTTAAGGGGCGTCGAGAAATATCTCTCACGCATGCTGGTTTCTTCACGAGGTTTTCCTTCACCGAAGCAAGTGATAATTATGCAATACGCACATGAATCTGAAAAGTCAGAGGTTCGTGTCTGGGGTTTGAACTAGAGACCTATGACTTGGCAGTCCGACGGTCACACCACTAGGCTATCACTATCACTGACCTGACCTAGAAAAGACCTGGAGTAGATAACACCAATGAAAAGCTTAGCTTTTTTCATTGGATTCATTTAATAAACTTAAGGAGATCAATCATGCGTTTGCATCAAGGAAGTTGAAAAACGTTTTTCGAATAATTTTACAAAAATTCTTTGTAAAATATTACATCATTATTTATTATCTGAAAAACAATGCATGATGCATAATCAGGTACATAATACACACACCAGCATAATTAAACGAATACAATTAGGTTTTCTGTCTGAGCTTTTATTAAACTTTGTGCTGGAAAATCGAGTGGTGGGTAGGTACTCGTATGTTCCATACAAAGCCATTGTGGAACCATGTCGAATTAAAACGCTCAACTTTCTATGTACGCGCTTGTTTATGAGACAATTAGTCGCAAGCTACATTGTAAGCGGAGCGGAAGCGAGTTAGGGAAAACGCTAGTTGAGCGAATTGAAACCAAACCAAATAGTACTATTGAACTATACAAATAGATAATTTAGTCACTGCATAAATGTAACTTCTTCTATAAAAATCTTACTAATATTATAAATGTGAAAGTTTAATGATGGATTGATGTTTGTTACTTTTTCACGCGAAAACTACAGACCAGATTTAGATTAAATTTGGCACATAGATAGTTATAACCTGGATTAACATAAAGGATACTTTTTATCCCGGTATATACCAAACTTCAGGAAGGCGTCAATTTGGCTTCAAGTACCTTTGTAGTATGTCAGTTGGAACTATGGAAGCTTATGTAATAGTAACCTCCTTCCCCGCTCCAAGTAAGACCTGTGCCTTACAGAGCACAATGAATTTGATAATGCGGAGCTTTTTGGTACATAAACTTTTGGAAATGTGACAAAATATTCGAGTTTTAAAGTGTTTGTTATTTAAACGCACTCATGAGTACGTATTAAATTTAATTCATTAACGTAAATAATTGTTTAATTTAGTTAAGGCGACTACATGAGCTAAATAAGCAACTGTATTAGTAGTGGTTCAAACTTCGTTTGAAATACTGTTAGAATAAAGTTCTAATCAGCTTGCACTACAAAGTGGTTGTTACGTCAGTCACTGCGGGCCGAATAGTGCGAAATGAGTGGTTTTTTGTGATTTACTTAAAATCTATTGATTGGACTTAAAAACTAAAACACTATCATGCTAATATGTTGATTGTAGAATTATTTGCCAAAAATCAGAATGATCGCATGTATTTTAGTATGGTTTTTACTCGTTAAAATAAATTTTTAGAGATAAGTTTGTGATTTTTTTTCGAGTAAAATTTGTTGTATTATGTTTTCAAAACACTATCATACTAGCATATATTCCGAAGAATATCATATATTTTTCTGGTTTTGTTTATTGCAGTGAATCCCCTTGATCTGTCCACGAAGTAGACACATTAGTTAAATAATGGCGTCTCGACCAAATTGATCATTTGACAGATCATGATATATGCTTTTTGCATTATAAAACTCGCGTTTAGCTCCTGTAGTCGCCTTAAATTTGGTTGAGTTTGTTTATTTATTTCAGCGTGTAACTGACAACATTACCAGAAGTTATTTCTGAATGTTTAAATTGTACGCCATAATGGTTGATGGCAAGAGGCTCGCCCCCCATTACATGTGACTTAAACATCACTGTTGAAATGTGGGTATACTATTATGGTTCACCTCTGCCAAACCCTTCAAGGACAACAGGCGTGATGTTATGTTATGTTTAAGTTCACTAAAAGTTTATATCTGCAAAAAGCTTAGCCGATTAAAAACTCATGCACTATATCAGTTAGATTTATCTACATTGCATAGATTTCGGGATTTGCCATTGTGACATGTTATTGTGAATCTGTTGGCTTTGGTCCGTGGTTATAAAATATTATGTTATCTCGAATGCTTTAATGCGGTCGCAGTATGCAAATGGATTGCTTGTCGAAGGTCAAAATCGGAATTTTTATGGTCAATAGAGGCTAAATAAGATTGAAAATATATTAATATATTTAACGCCCAAAAACACTGTAAACCTATTTATATATAACTTCTGTAACCCAATACTAATTATAACTTCTCTCAATCTCGTAGAAATGAAGCTTTAAATTATGTATTTCTAATTATGTTTTCACTTACAAATTCAACCACTTTTTTTACCCAAAAGTGGCCCTTGCTAATGAAAATTCGCTAAAAGGCAGCACAGGCATTTTCTTGTCACAAAAAGAGAAGTACCTAATTAAAAAAACATCTGTATACAGGGTGTAAAGAACCTCATCACAAGCCGTCAACCACGCATTCTGTACATCAAACTGAGTAACTTTACGCAAAAATTATTGCTAGGAAACGACTTTTTTTTTGGGGTGACAAATCACGTTTTGTGGTAGAACTCAATGTAACGCACTTAATACATTGTGCTGATGAATGGATTGAATAGTACGGGTATCGCAGATGTGTTTAAAGTAAAAATCTGAATGTATTTAAAAAAAAAAACTTGTCAAAAAGTTGGAACTTTGACCCCCGATGTCTCCGTTCCCAGGTATGGTGTAGAACAAAAAATTGATCGCTATGACGGGGAGAACAAGTGCCTTTCGGCTTCGCTAAGAGGTTTTTTTACATCCTATAAAGTACTACTATAGCTACTGACTTTATAGGTGGTGTTCTTCAAAGAGGTTAGGTTCGTAGTACACGCAACCGAAGACGTACGTGTATGACCATATTTATGAACGTGGATGAAACAAGAAACCAATGGAATAAATTAGGGTCCTTGTAGATTCTGTAGTTTCTGTATACCCCCATGGTAAAGAGGCGTGATTTTATCTATGTATACATACAGCAAAATCAGCCTATAATGTTCCTACTGTTTCGACACGCGGCCTCCTCAGTGTGAGAGGGAATGGGCTATAATCCACCACGCGTGCCCAGTGCGGGTTGGTAGATGTCACATGTCTTCGAAATTTTGGTTCTAGGACATGCCGGTTTCCTCACGATGTTTTCCTTCACCGTTTTGAGAGCAGTGGTGGTGAAATAAGTTACACAAAGTAATGCGCCTGCCTGGGTTCGAACCCACGACTTACTGTTTGTAAGTCGAGGCCGCCACAACTGGGCCACCGCTGCTCTTGTATGCATACAAGTCCAATTAATCTTGTGAACGGACCGCATAATCCACTAATCTGTTGAACTACGATAGTGAGCCAATCTCCGCTAGAGTTCGCTAGATTAGGCTAGTGACATCAAAGCTAAGTTGAGCTCCACTGTTAGGGTGCCAAAGCCTGGTTCGACACCACAAAATAGAAAAGTAAGTACATCCAGAAGGTCAGTTCTTTACAAACGTGTGGAATAAATAATTGTGAATGTGGTACCCACGACTACACAATGGTTCACTTGCTATTAGTGTCCCTATACACAGGAGCAGACGTTGGAGGACATAAAACGTCACTGAACTCGTCGACGTCATTCTCAATAACTTACTGTTCAGTTGCTATTGTCATGTTACTGCAAATATTAATAAAAGAAAATAAGCAGTTGACAATTAAATTTAATAAAGTAAAAAATACAATAATAATTATTAAAAAGAATTCCTAACTAAAAGCTCGCTCAACAGAGAATTTTGGATTTACTGTACTTGATTAGAGATATTCAGGGACAGGCTTCAAAGGTCTTGAAGTAGGTAGTGGAGAAACAACTCCCAGAACAGGTTGCGGCGTCCTCTGGAAGTATGGCGTGCATCCAGGGCTTGTAGAGCTCCTGGAGTAAAGGCGTCCTCTGGAAATATGACGTGTCTCCAGGGCTTGTAGAGCTCCCGGAGTGTATGCGTCTTCTGTGGTTCAGGAGCACAGAGGGTTCATGAGAGGAACGACTTCTGGATCTTTAGGGAGACCAGGTATCTTATGCCAGGTGACTTCCGAGGCTCAGGTTCAGCATCCAATTTTATACTGACCGGAATGAAGCTGGCGTCCCTTTTATATCAGAATTTTCAGCGTTTTTCCATATCAACTGTTTTATTTTCTTCTTTTTAAATTTCTCGAATTCCAGTTTTTTTAAATCAAAAACTGTGATTGGCCTGTATTTAAAACAGCCTGTATTATTTAGTTCAAAACTTCCTAGAAGATTTCTGTGAGCGTGTTAATAAATTATATAAACTTAAAATAAGATACTGTTAACTAGTAAACAATAGTAATTAATAAAAGATTAAATTATTTGAGCTAAAATTAATAAAAATAAAAATAAATTACAGAAATCAAAAGTGACCTTCTTAGTCCTAACCACTAAGAAAAACAATAACACAAAATTAGAAAAAAAAGTAATTGACAGCTTGACAACTGACGTAATGTCAACAGAAAAGTAAACATTGAAAATTATTAGATTTTAAATTTAATTTCAGCATAATCAAAGATTATAAATCGAATAAGATCGATAGTATGACTGCCAACAAAAATAGTTGACGCCAAGGCGCGACATAAGATGTAAAAGTAAATAATATAAACAATGAGTATGATTGATAGTAAAAGTGTAAGTACCTATAGCATTTAGATACTATATTTCCTAATAAGTATACAGTGTCTGAAACACGAAGATACTATACTATCCATGTCTGTTTGACATTTTGGTGACCGACGACGGTTAGAAACAAAACGTCACAGAAAAACTTTCTTTGATTTTTCTATGAATAAAGTGACAGGTATACACGATATAAAGTATAAACAAAGTAGGCATATTAACTGACAGTTTTCCGTAAGTAAGTTATAGAAAATGGCCGTAAGTGGGCTCAGTACTAATTCGATAAGGGCATATAAATACTGTTTGTAAGCCGTAGCGAAGTGTGCATGCGTTTTCATTCGCTCTACGGAGTCGACCTTCTGTACATTTTCTTCTTGTATAGAAACCAAACTTTAATTAAGTGTTACGGATAAAATGTATTGGTGACTGCGTAAGCCTTTTGTATGCTAATGTATTGTTTATGTTGTTTTGCATAATTACTGGGTATTGGCTGGAGTTCTCGGGTTCCGTATTTTTTAACGTGGATTGCGTAAAAGGTTAGTTTGGTTGGTATATTCCTATATCCAAAAGAAAACGTTGGAATGGAGATTTTGTTACATTAGAATAATGCGGAAGTCTTTAGCATATTTTTTTTTTTTGCAGTTGCAATCTAAAATTAAATAGTGATTCTACCGATGAAGTCGGCAGATCGGCTCTAAAAAATTTCACAGTGCGTAGCTTATGTACCTACTTTATGCTTGAGCTGAGCAGCACGATACAACATGACATTGTATCTTGCTGCTTTATAGGTGTCCGATAACTGTGAATTCCTTAAAGTCTATACGTTATCGGACACCTTTAGCACCCATCTTCATCATCATTTCAGCCGAAAGACATCCACATCTTCGTGGCGGATTAACCACAAATAGGAAGACTGTGTCGCCGTATTGGGAACGTAATGGACTAATTATGCAGCCACCTTCTACGTACCAATTTCTGTATTAATTCCCGCAAATCTCAGAAGCTTAGTACTTTATTGCACCCTCTACATTTACTAGAAGTCTATCTCATAATCTGCCTATATAGCCATTTCCCAACCATGTTGGAGTTTGCTTCCAGTCTAACCGGATGCAGCTGAATACCAGTATTTTACATGGAGCGACTGCCTATCTGACCTCCACAACCCAGTTAGTACTGTATAATACGATACCCTTTGCAAAACTGGTTGTCAGACTTTTTGGGCCACTGATTACCTGTAATGTATGTCAAAGATCTACAAATGACAGCCGGGACCAACTGCTTAATGTGCTTTCCGAGGCACGGAGGAAACTCGGTATGTAATGAGTGGTCACCCATCCTAGGCAAGCACGGCTTAACCTAAAGAACAACCCGACTGTTATTATTTAGCCACGAGCTCCTTAAGAAGTAGATAGCTACTGGGCGAGTAAGCTCACCGCATTATTCCAAGTTATAAGGTTTGGGTTAAGGTCCCGTTTATGTCTCCGCTTGTTTCTCAGATTAGTTTTTCACTTTCGTGTTAGAAAAGGGCGGTTTTCCCTTGTTAGGTGTCAGGAAGATTAAGAGGGTGGCGAAAATTAGGTTTCTCGCGAGTATTTAGTGAGTTTGAATGGAAAATATTGTTTGGTAATCGGTTATGGACATATTATGCGGAGCCTTGCGGTGGAATGAGGAAAATGTCGTGAGGAAAGTTTTGAGTATGAATGTGGATGGGTATCAGAGTAGGGGAAGACCAAAGAAACGATGGATGGGCTGTGTGAAGGATGACATAGCATCTTTCTAAGCACTGTTGGGAGTTCCAAACCCTACAGTAGCTATACTAATCATGGACAGTTTTAACTAGCGCGATTATTAAAAAATAGGAAAACTTGAGACACGAAATGGTGCTAGTTGTTTACACCAATAATATTCAGAACACAAACTGTGAACAAGTGTTTGTCCGCAACATCAATACTCCGTTTCCATGGCAACCGAATGTTTATTTGTAGAAGTTAAGCAATCATGACACTGGAAAGGTTTCCATGTCATGGGCAAAAATATGTTCGGCATAACACGGAAAGCGGATATGGATAGAGTATACATTGACCAATGATCTTGATACATGAAAACATAGGTAGGAGAATGAAACAAGCCTGGATAACTAATGTAGTTACCTTCCGGAGGTACAGTCGATGACTTTAATTAATGAGCCACTTGCCACTATTCGTAATTTAGCCGCGTAATGCAAATCAGGTTCAGTCGGTAATTTATTTTATTTATTTATTTTATTTTGTTTAATATTCGTACTCGTGAATGTATAAAAGTGCAAAATTGGAAAGTAGTGAAAGTGGCTCATCAATTAAAGTCCTCGACTCTAAAAGTTCAATAACGGGAACAAATATTGTCCTTTCTCCTATGACCTGTAACGGTTCAAAGCAAGAGAGAACAGGCGTCTTCTAGACACTCTCGTTTTTTCATAGACCTCACCTATCACTTTACAAGCATAATATAAGGCTACAAGAAATAATTAATCACAATCTTCCTACGCTTGCTGGTTACTGGGTTGTGGAGGTAAGATAGGTAGATTTCGTCAGAAAAAATGTCTTGTGGGCGGATTTTCGTAAATTTTTGGAATAAACATTTTTAGTGTCGTAATTTTTTTTTAAAGCAAATTGTTCACCTTACAATTTTTAATTTAAAAGCTTTTTTCCATACTAAACGCTTATGGGAGGATTTTAACAAGGGGTTGAAAAGGGGTCCTTTTACTTTCATATCATTCCTTACACAACCCATCCATCTTTTCCTCTAAAGGGTGTAAAAAGACTCTACTATTGAAATTCATCGTTTAGAAATAGAAGATATAAAACACATCACCCTCCTCAGTCCGGTAAAAGTACTGAATCTAAAGTGATTGAAGCGTGTGAAAAAGGAGTGCCACAGATAAAGGACCAAGACCAATAGATCCTAGTATATTGTGCTATGGATTCTATCAATAAATACAGGATTATGTGGGTATTAAGTAACGCTCTGTAAAGTACCGTATATTCGGGGTCTTTTTTTTTCGTATGGGAAATCATCAAATGACTCCTCCCACTCTGGGCGGAGCAGGATGGAGTGTCAGACTTTTACTGACTAAAACCCATCCATGTTCCTTCATCGCCCTTTGTGTTCCGGGGCCACGGTATCTCTTTCGAATAGTCCCGCAGCCCCGAAAGTCAACAAAACTTTGCAGTGAATTAATTGGAAATTAAGTAATGGAAAATATTGAAGTAGAAGTTATAATAGCAAAAGTATTTTGCAGTTCTGTCTTTCTATGACAACTATTCCAGAATTTTGGATTGTCCGTGAAAATGCAATTGAGATATTTCATTGCAACGTGTCTTTTCTAGTGTCTTTGGATTTTCATTTCAAAACATTTTTTTTTAAAGTTTGTCATCGAAACGCTAAGAATACGAGAAGAATTTAAAAGTTGGATTAAGAAATTGAAAGGTTATTTCAAGTGCATTGTAAAAGTCTTAAGATTTGGATACAAAATTGTTTGTCTGTCTGTTGGTTCCGGTAACTCGGAACCAACAGACAGACAAACAATTTGGAAACGGCTGGACCGATTTCGACAGAACTTTTACTTGCAGACAGCTGATGTTATACGGAGTAACTTAATTCCTTTTATTTTAGGAAAACGATTAGGGTTCCCTGCAAAAATAAACCCAAAATTCAAATGGGGATATTTTATAATAATTTCACGCGGACGAATGTCGCGGGCAACAGTTGGTAAAGAATAAGACCAAGAATGTTTCAACTTACAATTTATTTTATTTCCACAAGAATTTTAAATACTCCTTTTTCCTTCGCTTCGAAACAGCAGGCCTAGCCAAGTTACAAACGATTCGTATCGATTCTCTTTCTACAATCGTAAACGTTATGTCACGTGGTCAAAACAAGCGAATATAAACTTTCGTAGACAAGTTTACATCGATCAAGATTATAGAATGAAATGTATTCGTTTCTACAATCGTGATCCCTACATCCCATATAAATCGTAGCCAACTTACAGTTTTGACTAAACTTTAAAGTTTCCATTCGTTTATTTTGACCACGTGACTTATCGTTGATAGATGTCATTCCCATACATTTGGTTAGTTTTCTATTAGCGTTAACGATTGTAGATTGTCAACTTGGCTAAGCCTACTGGTTTCTCCTAGTTCTTTAACTCAAAATCATTTTACACAGCGTCGCAAAGTGGAGAAAGTAATAAGCCTGCGTTTTACAGCGGGCTGGTTCGTTACGTACAATATATATTACACTATCAACTAGTTTAATTGACCTGTTTGAAGCATTTGAAGTACCGCTCAGTTGTAGTTGCTGGAAACTAGTTCAATTTCTCTGAAGTTGCGGCTTTGAAGTGGAGTACAAAGTAGTTTAATAATTAATATTGAATGAAAAGCTTTTAAGTTTTGTTTAAAATTAAACGATTTTAGATATGAGACTAAAGTTGTACTACAGGGCCTCTTCGCAAACATCGTCATATCAGCCACTGTTGGATAACGCGCTAAATTTATGCTATCTTTAAAACTACGCAACGGATTTTGAAGCGGGTTTTTTTAAGGTGAATGCGCCAGGGTGGCCCGCGAAATTCAAATTTTCTTACGTTTTTTGCAATTTGCAGGTCAGTGTCAGGTTGTATGTTGATTAAACTTTGAATCGCGGCTGTAAGACGTATGTAGTTATTGAATTATAATCATCAATACAACCCTCCAAGCTCATAAAGGTGTATGAATTTACTTTTTCAAGGTCAAAGTCAGTCTTACACCTTTATGCGCTTGGAGGGTTGTATTGATGATTTTCTATAGCTTGGGAAGCAAGAGAAGTAAGTAAATAAATGGAAATATATTAGGCTAAGAAACATTTCAAACTGATAAGTAATAAAGCGGTCTTCCTCTCTACATATTTACTAAATTTGCTGTGCCCGACAGGGTCCATAATTGTTTCTATGTTTTTATTTACCACCTGTAAGTGTACATATGGATATAGCAATAAACGATTTGACTTTGACTTCGAGAAGCAGTGGTTTGGTCAAAGTATAGAAGATACTGAACCAGAAGTGCTTTGATATTTTTGGACATGAAAACTGTCTTACCTCATTCTCGGTTATGTCATGGCTTTCACTTTAATATTCTTGATTATCTTCCAAACGCCAGGGTTTTTGTTGGTCTAAAGGACCAGCTATACGGTAGACGGATGATATTATTATATGAATATAGGTTTTTTTGTTAGTAATAGGCTAATTTGAAGAAAGTCGGGCTTTTGAACGTCTACAACATGGTCGTCGCTAATTAAGATCAATTCGAAAATTAATAAAATTGAATAAATTTTACAAAAAGTATCTATGTAGTAAAAAAACTATCTGGTGTCCACGACTCAAGCTTCGTTGCTTAGTGTGGCACTAGATGGCGCTGTGTGTAATGTTCAGCGATATTTATTTATTTAATTACAAATAGACTTCAGAAATTCGTTATTCAAGTAGTTCTAAAAAAAAATCTGTTAATTCACGTCATTTAGATTTTAACAAAGAGCAAGGCAAAATAATCTTTTCAGTATCATTTAACTATGATGGCAAGCAATTACGGTTATCATCGTCTTCCTGCCTTTGTCATTTGGTATTAATATTTCTTCCAATCTACCCTGTCAACATTTACTGCTTTTTCTCACTATACAGGATGTAAACCACCTCATCACAAAGCCGTCAACCAAGCATTCTGTACATCAAATTAAGTAACTTTACGCAAAAATTATTGCTGGGAAACGACAATTTTTTTTGGGGTGAAAAATCATGTTTTGTGGTAAAACTCAATGTAACGCACTCAAAACATTGTGCTGATAATGCTGAAAATCTTACATTAAAAACTTGTATTTAAAAAAAAAACTTGTCAAAAAGTTGTAACTATGACCCCCAATATCTAACTAGAAGGTTCCTAGGTATGGTGTAGAACAAAAAAATGTTCGTAATGACGAGGAGAACAAGTGCCTTTCGGCTTCGTTAAGAGGTGTTTTACACCCTTTATTATCTAATTGTACTTTAGCTATATCGCTGTAATATCCACTACAAAACAAAACTGCATCCCGCATATCCCTAGCTGTCCAAACTCCCTCTACATACATCTCCATTGTTTGTCGACACAGGCCCGACGACACGACAGCATCACAGACGAGCACCCTCCACGACAAACAAAGAGCCACTTTGAGCACGGGGCGAAATTTAGACTCACCACAACAGACTACGGGTTGCGACGGGGTGATGTTTTGTTCTTGTGAGGTGTCAGGTTTGAGAAATGGGACAGATTAAAGTAGTTAGTTCCTAGATTAAATTGCGTAGGGTTTAAACATTTGGATGGGAACAGAAATTGAACGGATTTTTTATGTTTTTTGGAATTTGTAGGTCAGTATCATTGATTCGTGATCGTAAAAGATTATGAATTTATAATCATTAGGATTTTCAATTATTATACCCCACGTCCCCGTTGATGGCAATATGCGATCAAATGTGGGTGTCTTAGGCACACCTCTGCTCAAACACCTCGGGAATTGCAGGACCTGTAATCTCGACATAGATAACGACAAAATCGCTAACTTTCGATCGCTATTTCGCCGTTTATTTTATGTTGTGCCCAGAACAGTTATTTGGCGAGAGGCACGCGCCCACCCTCTCTTTGCTACGTCACCTTGTCGTACAAACGCGGGTGAACGGGCGCCGCTCAATCGGATAGTGAAAACTTATAATGAACACTTTGTTAATTTAGATATATTTGCTTTAGACCGCCAAAAATTTAAGAAATTTATAGTCAATAGTCTGCAATTGTGTAATTAGTAATGTTAGTCTTTATTTTTATTTTTTACATCTTTAGTCATAAGATAAGTAATGTACATTTGCTTTTTATCTATTCCTGTCTTATTTTATTTTTACTGTTTTGTATTTTATTTATATATTTACGTTATTGTTATTTAAACTACTGTGTCTACACTGTATCTTTAACCTAAGTAATTTGTGGAAACGTCGTGGATTGTATATTAGCCTACTTACGATGTATTTTTTAGTGTAACATATATTGTACAATTGTTTGTTTTCCCTAAATAAATAAATAATAACTCATGAAAGAATTCGGTTGCAATAACGATGCTTGCGGGAAATGCAAGTCTCTGCATCCAAGAAGCGATTCTCGCAAGCATCGTTATTGCAACCGAATTTATTCCTTAGTAATTAGGAATCAAAAGTTAGTGATTTTGTCGTTGTCTCTGTCGAAGTCTCGACTGAGATAACGACAAAATCACTAACTTTAACACCAGGGCCTGCAGTCGCAGGCTCTGGTGTGATGTTATGTTATGTCACTTATTGGCCTATAACGGTCCCGACTGTCGTTTATGGGTCAATGATGGTAGTTACGGGTCGTTGTAAGCAAAATTCTGATAAACAGGGAAGGGGTTACCCAGAACTGATGGCGGTTATGGAGTTCAGGTAGGCTGTCGGTCCGTAAGATCAGACTGGGAGCTGACTCCAAGATAGTTGGGAAAACGCTAGGCAGATGCTGTTTGGTTCTTTTGATTTTGGAAGGAATAACAACAGAAACTTAAGCATATTTTCAAGACATAATGCGATACAGAAAGTATATACTAAATTATACTATGTCCAGACATTCACATATTATCACCCTAATAACGTTGAAAATGTATGAAAATTTAAACTTCACAAATAATAATAAGTTTAATAATAAGTTTTATTTATTTTCTCTCAGAATGGTTTTCCTAATAAACAATTATAAACAAATGAAAGTAAATGAAAAAAAAAAAAAAAAAAAGGAATTAAAGAAATTACATAAAATAACAACGAAAGTAGTCTCACAGGATGTGTGTGAATGTGTAGGTGGACGGTGGTGCGTGTGCATGTGAATGGTGCTGAATGTGTTGGTAAGTTTTTGAGTTCAAGTATTTTATTATTTATCATTATTGGAAAGAGTTTTCAAAAAGTCAGTTACCTTTTTCTTACAACTGGGTGAACAAATGCAGAAATGTTCGTAAATATCAAGAGTGAATTGCATGTCACAGTAATAATATAATATTGTCTTTATACGACTACTTACTTTCAACTTATTATTTTGAAACCCTGTTGTGTACTGTTTTCATTTATTTTACGTCATACAAAACTTACCTTTATTTATCATTCGTACACATTTTTAACCATTTTAAATATTTCTTAAAAAAAAATATTATTAAAAATATAAAAAAAATATAATAATACATAAGTACTATTATTTTTAAAAAATACCGTTTTACAATACATTTAAACGTAAGGTTCTCCCCTCAAAGGTTGATTACATTGTGCGGAAACTTGCCTTACTTTACTTACTTACGGTTCTCAGTATGATTGAGCGAGACAATAATAACGAAATATACTGTAAATAAATTGGAATTGTGATCATATTTTGTAACAGAAAAACAAATCAAGTGATTTAAATCTTGGACTCTCCCGATCAAAAATCCTACGTCATTCTTTACCAAAATCCCGGAAATTTTGAACAAAAAACGAAAAGTACGAAACTGAACTCGCAACTTAAATCAAGCTAAGTAAGTGGGTAGTAATTAAGAGGGGCACATGATACTACTGCGAGCGAGACGTGACCAAGTGGCTATGCCATACGGATGCTGTTCGTGGAGCGACGCTCTGACTAAGCGTGTTTTTGTGAAGAATGGATGTCGGATGTGTGCATGTTTGGATTTTTGTAGAAGCCTTCTAGCTGCAAAGTTTTCCTTCTGAGTGTCTATGTGCGTTTGTACAGCAAATAAAGAAAATGGGGAAATGAGCAACGCGCACGCAGCCTGTAAAAAGCCTTACATAGTTTCGTGCGTGAGTACGCATTTAAAGTCACCCTGTCACCAGGGCAAAGCAACTAATATAAATTCAATATAAACTGACCTGCAAGAATAAGTACTACACGTTTAAAATTCCAATTTTTCCTAAACTATAGAAGTAAGAGATTTGAAATAAAAAAAAGTTATAAAGCAATTTTTATCAGCTTTCTTTGAAACTATAGACAAAATTAAACTATTTATCGAGTCCTTTTTGTTTCGAAAGTATAAAATCTTGTGTACTTAAAAAGTTACTGCAATTTTAAAAGTGCGATACTTATTTTTGCAGGCGAGTGTAGTTTAGGTATCTGCAGTCACTGTTTTACCTAACATACATTCTTCCTCTGCCCTTTTCCAATTTATTCAGGATTGACGCAGCATGTCTTCTTTTTTCACACTTATCTATTACTTACGTTATCTCAGCAGTCAACTCCTTTCTAGCCATATCATCTTTCACACAGTCCATCCATCGCTTCTTTGGTCTTCTTTTACTCTTAAAGGCATCAACATTCATACTCAACATTCTCCTCACGACATTTTCCTCATTCCTCCGCATCACATGTCCATAACACGATAACTGATTACCTACTACACAACTTTGCAGTCACCGGTGCCACTTTTAGACTTCATCTTATGTACTCATTCCTTTTACCATACAAAACTACAAACGGAATACTTATGTTGCATTTTAATGGAATAAGATCTCTTTCTATTGAAATTCCCGATTGAAGAATTCATCCCATAATCATTTTACCGTTTACGCCGAAGTTGTGATCCAACAGCGCGGATTTATTCTCCTGCCCTTTATTATTAATTATTATAAGCCTATATCGTCCCACTGCAAGGCAAAGGCCTCCCTTCCCTCCTTCCACATTTCGCGATCTAATGCGATTGTAGGCCAATCCTTTGCGAAAGAGTTTAGCTCATCCCGCCATCTCCTTCTGGGTCTGCCGCGTTGTCGTTTCCTGCTACTTGGAATCCACTGAGTGGTCATTTTTGTCCATTGCTCCTCCGACATGCGGCAGACGTGAGCAGCCCAGTTCCACTTCAACCTAGCAGCTGTAAGGCCAACTTTATTCCTGCCCTTATCCCAATTTATTTGAGGTCGGCGCAGCTTTTATTTATTTATTTAAATCTCCCTTACAACTATCATTACAGGAATGTTCCTAATGTGATAGCTCGGTCTCAAATTAAATTTACTTATTTACAATATAAAACTATGATAAACACAAAAAAACATGATTTAATAGACATACACATAAAGCCCGTGACTGATAAAAAAAAACTAGCACTTATATAAAATGTCACAAAATACTCGTAATAAAGAAGTTCATGCTAAATATTCACCAACTCATTACCCTTTAAAAGGCCTACAACAAAATGTCACGGATAATAATAATATAATAGCGTTATAATCTAAGTGTCTACTAAGTAATGTTTAGATTTTGTCGCTTAACAAACTGTCACAGCGACTGACAAAGCCTCTCTCAGATTGTTTAGGATTTTGAGTTGTTCTAAGTGGGCTATTGTGTCAAAGATATATAAAAGCGAAGTGGGGAGAATGGATTCTAATGCTATGTGATAATAGTTATTAACTTAAGTTAATTTAAATAGAAAGAACACATGGTAAAACAAACCTCTATGATTGTAGAAGAATCTTTTGGCGCTTAGTCAAACATAGAATATTTTTTTTATTTCCAATTAGCTGTTGCCAACAATGACAGATTCGCTTAAATCACGATCTGTCAAATGACCGATCTGGTCGAGACGCCATTAATAATATAATAATAATAATAATACTTTATTTCACAAAAATACAGATTTAACATGTTTTTTTATATACAGTATAAAGGAGCTTTGGTAGTAACACAATGCAATACAATGAAGAACTGAAATCTGTACACAATATGGAAAACCCTGCCTCTCAAACTAGGTAACCTGTATCTTGAGAGACAGTGATTCAGCAAAAAGTGATATAATTATAGTTTCTATAATAGTAGACTGTGTCGATCTACCTATGCGAATATGAAAATAAATATAAAACTATTTTAAGTGATAGTGTTCAATTAAAAATGGAACACAAGGTTTATATTATCTGTAGTTTTGTAGGTGAAAGATTTTTTATCTCTATGGCTCTCTCTCTCGCCATTGTTGCATCGCTGTACGCACAAATAAACTGAATAAATTCTAAATAAGTGTTTTTATGGTCTTCCCGATCGTAAAATTGGTTCGCCGAAACAATTGTCGGGGCGTGATAGTTCACGTCTAGTGTTATCTTAAATAAACTTGCAGTATTTGCAACTATTTGCCAAGTCAAAGAATTGGCCGGCCGGCGTGGCTGCGCGTCGGCACATCCACGAAGTTGAGCAAGACGCGATATCGCGGTTTCAACGAGAGCGACAAGGACGTCAAAACGTGCGCGCGTGCAAAGTAAAAGCGAGAGCCATTACGCAGCTACAGTGCGAAAATTATTACATAAAACGTCATTCGCTCATCTGCCAATTATAGCAGTCAAATTCGTCGACAAAACAAATATATCGACAGGATTACAAGCTTGAAGTTTCTGTGTTTTCTCACAATTAATAAAAATACACAAGATGTTACCGCCATTAGATGCTGCAGCCCAGATAAGAAAATTAAAGGCTCAAATTGGCCAGTTCAAGGGACAAATAACTCGCGCAAACAAATTTGCTACAGAGCAGCAAGAGCAAGTGCTGGTAGATGCAGACGCTGTCAAGATGCGAATACAAGTTCTTCAATCAGCGTTGCTAACATATAGGGAAAATCAGTTAAACCTGCAGCTGTTGTTAAATACTTGCGACGATTCTGACATGGAGGAAGACGAAGTGGAAGAATTGTGCTTTACGGCCATTAGTGAGCTGCAGAAGGCCGTGAATTCCACATTGGAACAAAACAGTGTGAGCAAGGAAGCAAACCAGACACTGGAAGGCGTAATATCGCGCAAGTTACCTACGTTGGAACTACCTACATTTGACGGGAAGGAAGTCGTGCAGTACAAAAGTTTTATTGATATGTTTTTAGCAGTGATCGGAAGTAATGATAGTTTAGCATCAGTGCAAAAATTATTCTATTTGCGCAAGTATTTGAAAGCTGATGCTCTAGCTTTAATTGAAGGGTTACCATTAGTAAATGAGTCTTATGCTCAAGCATTAATGTTACTTAAGAATAGATATGACAATAAGTGTATATTAATAACCCATCACATCAATATACTTCTTGATTTACAGCCAATTTCAAAGGGTACTGCTCAAAATTTGAGACAGTTGGTATCACAAGCACGACAACAAATTGGAGCACTTAAAGGTTTAGGTCAAAAGGTGGAATATTGGGATATGGTGATTGTGACAATTCTCATTAGAAAGCTTGATTCTTACTCTTGCAGAGCATATTTCACAGATAGGGATCAGGCTTCTTTGCCAACCCTGAATGAATTCTTAGAGTTTGTGGAGAAAAGAGCCTTGAGCTTTGAAGAAAGCCAGCAAACTGAAGGTAAGTCACATCCATTTTCTAAAAGTCAAGCTCGTGTTAATAATCATGCAAGTGCGTCCCCTGTTAGTTGTAAATTTTGTCAATCAGCTGACCATAAATTGTACCTTTGTAAGAAGTTTCAGTTGTTGAGTATTGATGAGAAATTAGAATTTGTTGACAAGAATAAAATATGCAAAATTTGTCTCAACTTTCACAAAAACAAATGTAAATTTTTCTTTAAATGCGAAGTATGCAAAAGCAAAATACATCACACATTATTGCATAAAGAAGAACAACTATGTTGTCAAAATAGCACGACCTCCACCAACATGGTATTATTGCCTACAATTAAAGTTAAAATTTATAGCAAAAATGGTTCCTGTATTGTTGCAAAGGGCCTTTTAGATAGTGGAAGTCAAACTTCTTTTATTACCACCAATCTAATGAGCAAGTTATGCTTACCCACATTCAAGCATGAAGTCAAAATTTCAGCCTTAGGCCAAAAGGAAAAATTAATTACCAAGGCTGCAAATGTTATGATAAATTCATTGCACGATGATTATAATTGCAATGCATTATTCTCAGTGGTAGACAATATTACTTCCTTTCTACCACAGAGCAAATTTGATTTAAAAGATGTTGAATTTCCAAACAATATTAAACTAGCCGACAATGAATATAATGTACCAGGCCAGATTTCATTCCTACTTTCCTCTGAAGTATTTTTTAAAATAATGCTACCAGACAAAATTGAATTAATTGGGGGAAATTTGTGTCTGCTATCAACAAAATTCGGTTATGTACTGTCTGGTAATGTCAAAAGAGAAAATATTTGTCTGTCAAGCATAGACAAGCATAAAGTTACTTTGCACACTACAACAATTCAAAATGAGAATGTGGATCTCCTCCTTCAACAATTTTGGGAAGAACAACACACTCCCGAAATAAATACGGAGGACATAGTAAAGCTGGACATCTGCGAGTCCGAATTTAGAAATTCGGTACAGTTAATTAATAACAGATTTCAGGTGCGGCTGCCACTAAAGGTACCAATTGAAGAATTAAATTTGGGTGACTCATTTACTTTAGCATTGCAACGACTGAATAACTTAACCAAGCGATTCAACAAAAACCCCGAGCTAAAAAAGGCCTACTCAGATTTCATTAGGGAATATGTTGATTTAGGTCATGCTGAGTTCATGGACCTAACCTCATCGACAACACCTATTGATCAATTTTATTTCATGCCCCATCATCCAGTCATAAGAATGGACAGTAAAACAACGAAGCTGAGGGTCGTGTTTGACGCGAGCGCAAAGACAAAATCTAATTTAAGTCTTAATGATGTTCTGTATAATGGGCCAGTAGTACAAAAAGGTCTCTTTGAGATATTAATATTGTTCCGTTCGTACGAGTTTATAGCGCTATGTGATGTCCGCCAAATGTACAGACAAATAAAAATTGATCCCTCACAAAATAACCTTCAAAATATACTGTGGAGAAGTAGTATTGATGATAAATTGTTATGCTTACAGCTTCGGACAGTCACCTATGGAGTCAAAAGTTCTAGTTTTCTCGCAACGCGATGCCTGGTGGAGTTAGCAGTAAGGTATGGAGAACAATACCCATTAGCAGCCAAGGTGTTAACCAATAATACATACATAGACGACTGTATCTTCGGGGCCCAGAGCATCACAGAATTAAAAAAGGTATGTGATGAATTAACTGAATTAATGAGGCTGGGAAGTTTTGAGCTACATAAATGGAGTTCTAACAATCGTGAAATCTTGTCCGATATTCCACGAGACAAGCAAATGTTTGACAAAGACCATCAATTTAATAGTGGGCATGCAGTGTTGAAGGCATTGGGGTTGTGCTTAGATATAAACAAAGATCAATTCAGAATTTGTAGGCCAGAGGGTGAAGTTCCACAGGAGTGGACAAAACGAACTGTCTTGAGTTGTATTGGGACATTCTTTGACCCTTTGGGATTGGCTGGGCCTATTGTTACAAAGGCTAAACATTTCATGCAAAAATTGTGGAAAGAGAAGTTAAATTGGGATTCCTCACTTAAGAACGAATTGCTATTGTCATGGAATAGGTTTTTCAGCGATTTAATGAGTATGGAACCTATAATTGTAAACCGAAATTTGGAAATTAGCAACGCAGATCATATAGATCTAATTGGTTATTGTGATGCATCAAATATTGCGTTTGGGTGTTGTATATATGTAAGAACCATACATGGAAAGGAAGTGCATGTATCCTTAGTTTGTAGCAAATCAAGAATTGCCCCAATTAATGCAAAGTTAACCATGCCAAGGCTAGAGCTTAATGGTGCAGTTCTCCTATCTAAATTGTTTAGTAAGGTTATGTCGATTTTTAAAGATATCAATTTTAGACATAAGTATATGTTTACTGATTCACAAATTGTACTGTGGTGGCTAAAATCTATAAAAAATTCTCAGTACATTCAGCATCGAGTTAACACAATTAATAATTTAACAAAGGAATGTGAATGGTTTCATGTCAATGGATCAAACAATCCTGCTGATTGTTTGTCAAGAGGTTTAAACCCTACTCAGCTATCATCCCATGATATATGGTGGCAAGGACCACAAGAGCTGTATGATGTAAAATTCATTCCCAAATAAATTACTTTAAGCAAATTTTTTGATTCAGATTCGAATAATGTTGCGGTTGTCAATTGCGATATGCAACAAGAATTATTACCGATTTCAAATGTATCCACTCTTGTAAGGTTGCAGCGAATTTTTGCATATGTTCTAAGATTTATCAAAAATTGCAAAGTCAGCAAAGACAAACGCAATTTTGAAAATATAACTGTTTCAGAAATAAAGGACTCAATGTCATGTTTGATTAAATATGTTCAGTCAATGCACTTTGCTGATGAGTTGAAATGTGTTAAAAACGGTAGTCCAATAAGGACAAACATTAAGGCTCTCAATCCATTTTTGGACAAGTTGGGTATAATGCGAGTAGCGGGAAGGCTAGAAAAGGCAAATCTGCCATATAATCAACGGTGCCCAATAATTTTACCTAATAAATGCCATTTCACTACGATCATTATTCGCAATGAGCACTTATCTCTATTACACTCAGGACTAAAATTAACTCTTTCTAGTTTGATACAAAAATATTACATTGTAAGTGCAGTGAGAGAAATAAAGAAGGTTGTACATAAGTGTACTGTATGTTTTAAATTTAGGGCCAAAAGAGCCAGTCAGTTAATGGGGACATTACCTCATTCTCGTGTCAACCAAGATAAAATTTGGAACCGTATTGGAATTGATTATTGTGGGCCATTCCAAATCAAGCAATCAACCCTACGTAGAGCAATCACAAGTAAAGGTTACGTTTTAGTGATAGTTTGTTTTGTAACGAAATGTATACATTTAGAATTGGTCTCCGATTTAACAACCGAATGTTTCCTGGCAGCCTTTAAAAGATTCTGCTCCAGGCGAGGCACTCCTTCCTTTGTTTATTGTGACAATGCCTCAACCTATAAAGGTGCCAATAATCAACTGCGACAATTGTATTTGCTAAATAATACTCAGCAGCATAAAAACAGTGTGTTAAATTATTGTGCAACAAAAGGTATTGAGTTCAAATTTATTCCTTCATATAGTCCCACATTTGGAGGCCTCTGGGAGGCCTCAGTTAAACTTTTCAAATACCATTATAGAAGAGTCGTAGGAAGTATGTGTTTGACATATGAACAGTTCAACACTATAGTGGTTCAAATTGAAGGAATCTTGAATTCAAGACCTTTAACTCAGCTATCAAATGATGTCAACGATTTTTCCTTTTTGACTCCGGCTCATTTTTTATGTGGGCGCCCATTAAACGCGATACCTGAACCAGATTTAACCTCTATGAATATAAATCGACTAAAATTTTGGAAAAAATGCATTAAGATACAGCAAGACTTCTGGAAGGCGTGGCACAAAGATTATTTGTCACAGTTCATAAAGCGCCCTAAATGGCATATTGCCAATCCTAATATTAAAATTGGGGATTTGGTGTTGTTAATCGGTGAAAATTGTTCTCCATTGCAATGGCCGATGGCTAGGGTCATAAATTTATTTAATGGGTCTGATGGTTTAGTGCGAGTAATAGAGGTTAAAACTGGTCGAGGCACTCATAGAAGAGCTATAAATAAGGTGGCTGTATTACCCATTGATAGGGAAGATTGATTTTTTTGTTAAATTTTTAAATTTATTGAAAATAGTAATTGTAAAATAAGTCTTTTATTTATTTTACAATTAATATTTTAGATTATTTATAATAAGATTAGAGATAAAAAGTTTAGCTTAAGTTTAGCTTAAAATGTATTTAAGGGCGTCTATGGTCGTGTCGGCCCGCCAATTTATGTTCAATTAAAAATGGAACACAAGGTTTATATTATCTGTAGTTTTGTAGGTGAAAGATTTTTTATCTGTGGCTCTCTCTCTCGCCATTGTCGCATCGCTGTACGCACAAATAAACTGAATAAATTCTAAATAAGTGTTTTTATGGTCTTCCCGATCAGATAGTTTATTATTATTTTAGTTTAGCTAATTTAAGTAGTGTGTGTGTGTGTGTGTGTGTGTGTGTTGTGTTGTGTTGGATTGTGGATATGAGGTAGTTAGGAGACGTACTTAAGTAAGGATTCAGTTTGTAGATAGTCCTGTTCCAGTAGCCATTCTGTTAATTTCGTTTTTAATTCATATTTGTTTAGATCAACAATGTTTAGGTTTTTGTGAACTTGTTTGTATATGTATGTACTTAATGTATAGTATTGGTGTTGAGCGAAGGCGGTCTTGTGGGGGGTACTTAAGGGTAGTTTCTTCCTTTTTGTAGGGTCAGTTGGGGGAACGCTGGCGTGTTTTCTAGCGGTAGACTGCAGTACAAAAAGCTGGCGCACTGAAAGTACTTCAGAATCAGCGTATAATTGCGTAGTGGGATAGCGATAAGGTTTGCGCGACATCACCTTCAGTACGGCTCTCTGCGCTCTTTCAATCCTCAGAAGACTGGTTTTATTTGCACCTCCCCATACTGTAATGCAATATCCAATGACGGATTGGCATAATGCATAGTACACCATCTTCAGGGTATCAGGAGCGGCCGAGTCTCTAAGGGATTTGAAAATATGCAAGAGTTTCAAACATCTAGTGGTAGTAGCGTCAACCTGTTTGTCCCATCGTAAACCTCCATCTATTTGGACACCCAGATATTTGACATTATCAGTACTTACAAGCGTCGGACAAAAGCATTGTGGGGATTGCTTGGAGCAGGTGTGCGCTGTTATGGAGAAGGATTTGTCGGGCAAGTTGTTACGCCGGATAGCGAAGGGAATGTACGATGTTTTGTCGCAGTTTAGGGTGAGCAAGTTTAGGTTGAGCCATTTCATTATAGTTGACATTGCCGCTTCTGCATAGAGCTTTACGCTATCCCAAGTAGGTCCATGAACTATGACTGCGGTGTCGTCTGCATACGCAATGATCTTGGAGTTGGGGATGGTCATTCTACACAACTCATTGACGTATACAAGGAAAAGGGTGGGGCCTAAAATGCTTCCCTGAGGTACACCGTAAGTGGTCGAAATTTCTTCGCTAATATGCTCTCCAATTTTTACTCGTTGGGTCCGGTTGTTTAGGTAGTCTTTGAACATTTCGAGGGTATTTCCTCGTACCCCAAGGAGTTCCAATTTAGAGATAAGTTTGGGAACAGAGACTGTGTCAAATGCTTTAGAAAGGTCTAGGAAGATCCCTAAACTTTTGGTTCTACTGTCAAGATTCCTAGCAACCAATTGTGTCAGCTCAAGAACTGCATCTTCAGTAGAGATGCCTGTGCGAAAACCATATTGGTTATCAGCTAAGAGTCGATGTTTGTTGAGGAATTTATTTAAAGCGTTATTTAGGATCCTTTCCAGTATCTTAGAGAGTGCTGTTAGGACCGATATGGGTCTGTAATTGTTGACACAGTTTCTGTTCCCTCCCTTATGAATTGGATGGATGATAGCTTTCTTAAGCGCATCAGGAAATATGCCTTTTTGAATACACGAGTTAAGGATATACGTCAAAGGTGGCGTCAAGATCTGGCGGCAACTCTTTAGCACTAAGGGGGATATGCCATCCCAACCTACTGCGCAATCATTACGCAGTTGCAGAATAAGAGACTCCACTTCTGATTCATCAACCTCAAGTATCACAAGGGAGTTGGCGGGGCTGGACGAAGTGTTTTGACATGATCTCTGAGGTGGGTTTGTAGGTTGGTGAGATTGGGACAAGATTTTTTCTGCCAAATTAGTGCCTATGTTACTGAAAAACCTACATACTTCGTTTACGGATGAAGTAGCGTTATCACAAATGTCCAACAGTTCTACTGGGCTAGTTTTCTTTTTGGTGGTATTGGTAATTTGTTTTATCGTTTTCCAAAGGGCTTTGGGGTTGTTACGAGATTTTTCAAGTTCGCGATTTTCATGGGCTATTTTTAGTTTCCGGAGCAGGTCGTTACAGGAATTCCGGTACCGCGTGTAGGTAATTTTCAGGATAAGATTATTGGGATCTTTTCTAGATCTGTTGTGCAACCGGTCACGGTTTTGTATACACTTTAATAGGCCGGTGGTTATCCATGGTTTGATTATCCTTTTTTTCCTTGGGATTTTAATTTGTTTAGTGTGTTTTTCATTGTTTAACTATTGTGTCTACTTCGTGGACAGATCATGGGTTAAACTGGTTTTGCATAGCTTAATTCGTCGTTGTGTGTACCATTGTACTTAGCTAATTGTGATTCAAAATTTACAACTATAAAATATGGTAGACTCATTGAAAACACAGGCCTCATAACACCCACTGTAAAAGAAAAATATAAATAACTCACTTTTTTCATGAACAAGGAAAACACACTCACATTTGACACCGTCTTGTCAGTATGTACGTACCTACATTTATTAAAATAACGTTTTTCGCTTTTAAAACACAAAAATAATAAAATAATAAACTTTCTTCCTTCGTTATCAAGGCTTTTTGTAAGATCTTTCAAATAATCAAGTCTGTCAAATACAACACCTATAATCTCAAGCTTTTGCCTTCAAAACTAAGACAGCGTTCTATACACGTGCCAAGATAATAGTAGCCAAGTAAATTAATTAATTAATTAACGAAAGAGATAATTAACTGTTAGCGTCATAGTTCTCTTATCTGCCCCTACGCTGGAAGGTCGTTCACATTGAATTAGAAGGTTTGAGGTTTTAGTTAAATGAAAAACGGTAAGTCAAATAGATTTACACACACGATGGGGCACTTAATATCGTGTCCTGTTGTTTGTTCACTACAGGAACTGATGGACGCTAGCGAAAGCGCCAAACTAGTGCTCAGTTCTGGGCCCACACAGTGATAGATGACACCATATAACAATAATTCCAAGACACCAATCTCTAAAAAAAACGTTATTTTGGGCCTGAAAACCCGATTTATTGTTAATTAATTGCCAAATTAGATTTTTAGTTACTTTGAAATAAATAAAATAAATATCGCTGGACATTAAAACACAGCGCCATCTTGTGCCACACTAAGAAACGAGGCTTGTGTCGTGGACACCAGATAGTTGATATAATACATAGATACTTTTTGTTTGTAAATACATACTTATTATACATATAAACATCCATGACTCGGAAATAAATATCCTGCATGCTCATCACACAAACATTAGCTCCAACCGGGATTCGAACCCGGGACCCTAAGAACGTTAGGAAGCCTCACTACCGCTGCGCCATTCGGGCCGTCAAATCAGTAAATAGTTGGCTCATTGAGTTGACAAAAGACACACGACACGACACACACACACACATCACGTCACAGCGTGCTATTGCCATACAAAATCTATGAGAGAACCGCGTTTTGACAGCTCTTTTTCTCGACAGCTCAACCACACTAATTTAAAGAAGATGTAGATTTACAATAAGGATTTTGGGCCTGCCTGGATGTCATACCATCATCTTCCTGCCGTGTCACAAATTACTTACTTCGGTCACTACGGTCGGCACAACACGATTTTTTCGTCCATTCTCTCTATTAGCAGTCACGGTATCGTTTACTTCTTTTTTTCATTTCATTCTTACCACGTTTTTCTTGGCACCAAAGACAAAGATAATTATGGCTAGAAAACTCTTTACTAAGTTCAAAAACTGACATCTTAACACACTGTTCAAATGAAGCTCAACTTGACTGATTTCCATTGAATAGGTACCTACTTTAATTGAAAAAAGTCTGTTTGTATGAAACATAAAACAACACACTTGAAAATGAAAATAAATACAAAACAAAGTCGAACCCGGAAGAATATTTCAAGTGAAAAATCTTGAGATTTCCCAAAATGTGTTTACTTACAAAAAAGAGTCCCTCTTTAAGTGTCGATGGAAATCACTTTTGAAATGACGTGGACATTCTACCCTTCAACCTAGTTGACGGGCGAATGCGAAGCGATGCTGGAGCGATGCGATAAAAGAGAAATTATAACACAGTTAAATAATTGCTTATAAAATACAAAACTTGAACTGAACAAAACGCGCAAAAACTATAAAAAATAAAAACAAAGCACAATCACACAACAGCTTAAGTTTAGAAATACAACTCGTGATGGTATCAGCTCAACTGCTCGTATTAATGGGACGCAGAATTAATAGTATACTGCCTTCACACTTCACAAAACTAATGCCAAGTCGCGACAACACTGCCGATTACCAAAATATTGTGAGTAAGCAAACTAAGTCAAACATCTAGACCTTAGCCGTCACTGAAAACCGGTGATACAGCAATTATGAGTATGACCGATGCGATGGTACTAGACGTGAAAATGTCAAACTACGAATAGAATAATGAGAAAGCATAAAAAAAAATAGTGATAATTACTAAAAAAACAAAAAATCTAAATCACATATTTGCCAGAATGTAGGTTTACAAAGTATGATCTTAAAACTATAATGGCCCCTTTACATTCTACCATTACATATGGTGTGCAAATATTTAATTTTAATCTTCACAATTTTTTTTTGTAATCATGTGCATTCAGAACCAAAATAAAATAAGAATAATAAATAGTCAGCAACAACACTCATGCATCGATGTGAGGAATGAATAAATTATTTAATTGATGTCAAAGTTAAAAGTTCAAGAGATTATAATAAAATGTCAGATTAAAATAAAATGTCAGACTAAAATAAAATAAAATGTCAGATTAAAATAAAATAAAATATCAGATTAAATTGTAATTGATAATGTCATAATTATTAATTTGAACATCAATTAATTATTATATGGTATTATCAAATATTATTAATTTTTATTTTTATTTCCCTCTCCTATACTCTGAACATGACTGAGCTTCTACTGTATGCAACTACCTGGGCAATTTTTTTGGTAAGCGCCTTTAATATTGAAATAAAATCACACCTGCAAACTTCAAAGGGTTAGGGCAGGCTACATAAATATTGAGGGAGTTCTATGTTTCGTCTTATGTCGCATATTATCGCTTTGATTACACCCCCAGGACAGCGCCGAAACATCGCGTTTCTTTTGCCGGGATGACAGATAAGAGCGAGGGGCACTCTCGAACGAAGCGACTCGGACTATCAATCGTTGCATCGTCACTTACCACAGAACCGTCAAAGCGCTACCGCACAAGACTGTCTTAAGACAGACTATTCCCCTGCTAGTGCGAGCGAGAGATAAATAATCTGTCCCGCTCGCACTAGTAGGGGAATCAAGTGTGCGGTAGCCCCAAGTTATAAATGATCCCTGTCTCGACCCCTTTTGGGGATGATATTTTTCTTGATCATTTCGCTGTTGGTTTTTCATGTATGAAATACGTAAATCGGTAAATACACATTTCAGAATAATAGTTCTCTTTGTTCTAAGTTAAATTCCTACAAACTCTATGTCATACCGACTGACGGACAAAAGGATTAAACAGTTATTACATAATCTGACCTTTAGAGCTTACCCAAACATTAGGTACTAACTAACCTACCTAATCCATAGGATTGAATACACTAATCTTGGTCTGATTGAAATTTAATTTGATACATTAATCATAATTATTTACTTACTTTATTTACTTGTGTTAATAGGCTAGTTGACAAAAAAATCGAATTAGTCCGTCAGATAGATTTCCAAAAAATATGGACACATATTTTTTCTATTTTCACGTTAACAAAAAATGAACACGATACAGTTCGTTTAAAACTTGTGTGACGTGACATTTGAGTACATTTTTTACTCAAATGTGACATCACAAGCCCCCACTCTCAATCAAAAATCATCTTTGACACGTTTAATCTTCTTCAATTTTTATTAATTTGATAAAACAAAAACACGTTTCCAATATTTTCCGATAATATAACTGACGGACTAAACAGAATCATATTTCTTTAGTCAGTCATCATCCCTAGTACTGTTGAAATATCTTCAGGTAGAAAAAAAATAAAAAGGATCGTAGCAGGTAGAGATGTCAGCAGAAAGGAAGGGGTCCGCAAGGGCCGATGCCTGCCGGGGCTGCGGGACTGTTCGAAAGAGATACCTTGGCCCCGGAACACAAAGGGCGATGAAGGAACATGGATGAGTTTTAGTCAGTAAAAGTCTGACACTCCCTCCTGCTCTGCCCAGAGCGAGAGAAGTCATTGGATGATTTCCCATCCGAAAAAAAAAGTATCGTAGCAGATGCGTTCTGTAGTTTCTGCCAATAAAACAATAAATAAAGAAAAAGTTTGTTGGAAAAATTTAAAACAAACAAAATAAAAAAGATTTTTAATCCCTTTTCAATAAGGTTCAACTTATAATGAGTTGCATGAAGGAATTCAGCTAAATCTAAACATTATGACTTGGTAATTTCCTGGACTTCAGTTTATATTAAAAACTTTTAAAGAGACTTTTATGACTTTTCCTTTACTGTATAACATAACATCTCGCCTGTAATCCCCGACGGGTTAAGCAGAGGTGTACTTAATAGTACACACACATTTCACTACTCATGTTTAAGCCTTAGTTAATAGGGGGCGAGCCTATTGCCATCAATCGGGCACAAATACAGACTCCGTGGCTGCTACTAAGAAATTCCTGATGAAAAAACCCAATACCAATTTCTCTGACCTGGGAATCAAACGCAGTAACTCATGCCAGATCAACGAACGACCTTTTCTGTATAACTTACTGAAAATGAGCTTTCTCTAGTTATCTGAGGTAATTGTTTTAAAGAAGAGGTTTAAAAAAAACACTTTATTTTATACTAAAGAAACATTATGAAGAAACAGGACTAACGGCGAGTAAAACGAGCAAGGCTTCAGATGACCAAGCGTTTCAAGTTAAAATTAGTTGCCCACCTCGTTATGAATTCCTGGTACTTAGGATAATAATTAAGACGCTGGGTAGAAACTCTTTGTTGGTTGGTAATTATTTTGCTGTTAATAAAATGATTAAAATAGGTACCTAATTTATATAATTTTCATAAGCACGGCATTATTTTAAGTTAGAGAGTCATATGTTCGATTAATAGAAAGTCGACTAAACGATTGTTCGAATGGAATTTATTGCGAAACAACCTTTTATCGCCAATCACTACTTCGACTGAACGATTCATTGTATATTTATTAATCGATAGACTGCTCTTTCGAATTTGTTTTAGTTATTATATAGTTTTAATCATTGAAATAAAATTATGAAAAATAATATTTTTCGTCACACATTATTTCATACATAATCGACGAAATTAAACACTTAATTTCTTCGATTATATCAACTAAAACACATATATATATATATCGTATTATCATCATCATCATGATTAGCTAGTCCACTGTTAGACATGGGCCTCTTCAAACGCATGTCATTCAACTCGATTCTCGCCAACTCTTACCAAGTTTCTGCCAAGCACCTTCCGAAGGTCGTCGCCCCACCGAGCCAGAGGGCATTCCAACTTACGCTTGCTGATTCGCGGTCTACGCTCAACACACATATAATTGACATACTTACTATCTTCGTAGCACGTTCCCATGTGAGTCAGCGCAAAGTAAATTTGAATATAATTAAAGTCACATGACCGTCATAGAAAATCTGTAGGTACCTCATACTTACTTTATTTTGGAATCCTAAACGAATATGCATTACATAACTTAACATCACGCTAGTAATCTCAGAAGGGTTAGACAGAGGTTTACCTGAGAGTACACCCACATTTCGCCAGTCATATTTTTTAATTTCCATGTAAAAGGGGCGAGCCTATTGCCATCAACCAGGCACAATTTCAGACTGCGTGGTTCCCACTGAGAAATTCCTGATGGAAACACCTAATACCAATTTGCCTGACCCGGAAATCGAACCCACTAGACCAACGAGGTAGTCGAATATGTATACTCACACGAATTCCACATTCAATACTTGTTGTATTGTCAACAATCAATGTATCGATCGACATTCATGTTAGCAAACAGCTTAACAAGAGCTTAGTTCTCGGGTTCTAGTTCAACATAGGATTAAGGGCTTGTAAACGGAGTTCAATGAAGCTGAGTGCAACTCAGTTGGGAATACACTGACACGGTGATTCAAGGAATAAACAGGTGATAGATTTTGATGATGATGTCTGCTGTGTTAAGGATGATAATGATATGGTTGAGTGAAGGTTGATATGGCTAAAAAGGAGGCGTCTGCTGATATGATAAGTAATAGGCGAGTATGCAAGAAGAATAAATTAGCATAAGGGTTGGAGTATGATGATGATAATACCCTTGGGTTAGGAGAGGATGGGCCACAGTGATAGGCAGCGTTGATGATATATTTAATTACAACGCTTGTTTAAAACCAATTACAGTAACTAAAAGAGTTATAACATCAATTATTCAAGAACCCAACCCTGTTCATCAACATTCATCATTTCAGCCACAAGAAGTCCACTGCTGGACATAGGCCTCCCCAAGTGTCGCCACATTGACCGGTCCCGTGCGACTCGCATCCAGCGGATTCCCGCAACCTTCACCAGGTCATCGGTCCACAGCAACGTCTTCCGGTTCGCGGTCGCCACTCCAGTACTTTTCAGCCCCATCGGCCCGACTGGCAACACACACTGGTCATAGACTTTCGTCTTGAGACAGTGCGGTAAGTTGGACGAGAAGATACCGCGCAACTTCCCAAACGTTGCCCAGCAGAGTCGGATTCGACGATTTACCTCTTTCTCGAAGAGAAGTTAAACCTACCTTAACTGGACCGTTTGTGCCAGGTACACATAATCGTCTACAGCTTCGAGTGTAGTGTCTCCGATCTTGATAAGAGTGGGTGTGACATGGGCATTCAGTATGACCTTGGTTTTGTCCATGTTCATTTTAAAACCCACTCTTCCGGAAGCTCTACTGAGGTCATCAAGCATTGTACTGAGGTCCTCCATGGTCTCAGCCATGACCACTATATCATCGGTAAACCGAAGGTGAGTGATGTACTTGCCATTGACGTAGATGCCTAGCCCTATCCAGTCCAGAACCTTGAAGACATCCACCAGTGCAGCGGTGAACAGTTTCGGAGATATGACGACAACACTGTTCACAGAATAACAATTGACGCAATGACATTCCAGTAAGTAACGAGCTATGAATCATCGATGAGTCGTATACGATTCATCGTAACAATTATTGTCAGCAGCTCGGAGGTATTTTTGTACAAACGTCATCAGTTACGTTTAACAAAGCTCAAAGTTCACTTTTTTGCACATCAAGTAACGACTAATTTATGTTTTTTTTCGCCTATATTTGATCACTAGCGGTTGTCTCGGCTTCGCACGGGTGGACATTATTTCCCCTAAAAAGCGGTGGGGGGGGGGGGGGGCACCGCTTTTTTTTCTAGTAATAAATATAACCCATGTGACCCAGGGATAATCGGTCCAGTAGTTTTCAGTTTATACGTTACAAGCATACAAATATTTCCTCTTAAAAATATTAGTGTAGATGTAGATAATGTAAATCTCGTACAGTAATTCATAGCTTAACACTTCAATCCATTTTAATAAAAAGTAAAAACCCTAATCCTAACAAATATTATAATAAAATGCGAAAATGAGTTTGTTTGCTACTGAATAGACTTCGATGAAATTATACGGTAAGCGGATAGACAAAAAGCGAAACCACTAGCAAAAGCTAGTCATGCTGGTAAAAATCTCCAAGTTTTTCAAAGGCCACATTTTTACGAGCGCACAAATATAAAAAGCCCACTTTACTGGCCACTTCCCTTTCATCGTGGCGTGATGATAAATCTGTAGTTTGGCCGGAAGTGACGCTGTGTCGGTTCCTGTGCGTGACCGATGTGATCGCTAAAACACCCTTATGTTGTAGTGTCATAAGATTTCTGGCAATTTGGGTCACTGAAGCTTTATTAGCACTTTCGACGCCGGCTTTTTCAAGATCCCGGAAACGTCTTTGGTTGCAAAAGAAAGAAAGAAACGGTACATTTTGATACAAGTGGAGAAAGTTTGTTATTGCATTCGAGGCGGAATTAACATCCGAGCCGTATGCGAGGGTGTTTTTGAGCCGACGAGAACTGCAATAACAAATGTCCACGTGTTTCAAACGACGTTTTTCAATACACTTTTGAAGAAATAAAATAAAATAATGAAAATAAACAATCACCGCCGACTATAGGCATTGCACCAATTTGTACTAAGTATAGGTATAGTTTTATCTGTGGTAAAATTCAATACACGGCATGTTGAACCTAATCGTAGTGCGATAAGAACCCGTTTTCGAGGAAGTGTATTGAAAAAATATTTATTAGCCCGCACAGGAC
Organism: Xestia rhomboidea; assembly: GCA_963853795.1. Lineage (NCBI taxonomy): Eukaryota > Metazoa > Arthropoda > Insecta > Lepidoptera > Noctuidae > Xestia > Xestia rhomboidea. The sequence goes on along the minus strand of OY970772.1, from coordinate 4,997,598 downwards.
AAAAAGTGTGGCCGTCCCCGTCAAACCTTGCGTCGCACCGTGTTGGCAGAAGCGGCGAGCATCGGAATGACGTGGAGCGAGGTGAAGCGTGAAGCTCAAGTCCGATCGCGATGGAGGACATCTGTGGACGCCCTCTGCCCCATCTATGGGTCATAGGACTCTAAGTCTTTAACAGGACGAGACAAAAGAGACAAAAATCATAACTCCTACTTTTGGCTTTGCCGTAGTCGGGTGAAAAAAGTTGGTCCCGTTCGAAGCCAAAAGGCGTCTATCTCAGCATGGTGGTGGATTATTTAAAAAAAAAACGATCAACTAACTAAGAACATCTATTTGCTTTGATTTACTTTATGTAATACCTACTTATTAACAACATAACAACGTTGCTCTCATGCATATAGCATCACGCGTGTATTTCCCTCAAGGGGTAGGCACACGCTCCATTTCGCTAGTTTTGTTTCAGTCCCTTAGATTACGTGGTAAGCCTATTGCCATCAATCAAACCCAGGCTAAGAAATTCCTGTTGAAAACTTTACCGGAACTGGATATGAAGGCCGACATTAACCCCGGGAATTAAACCCAGGACCTCATGAGCAGCAGAAGCGTTTGCGACCACTAAACCAAGGAGTCACTGGACAAATAGTGTAGTAGTTGTTTTCTCCAAGATCGGGCTTACGACATTTTGGGGAAGTTCTAAACTTTGGGAAACATCTCTCTAATATTATGACTTAATTTTCGCCATCATCATAATCATCAGCCTATTAATATTCCCACTGCTGGGACACAGGCCTCCTCTCTATGAGAGGATATGGGCTATAATCCATCACGCGGGCCCAGTGCGGATTGGTAGATGTCACATGTCTTCGAATTTTTAGTTCTAGGACATGCCGGTTTCCTCACGATGTTTTCCTTCACCGTTTTGAGAGCAGTGGTGATGAAGTAAATTACACAAAGTAATGCGCCTGTCTGGGTTCGAACCCACGACTTACTGTTTGTAAGTCAGGGCCGCCGCCACTGGGCCACCGCTGTTTTCGCCATAAATCCGAAAAGCTGACCAAAATCAGTTTAAAAAATAAATATAAAAAGCCAATTATTCTTGATTGATGAACATTAATCAACAAAACAAGTCCGCGAAATATTGAACATCTTCAATATTTCGCGGACTTTCCTGGAACGCCCGCAAGATTTAGAAGTCGTCCCCTCAATCATGATAAGATGAGATTCGCCTTTCGCGAAAGCCATTCCGTCCAAACAATTTTTGTGGTGGCTCTCAGCAAACTGAAATGTACCTGTAACAATCATTGCGCCACAGCAGCCAAAAATTATGTTCCTGAAATCCACCTGATTATTCTTTTCTTCTTCGTGTCGATGATTCCCTTTGTTATTCATTTTAATTTCGACCAGAACTCAGCCACGTCGCCGGCGTTGGTGGTGGCTTCAGACAGGGCCCTCAAAGTGCAGGTGGAGTTGCACAAACAGCAAGTCAGGAGGTGGGTCATGGTTTGCGATGAGGCTCCGCAGTCGCACTCAGCTTTATCGGAGTACCCCCACCGGACCAAGTTGAACCTGCAGCGGCCCACCTGGCTTGTAAGTCAGTTTAGTGTCTTCCAGGTGGGCCATGGCAGTTGATGACCCGCTGAGAGCTTTTCTGCAGGCTCAACATAGTGAGCCGGGGGGGGGGGGGGGGGATGTTTAAGGAGCCACATCTTTTTGCGGGCTTCCTGGTCACCTGATTATGTTTTCTGTGCATATGACACTACGGGTTTGGACGAATGGCAATGGCATTTTGATCGTTTCATATTTCTATTTTCAACAGGATTAAAATATGGTTTTTGGTCGTTTATGTCAATGAAATACATTAATTTGACTTTTCAATCATCGTTTTCGCTGATATAACGTCACTTTGGCCCTATACGAATCACCTGTCTGACTACTTGTAGGAATAAAAAACAAAGTTGATCTAAAAAACAACAATCGAGCAATTTTTGCAATATCCAAGAAAAAATCTCGAATCATCTCATTTCCTACTCACAAGAGACAGTCAGATATATTTGTATTATGAAGTCTCCCGACATTGCTTAGACAAACATTCTATCTATCACAAAAGACTTGGATGCCTCAGGCGGTCCTGTTATGCCAGACCCTGAGAAATTTCATTATGACTACGATGAGAGTTATGTTTTCAAGAATTCTATTAACATTATTTATGCTTGGGCTAGCTAAATGAATTAGGTAAACCCGTACTGAAAATAATCCGGGGTAAATTAGGAACAATAGTACATTGTTCACCGAGAGGATAAAGTGACCGATTACCGTCGAGGGTGTCGTTTGAAGCCCGAGCCGTAGGCGAGGGCTTTAAAACACCCGAGATCGGGAATCGCACTTTCTCTCGAGTGATACATAGTCCTTTATACTACACCTACGAGGAAAATAAAAAACGAAATCTTTACTAATTGAAATTCTAAATCCTCAAACAACACACAAATTGAAAATGGCGCCAATGGCGTCTGCAATTTTCACATGTTCTTTTTTCAAATGGTTAATCCTGCCGCCGCAGGGTCGCACTGCCAGCCCGACATCATCCAACACACAGCTAGTGGCCAGTGTCATTTTGCGGACTTAGAGATAAAAACTCACTGTAAAAACTTTTTGGCTTTTGATATTTAGGTTACCGGCGCATAGTCTTACCCAAAATTAAAAAAGAAAAACCACGTAAGAAATGGATTTTCATACACTTTTCTCTCCCGCTCAGATGCGTTTTCTACCCGCATATTTGTTCGATATGCAATGACGTACTTTCTACCGTAAATTTGATAAAGTATCAAGGTACTTTCCAAGCAGGTGTAGTATAAAAAGCATTTTTCGCGATTTCCTCATAGTTTCGGATTTGGCTCTCCACGCTCGTTTGAAAGATTCAACGTGTGTAAAGGAAACTCGAGCATTTTCATATTTCTAATTTAGTCCCGCATTAAAATTGCGTGGGTGTTAAAATGTATTCTTGAATTGATTCTTCTTCCTGTTTCATTTCCCGAAAATAATCCGATTACGTTATTTTTAGATTCGCCATCTTTGTTTTTAAAATAGACTAGCATGAATATTAAAGAACAAAAAACGTATTGCGCCGACCCCAAGTAAAACACGCAATACATTTTTTATTCAATGATATGATGAGAAGAGTTGGCTGAATGTTGCTCAGCGTTTGCTTGTGGTGCATGTGTTTGCGTTTTTGTATGTGACACCTTTATGAATGCCTAAACATAAATTTTCACTAAAAGCCAAATCGCTGGCTGCTGGGAGCTCGTGGCTAAATAATAACAGGTACTTGGGTCGATCTTCAGGTTAAGCCGCGCTTGCCTTGGTTGTTCCGTGGACGGGTGACTATAATTATGTCTAATAATGAAATCGTTAGATCGGCCCTTATGTCGGCGTCTCACAGTCACGTCGGGGGACCGAACCCGGGCCACGCGCCTGCCGCTGAGCGCCCTTCCACTCACTCATCTTACAGACGCGGACCACTCCGGCCATTTCTTTGTATGGTCTGCACGACGTTAGTTTGTTAATTGTGGTCATTATCTGCCTAGCGTTTCACCAGTTTTATTGGGGTTGGCTTCCAGTCTAACCGGATGTAGCGGAATACCAGTATTTTACTTAGAGCGACTGCTTATCTGACCTCCACGACCTAGTTTGTTAATTGTGGTTACTGTTACTGTTAGCCTGTGTCATCCCACTGCTGGGCAAAGGCCTCTCCTCATGACTTCCAAATTCTTCGATCTAGGGCCAATGTGGACCACTGTTCGTTGGTTTTGTCCAGCTCGTCCCGCCATCTCCTGCGAGGTCTACCGCGTCGCCTTCGAGCTGTATCAGGGCTTCACATCGTGGTTATTTTATCCCACAGCTCGTCGGGCATACGGCAGACATAGCCAGCCCAGTCCCACTTTAGCTTAGCGGCTTTTTGAGCAACGTCAGTGATTTGTGTTTTGGTATTGTGTTTTTCGCAGTGTGGTGTTGCGTACATGGTCGGTAAGTTTGACGCCTAGGATGCTGCGCTCCATTATAATTGTGGTATTACACCTATTTTAATGCAGTCCACTGTTTTTATTATAAAGTCCCAATCGAGCCAATTCAACTTGGTTGGCGCGAAACTGGCCATACGTGGGACAATGAGCTTACCTCGCATCGAACCATAGATACTATTATAAGGTATGCGGTGAACACCCATCCATCCACCCGTCCATCTTTTCCGAGGCATTTAATTTATAGGACTATGCTACGCCTCCTTCATTGTGTGACTTTTATTTATGGACCAGGCTACCTCCTAAAATTGGACAAAGGTGCAAAAAAACGAGTTTTATCGTCGTATTTTTTCAAACGACATGTTAATTCATAAAGTATTTTTTTTTTATCAAATGTAAGTCCCTTTGCTGCCCCCAGCGACGCCCTAAGCCGAGGTTCGTACCCCACAGGGGGTGCCCTTAGGCGGGTTTTGACTGTTTGTGTATGTGAGTTGTTTGTCAACGCACCCACGATACAGGAGAAATTCTTAGTGCGGGAAAAAAGTAGGTACAGTTCATCATCTTCATCATATCAGCCCTGAATCACCCATACTTCATTCCATTCATGTTTATTTAAAGTCCTGAGGCTCGCTGGAGCGATGATCCTGGCAGCGTGGCTGATAGCAACTGCATGAGAGCTGCCGTGAATGAGGGATTTTCTTTTTCAACTCTTCCCTAGTCGCTTTATAGATGGCGCTGAACTTGGTAAGTTACTGCAAGGAACGGAACGTCACATTATTTCACTTGGATGTAATGGTTATATTCGGAAGCATAAGCAAACGAAAGTGTCAGTCAACGAGCGTATGCGACGTGACGCTATGTTTTGTTTTGTTGTTTTGTCTTTGGCACCTATAGTAACGTAGTCAGTTCAACGCCATCTACCGAGCTCTTGGAAACTATTTTTTTTTTAATTTTCAAAAAGAAAACCTCTCATTGAGTTAAATGGCTTGCGATTAAAGCGGCCTGTGGAATAAGGATAGGATGCAACCTGACCCTGACATACTTGGCAAAAAATCTAGGAAAACCACCAATGGATAAGTTATTTACGATCAAAAAACCAGAGGCCCTAGCACGAGCGCACGGTGTAAGTGTAACGTAAATATGTCGATTTTAAAATTAAAAATACTAATTTCACAAATCATATTTTCATAATTTTAAGAATTTATTTATATACATTTATCAATGAATAAATATCTGATTGTGTTTTTTATATTTTATTTTAAATACTAGCTGACCCGCGCAACTTCGTCTGCGATATATAAGAGAGACAGGAATTTAATTAAGTAACCACGTTTCCGAACAAACAATGCTCTTTCAATATAGTCTATGGCTGTGAATGACATTGACATTCGTTACGCGCGTTTTTTTAAATATGCAAAATTAAATGTATATTTTTCAATATTTCGGATCTACTGATGGAAAGAATCCTACCGATTGCCTTATAGTGGACAAAAAAGTAGCCAAACACATCAATCATACATTTAATGCAGAGTTTTTGTCTGTCGCAGACTGGTACACATAAAAGTCTGTCGTCTGCGTTGCCCCTTACACTGCGTGCTCGTGCTAGGAAATCTTGTTCTTTTCACATATTATGTAGGTACCTAACCAACGTTCTTTTCTTTTCATAGTACACGCCTAGAAGTAAAGTTTTTTTTTCAGAATTTTTTATAAGGTCAAGGTGGCGAAGGCATATTTTATTGCAAATTTGATTTGATATACACCCTATGCCTGTTTTTTTACTTAATTGTATGTTTTGTATATTAATGATGACTTAAGATTTCTTATTTATCAGTTACTTCTACAAACATCAATGTAACTAATGTCATTATGAAAATAACTGCGTTTTTTAAAAGGTAGAAATTAGACGGTCTTTCCCGAGTAATTGGGGCAACTCCGTCATAAGCATGATTTGTTTGTAATTTGATAGATATTTGCAGCAGTCATATTCAGTAAATATTCGAAAATAAAAGTTAATCTAATCCATGCTTTAAGTTCTATCACATAAGGTAGCAATCACAATCTACAGCGGTAAAATCATGAAGTGGGGTAAGTCCGGTATATTTGCAAGGGCGGGGATTGTCACCGTCGCCTTCGCCTTCGCCAGCAGGTCGCGGTAGGACACGCCCCTCTGTTCCGCTTCCGGCTGCAGTGTGATCACTACAGCCGCGGTCTTAGGGGCGCGGAGCCTAGCCGCCGCCGTCCGTTCGTCTCATGACGACAGGCCGTGTCGACGGCGCGTTCGTGTTCCACGCGCGCCTCAAAGAGAGTCAGCAATAGTGAAGGGGTCCGCAAGGACCGAAGCCTGCCGGGGCTGCGGGACTATTCGAAAGAGATACCGTGGCCCCGGAACACAAAGGGCGATGAAGGAACATGGATGGGTTTTAGTCAGTAAAAGTCTGACACTCCCTCCTGCTCAGCCCAGAGCGGGAGAACTCATTTGATGATTTCCCATCCGAAAAAAAAAAAAAAAAAAAAAAAAAAAAAAAAAAAAAAAAAAAAAAAAAAAGGGCGGGGATTGTCAACATTTTAATCACTTTTTTTATAATTAAATTTGAATATTCAGACTGTAGGGTATAGGTAAGTATGTTTATTAGTTGAAATGCAATTTGAGTTTTAATAAGTTTTGGTATTTAGATGATGCAAACCAGATCCAGAGGGTATTTAACCCGGCGCCAATTACGTGAAAATAATAACGCGGACTATGACACCTAGTCATAGTGACCCGAAGTTTATAAGCATTTTTCAAAATGTTATGTAATGATAACAGGCTATTTGAATGATTCATGTATTAGTTTGTGTTATTGTTTACTGGGTAAAATACCAAAAATGCCAAAATATTCATAAAAACGACTTTTATTCATTCTTCTCAGAAAAAAATGTAAAATGAACTTTGAAAACACAACTTGAATAATTATTTAAATGTTCTTATAGAAAACTTACTAAAATAACAAAACAAAAATCTAATTTACTAATAGAGAGATCATACACACTTAGGAGCTTCAATTATACATATCATTAGTCTTCAGTTTCCTCATACCTAGCCATGGAACTGCTACAATTTTCGCAGTATGGGATGTAATGTTCAGGGCATATTATGTATATCTGGCAAGCATTGCAAGTGTAGCTAGTTTTCTGATCCTTTTTTGAAGGACACACCTGACATCTCCTACGAGCTCCAGGAACCTTCCGGGGAGGTTCATCAGAGGGTTGCCCCCGCGAAATCTGCGATTCTTTTGTTCAGTGTTCCATCCTTTCCTTTGAAGCAACGTTGGTGTAGTTGCAATTGCAGGATCAAAAAATCAACGTCATTTGACGAATCCAAGCTTGATGAGTCCAAGTTTACATTTGTGTCGCTTGCATTTTGTACCGTCCCACTAACTACTTTGGCTGCACTCTGATACGTGACCTTCGTCTTCGCTGTTTGAGGAAGCTTCATACATTTCATTGTTGGAGTCCGATTCCTCTAAGATCTCTAATATTCATTCAGAGCGGTTTGTGAAAGACATATTTGCCAAGACCCTAAAAACAAACAAAAAAAATGATCTATAAAATGCTTAAACCAAAAAAAGGTTAACAACATCTGCCTTGGGGTAAGATCGGCACATGACGGCCTCTCCCTAAAATACTAGACAGTCTTAACCCAATATTGAATTTTTGGGTTTAGTTTTTATCACATCTAATATTTCTGTAATTAGAGATTTAAATTCGATTTGAATATAATAAAACAATAAAATTTAATAAATCTGTTGATATTCACATTTCACGTTAGGTAAATTGTCGACCCAACTAACTCGTGTTTCAATTTTCCAACTACAAAAAAATTTGCGAGACCGATTTTTGCTATTAAACTCAACACAGCGTCATCTATAATTTAAAGGTAGAACAAAGTAGTGACTCTGTTTTACCGACCGAGCTACCAACGTCGTAGCCATTCAAAAACAGCTTAGAACGACGTTGTATGGTGTTCCCCCGTAGACGAACTTCCCCACCTTGACCTTACATTATAGGGACGAGCCTATTTTAGAAGCGTATAATTCTCGCCAAAATCTGCTTTAGAGGTGCCTAACACTAAAACTATACCTGATGTTTAATTTAAGAATAGTGAAAGTTACTTATTCTTGTAAAAGAGTTCGTCTTGACAAATACCACTCCAATATATGAAACCTTCTTTCTCAACGTTCAATGATCGAAAACTAGAGCAAAAACTATAACCAGCCAGTTGTAACCAAATTTATTAGGGTCTTATTACCAACAACTCTTGTTTTAACAAGATGGCGCATGGCGTAACGAAAAATAAAAATCGGAAGCGAAACTTGCAAATCGGAAAATTCTGATAAAATCCACTTCGCAAAAAGGTTTTTCTTAACGTTTTGGAGGCGATGGGAGATGAGTTGTATAATGCCTAGACAGGGTGAATACTGACGCAAAAACGGGTACGACGTCACTCTGAACCCTTCGACATAGACATTTTTCATCGATAATTAAAAAAAAACAGCTATGGTACATTTTGACCGTGTAGGTATTGCACTTTTGTAGCAAACAGCTGTTTTTCTCCGCGTATATGGACCACTGACGTGGACCATTCACATCCCATTCACATTTATACTTCGAACAAGAATTTCACAAACATTCTGATCCCTTCACACACACACATGATACATTTCACACAGCATTTGACCCTCTGGCAGCCCGCCAGTAATGAAATTCCGTCCTAATTATATTGTGATTGAATCATGATGAGCCTATGCGGTTACATGCAGTTAATTAACTCGCATTATTATTAAATACGGTTAGGATCGGCTGAATACCTTAATAAGATTGCTTTATTACGTTGAAGGGGAATAAAAATCACGTATAAGGAAAAAAAATAGGCTACACTGTTCCCACTGCTGGGAAATAGGTCTCTACCGAAGTGGGCTGGCCTGTAATCAATGTATGTCGTGCTTGCTCAGCGTGCCACTACACTCTTGGGAAGGTACGATCGATACGAAATCATCACTATAATTTCAACCAAAAGACGTACACCGCTGGACATAGGCCTCCCACTAGGTGGACTGATGACCTGATGAAGATTATGGGGATCCGCTGAATGCGAGACGCATGGGACCAGTCAATATGGCGACACTTCCAATTCAACGTCTTCCGTTTCGCGTTCGCCACTCCAGAACTTTTCGGCCCCATCGGCCATCCGTTCTGCAAGCAACAATGTGCCCTGGCTACTGCGTTTACAATTCTCCACATGGCCATCATTGTAATCGTGAAAACATAATCAACTGTCCCACATTTGGGTCTAGTAGGTATTGAAATCTTCTATGAGACAACCGATTATTTTTAATTGTATTACCATACTCTTACATAAATTATGATTTATGATCATACACTTTTCAGATACACGCTGTAAATGTAGTGAGGTTCGTGTAAATCATTCTGCTGGACATCTTTCCCTATCTTTGTTACAACACCCTGTCCTCAAATTTTGGCATCCCATCTGTTGCAACCTTTTTAAGATCGTCGATCCATCGTCGGCGTCACACGCTACGCTTGCCGATATGCAATATCCACTCCAGGATTCATTCACTCTATCTACAAACGGTCCTTCCACAAACATGGCCAGCCTAGTGCCACTTCAGCTTGCTTACTCTGCAAGCTGTACTAGTAACTCCTGTTATTTTAAAACAGCTTTGTCCGCGGCTTCACTCGCGTTAATTTGGAATTTGACAGTCAATTCAGGTTGTACTCTGCTTGTAGTAATATTATTCAATCATAATTCGAAAGACAGGTGGCGCCATCTATTATCTTATGAACGTTATTGTTATGTTATTTTCCTCGGGATCAGTACTTTTTTTGGGTTATCTAAAAAAGCAAATAAATTTACCGTCCACCTGCGGACGACTATTTTAGAATTTTAATAAAAATAAATAAAATATCAGATGTTCAGATGTCAAAAAATGAAATGTCAAAAAATCTTCTGATATCAAAATGTTTTATTCTTATTTTTGCTAATACAGCGACAATCTGGTTTACATGCCATAAGGTGGATTAAATTCACCGAAAAAACTTAAAAGATATATAAAAAATTTTGCCGCTGAGAGAATGCGTTTCTGACGTCTGTCAATTAGTACATAAATTTAACGCGAAATCATAACATTTATTGTTACTTGATAACATCACCTAGTCACTTGCGAAGTGAAGTGAGCTCCGAAGCGACCAATGCCACTTCTTACGTGATCTCATACTTTATCTGTCAAAATATCCCTGTTAATTTAGTTCAACTCGCTGACACGCTCGCAAGGGTGGCGCTAGTGTAAATTCGAATTATCAACCGAGTTTTTAGAATGCCAATCAAGAATTTCACAGCAAATTCAGATTCGAATTTTAGAATGAGATCTTAAAGAATCACACGGCAGGTGCTTATTCAGCGGAGTTCTTAGCAAGAATGAGAAATATAATTGTAATCATTATCGCTTGATATGCATTTGTTAAGCTGAAAAAAAATACCACTGTATCACTCACTAGGACATAAGGTAAAATATCACTGAAAAGTAACAGGGCTACTTGTTGTAAACCCGTTATACAAACTAATATGAATGATATGACACAATTTTTCACGATTTGTACAAAATTCCGATTTGAGTTCATGCTTTTGGTTATGATAACATAGAAAATTCTACAGAAGAACAAAACATTTGTCACCAAAATGATAAATTTTAACCAGGTGTAAACTTGATAGTATATCGGGAAATGCTGTAACATACAACAAAGAAATATTGGGCACAGCAGTCCTGGTGGTATCGTAATTACAGTCCAAATAAGCAACGACGATACCTTTAAATCCCACTTTTGCAACACAAACACTTTCACTAGCTTATCATATAAATTCTTTGTGTACACAACCATCCAGCATATTAACACGGCATCAGTTTGCATGTATAAAAAGAATGTAAAGTCCTTAGTAAAGTCGTTAAATAACATATCATTAATGCAGAATTCCAAAGTTGTGTTCATCAATCTAGCTACTGTAAGTTGTGTCAGCATCCTAATCTCCGATTTTCTTATCCTGGGCTTGATTATAAAAAGCGCAACTTGTAATAACAAGCATATCGTTGATAAGATGATCCCGGTGATCCAAATAAATTTTATTAGCGGGCTCGGTGAAAGCAATATATGGTCTGTGACTTCGGTTGCGTTTTGTGCTTTGTTCGACATCATTTAAAGAAATAACGTAGGAGAGTTCCTATTCTCTCAGTAACGTCGTCTTCGTTTGTCTCAAGTTATTAGAAGTCACTGCTTGATGACTTTAGCGTCGCGTCGATGGTTGCTGTTTTCTGATGACTGATCAGGCCCCTTATTCACAACGCTCCGATTCGATTTTCGATTCGGAAAGCCGTATGTCTATCTTTTTTTGACATTACGAAATCGAGCGAGATAGACATACGACTTTCCGAATCGAAAATCGAATCGAAGCGTTGTGAATAGCTATGCAGGTCAAGTTTGGCTGCTGTTGTAACACGTCCACGATGAACTGCTATATCCGGGCTCAGTCCTGATGTATTCTAACTGCTGAACCACCAATAAGGTGTCCACTTCTGGTAAAGGTCGCTTCACGCCGACACGTATTAATTTATATACTTAGGTAATCTACACCTAAATTACAAAATAGTTTTAATGTCGATACGTACTGTTGTGTCACCTCTCGCTATCACACTGTTAACAAAATTTTCCTCATTATTGGACGATACGAACAAGTTTATCGAATAAGGTAAAAGCTATTAATTACTTACGGTCAACAAAAAATAATGGCCACGCATCACAATCATAAGATCATTAAAAAATGGAATTGGTATTTAAAAAATAATGTGATGGCATCGTGGCACATATGCCATCACATTATTTATTTTTTTATTCATTTTTTTTTTTGCAGTGGTGGCCCCTGGTGGCGGCCCCGACTTACGAACAGTAAGTCGTGGGTTCGAACCCAGGCAGGCGCATTACTTTGTGTAATTTATTTCATCACCGCTGCTCTCAAAACGGTGAAGGAAAACATCGTGAGGAAACCGGCATGTCCTAGAACCAAAAAATTCGAAGACATGTGACATCTACCAATCCGCACTGGGCCCGCGTGGTGGATTATAGCCCATTCCCTCTCATAGAGAGGACGCCTGTCCCAGCAGTGGGAACATTAATAGGCTGATGATGATGATTATTATTTTTTATACTTTTACGTATCTCGGCTTTATTGCCGGATTTATAGAATAGTACGGGCCGAAGCCAAGTACTACCCCGGGAAAAAGGTGCTATGATGATATAATGGAATTTTGCGATGATGAGTATCTGTGCCTGGTGAACTGTGTGTATGCGGTGACTCGAGGTTGTGTGTCTGTGGTGGTGACTACAGATTCTGCATGCATTCAGGATTGTGGCTTTCTGAAGACTTTGGTATGTGTATGGTGGTAAGTCAAGAGTTCTTAATGACTGATAGAGTTGTTTTGGAATAGCTCCTGTTGTTGATACCACAATTATAGGGATTATGGCGACATTGCCAAGACACCAAATTCGGCTGATTTCCATTTTAAGATCTTTATATTTTGAAAGTTTTTCGGCTATTGTATTTTGTAGATTGTGGGTGTTTGGTACGGCGATGTCAATAATTTGAGCGGTTTTGTTACGTTTGTCTAATAATGTGATGTCTGGTCTATTGTAGTGAATTGTTTTATCTGTGAAGATTCTTCGGTCGAAGTACAATTTGTGAGTGGCGTTTTCAAGAACAGTTTCAGGCTGGTATTTATAATAAGATACTGGTGGTGTGGAGATGAAGTTATAGTAGTATCGAAAAGAGTGTTAGGATCATCCTCTCAGGAGGGGTTTCCATCGGCGTCGAGTCGACGCTGAAGTACCTGGGACTCGTCCTCGATAGCCGATGGAACTTCGTGGAGCTCTTACGACGTTTGGCCTTCAAACTGGAACGGACCGGGGCTGCCTTCAGGCGGCTTCTGCCCAACCTGGGGGGGCCAAACGCCTCCTTTTTTTTCTGCGAAGGAGTCATGCTAGCGAAGGAGGTGGCGGAACGTGAGAGGGAGAGATCCACGCGTCCCGGCCGCCGTGGGAGACGCCCCGGGCATCGGGGTCACGTGGTGGCCCCCGGCCACCGTAGATGCGGGCCTGTGGACGGTGAGCTATGGGCCAGCTCGCCGTCCGTCCGTCTCATGACGACAGGCCGTGTCGACGGCGCGTTCGTGTTCAAAGAGAGTCAGCAAAAAGGAAGGAGTCGATGCCTGCCGGGGCTGCGGGACTGTTCGAAAGAGATACCGTGGCCCCGGAATACAAAGGGTGATGAAGGAACATGGATGGGTTTTAGTCAGAAAAAGTCTGACACTCCCTCCTGCTCCGCCCAGAGCGGGAGGAGTCATTTGATGATTTCTCATCCGAAAAAAAAGGATCATCCTCACACACATTAGAGACGATCTTCTTTAATTTCATCGGAAAAAGATCTGGCCGCAAGGCGCTAGCCAAGTGGAAATCGCTCTCAAAGAGTTTCATATTTCCACATCGGTTTTGAACAGCACAAGTTTTTACGTCATTAAGATAATACCACGCCTATAATCCTCGCAGGGATAGGCAGAGCTGTACCGGGTACACCCACATTTCGGCAGGTATGCGGTTGCGAGCCTATTACCATCAACCGGTGACAAATCCAGAGTACGTGGCTACTACTGAGAAATTCCAGATGGAAAAACCCTGTATCACTATGCCTGGACTGGGAAACGAACGCAAGACTTCATGCTCAGCAATTGCGCTTGCAACCAATATACCAACGAGGAGTCACAATGTGCCTTTGCAATATCTATAAATATTGTTGTAGGTATGCCGGTTTCTTCACAAAGTTTTGCCTCGCCATTTTGATAGCAGTCTTCCCCCAAAACAATTCTCCGTTAATATAATATACAGAATCAATATCTCATGTAGCTTCCTTGTTATCCGTAAGATATTGTGTTTCCCAGTAATGGCGTCAGACAGATCTATTTCCTTTCGTATATTGCAATATGACACGACAGTGTATTGCTGTGTTTTCTAAAGAAATTGTTTCTTATTTTGTAGGACTAAACTGGTGGAAATTCAAACAATTGTTTTAAGCTTTCACGGTTTAAAACTAAACTTATATTGTCAGAGATGGAAGATATAAGACGATATAAGTTTAGTTTTAAACAATTGCCCGTAACCCGCGGTTGATGGTAATAGGCTCGCCCCCGCATATCTGCCGAAATGTGGGTGTACCCGGTACAGCTCTGCCTATCCCTTGGGGGATTATAGGCGTGATATTATCTTATTGACGTAAAAACTTGTGCTGTTCAAAACCGATGTGGAAATACGAAACTCTTTGAAAGCGATTTCCACTTGGCTGGCGCCTTGCGGCCAGATCTTTTTCCGATGAAATTAAAGAAGATCGTCTCTAATGTGTGTGAGGATGATCCTTTTTTTTTTCGGATGGGAAATCATCAAATGACTCCTCCCGCTCTGGGCGTAGCAGGAGGGAGTGTCAGACTTTTACTGACTAAAACCCATCCATGTTCCTTCATCGCCCTTAGTGTTCCGGGGCCACGAACAGTCCCGCAGCCCCGGCAGGCATCGACCCCTTCATTTTTGCTGACTCCCTTTGAACACGAACGCGCCGTCGACACGGCCTGTCGTCATGAGACGGACAGACGGCGAGCTAGCCCATAGCTCACCGTCTACAGGCCCGCACCTACGGTGGCCGGGGGCCACCACGTGGCCCCGACGCCCGGGGCGTCTCCCGCGGCGGCCGGGACGCGTGGATCTCTCCCTCTCACGTTCCGCCACCTCCTTCACTAGCATGACTCCTTCGCAGAAAAAACAAAAAGAGGCGTTTGGCCCCCCCAGGTTGGGCAGAAGCCGCTTGAAGGCAGCCCCGGTCCGTTCCAGTTTGAAGGCCAAACGTCGAAAGAGCTCCACGAAGTTCCATCGCCTATCGAGGACGAGTCCCAGGTACTTCAGCGTCGACTCGATGCCGATGGAAACCCCTCCTGAGAGGATGATCCTAACACTCTTTTCGATACTACTATAACTTCATCTCCACACCACCAGTATCTTATTATAAATACCAGCCTGAAACTGTTCTTGAAAACGCCACTCACAAATTGTACTTCGACCGAAGAATCTTCACAGATAAAACAATTCACTACAATAGACCAGACATCACATTATTAGACAAACGTAACAAAACCGCTCAAACTATTGACATCGCCGTACCAAACACCCACAATCTACAAAATACAATAGCCGCAAAATTTCAAAATATAAAGATCTTAAAATGGAAATCAGCCGAATTTGGTGTCTTGGCAATGTCGCCATAATCCCTATAATTGTGGTATCAACAACAGGAGCCATTCCAAAACAACTCCATCAGTCATTAAGAACTCTTGACTTACCACCATACACATACCAAAGTCTTCAGAAAGCCACAATCCTGAATACATGCAGGATTGTTAGAATTTTTTTGCAAAATGAAAATGAATCTGTAGTCACCACCACAGACACACAACCTCGAGTCACCGCATACACACAGTTCACCAGGCACAGATACTCATTATCGCAAAATTCCATTATATCATCATAGCACCTTTTTCCCGGGGTTCCATCTTTATATCTTCCGTGATTATAATCACGGAAGATATCCCGTAATATAAGTTTGGTGGAAATTGTTTTCAAGTGAAGACCAATGTTACATTGACTGTCGACTGCTTTACAGATTCCGGATAGGTATATGATTATTAGCTAAATAAGATTATTTACAGAATATAATCCGTAGAAAATGGATCAATTCAATACGGCGGAAATATAGTAACCTTATTGGTAACTATGTTTTCGAGCCGTTTTGGGGTTGAAACTCTAGGACCGTGGGGTCCGAGCGCTCACAGCCTTTTCAAGGAAATTTCAAAACGCTTAGTTGACACTTCCCGTAAGCCAAGGGCTCACATTTACCTTGGCCAAAGGCTTAGCGTTGCCATACAGCGTGGTAACGCCGCCAGTCTCTTGGGGACATTACCAGTTTGCAGCGTTGAGGAGGAGTTTTTTGACACCATTTTTTAAGTTTATAGTGGATTATTCTAATTTATAAGTGGCCCAATAAAGAAAAAAAAGCAATACAAATTATCTTATGTGGTTCTAGACTTTTCGATTATAAGTTCATCCAAAAAGAATTTGCGTTTTTAAGCTATGGGCACACTAAACCGAATTCCGCGCAGAATTACAGACGAAACTAGAGTACACACCACGACCAATCAAGTGAAACTAAAGTACTTTACGCGTGTCATTACTTCCAAGAATTTGACCCTTATTAGCGACGCTATCCAGTGTGTGTTTATTTTCCAAAATTCACGCATTCGATTCCTGGCTAGGAATATTGATTTTAAAAAAATCCAACGATGCAGTTTTATTTTTCGTCAACATCGGGCTTGAGACTCCTTTGAGTATTTTTCGCTATTCCTCATAGTTTCGGATTTGGCCTCTCACGCCCACTTGAAAAATTCACCCTGTATACTTTCATATGCATTCAGTAAAAGGCTGTTATTTTGAAATTACAAACATACACTTTGATTACAAATTTTATTTATTTGTATAGATTTGTGTAACTAATCGGCACGAGTGAATTTCATCCAAATATCCCGTAAGGGACTCCCTTTAGTTTGACTATAGGAATATTTTACTTAGAAACTAGTAAAGTTACTGTACTAAATGCACCAGCATTTTAATTTCAAAGTTACAAAGAAAAGCAAATAGAAATAAGGCTTTGAGGTAGAATATGGAAGAACTCTTTCTTAACCAGTTTTAATTAGGATTCTCTGCATATTCTCTTTGCTGTGTGCGTGTTTTCTTTTGAGCTCGAAAAATTGTAATTAATTTTGTATTGCAATGTAACAGGAAGAAAGAAATATGTGGCTATGCAGTTAACAGTCTACGGGAGCTAAATTAGCAACTCTAATTGTGGTGGTTCAAACTTCGTTTGATATACTATTACAATAAATTTCTAATCAGCTTGTACTACAAAGTGGTTGTTATGTCAGTCACTGCGGGCCGAATAGTGCGAAATGAGTGGTTTTTTGCGATTTACTAAAAATATATTGATTGGACTAAAAAATAAAACACTACCATGTTAATATGTTACTGATAGAATTATTGGCAAAAAAAAGTCAGAATGATTGCATTTATTTGAGTATAGTTTTTAGAAATAAGAAGAAATTTTTAGAGATAAGTTAGTGATTTTTTTTATTCGAGTAAAATTAGTTGTATTATGTTTTCAAAACCCTATCATACTAGCATAGATCCTGAAAAAATATCTCATATATTTTTCTGATTTTGTTTATTGCAATGAATCATATGCTTTTTTGCATTATAAAACTCGCGTTTAGCTCCTGTAGTCCCCTTAAGCGATATGAAGATTTTATGCGAAACTATATTTGCATGAGGTCTGACAAAAATGCTATTATCCATCAAGCTATTGTGAACTCTTCGAGTTTTTTTTTTGACGTGTACTTACAAAAAAAAAACATAATTTATTATTACAATTTAATCATTATGGGGGGCAATTCGAAAGTATTTTGCTTCAAATGGCATAGGTATATACAAAAAAAAATTAAGTTACTTCAGTTAAGTCTAAGTCATATGGTATGTAGGTAATTAAGTATTTGGTCGGAAGAAACTGGATACCTTGACATAAAAACGCCAAAAATGAGATTTGGAAGAGACCTACGCTCAGCATTGCGTGGCCAAAGGTTAAAGAAGAGAGAGAGAGAGAGAGATAAGATTTCCGTAGATAAACCTTTTGTTGGATCACACAAGTTCACCCATCACCCATTAAAATATACGTCAATATTTTAAAGGTAAATCAGCGTAATTCACGATCATGTGGCGCTTAAAAGATAACACCGTGCAGCGTTTGCTCCCATCTTTTAATTTCCGCTTTCAATATTCATTAGGATATTCCGTGTTTCAGATCATACTAAATTCCTTTATCTTTTACTCGTGTTTTACAGGTTAAATAATGTACATTTAGTAAGGTTGGCCGCTGTAGAAGTAATCTAGCCAAATGGGGTATCATCGACCCGTCCCAAAGACAATGTCAGTGTGGAGCCCCTCTGCAGGATATGCCTCACCTCCTTTCTTGCCCATCCTGCACAGCCACCTGCACCTTGCAGGATTTAAACGAAGCCAACGACAGGGCTGTGCAGGTGGCAACATACTGGTCGGGCATTATTTGAGTCTATCGACACGTAAAGAAGAAGTGAGGAAGTCTCGTGTTATTTTTTACAACTTGCTATTTTGGACTGCTGCTAACTCACTATATTTTTCTTTTAGTACTTTTAGTCTAAATTAGGTAGCAATGAAAAAAAAAAACTAAATGAATTGTTTTCAGTTGGTGTACGGTCGACGGTGGCGGTGGCGGTCAATCAATGTAATTAGCATGTTAACATGTAAACCAAATAGCTTGGTCGACCGTACATAAAAGAAGAAAAAAGTGCCTGTCTCAAACGTTTATTTTTATATATCGAATAAGAAATCTAATCTAGATTAGAAAAATGATTTTACTTACTAACTAATATTAAAATTTAACAAGTCATAGCTGGTCAAGTCTAGTGCAGCGACTTCTGAGCAAGAGTTCATGGGTCAATTCCCGGGTGGGGTAAATTATTATTAGAAATTTCTCAGTAGCAACCACGCAGTTTTGATTTGTGCCCGGTTGATGACCCACTTAAACATAGGTGTGGTTGTACTATTATAAATTATTATTACTATTAGATACTATACATCTGCCTAACCCTTCGTAGATTACAGGCGTGTCTGGTTCATTTCATAATAATAAAAATATATTCCCTGTTCTCGATACCGGTGGGCTATACACGTGGCGTATGCTGGTACCACAAGAGGTTCGGAGATAAAGCTACGAAATGCACATCTCCTTTTTCATACAAGTCGGTAAACTAGAGCGATAGTTCGTAGAGGCGACAAACGGCTGTCAAAGTGCTACCAGTCGCCTTTTCATCACTGACCGGAAAACAAAGGTACAGCTTTTGATAGATACTGGTTCGGATCTTTGTGTGCTCCCACGTTGATTCCTGCGCCAATCCAGGCAACCTGCGGACTACAGTCTTACTGCTGCTAACGGTAGCATCATCAGCACCTACGGTACCATGACTTTGCACCTAGACCTGGGTTTGAGACGAGACTTTGTGTGGAATTTTGTAGTAGCGACTGTGGATAAGCCAATCATCGGAGCTGATTTCATCGCGCATTACGGACTATTGGTTGACTGTAAACACAGGCGTCTGATTGATAGTATGACGACTTTAACTGCACCTGGAACCGTCAGGGTTTGTAACCAAACCAGCATCAAAGCGATATCGGGTTCTACAGAATTTCACAAGTTACTTTCCCGGTACCCTAATTTGACCAAACCTTTTGGAGTATTTCGTGAAGTTAAGCACTCAACCGTACACTACATAAATACTACACCTGGACTTCCTGTATTTTGCAGACCGCGTCGTTTAGCTCCTGATCGTCTCAAGATTGCCAAAGAACAGATTAATAACATGATTCGAGAAGGCACTGCGAGACCGTCTGACTCACCATGGGCGTCTGCACTGCATCTGGCTCCGAAGAAGAACGGCTGGAGGCCTTGTGGGGACTACCGTGCCTTAAATGCCCGCACTATACCTGACAGGTACCCTATGAAGCATATAGAAGATTACGCTCATAGACTAACTGGTTGTACAGCATACTCAAAAATCGACCTAGAAAAAGCCTATCATCAAATTCCAGTGGCCCCAGAGCACATAGCAAAGACTGCAATCACAACTCCATTTGGCCTGCTGGAATTTCCGTTCATGTCTTTTGGTTTGCGCAATGCCGCACAAACTTTCCAGCGGTTTCTTGATGAGGTGCTCAGAGGCCTGGATTTCTGCTGTTTCTCTTACATTGATGACATTTTGGTGTATTCTAGAAGTCAATCCGAACACCTGGAACACCTGGGAATGGTTTTCAAGCGTCTGCATGACTACGGCCTCCGTATCAATGAAGGGAAGTGTGAATTCGGCAAAGGCGAACTAGATTTCCTTGGTTTCCACATCACCCGGCATGGCACGCGACCCCTGGAAGACAAGGTTAAAGCCATAAAGGAGTTTCCACCACCAAAAACCGTCAACGGTTTACGCAGATTTTTGGGAATGCTAAATTTTTATCGCCGTTTCATTCCGAACGCCGCCTCTGATCTATATATGACAGCATCTCGTGCAGCGGTGCTTGCTGCACGAGATGCTGTCGGGACCCAAAGTAAAGGGTACTCATCCAATTACCTGGACGCCACTACTTCTTGAAGCTTTCAACAACTGCAAAGCAAGTATTATTAAATGCACTCTACTCGCACATCCTGTCATGAATGCACCGTTGGCCCTTGTGACCGACGCTTCTAACTCGGCCGTGAGCGCGGTACTCCAGCAATCGGTAGGTGAGGAATGGCAACCCCTTGCTTTTTACTCAAGGAAGCTGAGCAACACTCAACAGCTATATAGCGCCTATGACCGAGAGTTGCTGGCGATATACGAAAGCGTTAAACATTTCCGCTATATGATCGAAGGTAGACACTTTGTTATATACACGGATCACAAGCCAATCACCTACGCTTTCCTGCAGAACAAGCAGAAGTGCTCACCTAGACAATTTAATCATCTCGATTTCGTGTCGCAATTTACAACGGACATAAGACACATTTCGGGAAAAGACAACATCCCTGCCGATACATTGACACGCATCGAAGATGTAGCGTCACCTTCTACATTGGAACAACTAGCTCGTTCTCAGGAACGTGACACCGAGCTACAGACTATTATCTCCAATCGCTCAACCTCATTGAAGCTGGAACAAATGTCTATACCAGATACAAGCGTCACTTTATACTGCGACGTCTCTCTGCCGAGGCCCCGACCTTTTGCTACAAAGGAGTTGCGTCGGCAGATTTTCAACTCCATTCACTCGATGAGCCATCCCGGAACGAGGTCAACTACAAAGATGGTAACTGATAGATTTATTTGGCCCTCAGCTCGAAAGGATTGTCGCATTTGGGTTCGAACCTGTGAAGCTTGCCAAAAGACTAAAGTACACCGTTATGTTTCATCTCCTCTAGGCAATTTTAAACTGCCACAATCACGATTCAGTCACGTGCATATATATTTAATCGGACCAATGCCATCATCTCGCGACTACAAATACTGTCTCACAGCTGTCGACAGATACACACGTTGGCCAGAAGTACAGCCGCTGCAGGACATTACAGCTGAAACAGTAGCAAAGGCATTCTATGAGTTATGGATTTCACGTTTCGGTTGTCCAGAGACATTGACAACAGATAGAGGTCGTCAATTTACCTCCTACCTTTTCAAAGCTCTTACAGATCTTTGTGGAGTCCAGCTGCGCCACACGACTGCTTACCCTGCAGCGAATGGGATGGTTGAAAGGTTTCACCGCACTTTGAAGGCTGCCATCATGGCTCACGGCGAGCAGCGCTGGACAGACGTTTTACCTGTCGTCCTGCTCGGCGTGCACACAGCTTGGAAAGAAGACCTGCAATGCTCCGTCGCTGAAATGGTTTATGGCGAGCGCTTGAGAATACCAATAGTATTCTCAGTGTATTCGCAGATCGGTGGGAATCCCCGATGGTGCGGAGGTGGATGCGGCTCCACGCTGAATTATAATTGTACATTTTCATCTGTGTCTGTAACCTACTAACACTAGAACTTAAGTAAAATTGTTACTAACCCTATGGACTCCGGTCTGAAATAAAAGCTTTCTATTCTATACCGGGTGAGTTCTTCCAGTCAACTAACACTAATCAGCTGAGACCGCCAGATTTTGTCTCGCAACTGAGACACAACATGTCATTTTTGAAGCCACAAGAAGCAGCTCGACACTCTCCAGCTTCTGTATTTGTGCACAAGGACCTCAAGACTTGCAAACACGTCTTTATTAGAAAAGGCGCACTTCGAGGATCTTTAGAACCGCCATATTCAGGCCCGTATCCTGTGTTAGAGAGGACAGATAAGACTGTCACTGTAGAATTACAAAGAGGACCAGTGACAGTCACAATAGATCGTGCCAAACCTGCTTTTATTTTGTCCGACTCATTTGAAGATGCATCGAAGTCGGTAATAGAAAACCCAGATGGTCAACGTCCGGTACAAACCACAAGGTCCGGACGCGTAACTAGATTTCCTAATTATCTTTAGTTCTGCAGGTTTTCCAAACTCCAAGGGGGGTGGTGTGGCGGCACATCACTTCATGCTACGCCCATCCTTATTTTCCTGAGCGAGGTGTCAAGTGGACACAAGACTGACAGAGGGTATTTTCTCTGGATGTTCTCGGTTTTGTCTGAGCTATTAAATACGTATCTAGTGGAAGTGTAGTTTACTTTATTATACACGATTCTTATGAACAACACTCCCACATAATATTTTAATAAAAGATCTCGTGAAAAAGGAATCTGGTATAAAACGATCAAGCCGCATCCCTTGAACTCGCCGTGGATAGATAACCAGTTGTTGAACAGATGTGATACTGTTACCGCACTAAGGCTTCGTTCCGGACACATACCGTGTAATAAATTCTTATACCTAATGGCAAAATCAACAACAGATAAATGTGATTTTTGTAGTAATTCCGTTGATGATGTTTATCACATATTGACTGAGTGTGTCCGCAACGAGGAATTTAGATACAGATTAGATTGTAGGCTTAGAGAAATAGGTTACTGCAACAGTGTTCTGGCTGCGCCACTTTCCGACGCAGCTAGGGCACTACAGACTAGCTATATTGTTAAGATATAATTAAGATTTAGTTGATGTACATTAATATTTGTTAAAAATTGTAAAAACAACCAGGGCGGCATAGTCGGATGCGCGACAAAGCCCTTTTTCTAGAATAAAAAAAAAGTACCTATCGTACGCCTTCAAAAAACTAAGAACGTTTCACAACGAAAACTACGGACGCACTCAGTAGTTTTCTCGTGTCCCGTTCAATTGTCTGAAAGCTTCGTCTAACAATCTTAACTAGTATCAAAACTTCTGAAATGTTTGTACACCAAGTTTTTGTGAACACTAGTTTGAAGTTAGTCCACTGATTGTGTTAGTTGCTGCTGATGGTCTTTGTTAGGATTGGTACACCTACTTATATTTGGGTCGATTCGACACCAACGCGATTTAAAAGACCAAGATTTAAATACAAAGTGTAAACGGTCCTTTCGCGAAGCTGTCAACCAAGCATTCTGTACATCTAACTAAGTAACTCTACGCAATTTCTTTTGCTGATAAACTACTTTTTTTTTGGGGTGAAAAATTATTGATGATTGAGGCCTACCGTAAAGCGTTACGGTAGGCCTCAATGTCACGCATTCATAAGATTGTGCTGATGGGTGCATGGAATAGTACGGGGGTTGAGGAAGTATGTCAAGTAAAGTTTTAATAAAATTAAAGATATTACAAACTATAAGAAAACACCGACATCCTCTACAAACTTATTAAAAATTGACTCTAATCCTCAAGCAGCTGTTGATCGTGTGTGTAGGTACTTCGCGGATGTTGGCAAGAACCTCGTGTCTGATATCACCTCGCGGCTTCCGATGCCCCCCACCCCGTGCTCACAGCCTCGTAAAAATGTTCCCCTTAACTCATTAGTTTTCCTTGAATTTGATGAATCGGATATAAATAATGCCATTATTCAGCTCCGTCGAGATTCTGCTACCGGTTGGGATGGCATCTCAACAAACCTACTAAAACAATGTCGTCATGTCCTCGTATCTCCAATTACGCATATTTTTAATCGTTCAATTGCCAAGGGAATTTTTCCGGAGGCGTTTAAAAAGGCTATTGTGCATCCGAATTATAAGGGTGGGAACAGAGACTCTATGAACAACTATAGGCCTATCTCAGTCCTTTCATCTATCTCTAAAATTTTTGAAAAATTAGTAAATAATAGGCTTACTCAGTTCCTCGATAAAAATAACCTAATTGCACAAAATCAGTATGGTTTTAAGAAAGGAGTATCGGCAGAAGATGCAGTTCTCGACTTAACTGAATTTGTAGCAAGGAAGCTTGATGAAAAATAGAAGTGCATAGGTCTATTCCTGGATTTAAAAAAGGCATTTGATACCGTTTCTGTTCCCACCCTCCTGTCGAAGTTGGAGAACGCCGGCATACGTGGCTTAGCTCATGATTTCTTTGCAAGCTATCTCACTAACCGTAGACTGTGTGTTAGGGTTGGTGACCATATTAGTAGAGAGGAAACTACGACCTTCGGTGTACCGCAGGGAAATGTGCTTGGCCCGACCCTTTTCCAGGTCTATATCAACGAGCTTTGCTGCATACCTCTCAAAAACTCCAAGATATTCACCTATGCTGATGACACTGCAGTCATTGTTCATGGAACTGAATGGGAGCATCTTAAAACCACAGCCGAAACCTCACTTAGATTCATTATGGGTTGGGTGGAACTAAATCTCCTCACTCTGAACCTGGACAAGACCTACTTCATCCCGTTCGGGCTACACCCTACTACTAAACCTCCCACACACTTTGCCATAAACGCCCTCACATGTAATGGCCATATTCCTTGCTCATGCTTTGCTCTTCCTGAGGTTAACCATCTAAAGTATTTGGGGGTGGTTATTGATAGCGGACTCAACTGGTACTCGCACTTGGATACTATAACTACAAGAGTTAGAAGAATGATTTATATATTCAAGCTTCTTAGGTCATCCGCGGACTTCAACACAATTAGAATGGTGTATACTGCTATCTGTCAGTCCGTCATCACCGATTGCATCACAGTGTGGGGAGGTGCAGCTCGAACAAAGTTTCTCAAGTTGGAACGAGCACAAAGAGCTGTCCTGAAGGTGATGTCAAAGAAGAACTTCATGTATCCCACCACACAATTATACAAAGATGCAAATGTACTTACTGTTAGGCAACTGTTTGTGCTACGATCCGTACTGAGAAAACACACCAAAGTCCCCCTACCAGACCCAACACGCCGCAAGAAAAAACCTCTTATTCTTACGGTTACGCATAAGACCGCTTTCGCTAGACGCCAGCATTATGTTCTAGGCTTACACCTTTACACAATAATAAATAAAAAAATAAACATAATTCAGTTGGATACTTATAAGGCTAAAGCTAGAATTGAGGAGTGGTTGAAAGATCAAGACTACGAGACAACTGAAAGTCTACTTGCCTGGATCTCCTAAATCACTGTATCTATCATATCATAAAGAAGGAAGCTGCCTGCACTAATTCCACTCACTCAACACACCTCACACACCCTCACAACACACCACACCACACCACACCACACCAAACCACACCACACCACACCACACTAAACCACATCACATCACCTCACACCACATCACATCACACCTCATTACACTACCCCTCACCACTCCACTCACCCCTCTTCCTTACACATACACACACACAACACTTGCACATGACACGACTCCCCACACAAATACACGTCACACGTATTATTGTTTACCTAATTAAAATACTAAGTATAATTTTTATAGATATATCTCTTACCTTACCTTTTAGTCTTTAAATTGTATGTGACTACGAGATTATGCTAGTACGCTCATAATTTGCTAGTCCACTATTTATGCGAAGACACTGCCTCCTAAGATACAGGATATTCCTAGTTTAGGAGTCAGGGCTCAAATTTTGTATTGACTGTAATGTACTCATCTCTCGCACACTACTTCTGTTTGCAAATTTTTCTGTACCTACCTTTGTGACTGTTGTGTATTTTAATATGTGTCAAACTTGTATTTTCCTAATAAAGTTATTATTATTATTATTAATTATAACATTAAAATCATGTATAAAAAAACTTGTGAAAAAGTTGGGACTTTGACCCCCAATATCTGCGGTTCCATAAAGTTCCCCGGTAAGGTCTAGAAAAAAAAAACCAGCCAAGAGAGAGTCTTGCCCGGTTATAAGTGTTAATTATTGTGTGAAGGGGAGAGCTAAAAAGAGCAAGTGTCTTTACAGCATCTGAACTTCTAAGGTGTGTATTGGGCCAAGGCGAATATTTTCAAAGGTTCAATACATGTCTTGTTTGAAATAGAGCCAGCTGCAAACAATGCAGAAGGATGACTTTACGGGTTGCGGTTTATTTAAAATGGATCGGACTTTGAGACCGGGTACAGCGTCGCCGCGCCGCTTCCTGGTGCCGCCGCGCGCCGCCGCCGCCCCGCTCCCGCTGACTTCGTGTCCCGAGGCCTTAGGATTTTAGTACTTCATTGAAACTTGGGGCTGTTTTGTGGCATTAGTAAGAAAATAAGTTTTGTTAAGAACGCAACAGTTTGGTAAACTAAAGGAAAATTGTACCTACTGTGAGCAAAATATAATAGAGCAATACCCTGGTATTGTACCAAAGACGACAAAAAAAGTTTAGTTTTGTCTGTGTGTAGTTTTTAAAATTAGTTTTTTATCGTATAACTTGCTTTTGCCCGCGGCTTCGCTCGCGTTAATTTAGAATTTGGAAATCAATTTGGGTTGTACTCTGCTTGTAATAACAGGCTAGTTTCCACCATCAATAAATTGCAAATCTATTCCGTCAGTTAGAGTATTGGAAAATAATGGACACGTATTTTTTGTTTTTGTAAATCAATAAATTTTGACAAAGATAAAACGCATCAAATCTCGGGAGTGGGGGCTCGTGACGTCGCAACGCACTAAACATTATAGCACGTCGTGACGTATTGAAAATTTTAAAAGCGTCGTATCTTCGTTAATTTTGGTTCACGTGACAAAAGAAAAAATACGTGTGTCAAATATTTTTTGAATATCTAACTGACGGACTACAGCCGATTCAATCATGATTCGAAAGGCACGTGGCGCCATCTATTATCATAAGAACGTTATTGTTGTTTTCATCGGGAACAGTACTCTTTTTCGGGATGAAAGGTACCCTATGTCCGTTTCTGTACACCTGACAACGTATATGGAAAATTTCAGGATGATGATCGGTTCAGTGGTTTAGGCGTGAAAAGGTACTTATCAAACAAAATTAGTTTCGCATTTTTAATGGAAGGAAGGTTAAGGATTAATTGTAATAGCCGAACTATTGCATAGCACTTGGTACTTTTGACGGCACGTTCAAAAATGTATTATTTATAAAACAGAAAATAGATTACTTATTAGTATTTTGTAGGTTAAAATAGGGTAGAACACAAAAAAAAAAACTAATAAGTCCGTCAGATAGATTTCCAGAAATTATTGGACACATATTTTTTATTTTTTCACTTAAACAAAAAATGAAGACGATACAGTGCGTCGAAAACTCGTGTGACGTCACATTTGAGTACATTTTTTACTCAAATGTGACGTCACAAGCCCCCACTCATGATCTTTGACAGGTTTTATCAACGTCAATTTGTATTAATTTGATAAATCGATCATCGAATCGATAATCTAACTGACGGACTAAACAGAATCATATTTTTTTTAGTCAGTCATCATCCCCATTGTCAAGAACATGTCGTATTACCTAGTACTAACTGGGTGGTGGAGGTCAGATAGGCTCCATGTAAAATACTGGTATTCAGCTGCATCCAGTTAGACTGGAAGCCGACCCCAACATAGTTGGGAAAAGGTTAGGCAGATGATGAATTGTCTAGAACATGTTGCAATACCCGTTTACTTCCATAATATCTATTTCCTTGTGAGTGTCATATTCATCATTTTGCTTAGTCACATTCATTTAGTGTCAGCCGAAACCAGCGTACGAATGAAAATGTGATTTTCCCAGATACACGTTGTTCCTAATTAAATTAACTGGAAATTTTACCCGCCCATAATTTTACCCGATGTCATTTTGAACTTTACGCTGTCGTGTTAAAACCCGAAGTTGCTTGTCAGGAAGCTGAATAAGCGAAAAAAGAAAATGGTTTAATTAGCTGTCCGGAGATTGAAGATGCTTCAGCTTTTATGATTTTAATGGAGGATGCCAGTGTCTGGTTTAATTACGTTTTTAAAAACAACATGTTTTGGGTCGAATTACAACCGTGATTAGGTATGATTGAGGTCGAGAGTTATTAATATTTTTGCTGGGACGAGTTTTTATTGTGTTTTTGCCCGACTACGGCGAAGCCAAAAGGAAGGGTTTTGATTTTAGCAGTCTATGTATGTATGTATTTACGTATGTTCCACCGTAGCGCCTAAACTATTCTTCCGATTTTTTATCATGGCCCGATCGATTCGTTATTATGACCCGGGAACATAGGCTACATTTAAGGTGGATGCTCCAGGGTAGCCCGCGAAATTCAAATTTTCTTACGTTTTTTGCAATTTTCAGGTCAGTGTCAGGTTGTATGTTGATTAAATTATCATTCGCGGCTGTAACACGTATTTAGTTATAGAATTATAATCATCAAAATCATCAATACAACCCTCCAAACTCATAAAGGTCCAGGAATTACTTTTTCAAGGTCAAACTCATTCCTTATAGTTGGTATCTATATACCAACTTCAACATTAATTGAAATACCTAGTACATATGCAACTTGGTGATCACTATACGTTTGTTATCGTTCGTCTGCTTTGTTACTCAGAGGCACAACATAAACTAAAATCGAACGATTTTGTATTCAAAAACAAAACTATCCGCATTTTGGTTAATATTTTTGCATATGTAAATAAATCTAGAATGCGGCAGACCTCGTAGGAGATGGCGGGGCGATTTGGACAGAACCAACGACCAGTGGTCCACATCCTTGCTGTCCTCTCCCAGCGACGCCCTAAGCCGAGGCCCGTTCCCCACAGGGGGTGCCCTTAGCGTGTGGTCGCTTAGTTTGTATGTTTTTAGCCCTGGCTGGAGGCCTTACACTTAAGGCACCCACAGGAAAGTCCGGTTAAGCAGACGACAACCTCTCAGGTTTAGAAAAAAAGAGGTCGCCATTTAGAAAAAAAAAAAAAAAACAGTGGTCCACATTTCCCTGAATCGAAAGGATTTGAAAGTCATGGGGAGCGGTCTTTGCCCAGCAGTGGGATGACACAGTAGTAACAGTAACAGTCAATTATTTTATTCCAACTAAGTTGTAAAATATTTTATAAGATCGGGTTTTCCATTTCTAAATCGTTTTAATTTACGTTACGATTGCCTCGCGCGACCTTGCTAGGCCTTTTGACGATACTCTTGTGTCACCAACTATCAAAACCCAAATGGCAAATTAATGTATTTTGCCGAGAAAGAAAACAATGTTCGAAAAATTACAGAGACAAGACTAGTTTGTATTTATAATCTCTGAAGGAAGAGGCAATCAAGAATTTAAATCGTGCCTTTTAAAGATGGGTACTGAATGTTTAAATAACAGAGTTGGCGTTTAGCCCATATTCAATAGTGAAACCGTATTGTAGAACATTTGAAATTCTCCCAATGTACAGGAATATAAATAATTAAACGCCTCTTTGTCGCCATAAAGCGGAACTTTTGGCGCAGTCATAAAATTAAATGCAGTACTACAATGGCAAAATAAGAAACTTTCATTCTGAAAGCCGGTTTAAATGGTAAAATATTAACGAGATTAGTTATAACATCGTATTCAAGCACTGTTTTAGCGTCATACTAAACTTAAACTGTCATTTACGGGATATCTTCCGTGATTGTTCATTTTTCTGTGTTCCCGATATATCGACGCTGTGTGTCATCTCGTGATCATGGTGCTAGCTATAGCGTCGGAAGAGCTCAAAATAATGAATAATCACGGAAGATATCTCGTAAGTGACGGTTTAAGTTTAACATCGCATTTATTTTAGAGAAACGTAAAGTAAACATCTTATGCTAAGCTCTGACAACTGAACAAAAAGATTTTTTTTTCGCTTAAATCATGCGGAGGCGCCGGACCCACGCCCCCTTAAAGTTTAGGCCTATTAGGAAAGCGTCAACTTTGATGCGCAAAATAACAATAACTCTCGTTTGGCGTGCGTCGTCAGTGCGCTCGGCCGATCGGTATCTTTTCATTCATTATTTCTATACAAAGTTAACGAGGCGGGGCTAGACCTTTTGCTAGAACTTTTGCTTGCACTTACAAGATAGAAAAGCTTTTCTATCTTGTAAGTGCAAGCAAAAGTTAGCTTAGTGGTGATCAGGCGGGAGTGTCCTCAATAGAACAGCTTATCTACTAAAGAATTAGCAAGTTACGTTAACATACCATCAAGTTCATGTCATGCAATAGGGGGCGAGCCAGTTGCCATCTACCAGTTTCAAATCCATACTCCGTGACTGCAACTGCGAATTTCCCTAAGGGAAAACCCAATAACACTTTTCCCGAACTGGGAATCGAACCCACACCACACCACACAGTAGTAGCGCTTGCTTCTACTTACCATGAAGTCCTGGGACTACTAGACTAACGAGGCGAAAATATAAAAAAAAACAGCCAAGTGCGAGTCGGTCTCGAGCATGAAGGGTTCCGTACTATCATAGTCGGGGAGCCCCTTTTAATTTATTTTTATTGAGGCAACGCGGGGATGCACATTCTGTGAAAATTTCAACTTTCCACCTATTAAAGATCATGAGGTACAGCCCGCTGACAGACAGCCGGAAGGACGGACGGACAGCGGAGGCTTACATGGTCCCGTTGCTTACCCTTCTTGTCATCATCATCAGCCTATAATGTTCCCACTGCTGGGACACGACCTCCTCTCTATGAGAGGGAACGGGCTATAATCCACCACGCGGGTCCAGTGCGGATTGGTAGATGTCACATGTCTTCGAATTTTTTGGTTCTAGGACATGCCAGTTTCCTCACGATGTTTTCCTTCACCGTTTTGAGATCAGTGGTGATGAAATTATTATTACACAAAGTAATGCGCCTGTCTAGGTTCGAATCCACGACTTACTGTTCGTAAATCGGTGCCGCCACCACTGGGCCACCGCTGCTCTCACCCTTCTGGTACAGTACCCTAAAAACATCTTACGAATTTCGACAAAGTATAAACCTCAAAAATTAAACCTAAATGAAATTTCTCTCCAAAAGAATGTGCCAAAACGAGTTTTACAAGAAAATATCCACAGGAGGCTAACAGTTTTAAATCTACAAAGGGAAGCTTCCCTTTCATTTCAAAGACTTCCATTTTGTCGTCCATCTTTTGGCCGTTTTGAGTAACTGCTTTACCTTCAAAATGTAATTTTAAATGTTTTTGTAGACTGTTGGTTGGTAGAACGCCTTGAGAAAGGAGGTTTTAGGTTCGACTCCTAGGACCAAAACGTTGCTGGGTTTCAGTGTCAAAAGTTAGATTTTAGATGGCACGGTTGGCGCAGTGTCTGAGCGATTGGCTGCTGCGCTGCGTGTCACGGGTTTGATTCCCGCACGGGTCAAATATTTGTATGACCTACATATAGTTGTGTTTGTTGTAGTCTGACAACCAATCTTACCACGTGGTATTGTATTACCCAGTACTAACTGGGTAGTGAAGTTCAGATAGGCAATAATCACAAACTGGTTTTTTTCAGAAATGTGCCCAGAGAATTAGCATTCCCACGTTAGATGGCAATGCTGATTCTCTGGCCAATGAATAGGTCAGTTTGGAAGTACCTACAATTAGTTGTCTATGAAGTATTCTATATTTTGATCATAGTAAAAGCTTTTGTCCTTTATAAAAGGGGAATCTCTTTCAATTTACCAGATTCAATTGGCGCAGACAATCCGATTTGTGCAGCGATTGGTTTCCACACTGGAAAAATCTTAGTATTGGATTTTCTGCTCCTTAAGAGGGACATATGAGATGAATGGATTGTGTGAGGAATGATATACAACATTAGTTTTAGTATATGCAAAACCCGAAACTCGTGTCGAAAAGAATCTATGTACAAAATTTCAAAACTGTATCATGAAAAATTACGAAGTTATAAGCTTGTTCTGTTACCTGGTTGTCCGTAAAAAAAACGTGGTCACCACGCGGCTCACGCCCCCGCGCCGCACGCGCTGTGCGCCCGCGCCTAGTGCCGCTATGACCTGTCAGTTGTGCGCGTATGATCGCGGATAGGTACTAAGTGACGCTTGGTGTCCAACTTGTATCGTTTTTTAAATATTTTTGGGATAACATGGTGTAAAAAGTATTGGAATAGATTCAGTTGCTTATTCTGAACAAACTATATTTAGGTTTCGCATATACTAAAAATAATGTTGTATATAAAAGAAAAGGGAGTAACTGATAGCGTGACAGTTTTAATAATAAATAAATAAACATTTTATTTCTCTTCCACAAAGGCGCCTTAAAAATATGATTATACTAAATCAGATAAATCCTTTGTGGGAGACTGGTATCTGCACTAGGAGAACCCTGTCACACAGATTACTAGCCCCCCTCCCCCCCCCCCCCCAAAACAGTGTTTTAGTATTAAATTAATTAACAGTCAGTCAGGAGAGAATTGAAGAAAAACCAAGTGTTGCGCTGACCCCAAGTAATATGGGACACGTAGGGAGGGATGATGAGTAGAATAATTTGTACTATTACTGTTGTCCATAATCGTTCTCCCTCATAATATTTACTTGCACTATTACCATTTATAATAACGCTTGCCATATCAACTTATTAGTCATAACTTTTATTTGACATAAAATAAGTTTCCATAATAACATGTGTTATAATCATTAGTTTCTATAAGTAACACATTACATAATCGAGACTTGACATAAGCAACATTTAATAAATTTTAGAAACGTTTATTGTTGCATTTGCATTTGGTCTGTTATTAAATGATTTGTTACAGCAAACAATCTTTACTACTTTTTATGATTTTAGTACTATGATTATTGAAACTCCTAATTTTACATGACATAAAGTCATATGTTCCAAGTATTGTATTATATTATGAGTATTATTTCGAATGTTCATTTATACATTGTTAGTCCTAAAACATTTTCTATAAGTTTGGTTTTAGTGACAGAAACGAATCGCTGTAAATCCGACTCCACGCAGTCTTGTCTGTCCTACCCCTAGAGTGTAATTTAGAATCGCGTTGGCGCGGAGGGGCGAAGCGGCCCGCGAGTTGAGGAGCAGGTGGTTGTAATACTCGCCGCTGCGGCTGAGGCTGGCCGGCTATGCCAGCCAGCAAGCCGAAGTTGCGGTGGTGAGCGTTAGACACATCTGCGACGATAAGCTCGCGTGGGACCGCCGGAGCTTCGCAGCGCCGGAGCCATGACAGAAACCATGCCTGCTGCATGTTGCTTGCTCGCTTGCATGCTGCATGCTTGCTGCATGCTTGCGTCATGCTTGCTGCATGCTTGCTTCATGCTTGCTGTATGCATGGTGTATGATTGTTTGCATGCTTTTTACGGGGAAATAACAACCACATATATGTTCATAATCAACTCTTTTATAATGATTGTCGCTTTGATTGATTGATCGCGTAGTATCGAAGCTATACATTCCCACTTTATCCTGGTCTCGATTTGTTTAGATTTTCCGTACAATGAGAGTTAGATTACTTAAATAATATAATACCATATTGCTTACGCCACAAATAGGTGTTGACCTCAAACTGTACTTTTTATTTTATTTTTTAGGAAACGAAATGGCAACTATTCGTTTACTTGTACCATTAAATGTAGTATTCTACACTTTAGGAGCAATTTCAAAGGCTTTCGGAATTTTAGAGATGGAATTTGGAATTTTAGATGCATTAGAGCTATTACTGTTATAAAAATAACTGATAGTTGCAAACCTTATTTTGTTTTGTTAAAAATAATGACTTTACCTTGCTTGTACATATTTGAAACTGCTTTATTTGTTAAAAAAAACATGCACCTATTCAGAAAAGCATCTGAACATCGCTATAAAATTATTAGACAAGAATATAGACATGAATTATGCGTTCGACCATCAAAGACCGCCTTGATGGACAAGAGCATACTTTGCATGGCTCCAAAAATATTTAATAAATTACCAAATGGAATTAAGGACTTAAACATTATTCAATTCAAAAACAAATTACGACATCTATTACTGGAAAAATGTTATTACACTATTGACGAATACCTTAATGAGAAATTGTAACATATTTGACATTTATATTTATTTAATTGACATTGTAAATTTTATTCTGTTATTGACATTGTATTATTATCTTTATTTCCATTAATTATTTACCTCATTCATTAATTCATTTTCTATATTTATTTTTTACTCAATTGTTAATGTTTTTGCTTTTTTTTTTCTGACAAGTTATTTTGTGTTTAATAATTTATTATGTTGATTATCCTTTTTTTATAATAATGACTGATTATGTGAAAGAGTGTACACCTTTAGGGTAGATTTTTGAGGAACCAATTATTTATTATTAAGATCTCATGTAAAATGTACCAAAAATCACACCAATAAATGAATTTGAATTTAACTTAATTTAGGAATTAAAAGGCTTTTACGTAACAAAAACACTGAATCTTAAACTCTCATACAATCTTCCTACATCAAAACGTGTCTGCCATTACCACCTTAAAAGCGTTTCCATGTGATCTAAGGTTACACCATCGATCTTGATGACAGCTTATTATCTGTGGTGTCAAAACTCGCTGGCTCACTGCCCGTGCCGTGTCGTGTTTCGCGTGAAGTTTCAGAAAAAAAGGTTCAGGGAAAATGTGTCTTGTCATTTGAAGCCGACAGATGAAGTCGAGAGCCGTTTAGCTTCCTTTTTCGAAAAATTGTTAATTGGTCGAAATAAGAATTTTCATATTTCACCATCATCATCTGCTCAGCCTTTTCCCAACTATGTTGGGGTCGGCTTCAAGTCTAACCAGACGCAGTAGAATACCAGTATTTTACATGGAGCGACTGCCTATCTGACCTCAACAACCCAGATAGTACTGGGTAATACGATACCCTAAGGCCTGCGCAAACGAGGGACTATTTGTCCGAGAACAATTGTAACAACCAATGGACCTCAACCAATATATGAAAAAACAACACAACATCCCATTCAAGTCATTTCTGTCTGACGGACAATAATCCCGAGCGGTTGTTATTATTTAGCCACGAACACGTCCAATTTCCATATATTACCAATACCTTTTTAATCCATACACACCAGTTGACAGAAATCCTACCAAAATATCGACAACTCTCTCAAACATTTCTAAACAAAATGATTGATGCCATTTTACCCCGAAATAACGATAAACGTATTACACATATCCTTTCACATGAAGAAAACCGAAAAACTTTAGCTTCGATAAAACAAGAAAAAAACCGTTCAATTTTAAGATAAATGTAGTCGAACAGAAGAAATATATAGCTTTGGAAGTCGCAGTGGTGGCGTTAAATCAGATAGCCACGATTCGGCTGTAGTACCAAGTACGTCGTATGAATGTGTAATGTGCCCCTCATTGGTACGCAAACGTACCCGCACTTTAGGAACGGGGACTTAAATCATTGAGTACAGACCTACTGTACCAGAGGTATTTATAAAGTAACTATGATTTATGTTAGTCCGAATTATTTGTATAACAAAACATCACGCATGTAATCCCTAAAGGGTAAGGCAGAGGTGTACCTAATAGTACTCACAATAGGGGGCGAGCCTATTGCCATCAACCGAGCACAAATCCAGACTCCATGGGTACTACGTATTATATTATCTGTGGTACTACTAAGAAATTCCTGGTGGAAAATCCTAGTAACAATTTGCCCGCACCGGGAATCGCACCCAGGACCTCATGATCAGCTGTCGCCAATGCTACCACTAGACCAACGATGCAGTCGAATTATTTATCGTTACCCTGTCGGCATTTTGTTTGGCGATTGTTACAA
Organism: Xestia rhomboidea; assembly: GCA_963853795.1. NCBI lineage: Eukaryota > Metazoa > Arthropoda > Insecta > Lepidoptera > Noctuidae > Xestia > Xestia rhomboidea. Next base: position 4,961,684 of record OY970772.1, on the reverse strand, counting down.
TAAATCTTACATAAATACTCATAAGACTTCTTACGTGAGTATTTATGAGTTTACTTTAAGATAAATTGTTGGGTCTTAGCCAGAGTTTAATTTCACAATATGACATTACAGTTGGTACGCGTCACAATTTACGCAATTAAATATTGTTCCTTTCTTTTTTTTCTTTCAAATTTATTCCGAGTCTTAGAATTAAGTAAACATACTATGCGGAATGAGTTTTTTATTTTAAAATCGTTCTTTTCAACTCTGTGCGTTCATGCTAGGCCCATAGCAGTTCGTCTTCAAGGACCCACCAAGCAGACCCACCGGTGGATCTCCAAATACTTATGTGTCTCCCAAGACCTACTAGTGGGTCCTCTGAGATTTAATTGTCTTCGAAGACCCACTCGGACTAGCAGTTTTGGAGAAAAATGGCAACAAATATTTGCACAAACAATTGTTAGTTTGTGCAAATATTTGTTGTACAAAAAAACATCTTCTCACCCCAAATGCATATACAGTCTCCGAAAACGTAGCGTCAAAAATAAGGATTCGTAAACTCGCGCTCGCTTCGCTCGCATATTAAATAACACTCTTTGACTTCTGTCTCCGAAGTGCCGGGCCTCAGCCGACCTACGGCTCGGTGCCCATGCCGCCTATAAAGGATTATTTGTAATTGTTTTCTTTCGTACATTTAAGTTCCTGGTGTGTCTCAGGGGATATAAAACTAAATAGTCACATAGGTCCTACCAGTCAGTAGGTCTCGGGAGATACATCAGTATTCGGAGACCCACCGGTGGATCTGCTTGGTGGGTCCTTGAACACGAAGGCACATAGAGCATATTTTAGACGTTAAACAAAACGTAGGCATTTTTGCTTCGTCATAGATCTTATAAATTATGAATGAAAGTTGTGGGAAGTATTTAGATATAAGTGGGAAGTCTAAAAGGTCAAAGTAGAAAGTATGGCACGCTACATCTTTTTTTAGTCTAGTACAATAAAATGTTCTAAAAAATAGGCATTACATTATTAGGTAGGCGTCCTAAGGTCACCGTTTATACAGGCTGTATTTTATTTTGGTACCTAAAATAAATAAATATTCACATCACGCCTGTAATCCCCAACGCATTAGGCGGAGGTGTACCTAATAGTACACCCACAGTTCGCAATTATGTTTAAGTCCCATGTAATAGGGACGAGCCTATTGCCATCAACCGGGCGCAATTCCAAACTCCGTGGCTGCTACTGAGAAATTCCAAGAAAAACCCAATAATACTTAGCCCGACCTGGGAATCGAACCCAGGACGTCGAATCGAAGTCAGTAAATTTATATTGCGCTAAAATAATACACACAACAGGTTTTAAAAGCTGTCAGAGATCGTTGAGGGAGCTAAAATTAAGAAGAAGTGGTACACAAAAGCAAACGTCGGAACAACTTGGCGATTTTTCGACTAAAGGAGATGAATTTGTTAATAAAAGTGGCCTTTTTTTTCGGATGGGAAAACATCAAATGACTCCTCTCGCTCTGGGCGGAGCAGGAGGGAGTGTCAGATTTTTACTGACTAAAACCCATCCATGTTCCTTCATCGCCCTTTGTGTTCCGGTGCCACGGTATCTCTTTCCAACAGTCCCGCAGCCCTGACAGGCATCGGCCCTTGCGGACCCCTTTCTTTTGCTGACATCTCTTTGAGGCGCGCGTGGCACACGAACGCGCCGTCGACACGGCCTGTCGTCATGAGACGGTCGGACGGCGAGCTAGCCCATAGCTCACCGTCCACAGGCCCGCGAATAAAAGGGGCCTTAAAACAAGAAAAAGAACAGATTAAAATAAATGAAACGTTTAATTTGTTTTTGAATCCGTTTCTGTAAACATTAATTTTGTCGAACTAGAAACATAAAACTAAATAAAATATTGAGCTTTTCCTCGTCATTGTGTTTGAGTTCAATGGCCTGTATTTAGGTCTTTGATCGAATACTGTTTCGTTATTAATTATTATACTAGCTTATAACTTACCGGTAACTACCTACGTAGTCATTTATTCATTTATAATTATATGAATAGCTTCCTAGTTAGGTAGGTACGTACAAATTCTTGTACCTAGAATCACGCACAAAGCTAGTGCGAGTTTTTAAGTTTATTTTGTCACGAATAGAGAATCTTAAATAAAAAAAGAAACTTCAATGACGTCATCAACACTACACGAGATTTTTATTCGGAAACTTTAAGTCGAAAACTATAGTACTTTTCTCAAATAATGCGAGAAAATTAATACAATTAATTTTCAAAATCAATGAAGCACACAAACAACAATATTTTTTCTTGCGTTAAGGAGTTCGTTTGTTTTTTTTTTTTCAATAAACCGCTTTCTATTTGCAAGCCAATTCGAAGTTTAAATAAAACCTTTGATAAGTTACCTCCTTGCCGCCGCTAAACACGACAGATATGGATTTTCATACAACTTTTGCCGGCCGCTGGTCGCATGTATCTGGCCAGTACAGCAATTTCGATTTGTCTCGAAGAAGGTTGTTAAAATAATGCCCAAATTTCCAAGCATGTTTGAGAAAAATAGGAGAGAGAGAGGGGAAGACTAAAGAAACGATGTATGGATTGTGTGCGGAATGATATGAAAGATAAAGAAGTAAATGATGGCGCGACGCTTGACAGAGCTGAATGGAAGAAAAAAAACGTATTGCGCCGACCACAAGTAACATAGGACAAGGGCAGGAAAATGTTGATACTCTTATTGTGTACAATGGTGTCGATTCTGTTGTGCACAAACTAAACTTAATTTAGTCTATTGCTATCTTTTACTAAAAAGGCAGTGCGAGAAAAGGACGGCTATAGCTTTGAACTAGGTTAGAGATGTCAAACTAGTTTATGCCTTGCGCTTCACCGTGTTTTTATGGTGGGCATGTTTTTACGTGCACCCTTCATTTGTATGGAAATATTAGTTCCAATTAAATTTGACAGCTCTAAATTACGTCCGTCTCTTTCTCGTTTTATTAGAATTAAGTTTAGTAGTGCACAACAGAATCGACACCAATATTAGTTAGAAAGAAAATAAACAAAAGAACAATACCTACTTACAGTTTTTAACTGTAAGTAGGTACTAATTAGGTTGTGGAGGTCAGACAGTCAGTAGCTCCATGAAACATACTGGTATTCAGCTGCATCCGGTTAGACTGGAAGCCGACCCCAACATAGTTAGGAAAAGGCTAGGCAGATGATCATAAAAACCCCAAGACAAATACATTTCCTCTTTCAATCACATTCAAATCTAAATCAATAATAAAACGTCGTCGTTTTCATGATCTTGAAAAGTTTCAGCCAAAGTGGAGTTCCAATTACCAAACCGAATTGAACCGGTAGGTAATGGGACTGGAGGTAACTAATTGGGGGAACGGGGATGAAATATAACGTTTACACGGTAATAAGTAGGAAAAAGCTGGGTAAAGAATTGATAATCAGGACTTCGGCTAAAAAATTGATGAGGCTGGTGGGATTTTGGTTTGTTGTGGTTAAGCTTTTGCCATTAATATACAGGCTCGGGAGGATACCAGCATATTTTTAAGGTTACGTGCCTCATAAGGAAAATTAACCCTTACACTACACTTGTGTGTTGTTTCGTCTGTCTGTCAAGACCGTTTTTCTCAGGTACGTGTAGAGGTATCGAGTTGAAATTTATATCAAATACTCAAGTCTACAATTTCTTTCACCTGTGAAAATAAAAAATAAAGCTTGTTAGTCAACGCGATCAAAAGATATGACCGTTTGTGTTGCAAATTTTGGGATTTCACAAATGAATCAAAACCATGACATTTGGCAAGAAGTAATGTCTTACAGCACATGTAAAGGAAACGATATGAAAACTGAAAGTATGTTGTTTAATACAGTTTAAACAGATATTTCCTAAACATTTTACAAGTTCGTAGAAATTATGACCAAACGAAAAACTTCAACATCGACACAATCCAATTATACTTATTTATACCTATGTTAAAAATGCTAATAAGCTCTTACCAAATCCAACGGTAAAATTCATACCAACCTACAACTAGATTTGGCCTAAAAAACTAAAACATCTAACACCTTTTATTTAACTCCACTAAAACGTAAAAACTTAAACGAGACCTTTAATCTTTGAAGTACTTCTTTAAAACCAAACATTTCGAGTAATCTGGAATCAAAGTGAGTGTCACTTTGAGTATCAACAAGGTCAAATCAAGTGAAAACGCTCCAATAATCCTTCAAAGAGGCTTTAAGACCTCTCACTTAGGGAACTAAATAGATAAACACAGAAGTTCGACTTCATAATTTTATTTTATTTTTATTTTTATATCATTATATTTTATTACATTTCATTTTATTGTTCATTGGCTTTAGCGCTCCCTGCTACTGTTATTTATATCTTTAGATTGTCTCTCAATAATTTATCCAAGATAAGGAGACCAGCTGGCCTAGCCAAGTTACAAACGATTCGTATCGATTCTATTTCTACAATCGTAAACGTTAAGTCACGTGGTCAAAACAAACGAATATAAACTTTCGTAGACAAGTTTTCATCGATCAAGATGATAGAATGAAATGTATTCGTTTCTACAATCGTGATCCCTACATCCCATATAAATCGTAGCCAACTTACAGTTTTGATTAAAATTTCCATTCGTTTGTTTTGACCACGTGATTTAACGATGATAGATGTCATTCCCATACATTTGGTTGATGTCATTCCCATACATTTGGTTAGTTTTCTATAGCGTTAACGATTGTAGATTGTCAACTTGGCTAAGCCTACTGGCCCCTTATTCACAACGCTTCGGTTCGATTTTCGACTCGGAAAGTCGTATGTCTATCTTTTTTTGACATTACGAAATCGAGCGAGATAGACATACGACTTTCCGAATCGAATCGAAGCGTTGTGAATAGCTATGCATGTGACCCGTAGCACAGGTTTTTACTTAGTATGGGCTCCTGTCTCCCATCTTCAAAATGTTTATGAATATTATACTATGTACGTCTAAATATTTGTGGGAGAAAATAAATAAATAAATAAAATTTGAATTGACTGACCAGACCAAGGGGTCTAGTGGTCGCAAGCGTGACTGCTGAGGGAGGCATAAGGGTTTGATTCGCAGGTCAGGCAAAATGTTATTGGGTTTTTCTTAATTTGGAGGTGCTATTAGGTGCACCTCTGTCTAACTCTTCCAGGATTACAGGCGTGATATTATGTGGCATGCACTTAAAGGCATGACTTCGATACGTACAGTAGACCATATCCCACCTCCTATAGCCTCTTATGGTATCTAAAATTCTACAATTAGAATAAGTAGGTACCAGATACATTATTTTTATTCGTAAGGAAAGCATCTCAAATTGCCATACTCATGTCGTACCTAATATATTTCGTTATGGGTTGATGTGCAAAAGAGCATATCTTTCACAGCTTGGCGGTGCTACTTAAGACGCTATATTGGCTCTTTGAAATTATTTCTTAGAGATTCTTCCATTCTTGTTTTGTTAATCTACTTGTAGAGGGTTTTCCGTGTCCGGAATGAAAGAGTTGAGATACTCGTACACCAGATATATTGTAATACAAAGTTACTAGAAAATACATGACCGCAGCGCAGCCATCATACGGTCACATTGACGAATACCAAATTAAAGTCATTCTACATTTAAGAATAGAATCAAAACCACAAATCAAACAGTGACTGCACAAAGAAGGTCAACATTCAACATATTTTCCTAATAACCTTTCTCAATGGTACGTTGAATGAAACAAACGTTTGATCAAGCATCTGTTTTCTCTCGTTGTTTCATTGGAGCTGGTCTTCTGTATCTATGTTGTTGTGCTCAGGACCTCTCACTTAACGAAACGACGGGTGAAAGGAATTAAGAATATCCTTTCATCTCTTTTTGATATTTTCTCTCTGTCTGAATCATATCTTTTCTGGTTGTATCTTTTCCTTATGATAAGATGGAATTTAATTTCTTGTATTTCGAAAGTTAATAAATTTATACCAAATTGTGTCTATAACATGCTATTAATATTTTTTTTGTTATCCTATGCTGTTCTACTACTGGGCAAAGTACAAACAAGAAGTAGGCTACTTACACATACGGACATAGGTATGAGACCCACACTACAGTACGACTTGCCGAATTGAAATCAAACCGAAGCGTTGGTGAATACGGGGGCTGGTTCAAGAAACTGGCGCAATGATTTAGACAACGACTTTAGATGATGATGACGAAGACTGAGCCCTCATTAATTTCCGATTTTCGTTGTATTTTGCCTTCTCCGGCCAATCATTTAAGGACGTGTCTAAATCATTGCGCCAGTTTCTTGAACCAGCCCCCGCATTCACAAACGCTTCGGTTCGATTTCGATTCGACCAGTCGTACGTCTATCTCGCTCGTATTAAGGCCTAGTGGGGTCTGAATACGAGCGTACGACTTTCCTATTTATTTTTCTTGAAGATGAGTGTGAAAGCATACACTTTCAATTAATTATTTCCCCCCTAATTCATTTAATTTCACCTAAGTACATATTTATAAGTACATAAACTTAGAACTCAAACATATAATATAACGAAATATATATATATATACAACGAATTCAAAACATATTTGTTCGTCCCAAAACAAAACAATACGTAAGTGGTTTTAAAAGCTTTTATGCCCAACAACAAATAAAATGTAGGTACCACACGATTTATAAACTGTTCTCAATAAATACTAGATAAACCATTTTATTTCGTAAATGAAGTGGTCTCGACAGCCATATTACATAGGTTGTTACTAGCTGTTGTACGCGACCTTCGTTACGAATTATTATGAAAGTTTTCCCCGTTTTTGTAACATTTTTCATTGATGCTCTGCCTCTTTTGGTCGTAGCGATATACAGGATGGAATTTTTCGATGCCACCTGGAGGGAACGTACTCTTAATACTGGATATAGAAAATTTTACTCAAAGGAAAAATTTCTTTATTTTTAAAAAGAACACACATCTACACACTCACTTCACACTCGGGCATCGAACCCGGGATGGATCGACTAAAGTTGGAAAAAATAACATTCTGTACCTTTTTGACATCAATCGATAGGGTCAATCATATGGATCAGATCTCTCTAACAAACATGATAAATTAAATGAAAGGAAAACCATGAATAAAAGTGCTTTATCTTATTGAATTTATCTCATTGAATTTATAATTTGTTCTTTAGATTTCTGTTTGCGGTTCGGTTTCCTTTGACTAAAATTTGCTATCTCCAGTATTTAGAGTACTTTCCCTCCAGGTGGCATTAAAAAATTCCAACCTGTACATATAGCTTACAGCTTTCCCCGATAAGCTATCCACCAATAAAATAATTTTCTAATTATTAGTTTCTGAGATTAGCGCGTTCAACCAAGCAAACTCTTCAGCTTTATGTTATTAATGTAGCATACATTAACGTATGGGGAAAGGGGAAGATATGCGAAACATACGCGTCTTCATGGTGTTCCCAATAATATAATATAATACATTTTTTATTTAAATTTAAGTTAAATCTTAAAAATAATGTTGTCATAACAGAGTTCGATGCCTGTACTAGGTTAAACCTGTATCACAGGCGGCATGTTTCTATGTGTAATAAATACTATTTGGACAATGTATTTCTTGGTGGTGCCAATAGCTCTTTCATATGAATTCTTAGAGATTCTACCTTTATGTTTTTTCTATCTGCTTTATGCAAACCATGGGAGCTATGGTAAATAGGTACTTAAGCGCTTAGGTTTTTACGTCAAGATGTTCTCGGTAGCAGCCACAGAGTCTGGATTTGCACCCAATTGATGGCAATAAACTCGCTTCTGAGAGACTAAAACATAACTGATAAATGTGGGTGTACCTATCATACAGGTACTATCGAGAACACTCCCGCCTGATCATCACCAATTTTTGCTTGCACTTACAACATAGAAACGCTCTCTAGCCCCGCCCCGTTGACTTTGTATAGAAATAATGAATGAAAAGATACCGATCGGCCGAGCGCACTGAGGACGCACGCCAAACGAGAGTTATTGTTATTTTGCGCGCCAAATTTGACGCTTTCCTAATATGCCTAAACTTAAGGCGGAAAAGACCACGACTGTACACCTCTGTCTAACCCTTCTTATGCTATGTTACAAAAGCCATCTCCTTGACACTGGTAAACAAATAAAAAAAACCCTCTAAAAATTACAACGTATTCAAGTGCTTCACTTTACCTCCTTTCATTCTGTTTTTGAAACATAACTTTATTTGCTTGCGAACGCACGGTAAATTGGTATAATTGAATATTTCCTTGATGGATGGTATAGCTCTGTTATATTGTGGTTGGACTTATGATGAAAGTATGCAGTCTATTGGTTTTTGATATATATAAACTTACAGTACGTAATTAGATTAAATGCACACCTTTGTACAAGTAACAAAAACACTCTAGATCACTTTTTTAGTAACATGCGTTTCATCCCTTCTCGTGTCCATTTCAAGATAGGCGACTTGCTTTAATTTTTTCTTTAACCATGTAACACTTTCAAACTTCCTTTAATATACATTCCGTACTTGATCCATTCTTGTCACTCCACACATCCATTTCAACATTCCTATCTCCGCTACAAGCTATCGTTTTTCAGCCATCTATTTCACAGCTCAGCATTCTGAAAATATACAGAATACTCACAAAAATGTAGAATCACTCTCTAACCACTAAATACTTATACAACCAGTACTTCAATGTGAACACCTCTCATCATACCCGTGTTACCTGCGTCAGTTAATTTGGAACATGACAGGGGTCCCTCCTGCCATGTCGTGTGTATAAGGCACCTACCTGCAAGTGCCGCTATTCATTCGTAAATACGAGGGCCTTCACGTAATGGGAAGTATTTGAGATGACAATATTTGGTACCCACAAATGCGTAGGTATATAATTTCTATATAATATTTACCTAACTCTTCTTGAGAACACTTATAGTACTTACGGTTACAGGATAATATTCGTGATTTTCTTTTGTTTCTATGAGCTCCCGATATTTCGACGCTGTTGCAAGCATCATGATCGCGGGAATACTGAAGAGGTATGCGGGTGGGACGAAAATTATTTATTATGAGCAGACAAATCTGTCTACCCTCTTTCTTAGTCTTTTATTACGCGCACTACTGGAACTCGATTGTAACTCACGACAAACGCACTCACAGTATCACTAGATTTTTCTTGATAATGGAGACGACTCATGTTATTTTTTATTAGGTTTATCACTGGATTCCACGTACTTAATAGTTTAAAACCGTCTGTCCGTCTTCTTTAGTATTTACAAAATATAGAATAATCTCCTCTCGTCTCGTCTCCGCTTCGGTGGAGTCCGGCCCTAACTCCAGCTTGTTTATTCAAATTCAAATATTTTATTTCAGATAAACATCCATCTAATGTTAGTAGTAGTAGAACTTAGCGTAATGTTAGTATTAAATTAAATTAATAACAATACACACAGTTCAATGGCTCATTAGTTGTTACTAATTAACCATTGCACTGTAGGTTCAATGGTACGGAGTTTATCTATAGATAAGTGCGTCTGAACACTTACCCACCTTCGTAAGAGTGAAGAGTCCCACCGGTCTGAAAACACATTCAGGATGCCATTGGAGGAGGAGCGCAAGCGCGCCATCATGGAAGCGCATCTCTTCCGTATGATTGCGGCGAACCCGTCGAGGCACGTTTATATGAAGGGTGTAAAAAGACCTTTAACGAAGCCGAAAGGCACTTGTTCTCGCAATAATTTTTTTGTTCTGGACCATACCTACCTAATAGTTACGGAGATAATAAAGGTGAAAGTTCCAACTTTTTCACAAGTTTTTTTTTTCAAATACTAATTTTTAAGGTCATAACTTTACTTAAAATACTTCCATAACCCGTTTATTATTAAATGCGTCCATCAGCACAATGTTTTGAGTGCGTTGCATTGAGTTTCAAAAATTTTTACGTCGTGTTACTTAGTTTCATGTACAGAATGCTTGGCTAAAAAGCAACCCACACATGCGAAATGGACGATACCGTGAACGAAATCCAAATTTTTCGCAAAAATAAAAACCCAAGAGTAAAACGCAGAGGCAATAGTGCGTAAATAAAGAAAGAAAAAAAAAATACCCCATTGAGTGCAAGGGTTGGAGCTATCGCGACACATTGCCCCGCTGCCCAGATTGCTTTTATTGCTCATAAACCCTAAAACACTGTGATTGGCTTCGTTTAGATCCCTTTAATAAAAAAGGTTTTTTGCTTTTCCCGCAACGCTTTCCGACAAATGAAGGGCAACTTTTGAGTGTTCATTTTCAATGTTGTGTTTATTCGGACAAAAAGGTCAGCAATTATATTGTTTTATTTCGATTATTATTATTAGGGGATAGGTTATTTGATTTAAATCTGTACGCATTAGAAGAAACTAATATATTGGAGACTAAGCTAGTAAATTTTATAATATTCTAAATTTTCTATGACAAACGCTTTGTTGTAAATAAAAGTAACGGGACTTGTCTGTCAGATTTAGAAATGTAGTGAAAAGGAATGAAATGCATGTAGAGAAAAGAAAGATGTACAGTATAATAAGTGGAGGACCAAACGAAAGATAATGAATAAAATTAAATAGTCAAGAAATAAGTACATCTTTTTAAACTGGATTAAAGAAATTGCGCCAGCTTTGGCTATATAATATATGTAAGCAATAACTTCTCTCCCTTCTGGTCGCACAGTCCACTCATGCATCAATCAATAGGAACCTCATTATGAAACAAAAACTAGGGTATCCTGTATCTTAAGAGACTACTTAAGATACAGGATACCCTAGTTTAAGAGACAGAGTTTAATCTTTTGTGTACAGATTTCTGAAGCAACCAAATATTTAATGTAAGTGTTCTCTAGCACTAATTCAAAATTGTAAACTGTAGGTACAATTTCTGTGTTTTTAAGAAATAAAGATATTTATTATTATTTTCGTTTATTCTTTTTACAACATAATATTTTTAAATTTTTAAATATTCCTAATATAAAAACAATATAAATAAAAACATTGAAAAATAGTAGCCCGCCAGCACTGGGAACAGGGTAAAAAAAAATTAAAATCAATACCGTTTCAGAATTAAAGAATTAGAATTATTTAAGCATAAGTGCATAAATAAAGATATCTTACCTAGGTGGACCTTAGCCATTTCAACAACAGAATCTGCAATAATATCATGATGAATTTAACAGCTAACTTGAAGAAAAAATAAAAATGATAAAATGCCCAGTTTGTTTCAGTACATGCCTTATGTCCATCATTTACCCCGTAATCCCGCTAACCCGGGATTGCACGGGATCCCGTTAATTTCTACCGCGTTGTTTGGTATAATTTTATTTATTGCAATGGGGATTCCCAAATAGGGTGTTAGATAAAACACCTTTCCCGTTTTTATGATTCGTAGCGATAGCCACAAGGCTTGAAGGTTCACAGATGTTGGTAATAAAGGAATTTATTTTATTTATGGGCCGTTTGGTTCCGTACCTTTTCTACCATGTGTTCCAAATTTTTCGGCTAAAAGATAAAAAAAAGATATTTACCAGTTTCTTTAATTTTTTTTTAGGGTTCAATTTTCCATTTTTTTCATATTTTAATTTTTCAGTTTGAGTTTATTCACGATGAAGGTCAAATGTTTTTTTTTTAGGTGTGGACTTTGAGAGCATACAGCATAAAACGCGTTTAACATTCCCGGCGGTACCAAAGGTACGTACCTTTGGTACCGCCGGGAATGTTAAACGCGTTTTATTTTTATATTACAACCGAATGGAAGCAGAAAATGTGATACATCTACACCAAGTAAGTAAGCGTAGTAAGTATTAAATAATAAATAAAATAAAAAGCCTTTTATTTCTAGCAAAACATTAGAGAAAAAATCTTAGATTCTATTTTATTTTTAAGTATGTTTGTTAGTGCTTAAGTAAAGTTTCTTAATTTAAGATGTTAGTTTAAATTTAACTTGAACTTTTGATTTTTATTTAAATATGTCAATTTTTGTTAGTAAGATTAGGTTTGGTTCTTAAATCTAGTTGTTAGTTTAGATTTTATATAAATATTTAGTCGTCTGCTAGAACTCCTCTGCAGGTAAAGGCCTCGTCCAAAGATAGCCAGTCCTCTCTGGATTGGGCTACTTGAATCCAGTTGGGGCCGGCTGTTTTTTTGAGCTCATCTTCCTATCTATCTACAGGTCTACCTCTTTTTCTTTTGCCTTGAGGACCTGCCCATGTGGTCACCCTTTTGGTCCATCTCTTATCTCTTAGGCGCGCCACATGTCCGGCCCACTTCCATTTTAGTGATTGAGCGATAAGTTATTAGTCACTCCAAATAGGGATGACGACTGACTTAAAAAAAACATGATTCTATTTAGTCCATCAGTTAGATTATCGAAAAATATTGGATACGTGTTTTTTGTTTTATCAAATTATAAAAAATGAATATAAAACGTGTCAAAGATCATGAGTGGGGGCTTGTGACGTCACAGTTGAGTAAAAAATGTACTCAAATGTGACGTCACACGAGTTTTCGACGCACTGTATCGTCTTAATTTTTTGTTTACGTGAAAAAAGAAAAAATATGTGTCCAATATTTTTTTTAAATCTTTCTGACGGACTAATTCGATATTTTTGTCATCTACCCTATTATCGCAGTTTACTGTCAGAAGATTCCTGTGGCACCGCACACTGCTTCATTTCACGCACGCGATTCACCTCAATCGGCCCTCCTCAGCCTCCTTTATTCAAATTCCTTTGTTTTTAGTAGGTACAAAAGACGATCCTTAAAAGAAAAAAAATGTTAACCTTATTAAATCGCTGTTTGATTCCCTAATAACTATCACCATTTTTATCCTCCTCTCTTCAATAAAAACTGAAGTACCATCACTAAACAAAAGAACGGCCCTCAAAAAGGCATATGATACGCACGACGATAAAACTTGTGTTTATGGCGACGTAATATCGACATCATATCGATAGAGTATCGATAGAACACATCGTTGTGAGAACGACCCTATAAATCCCAAGATTCTCACAGTAATTTGACATTTTTTTTTGCGTCTGAAGTCGCATCACTGTCAAAATCAAAGTGATCTTTCTTTTCTCAGGAATATAGTTGCTGTTAGGTCAGCTGTCATTGACGATTCTGTCAAAATAACTGATCTTTATTTTCGTAAACATAAGGTAGCTTTTGCATTGCTGCTTTCACAGGTTAAATAATTGAGGAAGGTCTGTATATCAGTGTGTGTAATGGGCAACGTAAGAAGTGGATATAGTAAAGACTATCTGGTTAAAGTTGGCATTGTAGTTTTAGGGCAAACCCGAAATATGATTTAAATAAATTGTCCCGGTTTATATCCGGATAAAGCCAGCTCTTACAAAAGCCTGTTTGTAAAAGCGGTCTCAGGGTAGCCATTTTCGTACATACACACCTACGCAAAATGTTGGGGAAAAAGTAAGCTTAAAAATAATATTTTGCTTATCGTGACGAAGTTGGTAAGATGTTTCTACGATGTCGTAGCACGATGCCTATTTCCAAGTCATCGGTAGCACAATGCCAACAAAGCTAGGCCTATATTTAAAATCTACATAAGGCAAGTCTTCAACCAAGTATGTTAAACACCAAATTAATGCAAAGTGCCGAGTTTTCTCCATAAAAAAATCACAACACACAATACAGCCTCTTAAAATACCGGTAAACTGACGTAATATCGATACCCAAAGAAATACGCAAGTGTTTCACATAAACCTGACCTGTTTATACCGGTTATAAAGTGAAAAATATACAATAGCACGGCTACGTTGGAAGCGGGCGAGTTATAGCTCCCTGGTGAACGATTTACTTCAGCTCGAGCCTCGAATAAGATTCAGTGAAAGGACTGACGCACATTGAGAAGACGGAGTTCGAAGGATCTTCTCTAAATGCGAACAGAACTACAAACCGCACGCTGTCGAAACGCAATAACTGGCCACAGCAATATAAATAAAAAATAATAAAAATATTTATTTTGTCAGGCATCAAGGCCCATCTATCAGTACTACATCTTCCTTAAAGACTATATTATTACCTAACATGCAAGAAAAAGAAAAAGAAAAATCACAATCACAGGAAGGTTTAACAAGCTTTGTTGCCAATGTGTAGCTTGGTAAACCTCCCCATTGTAGGCCCATCCAGCCTCTCTGCAAACACCCTCAGAATGTTGTTGCTGCTTTCCCTCACTCGGGATATTACTGAGGCAACTTTCTTCCGTATTATCGCAAAGTAATCGCTGCTGAAGTAACTGTCCAATTACTTACAATTACTGACTGCCTCAAGTCAAGTGGGGGCTGGGTCGGGCAAAGTGTTATTAGGTTTTCCCATCAGGAATTTCTTAGTAGCAGCCAAGGGCTTTGGATCTGTGCCCGGTTGATGGCAATAGGCTCTCCCCCTAGGATCTGTGCCTGGTTGATGGCAATAGGCTCTCTCCCTATTACATGGCCCGGTTGATAGCAATAGGCTCTCTCCCTATTACGTTGCCCGGTTGATGGCAATAGGCTCTCTCCCTATTACATTGCCCGGTTGATGGCAATAGGCTCTCTCCCTATTACATTGTCCGGTTGATGGCAATAGGCTCTCTCCCTATAAAATTGCCCGGTTGATGGCAATAGGCTCTCTCCCTATTACATTGCCCGGTTGATGGCAATAGGCTCTCTCCCTAAAAATTTGCTCGGTTGATGGCAATAGGCTCTCTCCCTATTACATTTCCCGGTTGATGGCAATAGGCTCTCCCCCTATTACATGGGACTTAAACGTAACTGGCGAAATAACGTATGTACATCCACCTTCGGGGATTACATGTGTGAAGTGATGTTGTGTTATGTATCTATCCAAGACTGGTGTCTTACTGGTGGAAAACAGGCCTCTTCTCTGTAAGAGGGCTTATGGCGACTACAGAAGCTAAACGCGAGTTTATAATGCAAAAAAGCATATGATTCACTGCAATAAACAAAACCAGAAAAATATATGATATTCTTCAGGATATAATTATGCTAGTATGATAGTGTTTTGAAAACATAATACAACTAATTTTACTCCATAAAAAAATTACAAACTTATCTCTAAAATTTTGCGTTTAAAAAAAACAAACTAAATCAAATCAAATTATTAACGAGTAAAAACCATACTAAAATACATGCGATCATTCTGATTTTTTGGCAAATAATTCTACAAGCAACATATTAGCATGATAGTGTTTAATTTTTTAGTCCAATCAATAGATTTTATGTAAATCGCAAAAACACTAATTTCGCACTATTCGGCCCGCAGTGACTGACGTAACAACCACTTTGTAGTGCAAGCTGTTTAGAACTTTATTCCAACAGTATTTCAAACGAACTTTGAACCACCACAAATAGAGTTGCTAATTTAGCTCCTGTAGTCGCCTTAAATCCATCACGCAGGCTCTATGTGGATTGGTGAATGAAAGAATGTCTGTGATTTTTTCAATCTAGGATACTGGTTTTTGCACAATGTTTTCCTTTTCAGGGAAGCTCACTACATGAGCTTAATGCTTACTTGTGTATCTTCTCAAACCCCTCTTGCTTCAGGCTAAAGTAGACATGTTAAAATATTTTTTTATAAAAATGGAAAAGACACAATTACTACCTTACTCCTTTATCTCTCTGCCGTAGCGTCGTACCAACTATCAACTGACAATTCTATACCTAGTCAAAATGGCCCTGTTGCGTGCCGAGCGCTGGACAGTGGTCTAAAGCCTCCCTTTGTAACAAAGGGACTCAACTCTGAACTCTAGTAATTAACTACCTCGTCCGATTAAGCCGCGCATAACCTGGATGGGGGTGGGGACCACTAATTATATACATACGGAAAGCACGTTAAGCCGTTGGTCCCGGCTGTCACTTGTAGATCTTTGAACGTCGTTACAGGTAGTCAGTGGCCCGAAAGTCTGACAACCAGTCTTACCAAGACCCATTATTACCCAGTACTAACAAGCTCCTATGGGCACAATATGTACGTCTATATACTATCACATGCTTATGTAAATCCACTTTGCATGGGAACTTCGTCTATAAAGGGTGTAAAAAACCTCTTAACGAAGCCGAAAGGCACGTTTTCTCCCCGTCATTGCAATCATTTTTTGTTCTACACCTTACCTGGGAACCTTCTAGTTTTGGAGCCAGCACAATGTTTTGAGTGCGCTACATTGAGTTCTACCACAAAACATGATTTTTCACCCCAAAAAAAAAGTTGTTTCCCAGCAATAATTTTTGCTTAAAGTTACTTAGTTTGATGTACAGAATACTTGGTTGACGGCTTCGTGATGAGGTTGTTTACACCCTGTATGGTTGAATTCTTAACAATTATTGGACAAAAATATAAGTTAGTTTAGTGTACGCTAAACTTTAAGCCGCGGAAACGTCTTACATCGTTTGAAGGCTGGAGCTACAATGTGGATGCTATCTTATTCATGACTATGGGTAGGTACGTAGACGATAGCCGTATTAATTCTATTGAAATATTGTTCTTGAAAACTATGAAATGGAAGGGAAGATAAACATGCCGTTGGCATTCCGCTCTTTTATGTTTTAAAATAGAAAAATGCTCAAAGATATTTCTCTAAGTGGGATGTACCTGATTTGTCGGGTTTGGCTGGTGTCACTAAAAGCGTCTGAAGTTCAGTAAATTGCAAAAGGCTGCTTTCTGACCTCAAAAACTTAATTAAGTACAGATGCGTGCCATTAGCTTCCGTCCCCTTTAAAAGTGTGATCAGCAATATATAAAAAATTAAAAATATCGCTGGACATTACACACAGCGCCATCTAGTGCCACACTAAGTAACAAGGCTTGTGTCGTGGACACCAGATAGTTGATATACTACAACGATACTTTTTGTTTGGAAATACATACTTCTAAAACATATAAACATCTGTGACTCGGAAACAAATGTCCATGCTCATCACATAAATATTTGCTCCTACTGGGATTCGAACCCGGGACCCTAAGAACGTAAGGCAGCCTCACTACCGCTGCGCCATTCGGGTCGTCAAATTCAGCAATATTTGCTATTTGATTGCTCTAATAGTGTAGCAGCAGCGACCGCTATGAAGTCTTATATCTTAGAAACTTTCCACACAATCTATGAGTTGAAGAGTTGTCGCTCAAATACACGAGTACCTAATAGTTTTCCGAACTTTTTCTTTAGCTTATTTGCCTTTTTCATTCCCCAAGTAATTATTCTAATAGGCTTGTGTCATGAAAAAATCAGTTAGATTGTCAAAAAATATTTGACATGTATTTTTTCTTAGAGAATAGGAAACATTGAGGGGAAACTTACAATCAGCGATATCGATGATTGAATAATCGATAATTTCTGAGCCAAATCAAATAAATTCCTAGTAAAAACAAAAGCAAATAAAAATATTGACAAAATAAAAGAACAAACCTTAGACAAATCCTAACACACGTGTAATTTGTGTCTTCTAATACAAATATAATCACGTATGTGGCAGATCAGCCTTCCTCGTTCACAAACACTAACGCACTTCCACACAATAGGCTTGTGTCCTGAAAAAATCTAAATAGTCGGTCAGTTAGATTATCAAAAAATATTTAACATGTATTTTTTCTTTTGTTACGTAAACTAAAATTGCCGAAGATACGACGCTTTTAAAATTCTCAATACGTCACGCCGTGCTATAATTTTTAGTGCGTTGTGACGTCACGAGCCCGCACTCCCGAGTTTTGATGCGTTTTATCTTTGTCAATATTCATTGTTTTACAAAAACAAAAAATACGTGTCCGTTATTTTCCAATACTCTAGCGTATTGCATTTATTTCATGCGTAGGTAGACTAGGTAGACATAAATGTACGTACTTAGTATTCTGTTCTAACTGCCCATTTCAACTGTCATAGAAGTTCATATTTCAGCTGGACGTACGGCCCTTTGTTCTAATGTAATAATAATATAATAGTGTGAATTTAATATCAAAGACCCATCTTATAAATTCAAACATATTTTCATGATGGGGGTCTATGACACATTCTCAAAAGTATACTATATTTAATTCTCTCTGGATCAAAAAAAACCTACCCTCTAAGTAAAATAAGCACCGAAAATGTAAGGTAGCTCTAATACCTCATCCTCACATGAATCATTCATACGAAGGCTGGTCTTTTGTGAATATAAATTATCATAATTTAATTTGCGTATGTATGGTAATGGTAAAGGTGAGATTTATGGAAACTATTTCTGATAAACTCTGGACTTCAAAGCTTTGATGTTTGATATAATCTATTTGTGTAAGGTATAAATAAATACCTACCTAATGTTGAATTTATTTGTTGCCCCATTTTAGGGTTCTGTACCCGAAGGGTAACCAACGGAACCCTTTTACTTAGCCTTTTTTTTTTTTTTTAGAATGGGAAATCATCAAATGACTTGTCCCGCTCTGGGCGGAGCAGGAGGGAGTGTCAGACTTTTACTGACTAAAACCCATCCATGTTCCTTCATCGCCCTTTGTGTTCACGTTCACGGTATCTCTTTCGAATAGTCCCGCAGCCCCGGCAGGCACCCTTTTACTTAGCCTCCGCTGTCATTCCGTCCGACCGTCCGTCTGTCTGTCAGCGGGCTGTATCTCATGATTCGTAATAGGCAGACAGTTGAAATTCTATTTTCTATTTCTATTGCCGCTACCGCTATATCTACAAATAATCAAAATAAATCAAAAATCTACTACGATGGTATGGAATCCTTGATGCGCGAGGCCGACTCGTACTTGGCCGGTTTTTCTTTATAAATAACTACCTACACTAGTTATTGAAAGAGTTACTACTCATTCTTTGTGCCCTAATAATGCCAATAGAATCATCCCATTACAAATTGTGGTGGGGCGTATTATTCACCTCTGCTTACTCCATCGGGAGAGAGAGAGAGAGAGAGGTGTGATGTTATGCTGATGTTCTACAGAAATATGTAGATAAAATTCTCAATATTATGCATACCATATAAATTACACTTACGAGTATAGATGTTGATATTATTCACTTCCAGTTCACAAACTGTTGAACTAAAAATTGGTTTTCCATTGTCCTAAAACTGTTGTTACGTACGTATAGGTAGTATCTATTTTATTTCTCCATTGCAGCTTTCTATTAAGAAACCCAAAGAACTTGATACCCTTTATTATTCTCCAAATCAAGGAAATGGCCCATCATTCCTTGAAAGTACCTACCTAAGATTCAAGAAAAATAAAGCATTGATGAAAAATACGCATTTATCGTTCCGGTTCACTTGACCAAATATTTCGCTATTTCTTCTCGAGTCCCGAATGAAATATCTGACTGACTTCGGAATTTTTAGCGTTCCTTGGATACAGAAACGTTTTATTAGATGCCAAGATGTTCATAAAAGGACATAGTTTCGTCACTATTTTGACGTAGGTTTTCTGCTTTTACATAACTGTTAAATCCAATTCTTGTTTTATTTAACCCGTTCATTGCCAAAACAAATGCTGAAAGATGGGCAAAATACACGAACCATGATATTTTTTGGGTTCTAAACAAATACCAGAACATAATACGACGCGCCCGCTATTTTATGGCTCGTAGATAATTGTAAGGCACCATTACAAGTTGTCGCGTGATGTGGAAACGGCGGGGCCGAGTGCTGTGTAAATTCCATGCAAATATGAGATTTAACAACTTCACAAATGCTGCAATTTCCTTTTACACATTGTAAAATGTGTCTGGTGAACTCGAACTCTGTAATTTTGAAAGAGGACGAAAATAGGTTTACTAAAATCGTTTATGGTGGACACGTCTGCCTAATCCTTTGGGAAAACTGGCGTGGTGTTATGTTACGTTTCCCAGGATAAAGCCAGCTTTAGAGGGAAGTGAGATCTCGGTCACTGTGGGTGCCCTTGACACGCCACAGTGACCATCGTGTGGCTAATAAGAGTAGGTCAAATGCAAGATACGACGTGTGAACCAGATAATCGTTTTCTCAGGTTTAAAGGAAATGAGGTCTCTTGAAGATTTTACCGTTATTGTCATGTTATTGTTATGGTGAATTTTAGGTGGCATTTGTTGAGTTAGCTTTTATTTTGGCTATAATAATAATAATAAAACATTTATTTTCAGGCTACTTTGGCCCATAGATAAATACCTTACTGATATATATAATAGTACATTGTGTGTTAGTGTTTAAACTTAAAACTATGTTAGTAAAACACACTTCACTTGAGCACTGTCGTGCCGTGTCGTTGTGCGATCGTGTGGCGGTGTGATCTATGCTATGAGTTATTCACAAAAGATGTAACTTAGTAGCGGAACTTGACAAGCTCTAGATATCAGAATCCATATCTTTTTTTATGCTGGGCTAGGACCTCCCTCATATCTTTCCAGGTGCATTTTTGTGCGCTTCTTCGACCCGGCGATCTGTGTCCAGGTCATCTCGCCTCCTCTCTCTGGGCCTCAAAAAGATTCAAACCTAAATTAAAACTGGCCTGATGTGATATAACCTCCCGGTTTACATGTTCAGGGGTTAATTGCCAATCCTTCATCTTTTTTAACGTTTGTAGGTACCTATAAAGGGTGTAAAAAGGCTCTTAACGAAGCCGAAAGGCACTTGTTCTCCCTGACATAGCGATCATTTTTTTGTTTTACACCGTACCTGGGAACCTTCCAGTTTAGATATTAGGGGTCAAAGATTCAACTTTTTTTGCAATTTTTTTTAAATAAAAGTTTTGATGTAATATTTTTACTTTAAACACCTACACGACCCCCGTACTATTTAATCTATCCATTAGCATAAAACATAATTTTTCACCCCCAAAAAAAGTCGTTTCACAGCAATAATTTTTGCGTAAAGTTACTTACTCGTAGTTTGATGTACAGAATGCTTGGTTGACGGCTTCGTGATGAGGTGGTTTACACTCTGTATACAGGGCGGATGGGACACCGACGGTTACTAAGACCTAACGGTTACTAAGAATTCAGTTTATCTACTTCTTCATCTTTATTTTAGCATTCACTTAAATATCGCTTAGTGTAATGAACACGGTAATTATTCACCTAAGTAACAGTCTTCTTACAAAATAAAATAAGATCAAGAACACTCGCATACCAGCATGTCTGCAGTTCAAACACAAAACTGAAGTTAACAAGCATTTTAAATATTAAATTACTGCATTGAACTACTTCCGTGAAGGCTATAGAGTTTAAAGTCCAATAAATAAATAAGTAGATTCGATTTACATATTTACCCATTACTGACAAATAACATTGAAGCTGAATTGAGTTGTATTCACTCGCTTAGTAGGTTTCGGCAAAGACGGGGACATTGCTTCAGGATATTTGTGAAGGGGACAGAATAGGCAGAAAAACGTCTTTTGATGACAGGAGCAATGCTATGAAATTGTATTTGTACTATTTGGATGTGTCCTATGAGAAATAACAGATGTAATAAGCAGAGGTTTCGTTGTCTTGTCTAGTTAAACAGTAGCCAAATACCTACATTTTTCTCTAGTGTGTCGAATTTTGGTGACTGAAAAATCTTTGAAAAGGAATGGACACAGACTGTCGTCAGATCTCCTGTTTTAGCGCTACGATAACTATAATCATCATCAGCAAAAAAAAAAAAAGTTTTATTTTTATAAAACAGCCCTGCTTTCAGAATTAGGGTTTATTCCACATGACATAACAGATGTTGTTACTATAACTTTACCTACATTAAGAAGGTCTCTCAATATAAAACCTACATCATTCTTCCCCCCTTTTTTTTTCATATGGGAAATCATCAAATGACTCCTCCCGCTCTGGGCGGCGGAGCAGGAGGGAGTGTCAGACTTTTACTGACTAAAACCCATCCATGTTCATTCATCGCCTTTTGTGTTCCGGTGCCACGGTATCTTTTTCGAACAGCCCAGCAGGCATCGGCCCTTGCGGACCACTTCCTTTTTGCTGACTCTCTTTGAGGCGTGTGAAACACGAACGCGCCGTCGACACGGCCTATCGTCATGAGACGGACGGACGGCGAGCTAGCCCATAGCTCACCGTCCACAGTCCCGCGCCTAGTGGCCCCCGACACCCGGGGCGTCTCCCGCCTTCCCCCCTTAAGTTCGTTTCGTAGTCATGTGGATGAGTTGGCGGCTGCCGGCTTCTTTCAGATCGCCGAGGGTCAGGTGGAGGAAGTGGAGAAGGTCTTTCTGTGTCATGAAACTCGATATCCTCAGAGACTGAAGTTTCGCTAACATCTGCGCCTCCGCCTCTTGGCGCAAAGTGTCTGTTAGATACCATAATTTCCTGTCCATTTACAAATCGCACTCTGCTACTCATTGGGGATGGTTCGATCATTTCTACTTCTTCCACTAGTGGATTGTACTTGTTATGGACATGTTTCTTCAAAAGCACTTTATCATCTTTGAACCATGTTGGCAGTGATTGTCCCGAGGATGATCGTCTTAGGTGGACAAACATCCGTTCGTGTGGAGTCATGTTAGTTGCGGTGTACAAAAGTGATCGAATGTTTTTTTTTAATGTCTCATTCTCTTGCTCTTATCCCAATGATATTGGGGTCGGCGCAGCATGTCTGCTTCTTCCATACTTCTTTATTACTCGTCAACTCATCAGACACCTTCTTTCTTGCCATTATCATTCTTTACACAATCCATCTATCGTTTCTTTGGTCATCCTCTACTCTTGGGGCCTAAAATGGCCGCTTTAGCAGAATCTTAATATGAATCACGTTAAAAATGTTATTTCTTAAAATGAACTTTATAATCATTCATATAAGGTCTATTTTAAGAATTTAATTTTTTTAACGTGGTACGTATTAAGATGTGGTACATATTAAGATTCTGATAAAGCGGCCATTTTAGACCCCCAGATACCCATATACATTCATACTCAAAAGTTTGCTCACACCATTCTCCTCATTCGACTAATCCAGATGAAAAGAAAAATAAGTAAATCCTTGGTCAAGCAAGAAGAAAAAAACAGCATTTATGACTTTACTCGAAAGCGCCATTTGCGAGTACTGGATTAGCTATTACGTGGGCGAAATAATACTTCTGTACTCCTTCAATGTAGGGGTTCAAAAACCGGTCAAGTGCGAGTCGGACTTGCGCACGAAGGGTTCCGTACGTACCATTATTTATCTAAACAAAATTAGACAAAACGGCAAAAATCACGTTTGTTTTATGGGAGCCCGACTTAAATATTTATTTTATTGTTTTTTTTGTTGTTATAGCGGCAACAGAAATACATCATCTGTGAAAATTTCAACTGTCTAGCTATCATGGTTCATGAGATACAGCCTGGTGACAGACAGACGGACAGACGGACAGTGGAGTCTTAGTAATAGGGTCCCGTTTTTACCCTTTGTGTAAGGAACCCTAAAAATCGATCTAGGTAGCTCTCATATTTGGGAAAATTCGTTTTCTCTATTTTCATCCGAACAGAGCTCGGTCGCCCAGGTACCTACTTCTTATTAAATATAATCTTATAACGAGATATGTAAATAATCTGACTACATAATACGACTGTCTCGTTGGTCTTGTGGACGCAAGCGCGACTGCTGAGCATGACGTCCTGGATTCGATTCCCAGGTCGGGCAAAGTGTTATTGGGTTTTTCCGTCAGGAATTTCTCAGTAGCAGCCACGGAGTCTGGAATTGCGTGCAGTTGATCGCAATAGGCTCGCCGCCTATTACATGGGACTTAAACATAACTGGCGAAATGTGGGTGTGCTATTAGGTACACCTCTGTCTAACCCTTCACGGATTACAGGCGTGATATTATGTTATGTAAATAATCTCATAACCCAATCACAAATACTATTGTAGACGTTACACAATTTAGAGTTCATAATAAACATTGCTAGGTCCCTTCGTAGGTCATAATCTCTCAAAGGACTATATTAAATTCCATTAAACGCAAAGCCTGAAAAGGTTCGCCGAAAATAAAACGAGTCCGTATTTGAAGAGGTTTTTATTAAAATCCTTTTATTTCGTGTCACTGCTTTATATTCTAGTACAAGTCTTAAATAGTAGGTAGAACTTAATAATAATTTAATAGATGGTTGGGAAGGCGCGAACATATTTAGAGATTGTTATTTTTTTTTTGCTAAAATAACAATAACATGCAACGTCGTCTTAGCTTACTTTGTTAAGTACGAGTAAATCAATCAAATCTATGACAAACACAAAAAAGTATCAAAGTGTGCATGTCCTATTTATTGCTGTCATGGAAAGATAAAAATAACAAAATTTATGACACAAAGAAAAAGAAAACAGTCCTTAATGGCGTTTAGAATAATATCAAATAACATAGACACAAAATTTAAAAGCTGTCATTTCCAAAAACATGTAAGCATAAACGATGAAACATAGATTTATCATAAAAGTCTATTACATTTAAAAATGGCTTTTAAAAAAACCATCCCTAATGCACTGTTTACAATAACTCGTTCCCAAACAACAAACATCATTACATATTTATTGGTTTCAACGAAAGCAAACGAACATTTAAACGAATGAAAAATTGCATTGACCTTAATTAACATCAATAGAAGTTGCGCGTTCGACAAATCGTACAAAAGAATTGATGTCAGCTTCGAATTCAAATTTGGTACAAATTGGGCAGTTTGTGGAGTAACTGAACTGAGTATAGCTGCAGATTTGACTCAACAATGCATGTACAGTCAGCCCCAAAAAGATGTAAACACGGACAAGGAACCACTTTATTATCTATAACCATTATTCCATAATCAAGTTTCTTGTTCGTGTTTACATCTTTTTGGGGCTGACTGTACGAAGTTTGGGACTAATTTCAAACTTGCTATAATTTTGAACTCTAAAACTATCAGAAATGCACGATGTTTAGATTGTTACAATACCTGCGATGAACGGAAAGGAATATAAGATTATACAAAATAAGAAACTGATGTAAAGCATAAGTGTATTGAAACTGGTCTCTATCTATTGGATATTGAAATGCTGGCAACATTCAGAGGAACTCCTTTTCTTCTTTTTTGAAATGTGAGCAAATCAAAATCCTTTTCAATAGACATAACATGCGTATTTCTAATAAAAACTTTGACTGAGTGAATTGCTTCGCAAAATTTGATTATTTAAAATCACTTCTAAGGCTTGACGTTAACAGCAAAACTTCTGAGAATCAAGTAATTAAAGGGTCAATTAGGTCACGGCTCAAGTTCTGGGACAAAACCGTCTGAAAACAATGAAAGCAAAAAAATATCAAGAAACTTGAAAAAAATCAGATTTTTCCTAGAACAATAACTTTGATATGAAACCTTATTTTTCTGAAACAATAAAGTCCTTGGTAGGCGATAGCCACGTGACATGTAACGTGGCACTGAGCGCCAGAATTGCTATGCATTAGTAAAACCATGCTTTGGTTCACGTGTCACGCGGCAGAGTAATAAACTCCTGGTCAAGAGCTACATGCTCAAGTTAGGGCTACCGCACACTTGCGACAAGACTGTCTTTAGACTGACAATTACCCTACTAGTGCGAGCGAGTCGAGCATAGTCTGTCTCGCTGGCACTGGTAGCATAATTGTTTGTCTAAAGACAGTCTTGTCTCAAGTGTCCGGTATCATCTTACCCAAGTATCCAAGTAATATCTTATCCAAGTTTTGGGACAGCCTCTATGGAGAAAAATAAATAAAAAAAGTGGTGGTGAGCATGCTACGAGTCACCAAGACACGACTTACGGAACAATGGACGCGTCGCAAGTCACATCACCCAAGGCCGTGGACGCGGCCTAAGTTAAACAAATAGCTGTGTGGCTCCGACCATAGGAATACCTACCAACCCTCAGCTGGCAAAAGAATTTCACAGTGCAGAGTAATCAGTGTAATTCTCAACGAGATTCAAATACTTCTGCGGTCAAATGCCATGTTTGAAAAATAAACTTTGTGAAAGGTATGCAATGAACGTAAACGATTTGTACGTGCTGGAGTTAAAAGAAATTAAAATAGTAGCCTGATTTCTACAAAGTAATAAAATGTTTCAATTATAAACTCTAATGACTGGACTACAATAACGAAGAATAATTATTTTAGTTTTACTAATTGATACCCACCGTAGTTAGTTCAGACGCCCTTTATGTAGGTACCTAACTTAGATAAAAGACGTTGAAGAAGTAAATAAAATATACAAAAGGAGCAAGACTTATTCATAATTTCACCTTTTCAAGAAGTTTTCATCTATTTCAATTATTCAGAACGCAATCAACGCGACCTGTTTTGCAACAAAATGGAAAATTGTTGGGTCACAGAGCCGCAGTTGAGAAAATCCTAAAGGTCAGTTTAATTTTAGTACCTACTGCTGCTACGTCTCCAAATTTAGAATGTATGCCAGGTCAAGCGACGACAGAAACTTGAGACTTTGTTAAATTTAGAGAAATGCTCTACTCAGGTGGATTAAAACTTTTCGAGGAGAAGCCAGTAATAAAACTTAGTGTATCTCCACGACGCTACTTGAATTTGTGAAGAAAACTGAGATGGATTTAATCAAAACTAATAAAAACGTTCAACTGTTAAGTGTAAAGAAGTTCAAGGTTGTATTTTTCATAACTGCTATTGTCGTTTAGAACTACTTTGTTCAAATCAAGTTTGAAGTACAATATAAGATAATGATAATTCATGGAGACGACAATCTGAAAATGTTTGTGAGATTAAAAAGAATGCTGATTTTTTTTAGTTCTTGAGTAATAACAGTAGTTAGAGAAGATTCAATAAGGCATATTGAAGTCCACCGGAAATAGTTGGCAGTTAAGACAGACTGCATACTGCTGGTATCGACCAAAACGGTGCAATAACCTCTGGAGACTGAAATCCATCGCTTTACTCTAATACTGAAGATACTATCAAATTATCTAGCAATTGAATGTCAGAAACCTTGGTAATAAAACAATCTGACAGATAAGTGAAGGAAGATACACAATTAGATAAGTACATGACGCGAATGAAGCAAAGAAACATTTCTGGAATCAGCCAATAAAATATGTGGATAAAGCCTAAAACTCAATAACAGGACTAAATAACGTCGTACTCGGACGGAATGTGAAGACCTTATACAATTTTGATAATAATGAATGTATTAGAATATCTTAGCTTAAATCTACATGCTATACGCCTTTGATCGTCGAATGGCACAAAAATATTATTCTTTACACGCGAGCACATCGCAGGCACGATTGATTTGTGAGTCCTCTATATATTTACATAGTATTGTAATTGATTTTGTCGTTACAGGATTAGGTATAGTATCATAAAATATATTTTTACCTTAATCAACTATGTACATGTTAATTTAAACAGTATTTGGGTTTGATGACAAACGTCTCGATTCTAAAGATAGATTTTGGTATCGATTCAGTTGGGTACTACCATGAGTTTGATTTCAGGCGATATGAGATTGGATCGAGAATTAGAACAGTCTTGTGTGAAGTTAATAATGAAGTTTAAAATGAAGCAGACTATTATTTCCTTATTCATAACTTGTGAGATGAATCCAATAGTGAAATGATTAATCTAATCAAATACCTAGAAAAAGCAATAATGATTGAATAAGACAATGAACAACTTTGGAATGACAAAGAGTTCATTAGTTCTACAGAAACCTTGCCATCATTCTGTCGTGTTTAAAAACAGTTGCTACATTTGTAGTTAAACCCATAGTACCACTCCTTGTAAGCGTCATTTTGTATTCAAATTGATGTACAATGTGATTGTTTGCTATTGTGAAGGCCCTTTCTATTGTATCATTATTAAATTTAATAGCCCTTGCGTAACTTAGCTGTCTTACGTCACTTTCGGGTAACCTCCTTAGAACAACGACAATGTCCGAGGAATGTTAAAGGTTTACATTTTCATCGATAACTTGAGAATTGGAAGGTGTAAGTGTTTTAAGGCTTATGTCTTCTATGGCCTTTGAAATTTGACTCAATTTATCTTTAACAAAGTTAGCGTATAAAATGTTATAATTATTACGATAGTTAATATCTAGCCTTTGTATATCAAACTGGATGGTAAACCTAACTTTAATATTAAACCCTAAAGTGTAGTACTAGAATAATAATATGAAATAATTTACAATTTAAAGCTAATATGTACAAAGATATAACAGTATTTGGCCATTAAAATATACTACTACATTATTTAGAATACTCGAGCAAGAGTTGTATCTAAAATTGATAAAGAAAGGATTGATATTAATAAAAACAGTTAGCACTCGGTAAATCTAACATTACTTATTTGAGAAAATACACCCTGAAATCAAGAAATAACAAAATCTATAATGTGGTAGCAGCTTAACGTAAAATAAAAGCAAACTGCTATGGCCAACTAAGATGAGAATGATATTACAGAATAATTTGAGCAGAATTTATTAATATCAACCTTATCTAAAATTAATAAGTTTGCTTAGGATATTAGCGTAGACACGAAGGACGTACTCGACAGGGCCAAATTATTAATAGTAGATAAATTAAATTACTACGTTACAAATTATTTTCCTAAAAATGTACGTAAACGATACTCTAGTTCCGTATTGAGGTAAGCAATTTGATTGAAAAATCAATGGAAGAGTTATAGAGGCAATTCAAGCAATTTATTTAATTCTAGTCGAATCGAATGATATAATATATAGTAATGTTGATAAATAAATAAACCTTAACGACAATGAAATCGATAACAAAATCAATAGTTTTGATACTTATAATAGCACCACACGTCTAAGATTTGCGCTTAACGCACTATTATAGCTACTAGTACTCGTATGTTTACAATAGATATGAAGAGAAGAGAAGACTAAGCTACTGGAAATATAGAAAGTTATCATTAAACTTATCTCTATATTCAATAATTAATTGGTACCTTTCGAATCTCACACCACGAAACTTCAGTGAAAGCATATCAAAGCAATCAAAACTTTACAAAATTAACGAGTTATATAAAAAGCTACATTTCAATGCGCTTAGGAATAAAAAAAATTGGTTGTTTGTAAAGTAGGTTTACGATCGAGATGTTTACGTGATAACGTCTTATTGGTGATATAAGTTTTTGGGAAGTAAGGAATTAATGAAGATAACAATTTTTTCAAATTTGTATGCTGCTAGAGTGAGAGAGACGGAAGATCGGTCCACTCACTCGAACGCTATGCCAGCCTCCGCTCGTAAGGATTCCGCGTGACAAGTTTCACGGAATGACTGGCAGCGCTCGAGATGAGACGGGAGATCGGTCCGTCTCTCTCTCGTTATACCTGCGATCGCGCTCGTGAGGTTTTGGTGTGACACAAGTTTCGGAACATGTCACCCGACTAAAACGATTTTAAAGACGTTATCACGTCAAAATATTTGAACAAAACAATTCTGGATCCAAACGAGATTTTACAATTCAAAAATTCAAGTCTTTCATTTTAATTTAGGAGACATCGTTCCAAGCGTTATCGTGAAAAATATTGATTATCGCTTGAAATTCAGGTAAGAAAGTTATAAAATTATAACACACAAATGACCTTGATAGTCGTAGATTAAAATACATATTATTGGTCCTTGAAACCCTAGACATATGGAGTCCCATTATCCACTTAAATTAAACGTTAGTTATCGTCAGCCGTCTTGGACTTCTCGGTCTATTCAGGTTTGACCCTGACCCTCTGCAATGAACTTGGACAGACCCTTGAGGCATGTCAACCGCTGAATGTAAACTTGCAGCTCTTGAAGTTCTTGGCGATGGAACTACTCTGATGTCGACTGCGCTGTGTAAACTGGCTGCTCTTGACGACCTAGGCGTGTGGTGGGACATTTCTGACGGTGTGATGAGGGCAGGGATGTCGGCTGCTGAGCGGGATCGTCTTGGAGGACTCTCTGGTATGAGCGCCATACCGCCCATACCCATGCTACTTACGAAGACTGAGTTCTAGAAGTTGGGAAAGAGTACAAATAATCGTGTATTAGTCTTTTGCCAAACGAAGGTGCAAAGTGCATTGAATTTTCCGTTAAAAGGAAAAGTAGATCTACTTGTGACACTGTACATTCTAATGATACAAAACTTGGTGTTGTCTACCCAAGCTTGTGTTGTTATGCTACTCAAAATATTAATTGTAGCACCTAAACATTTAAAGCTCAATTTTGAATGTGAGAATCTCGTCAATGTTACATTTTTTTGGTTTCCGAGGTAAGTTTTCGATATAAGATTTATAATTTAGATAGTCCTTACCTGCCGCGGTCTGTGGGACAGGTATCCGCATGGTTGATAAGATGGGAATGATGCCCCGTAGTCGTATGACACACAGCCGCGTGACAGGGATGCTCGGTGCTGTACAAAGCAGTGTTTAATTACCATAGGTCAGATAGGTATTGCAATTATAACAGGTGATGAAACCCAAAAAGAAATAATCATGATCATTTAAATCCCTGAACTAAAGACTAAATGCTGAAGAGGACGTGTAACTACAGTACTCTATGGATGCAACTAGACTGTGAAGGTCAACCGAAGACATTGACAAAAAAATTTATGTAATCATCGTGTTTCTGAACGCATAGACGTAATTCTATGTTTTGTATTGCTACACTTTGTGTAAGTGTACAGTGGTCACAGTTCTATTGCGATTTAATCATCGTGTGTTCGTATGTCCGAGGATAGACGATGATTGCCGAAGCGCATACTTTTCTTTAGAAATCAGAATGTACACTGTACAGTGTATCTATCATGGGATTTAGGTTTCCGCATTTAGTCCTTGAAGTGGACCATTGTGAGTGATCCATGGTGGCCGATTACTCCAACCAGCCCACCTCCCTTTAGAAGCAGATCAAACTTGCCGGTCTCCTCAGGGCATCTGATTACTCTTTAGGGATTGAAGAACTAAGGCACTGTCGGAGAGTATTCAAATATTGCTATCCGTAACTTCCCTGGCCTCTATAGCGTGTGCCACTTGGATAATACCTACACACTCTGCTTAGTAAATAGAGTTGAGCATTCCAAATGGTTTGGATATCTTGATGTTTAGGTCGTCGGAGAACACCCCGACGCCTGTCCCATCGTCGGTTTTTGATCCATCAGTGTAGATTCTTAGCTCTTTTGTACTTGAGTAGTCAACGTTGTAACGTTGCCAGCTTCCTTTTCTTTGTGAAGAGGACGAGCTCGGTTTTGGTAGGGTTCACTGCTAGTGGAATCAGACTAGCAGTGAACCCTACCAAAACCAGTCTTCTACTATCTTTAGGGCTTGGCGCATAAGGTTGCATAGTGTGTTTTCGTGTGTGCCTTTTATTATTATGGTCAGATCATCAGCATAGCCCACCGTGTAGTAGCCTCCGCTATTGAGACGTTTTACGAGGTTCCATAGTAGTGGCGAAAGGACACCACCTTGGGGGCAGCCCTTCGCCACTATGGCTCTACTGGTGTCGTTTACCGTAACTTGTACGGCTCTCAGTCGGAGCATAAATACAGCTGTACAGTGTATGGAGTTGGCACATTTTGAGTCTACAATCGACGTTTATCACAGTCTAGATCACCCATGCGGGATTTATTGTCTCTTCCTCCCATTCAGAATTTGTCGTCAATTGCAAAACCTATTCCAACCTATATTCATTACTACAAAACTTCTTACCAAGCCAATCCTATGGTGGGCAAGGATAGTGCTTGTGAAGAACTTTAACATCATGTATAGATGTCAAAGTTTTATCATCATATGTTTTTATTTGTTGGTGGACTGAATTTTCAGTTTCTGTTGTATTGTTATCTTTGCTTTTAATTTGAATGTTATTAACAAGCAATAAAAAAGGAAGGAATAAGGGTTTTGTTAATTTAAGTAAGATATCACCAATCCGCCTTCAACAAGGCGTGGTGATCAATGCTCATGCCTTCTGCTAATGAGTAGGGGTCTTTGCCTGTCCTCAGATTCTTTGGACACGTTGCCCGCAAAAATGGAGCTCCAATAAGCGCTCAGTTTAAATATTTTTATTTTTGTACGAAAATTTGATGAACTAAAATATGATGAATTTTTAAAAGTCATAGAACAAAAGTTGTTGATTATTATGTTAGTAACACAGTCCTGAGAGGTTGTCGGTGTTTTACAAATAACCCTGTATACATTTTTACTATTGAACGTACGTGAACTCATTCAATAGCCTAAATATCGAAACCCCTAAGAGAAAGAAGTGAATTTTTATAGATAGAAAATGCAGTCCACCAATAATGATACGGTTGTCATCAGACAATCTAAAATTTGTGTTGTTTCGAAATGAGTCTGAATTGCGTGTACACTAATTAGGAGCGAGAAATACCTTACAATATCATTATAATTAAGACATTCACTTTCTGCAGTTTGCTGTAATAGAAAAGGTTTGCGTTGTACTGCCTGCAAAATAATTTCCATGGGTTGCTTTTATTATATTATGCAAACGCTATAATGCTAATCTATGTAATTTCATCGTGCGTTTACTATTCGGTACAACTCCGCCTAATCCTTGGGAGATTACTGGCGTGATGTTCTGTTTTAGAGAGTGATAAGTGTGGACGGTCCCTTAAGCCGGCCATAGATGACAGGTTAAACATGACAGTTTTAATGTGGATGCAAAACCTTCATGCAAAACCGAGATCTATAGAGGACACATTCGTAACTGCAAGCCAGTTGGTCTGCTCATTTGCAAGTATGGCATCACCGGCAATACACGATGATATGGTTGCTTTAGTGGGTTTATAACTTGTTATAAAAATAGAAAACCACTGAGAATTGAGAGCTGTGCATGCGATCTGCCACACACGTTCGGTGCGCGGTACGACTGCGCAGGCATAACCGAGCGGAAAAAATACCTATTTCGATAATCTCTAGGTTACATGTGCCAGGATAACTGTACAGTTTTCTGCTATACACGTTCATGCATGCCTGAACAATTTGACTGTACAGGCAAAATTGCACATGCATACCTAACCTATCGTCTATGGCTTATCGGCTGATGGTTTATGGCTTTAAAGTTCTCATTTCACTTTTAAACTTTGTGCGCCATTTTCTCACTCTAAATAGGCGAGACGACAAAAAACATCTAATTAGTCCGTCAGTTAGATTATCAAAAAATATTTGACCCGTGTTTTTTCTTTTGTTACGTAAACCAAAATTGACGAAGATATGACGCTTTTAAAGTTCTCAATACGTCACGCCTAGATATAATTTTTAGATAGTTCTGACGTCACGAGCCCCCACTCCCGAGTTTTGATGCGTTTTATCTTTTGTCAATAATCATTGATTTACAAAAACAAAAAATCGGGTCCATTAATTTCCAATACTCTAACTGGCAGACTAAATAGATTTGCATTTTTTTGATACTGTCGTCATGCCTATTTTGCTACAAATTTTTTTTTTTTTTTTAACAACATCATCTGAATAAATAGTTATTTTTTCTCAAGTGTCAATTAGTGCTGGCATGCAAACAATAATAGTAACTTACGTGAGGAGGCACGACTACTGAGCTTTCAGCTAAAGCACAACTCTGACGATGTGCCTGCTGGAACTTCGGCTGATATGGCTCCAGCATTCTAAGGGAAACAACGTTTATTTGTAGTAAAGTAAGCAATGATAATAATACTTCCAGGACTTTTTCAGTTGTAGATCGAAGCTTTGGTGGCAATAGGCTCGCTCCCCCTTACATGGGACTCTAAAGTAGGATACAAACGGTACGTTACGTTTTTCTTAAAAACTTTGAAGTATATGATGAATTAAAAGATTTTGTAGAAGCATGGCTACTCGGAATTTAAAACGGTACATTATCATCATCTAAGTATTGTGCGACCAAAGGAGACAATTTTTTTTGTTTGGAGATTAGGCCACCCACATAAATTGTAGCGTTTAATAATTAAACGTACATTGATTTCTTCCCTAAAATATCTAGATTACAGTGGTTATATTAGCTAAGCCTTGTCTAACCGGAATAAATGCGAAAACTGCAAAAACACTTTCACGAAAATCGAAATAAACAGAAAGAGTAAATGTCAAACTATTGAAGTTGTCTGTCAACCACTAAAAAGGCGGATTTACAACGCTCCGTGCCACGTTGATTGTTTAAACCATCTACGCGATAGCGTAAACCTTAAAAAATAGCATTAAAATGCTCACAGTTTAATAATTATTTCTTTCTAAATTCTATTCTGTTTTAATTTATGCAGATATGATTACCACTGGGTACCGTACTTTTTTTGTAAACGAAAAAAAACGTCCCTATTCACGTAAGTATTTTCTATCAAATGACATTGACCACAACAGGAATGATTTGACTCGCAAAAAGATATCATAATATAACTTTTTATTATGATTTTAAGATTCCGGTTTCGTTTCTGTGTAATCTTTCGTTTGTTACTATGATAAAACTGTTACTTATTTCTGGTGTAATATGAATAATAAACGCAACATCCAAGTGGGCCTAAAAAAAATTGTCTCCTTTCGACGAGTTTTTTCTGATCGGACCTACTGCGGCTAAATAATCGGATGCAACTAAATATCAGTTATAGTTTACATGGGGCTGCAAATCTGACCATTACACTGAACTCCTACTTAAAACCTACAGCTAACCTTAATTAAAGTTTTACTCCATTAAATAATCTAAGACATGCATAAGCTTTATCTAAAAAGATTTATCTTAAAAGCCACAATACCCGATATCAGAATTCCGAAAATTCTTTTTATTGTTGAACTGACAAAGAGTAACCTTTTCAGCAATATTTTGATCAAACTATTTACTGTTGCTTACGACAAAGCCCCTGAAAGTGAATTAGATTTTTGTGCCCTTCTTCTGGAAAGGTCTAAAAGGTATAAAACTTGGAGGAATAGTGTTATTAACTTTTTATGGGCTCTTCCAAACAAATTAGGTTCATGACTCGGTTGAAAATTCGTTTTAGTTTTGAAACTAGCGAGGTATTTTTAAATGTATACAGGATGTAACAATAAAATCAAGAGCTCTCGTGTGGGCTCAGACCATGTTACTGAACAGCTTTTGTTCTATGACTTTTTGAAATCTTTCAATCATTTTGTTTTACGAATTCGAATCGAAAATCGAATTTCAATTCATGGAACAAATGTCCAGTTTCATGATCCAAAAGACCACAGGGTAGGTCTTGCGTTTATTATTTTACACCTTGTATGTTGTATTAGATAAAGTTCAGGACATCTAAGTATTTTTTGTCTGATCTGCTAGCTACAAAATGACTGTTATTTTAAAGATACAGCATTTCTTTACTTTGCTATTGTGTTATGTTACTGTTAGCTCACACCATCTCTCTGTTGGGCAAAGCCATTTCCTCATGACTTTTTTGACCAAATAAAACTTACTTACTTAATTAGATCTACTTAATTAGTCTTTTATCAAGAGAATCATAAGTTTCTTCTCATCTCAGAGAATATTTGCTTACATGTAAAATGAACAGGAGTTTGTTATCTTACATTTTTAGCTGGTATAAGTTCTAGACGCCTGATTAATATATTTAAGAGAAAGTTCTACTTTTAAAGTATATTCAAGACTACTTTCATTTCCAAAGTTAGGTGTTCTGAACTTTGGGTTTACAAACAAAGTTGGACTGCTGTCAGATTTAGCTCACGTAAACCTAACTTTGAGTCTATGAGTAAAATCTAGCTAGGTAGTTTAGCTGAGTGCATCTATACACCATTAATTTTAGGTCGTTCTGGAACCGAAAGCCATTAAACTCAATCATCGAACTCGGAACGATTGGTACTGCTTTTTTTTTCAAATAACTAAAAAAAAATATAAATGTAATTTTTCGTGATCTTTTTTTTTATCGTTATTTTTTGAAAATAAAAATTTAAAATTATTACTAGAAAATTAAAAATTTAGAATTATTACTAGAAAATTAAAAATTTAGAATGATTACTAGAATTATTATTATGTAAGTGCTTAAATTTAATTTAATGTATTTTAGTGTTATAAGTGTAACTATGTAAATATTCGTATGCCTCGACTAGCGGCGGATATGTCCTGTCCTGCTATTTTTATTTAACAACTCTGTGCCTACCTTAACCAACGAATAAATGTCTTTGTCTTTGAATAAAACCACGAAAAATTTAAATTTCATTTTTTTTAGTTATTAAAAAAAAAAACAGTCCCAATCGTTCCGAGTTCGATAATCGAGATTATGGCTTTCAGTTTCAGAACGACCTAAAAATAAGCGTGTTTAAAAGAGACTGAGCACAGATTAGTCCAAATTAAACTATCAATAATGTTATAACATAATCTTTGTACAGATTGGCAGCCAGCACATCTGACGAATTCGGGAAAATTTGAAAGTTTCGGGAAGCTTGGTGTGCTAGCATAGCGTCTGTGCATTCTGGGTACTCATTTATGATTTGAACCTGTAACACATTACTTTTGAGTATCGTCATGGATGATCGGCTAAAGCCGCCAGCGCCAGGCCAGCGCAAACCGGGGCGCATGATGGCATGGCAAGGCATTTCATCTTTCATCATCATCATCACCCACAGCCCAAATCTCAAATCTTTATTACATTCCATATGTATTACATAGATGGTGTAATCAAATAATAAAAAGCAAACAATATAGACCCTGTCGGGCACAGCAACATTAGGAGAGAGGAAGAGGGCTAAGTAGCAGTTTAATAATATTATTATTAGTTATTAAATGTGTTATTGGGTGTATAATTATGAATTTATAAATTATTAGAATATTAGATCTGTGCATTATGTACAATATATTATATAAATAATTTCTATTTATGTATTGTATCAAAATAATCTACCCGCCGTAATAATCTGCCCGACTTCACCCACTGCTGGGTATAGGCCTCTCTTTGTTGGTGCCAAGCTCCTTTTAATTAATATATCATATTAGCTTTTAATTTAAACGACCTTAAATTGCAAGATAGCAAACTCCTTATACACGTAAGCGAATTTAAAAATATTCGCTAAGTTGAGAAGGTAATTTTAATTTTCTTCCAATTTCATCTTTACCCAACGTAATTTACGTTGGGTACTTATTCAGTCGTAACAAGATACAGTTTCCAATATTCAATGCCACGATCTCTAAACATTGGAATTTATATCTTGTTACCACTACCTACGTATAAATTTACGTTGGGTAAAGATAAAAGCCCTGCCGTGTTGTGCCTATATAGTGTGCCCTGACCTATACTTGACCAAAGATGCTAAGCGCTTTGTACAGACCAGCACATCAAGGGTAGGTACCAAAACTGTAAAATTTTCCCAATCAACCTTGAACTTAATGATTTAGCGATAAAGTTGAAAATCTATTAAAAGAAAGACAGATTGTAGTACTTGATATGCTGGTGTCTGTACCATGGCCTTGATCTAATAGTATTCATTGAATCTGATACAAATTCTGTACTCAGTCTCACTATAATAGTGCAATGAAAAATAAAACAAAATAATACTACGTACAGTTTATAGACGCACCTGATCTTGCCCCAACGATTGAAGAACAGTGCTATAGCGGCCACCCACAGTAGGAGGACGAACGCTACTATGAGGGCTTCTTCTGCTCTCACTACGACACCGCTGCCACCTATTGGAGAAATTACATGATAAACATATTATTGTTTTATCCAGAAGTGGAACAGAACAGGCTTATAAAAAAATATGGGATAGTTTCATTACTATTTGCCTGGCTTTCTCCCAATCGTTGGGCTCGGCTTCCAGTCTAACGGGATGCAGCTAAATACCAGCCCTTTTTTTTTTCTCGTATGGGAAATCATCGAATGACTCCCCCCGCTCTGGGCGGAGCAGGACGGAGTGTCAGACTTTTGCTGACTAAAACCCATGCATGTTCCTTCATCGCCCTTTGTTTTCTGGGGCTACGGTATCTCTTTCGAACAGTCCCGCAGCCCCGGTAGGCATCGGCCCTTGCGGACCCCTTCCTTTCTGCTGACATCTCTACCTGCTACGATCCTTACGTACTCATTTTGCCTCGTCCACAAAAGGAAGGGATCCCACTTCCTTTTTACTAACTCTCTTTGAGGCGCGCGTGGTACACGAACGCACTGTCAACACGGCCTGTTGTCATGAGACGGACGGCGAGCTAGCCCATAGCTCTCCGTCCACAGGCCCACGCCTACGGTGGCCGGGGGCCACGTGGTGGCCCCCAACGCCCGGGGCGTCTCCCGCGGCGGCCGGGACGTGAGGTTCTCTCCCTCTCACGTTCCGCCACCTCCTTCTCTAGCATGACTGCTTCGCAGAAGGAGGTGACGGCGTCCCGTTCCGTCTCGCTCCGGACCATGGATTGAACCAGGGCCGGACGCGAGAGGTCGCCGCCGCCGATCGCCTAAATACCAGCCCTCATGGAGTGACTGCCTAATTATACTCAACAACCCAGGTCGACCACTTGGTAAGATTGGTTGTCCGATTTTCGGGTTTTTACCTAGCCCTAACGACTACCAAAACAAGCCAATACCAATGGTTCAGCGTGCCTTTCGTGTGATGAAAGGATCTCAGTATGTAATAGATGGTCACCCATCCCAGGAACGACAGTAACAAGCATAGCCTAACTTTGAAGATGAACCTATCTAGATGTTATTATTAAGCCACGTGAGCCCAAAATAAGTAACGGCAGTTCAAGTATGAGTTCTTAATTAATTTAATACCAATTGAACATAAATCTACAATGCATTGTATCATATTTATTCGTCTTAAAAAAAACTACAAATAAACGCAACAGTGTACTTCCAAAATGAATGGAAACAATCGTCAAGTAACAAAACAAGAAGACCCAACAAGGGCCCAAGTTAGTAAGTTGATGCAAAGCGTCTCTGACGGCCATTGTGTACCAATCAATTCCATCAGTCTCCCTTTGTGTTTGAATTTGGAATAGGCGCTCTCTATGGGTAGAGTCACAGGGACCTGTCCCACCGTTAGCGACAAGCGAGAAGCGAGTAGATCCAGCGGTTAAACCGACGTTTGTTAGACAGAGTTCTCGCTGGGCGGCAGTTTGAACAACGAACTATCAACTATTAAAACATACCTTTATTAAATATACCTACACTTTTACTATATATATAGTAAAGGTGTACTGATTTGTACGTCTCTTAAGCGAATAATAAAATATTATAGTTAAAAAAGAAAAAAAAACATAATTTTATTTTTCTTATTTTTCTCAGCAAAACCTTCTAGTTGATACTTATATCATGGGATTGTATAACAAAATAATTAGTCCGCCATCTTTGTGAATCCACCATATTAGATTTAGATTTTCTATTTATTTAGATTTTCAAAACTAAACATGTATGCAAAATTTCAGCTCAATCGGAAACCGGGAAAGGGGTCAAATTTAACTTCTAAATTTTTTTACATAGTTACAGATGAAGCTAATAAAAGCGTGTTAAAAATTGTCGTTAGCTAGCCGCGCACTTACCGCCATTTACAATAACTTACTAACAGGTAACGGAAGGTTGCTATCTCTAACTGTTTGACATTTAGCTTACGGACCGTTAGAAACAAAACGTCAAAGAAAAGCTTTCTTTGTTTTTTCTTTGAATCACAGTTCCCCGAATGACAGGTAGGTGATGCGGATAGGATATTCCAAGCTAACTTTGTTTAGAGAAACACCGATAGCTCGTAGCTATTTATATTAGTACTAGCTGTTGCCCGCGGCTTCGCCCGCGTGATATTTGGTTACTGTCTCACTGAATCTAAATAAAGGGATAAATAGTATCCTACATGTAAATGAATCATTATCATCGTAATAACAATCACTGTCACAATCACTGTCACAATCACTGTCACAATCACTGTCACAATCACTGTCACAATCACTGTCACAATCACTGTCACAATCACTGTCACAATCACTGTCACAATCACTGTCACAATCACTGTCACAATCACTGTCACAATCACTGTCACAATCACTGTCACAATCACTGTCACAATCACTGTCACAATCACTGTCACAATCACTGTCACAATCACTGTCACAATCACTGTCACAATCACTGTCACAATCACTGTCACAATCACTGTCACAATCACTGTCACAATCACTGTCACAATCACTGTCACAATCACTGTCACAATCACTGTCACAATCACTGTCACAATCACTGTCACAATCACTGTCACAATCACTGTCACAATCACTGTCACAATCACTGTCACAATCACTATCACTATCGTCGTTATCACAATCATGACCATCGTAATCATAATCATTATCATCGTAATCACAATCATCATCATCACAATCACAATCATTATCATCACATCTTCTGGATCTCAAAATAAATGCCATATTCGTAATCAGCACCCCTGATAATCTCGGTATCGACACCCATATTGATTTTTAGACATTTCAACCCGATCGCACCCCAACAGGGGATGTTGGTATTTCAGGTCCGCTTCATTAAACCTTAAAATCGTTGTTTTGTAATACACGCGACCCGATACACCATACACACTATACCCATGTTGATTTTCAGACTTTGTCACCCCATTTCTCCATATTAGGGGTTGAATTCTGAAAAAACCTGAAATGCAAATGTTTTCTCATTTATCAATGGGAGCACTCCTGTGAAGTTTCGAATAAAATAGACTAACTAATCTTGTTTCCCCATACAAACTTTGGAGCCCCGTTTAACCCCCTTAGGGGTTGAATTTTGAAAAATCCTTTCTTAGTGCACCCCTAGACCACATAAGAAACCTACTTGCCAAATTTGGAATCTGTAGACCCAGCGGTTTGGGCTGTGCGTTGATAGATGAGTCAGTCAGTCAGTCAGTCAGTTTCTTCTTTTATATATTTAGATAGATTAGTTAAGACGTTACGTATTAACCAATAGTTATACGTAAGTATAAGTTATAGAAAACGGCCGCTACTCGACAGCGGTGGCGCAGAACCCTAAATAAGAGGGAGTAGGTAGCTCTTTCGATATTTAATTTATTTCGGCTGGATAAAAATGGAGCACTATTATTATGCGGATCAAATATATTCGACCTTTATAAAATAAATAAATGTAACTTGCATGCAGTTTTCCTAGCATGAGTTCGCCATTAAATTGTCCGTTCCAGATTGATTTGAATAGATCACTAAGTTATTTTTACTTTATTTTTTTCAAATCAAGTAGAATAAAACGTCACGATATGTGGCAAACTCAGATGCTGAGATGAAGATTAATAGAGAAGTATGGAAGAAAAAGACATGCTGCGCCGACCCCAAATAAATTGGGATAAGGGCAGGAATGAAGTTGGCCTTACAGCTGCTAGGTTGAAGTGGAACTGGGCTGCTCACGTCTGCCGCATGTCGGAGGAGCAATGGGCAAAAATTACCACTCAGTGGATACCAAGTAGCAGGAAACGACAACGCGGCAGGCCCAGAAGGAGACGGCGGGATAAGCTAGACTCTTTCGCAAAGGATTGGCCTACAATCGCATTAGATCGCGAAATGTGGAAGGAGGGAAGGGAGGCCTTTGCCTTGCAGTGGGACAATATAGGCTTATAATATAATAATAAAGGGCAGGAAAATGATGATGTGTTCCAAACTCAAAGTCGAAATCGAGTCGTGCTTGTTGTATGTTTCAATAGATTTTAAGCTAGAAATGCCAATTTAGAGCTAACTTGCATCTTGGCTGTACCTACATCCACTTTGCAATAACTGTCAAAGATTGAATATGTATATGACATAGATAACTAAGTAATCTGAAGCTCAAGGCAAGGTATTGATTCGATTTGTATCCACAAACCGTAAAGTGACAGGCAGACGTCAATTCAGTTAACAGTTAACCCTGAAAATACTGTTTCAGACCCAGTTACACTGTTAACGGGTTAAACGTCAACTATTATATTGTTGAAAAGTGAGTTAAAACGTTCTGTGGCCGGTTAACAAAATATACAATAATATTTATTACTTCTCAAACATTGTGTCATACATAAATTGAGGCAGCCCCAGTAAGTTACAATAGTACTTGTGTCGGAGCTGTCTCGCTCTTCCCGTAAGTGGTATCCTAACAATGAAAATGAAGTCAACGAATAGAATAAAAATACAGAAAGAAATTAAATAAATGATACTTAATTAATTAATTACATAAGCAGCTCTCTTTGTGTTTTGTGCGTGCGTGTGTATTTGTGTGCGTGTGTGTGTGTTTTGTTTGTGTGTGTGTGTGTTTGTTTGCGTAACGAACAGGATTTTTATAATAATTTTGAAAGCGAATTTTTTTGTGGATAAACTCTATAATCTGTTAACATTGCTTACATAATATTATTAATTTCTTAATTATCTGTCATTGACTGTGTCATTCTTTAGTTAGAACCACTAAACAGATTTAGCTATATCCTTTCTTTATTTTTAGTTTTACAATTTTGTTTTCATGTAGTTTTGTATTTTTTTTTTTGCCTTTAAGTACTGTTTGTAAAAGTAATAACTTGAAATACATAATATGTAAGTGCTGTGCACACCATAATATGTAAGTGACAAATTCACTCTAAATTTTAAGTATAATTGTTACATTACCCCAAAGAATATATTAGTGAATAAGTCGTTGGAGTGCCATAATTAAATAAATAAATAAATAATCTGTGGGCTTAGCGCGTAGTAAACGTAACGTAAATTCGACCTATTTAGAAATTTCCCGCTTAAGCCGTCCTTTGTTGTAAGTCCATTAATATCTATGGGTGGTTTACAATGAATACTGTTTTTTTTATTAGCCTATTCTTTCCCACTGCTGGGTTAAGGCCTCCCCCATTCCTTTGCAACTGTCTCAGTGTTTCGCCTTCTTAATTCTTATATATATTAATAACTTTAGTAACTGTCCTTTTCGTAAAAAGATGAAAAAAAAAGTACCTAAAAGATGGAGTAAAATTTTAGTTTCCTGAGAAGTTCGCGTTTACGTTACGTTTACGTCCTTCGTTCATGCTAAAGCCTCTGATTACATAAATTTATTGAGTAGCTTCCTTAAAGGCCACTTTAGCCGGCTTTTAGACCTAAAATTAGTAAGGTTTCATTCTTGGACGCTAGCATGACCTGACTTTTCTTGCCTAAAAATAGGAAGGTCCCAGGTTAAGATTAATATAGAATTTCTAAAATAGCATATCGTCGGAAAGCAGGCCAACCTCGACTTAAAATAGACCCAACAACAATGCCTGAAAAAGATTTTCTGTAGTCTATCGCAGTTCAAGCTAAAAACTTATGCTAAGAGTGCAAGAGGGCTTTGCTTTTTAGTATGATGATGACTTAATCACACAGCACGCAATACTGTACTGCAATTACTGTTCTTGTTAATATTCGAGTCCATTTTTAGGGTTCCGTACCTCAAAAGGTAAAAAAAGGAACCCTTATAAGATCACTCTCTTGTTCGTCTGTCTGTCCGTGTGTCACCACCGATTTTCTCTGGAACGGGTGGACTTAGCAAGTTGAAATTTATACCAGATAGTGAAGTCTATAGTCGCTTTAGGGTGTATAAAAAAATTAAGGTCCTGAGTTGACACGTTAAAAAGATATGGGCAAATTTAGATTTAAACAGAGTTTTGGATAGAAAACTTGCAAGTACCAAAATGTACCTTTTAACTTTTTTTATTTTTCTGAATTTTCCCTTTACTTGTGCTATAAGACCTTGCTCTTAACCAAAATTGACAATTCTAGGTCAACCGGAAGTTCCCTATAGGTTTTGGGCGAAAACCTATAAGGTACTTCCCATTGACCTAGAATCATGAAATTTGGCGAGAAGCAATGTCTTACAGCACATGTAAAGAGAAAAATCAGAAAACCGTAAATCTGTAGTTTAATAACAAAATACCCACAAGATTTATAGGGAACCCTCAGTGCGCGAGTCCAACTCGCACTTGGCCGATTTTTTATACATAATAATAATAATTATGGACGTGTGAAATGCAGGTGTGGCAATAACAATAATTAAGTAGAACGAGAACCGTCACGTGCGTTCGCCATGTCACATACGATATATATGTAGTGTTAAGGTCCGCTCATACTGGTAAGGAGGGGCTGCGGGACTGTTCGAAAGAGATACCGTGGCCCCGGAACATAAAGGGCGATGAAGGAACATGGATGGGTTTTAGTCAGTAAAAGTCTGACACTCCGTTCTGTTCCGCCCAGAGCGGGAGGAGTCATTTGATGATTTTTCTTTCGAAGAAAAAAAAATACTGGTACGGAAAATTACGGAAACTGGGCAGTCGATACGAAATTCAGTATTTTATTGGACTCTGACAGTACACTCAGACATTGAATTCTGATTGTAAGGCCGCGTTTCCACTATGTCGTGACGATTAATTTACCGTTGGTTTTTATTAGGCAAAAGTTGTTGACGACAGTAATCGCGTCGTCCTATATGTGAACACCTCCATTTAAATACACAAGCCACGACACTTAAAACTACACGATTATCTGTCGTAACGACAAAGTGGGTACGCGGCCTAAATAGTCGCCTCAGACTGACAAGTTTGTTTCGGCCGATAGTTGAGTCGGGGGCTAACTAAACGGTCGAGGAATGACGAATGCGCATATCAGAAGCGCAGTCCATTGACTGCGCTCGAACAATTTTGCGGATTTTGAAGAGAGCGCTCGCAGAGTAGTAGTAGTAGTAGTAGTTTTTAATTTCTTTTTTTTTCAATGTTTAATTTTTATTAGTTGATAATTTCACCATTTTATTTTATGTGTTTTGTCCTGTGCAGGTTAATAAATGCTTTTTCTTT
The DNA here is from genome assembly GCA_963853795.1 of Xestia rhomboidea. Taxonomy (NCBI): domain Eukaryota; kingdom Metazoa; phylum Arthropoda; class Insecta; order Lepidoptera; family Noctuidae; genus Xestia; species Xestia rhomboidea. The sequence goes on along the minus strand of OY970772.1, from coordinate 4,916,947 downwards.
CTTTCTTTCTTTCAGAGTCAGCCGATTAAACATTTGGCAAGTGTGCGTGCGGGATAAGAGCGCCATACTGATACAACGGTTGGCCGATAGTTGCAGTATAGTGTAATTTGAAGGCTAACGTTTAGCCCATCAAACTGATTTATATATGTTCATACTGATTAAGAGTCTGACTAAACTAGATAGAAAGCTTGTAGTCTGCGAGGACTCGAAGAGTACGGTGTCCGGAGCCGCGTCCGCAGTTACCCGCAATGGTTTGACCGAACATTAACGTTGCTGTGTATTAGAAGTTAGAACGCAACCCTTGAGGTCTATGATGCGCAAACGTACCATCACACAGGCGAGCCTTACTTAATTTTATCGTCACCAAGTCTCTGCTACTCACCGATGTCAGCTAAGGAGGCATTGACACGCGACGTGGAGGACGGAGGGTGCAGACGCAGCACCACTTCCGCGGGAGGGCCGCCCGTAGCACCGCTCCATTCTGTAAAACATTACATGTCTGGGAACTGAAGGCAGATAGTGACTGGACACTAAGTTTTTCTCTAACGTTGTGATCACAGATAACTTCAGGTGTAACCGAGGACCTAGATATCAGGCATATGTGACATTCGATCTTTCGAATTATTTAAAACGTTAGATAGTCCATTTTTTATTAGATTTTCATTTCTGAATAGTTCAAGAAAGTTGCATTTGATCACAAGCAACATAAAGAAAAATATATTCGAACCAGTACTGTTTTAAAATGAACATCATGTCTTAAAATGCGTTCTCACTAAACTGTTGGGATCTGCTTTCCACAACACATTTACAGAATGATGTGGGTATATTGTGGGTAGCAGTTTAGTAGTTCTTTGCAAGTCCAATAAAAATACATATAAATTAAATTCCAATGTGAAAATACTGTACCCAAGATATATTTTTAAAACAATTTATGTACCAAGTTCCAAAACACGCTCTAATCCTACATCTAGAACTTGTGTGGCATGCATTGGCTATAAACATGGCATGCAGTGGCCATAAATTTATCGTTATTTATGGCCACGAAGGCCTTTGGTAACAGAATAATAAAAGGCTACTCAGATAAATTTCTAGTAATATATTTTGTCACCTATACACTGGAATATTCTCATGGCTATAAGGTCGTGTATTCTTCATGAAAGGTGTAGGGGGAAAGTGTGAGGGATTTTGTGATCTATTATTAATGAATATATTTAATTTGTGAAGGTATAGTGCTGCTATTTTGCCATAACATGCTCCGTTGACGTCATAAAATCCCCATGAATTCGCTGTTTGTAATGCATGAGGTGACTCTCTACTCAATACAAGTAGAATATAATGGAATATTGTATAACGAAATTTAAACTCAAATGTTTTACAGTATTGCTAATTCTATAGTTACAATGGCGGTCTTATCGCTGATAGTGATATTCTCTAGAGAACCTTTAGATGGGAAAATATAGGTATACAGGGTGTAAAAAGACTCTTCACGAAGCCGTCAACCAAGCATTCTGTACATCAAACTGAGTAACTCTGCGCAAAAATTTTGCTGGGAAACCTTGTAACTGCGTTACATTGAGTTATATTGAACTCAATGTAACGCATTCAAAACATTATGCTGATGTATGCATTGAGTAGTATACGGGCAATGGAGGTATTGAACATTTAAAAAAAAAACTTGTGAAAAAGTTGGAAATTTCACCCCCAATATAGCTCCGTAACTAGAAGGTTCCCAGGTATGGTCTAGAACAAAAAAATGATTGCAGTGACGAGGGGAACAAGTGCATTTCGGCTTCGTTAAGAGTCTATTAACACCCTTTAAAGCACATTCGTTTCCTGCAATGGTAAAAACATAGTAGAATATACCTGAGGGCTTAGTACTTATCTCAACGACACAACGACTTCCAACAGATTTGTAGCTTTGTAGCAAACTTTTCCGTGGCTTATGTCAGTTCCGCACATTTTGACTTTTCCAGTTTACTCTGATAGAATATGTCAAAGTCAACGTCAAAACATGTATGTCACTTGGTCTAGACCTTATAATAATAAATAATAATATAATTGTCGACATGTGGGACGTGGGTACAGCAGTCATTGTGCCGATAGTCGTGTCGGCCAATGGCTTAATAGCCAAGAGCCTCGACCAACATCTTAGGAGGCTCTCGCTTGGCAGCTGGATCAAGGGCTTGATTCAGAAAGCAGTACTTCTGGACACGGCACGTATTGTTAGGAGGTTCCTCTCTCAAGAGCCCTGACCACCGGCAGCTCGGACCCTGTTCCCAGCGCTGGTGGGCTACTGTTTTTTTTATATTTTTAAATGTTTTTTTACACAGTTTTATTAAGAAATATTTAAAAATGTGAAAAATATGTGTTTTAATGAATAAACGAAATAATAATAATCATTTTAATATCAGGCAACTAAGGCCCATAGATAAAATACACAAAATAATATTTAACAAAAATAATAAACTAATACATATTTTAAACCTTAGAAGACTAAAACCATACACGCAACGTTGTCGGCGTCGTGTTTTGCTGCGTGGTGTCGCCCTTCGGCCAAAAGTCCTCCTTCATGCAGGTCTGCGCAGGTCTTATATATCTTCAGGCCCAAAAAGGCTTAGAGATACTCCAAGGATAGTAAGACATACGACACGGTTGGCGCAGTGGCTGAGTGATTAGCTGCTGCGTTGCGTGTCGCGGTTTCCATCCCCGCTTGGAACAAATATTTGTATGACCTAAGGTAGTTGTTGAGGATCTGGCTGTTTTTTTATGTGAGTCTAAATGTTTGTTAACGCACCTACGATGCAGGAGAAATTCCTAGTGTTGCACAACAAATATTACGGGTTGGATGGGTTACATGATATGGAAGATCCATTGCTGTACTGGGACTTGGATTTTCTACTTTCACTAGTTGCGTAGACAATAGTATATAGCCTTCCAGTATCACATCATCATCATCATCAGCCTATTAATATTCCCACTGCTGGGACACAGGCCTCCTCTCAATGAGAGGGAATGGGCTATAATCCACCACGCGGGCCCAGTGCGATTGGTCGATCACACATGTCTTCGAATTTTTTGGTTCTATAACATGCCGGTTTTTCTTACGATGTTTTCCTTCATCGTTTTGAGAGCAGCGGTGATGAAATAAATTACACAAAGTAATGACAAACAGAATTTTACATGGTATTCCTACTACCTCAGACAAAAGGCAATAAAACTAAAACAGAACTAAATAAAGGCGTTTGAGAGTGACAATGTCTAATGTAGTCTAGGGAGTGTCGTGAGACTACCTACCAAATACCAAGCCGTGGCGTATTCAGAGTGGAACGGCGCGGCCGTAAAATTAGGCGAGTTATTGGACAGGTATTTAGGCATAGTTGGCCGTAAAGTATGCCTTTGTAGCGGCATACTAAATAGGCATAGTAATACGTATTGCGTCGTGTCTGTACTTTGTTATAATTGTGTGTTTGCTAGAAAAACTGGAATTACCATCATAATATACAACTTGGAAACCACGGAACGGATTAGACAATCTTACAAAAATCACATACGATAACATAACGTTCATAACGTTACGCATGTAATCTCTGAAGATTTAGGCAGAAGTGTAACCTAATAGTACCCCCACATTTCATCAGCTATGTTTAAGTTTCATGTAATAGGGGACGAGCCAATTGCCATCAACCGGGCACAAATCCAGACTCCATGGCTGGTACTGAGAAATTTCTGATGGAAAAACCCAATAAAACTGTCTGACCCGGGAATTAAACCAAGGACCTCATGCTTAGCAGTCGCACTTGCGACCAACGAGACAGTTCGAGGCTTAAAATTATATCTGTAATCCATAAATTTATCCCATGCCCCATCGAAAAAAACCCAGCTCCCATCCCAATAAAGGAATCAAGAGTAATAAGGATATTAACTTACCTAACCTCATAGGCGTTGACTTAGGCATCGTCCTATAGAAAGATAATGCGCGATCATCGTAGGTTCGCGCGAATTATACTCGTACGAACGCGCGATTAAACATATTGAACTCGATTAAGTGTCCTAACTGACAATCGCACGACGCGGTCGCGTGACTTAAATGTTTGTAAATCTATTCGCGCGAACTTAGTTCGTACGAACGCGCGACCAAACATATTGAATAGGCGAGACGACAAAAAAAATATAATTAGTCCGTCAGTTAGATTATCAAAAAATATTTGACCCGTGTTTTTTCTTTCGTTACGTAAACCAAAATTGACGAAGATATGACGCTTTTAAAATTCTCAATACGTCACGCCTAGGTATAATTTCTAGCTAGTTATGACGTCACGAGCACCTACTCCCGAGTTTTGATGCGTTTTATCTTTTGTCAATATTCATTGATTTACAAAAACAAAAAACACGTGTCCATTCATTTCCAATACTCTAACTGATGGACTAAATAGATTTGCAATTTTTTGATACTGTCGTCATGCCTATTCGAATAGGCGTCCTAATTGAAATTCGCGCGATATTGCGCTGCACTGCGCTGCCCGCATTCATTTCTATCTAAACCCGCACAACAAGTCATCCAAATATTTCCCGACAGCAAAAATTGAGCGTCTCTGACATCCATGGTTGTTGGTATCGACTGTGCCCTAGTCCACGGTCGCTCGCTCGCTCGCGTCGTCAATTCGCGCGATGATAGGACACCCAGTTTTTGCCATCGCGCGAACACACGATGGTCGCATCGCTTACTCGCGCGAACACACGATGGTCGCATCGCTTACTCGCGCGAACACACGATGGTCGCATCGCTTACTTGCGCGATGATCGCGCATTCGCGTTCTATTAGGACGATGCCTTATTCAATTGTTCTCTGAGTGAATTCACAAAAAATGTATTGTTTGTGATTAGTTACAAAATTTAATATTGTTATTGTGTACACTATCGCTTTAGGTAACCCAATAAAGATAGTCGTAAGATGAAGAAAAAAATAAAAAAAAATATAAAAATGTTGCAAATAAAAAATAAAAAAAAAACATAAATGTAAATTCAACTGTATCGTGGTGTGATCGTCGGTATATTTGCTGTGGTCAAAGTTTCCTGTTGCTGACAGTATCAGATTCAGTTGGACCATTGGTTTTTGTATTTCATGGCTAGATGTATCGTATCACGTACTTGTAGCAAAAACAGCAATGTCTATGAGGCTATATACATTAGGACCTGTTTTTGCCTTGGGACGTGTCTGGTCGGGGGGTCCTACTTTATAGTATTTTTATATGGAAGGAACGTGATTGCAGGGAACATCTTACAGTCTTCGATAGTTAGGTTAAGATTGATTAATGATACTGCGGTTGCGCACTATCAGTACAATAACGCATACAGGGCGTTGTTGGGGTTGCCACGACACTGTAGCGCATCTGGGATGTTCGCAGAGGCACGTATCGACGATTTTTATGCAATCATGCGTGCTCGTGTCGCCTCCTTGATGCGGCGGGTGCGGGGAATCGCCAACAGCCTCTTGGTCACTGGACCACAACACAATAATTACCTTCAAGTCGTGCCTTGAAATAATGTTTCTTTTAATTATTGCTTATTTGATTATTGTCCTTTATTATTTATTTTTATTTCCTGACTATGTATTATTACATAAAGACATTATTGATATTGTCATTTGATTTTGACATTATTGTTTTATGATTCTGACATTATTAATAATAAATTTATAAAATTGTGAAAGATGGCACGGTTGACATATGTCGGGCATGCCACCGTTCGGGAGAATCGATCCGACACATTATTTCTGGGTGTTCTAGTCTGGCTAGCGGAGAGTACTTGCATAGACACAGCCTTGTTGCCAGGATTATCCACCAGCAACTTGCTTTGAAGTACAACCTTGTGGAATCAGAAGTGCCATACTATAAGTATGCGCCCGACCCAGTTCTCGATAATGGTAATATCACGTTGTATTGGGATCGACCTATCACCACTGACAGGACTGTTGTTGCCAATAGGCCTGACATTGTGGTGATAGATCGATTGGAGCGTCGCACAATGATTGTTGATATAACGGTCCCGCATGATGAGAACCTCGTGAAAGCAGAGAAAGATAAAAAAATTAAATATCTAGATATGGCTCGCGAGGTTGTTGACATGTGGGACGTGAGTACAGCAGTCATTGTGCCGATAGTCGTGTCAGCCAATGGCTTAATAGCCAAGAGCCTCGACCAACATCTTAGGAGGCTCTCGCTTGGCAGCTGGATCAAGGGCTTGATTCAGAAAGCAGTACTTCTGGACACGGCACGTATTGTTAGGAGGTTCCTCTCTCAAGAGCCGACCACCGGCAGCTCGGACCCTGTTCCTAGCGCTGGTGGGCTACTATTTTTATATTTTTAAATGTTTTTATTTATATTGTTTTTATATTAGGAATACTTAAAAATTTAAAAATATGTTATAAAATAAATAAACGAAATAATTTATAAAAATATAATTATGTACTAACACTAGTGTTTAAGATGTGTACTACTAACAAATTGGATTGTATGATCTGTTAAATAAGTGATTAAGATTATACTATTATTATTCAACCTTATGAAAATGATTGAATGATAATGATGTGTGCCTATAGGCTAATTATGTAAATCACACCTCCAAGAGAGGAAGTGTGCTGTAATCATCACGCGAGGCGGATAACATTATTTAAATAGCGCGATTCAGAATTTTGATGTTAGTTCTTCATTTTCGTCATAGATGGCGCTGTAGTAATTTTTGTATTACAGCAACATAGTACAGACTGGGTCAGTTCCTAACGAAGTTTTCTTTTTATCTTCGACCTTTACTTTTGATGATGAAAGTGAGATGTGATCTAATCTATATCAACTAGTGAAAGCTTTACCGCTCTCACCGGCGGAGATGCGCGACGTGTGAGGCTGACTTCTCCTCGTCGAGGACTTGTCTGACAAGTCGGGCTCTTCAGTTATGGACGTAATAGTATCTGGAACAAGGAGAGGAAATGGTATTAATTTGAATGGTAAGAATATAGAGCTCGAGTGAGAGTTGTCAAGGGTGTAAAAAGATTCTTAACGGAGCCGAAAGGCACTTGTTCTCCCCGTCCTTGCGAACATTTTTTTGTTCTAGACTGGGAACCTTCTAGTAACGGAGATATTGGGGATCAAAGTTCCAACTTTTCCACAAGTTTTTTTTCAAATACTTGTTTTTAATGTAACATTTTTTTACTTTAAACACCTCCACGACTCCCGTACTATTCAATCCATCCACCAGCACAATGTTTTGAGTGCGTTACATTGAGTTCTACCACAAAACATGATTTTTCACCCCAAAAAAGAAGTCGTTTCCGAGCAATCATTTTTGCGTAAAGTTACATAATATGATGAACAGAATGCTTGGTTGACGGCTACGTGATGAGTCTGTTTACGTCCTGTGTTTAGTATTACCCAGAACTAACTGGGTTGTGGAGGTCAGATAGGCAGTCACTTCATGTAAAACTGGTGTTCAGCTGCATCCGGTTAGCCTGTTGGGAAAAGGCCAGGCAGATGATGATATCTATCTAGTCTATAAAAAATTTGACGTAAATGAAAAAAAATAAGCAAATGGTCCGTTTCAAAACTACCCAAAAGCATATTACTAACTTCCAAAGTCGCTAGAGCTTGACACCTTTGTTGAGGTCAGTAAAAAAGAATGTAAAATGATGAACAGTTAATCATCTTGCAGATTTAAATTAGTTACAGACAATATTCTTGATTGTGAACATCAAAGATTGAGGGACTGCTAAAATACTGATAAAACCTTCTGGGATAGTTGGTATTTTTGGGTTCTGTAGTCGAGTTTTCTGTTAGTAAATTGGTAGTGGCGGTTTATTATTGTGATGGAAATTGGTTCCGCTCACATCACAAAAAAAACTTTTATTGACAAGCAACATACATAGAAGGTTAGTAAAAGAAAACTTAAAAACTATGTTAGTTTACAACTTATGATTTATTTAAACACAAGCTTATTGTTCGAGATTCATTTACGAACAATAGCCCTAAATATCGGAGAGTCGAACCTCCATTTTTTTTTTTCGGGTGGGGATATCATCAAATGACTCCCTCCTGTTCCGCCCAGAGCAGGAGGGAGTGTCAGACTTTTACTGAGTAAAACCCATCCATGTTCCTTCATCGCCCTTTGAGTTCCGGGGCCACGGTATCTCTTTCGAACAGTCCCGCAGCCCTGGCAGAGTCGAACCTCCCTGCTTATTGTGTTCAGGATCGAGTTCTAACACACATTATTGTTGTTTTGCTATGACATGAGCACAGACCGACTAGTTAATATCGTCTTTTCTAGCGGTTTGTCAACAAATAATTGAATTCGATATCCTATTTACTAAATAAATAATTTCATTTCATCTCATTAAGTCCGTCGATCTCTCCGTAAATCATTTAATCATCACTGATATAAAAACTGTGCAACTCCAACAACTCTACCACTCCTTCAAAAAATATATGCGTGAAGTTACAGAGCTAACGTAAGTACATGGGGCAGTAAGGGCTTATGAAGTTTTACGACATGACGCAGTAAGGACTTATAAACGCGTAAATCGTTTAACGAGTAGCTATTAATTAAGAACTTGGCGAAACTCGGCCTTATAAAACCTGTTTCATAAGACCTAGGAATCACGCGATCTTATGAATTCTATTTTAGGCACTGTTGCTAAGTTCTAATGCATATTTAGTTCCATGTACTAAGCATTAATCGTAATCGGATTACGAAGTAGTCGAATTTGAACCTTATAAATATTAGATTAGGTCAGAATTGGCATGAAATATGCACATACATAAGAGTGGGCTTGAAAATGTTAAATATTTAAATGGGTCCTTTTCGTTGAAATCCCTAAAATGTCCTATGTACGGTTTGACAATTAATTAATATTAGATGAACCAGCGACCCGCGCGCCGCCCTTGCTTGGCAGGCTTTTATGACTTGACAAAACGTTAAGATTTCTTTACTCTTTAGGGTTCCGTACCATAAATTGAAAAAACCGAACCCTTATAAGATCACTTTCTTTTCCGGCACGGATTTTCTCAGGAACGGGTCCACCCGTTCCTGAGAAAATCCGTGGTGACAGACGGACAACTTGCTAGGTCCACCTGGCAAGTTGAAATTTATAACTTATACTGAAGTCTATCGTCCCTATTACGTGTATTAAAATCAAGGTCCTGAGTCAACACAATAAAAAGATATGGGCAAATATAGATTTTCGCGAAAACTTGTAAGTACGAAAATCATGTACCTTTATTTTCAACTTTCTTTTATTTTTCGGACTTTTTTCTCTTTTCTTTTTTGTCTTTTTTCGGACAATTCTAGGTCAACCGGAAGTACCCTATAGGTTTCGGGTCGAAAACCTATATGGTAGTTCCCGTTGACCTAAAATCACAAAATTTGGCAAAAAGCAAGGTCTTACAGCACATGTAAAGGGAAAAGTCTGAAAACCGTAAATATGTAGTTAAATAACAAAAAAAAAGCCGTTTCTAGGGATCGAACAGCAAAGTCAAGTTTTTCCTTTAAAAAGTTCGTACGGAACCCTCCTCGGTGCGCTAGTCCGACTCGCTCTTGGCCGGTTTTTTTCTTTATTGTTTTAATGCAATACACAAAAACTTCCAGATTTTTTCCAGAGTAAATTATTTACATGAGAGTGAAAACTACTCAAAAATTCGTTGAGGAGGTAAGTGAGGGAAATACATTTTTACAATTCCAAGTGTAATTTTTTTTTCGTATGTGGTACGGAAAGTTATTTTCCACTTTTGACTGTTTTTATCCGACTGCGCCAGAAGGAGGGTTATGTTTTTTTTTTTTTGGAAGTCATATTTATTTTTACAACCGTATTTTTGCAGTAGTAGCCTGGGCTTTCATTTGACTCCAGTATAAGGCGATAGGTACCATTATTACCTACATAAGACTTAAACATAACTGACGCAATCCACCTATGTGTACTTATGATCATTATTTTGTTGCGGAGTTTTTTTCAAGATTTTTCATTTTTTATTTAATTTTTGTTTTTTTTTTGTAACGCTTTCAACCGAACAAACAAACTCTTCAGCTTTATAATATTAGTATAGATTTAACAAAATCAGCATGATTTTAAGTGATCGTAGCTTAACTTTAAAAGTCGATGTGACTGTCAAATTCCAAGGATTCATCCCTTTTTTCACAAGCCACAAGGGACATAGACATATTGGTTTCATAGACCAAACCATAAAACTTTTATCAAGCGCAATATACCTGACCTACAAAATCTATAGACATTGATGGCTGGGACTTATTTATAAAAGGGATAAGTGATTACTTACATATTCCAATATGAAAGGATTGGAGGACATATAAAACTAATTTGATATAGTTCGTGATAAATGATAATTTTGGTGAATGTTGGGTTATAGAATAGTCTATAGTAGATTTATTTAGTGATTTATATCCACAAACGTAACACAGATTGTGGGATTGACTTATCTATTTACAAAACAGATTATTTATTATCACGAACGTGACGTGATTTTGGGATTTATTCTTCGTTTGGCCCACTGAGTTTCGTCCCACATTACAAAATCCTGGGTCGTCCCAAACAATATGCTTCGTTCGTCCCAATATATAATTTCAATAATTTTATTCCCGGCAAAAAAGGGTAACGTCCCACTGCGCCGCGCTGGTGGGGCCAGCGGGAAATGATAAAATAATAAAAAATTGAACAAATTTGAATTGTAACTTTTTTGATTGCGATACTGGATAGTAAAGATGATTTATACCTAAATGTTTAGAATTATTTGAATATTGAATTATTGTTTAATAAATACGTTTTTTTTGTTGACTGTACCTTTAAAGTACTTATAATTTGAGACGAAGCACAACTTCAACAGTGATGTGTGGCAAACTAAGATTTTTTTGGAATGTGACACAAAACTTCAGGACGAACGAAGAATAAATCGATTTAAGAAATATGCGTTTTTATGTAGTTCGATATCTAGAATTCTAGATGTTGAAATTCACATCACATCTGCCTATCCTTTCTCCAACTCTGTTAGGGTCTGCTTCCAATCTAACTGTATGAAGCTGTATATCAATATTTTACATGTAGAGACTGCCCATCTGACCCCTACAACCTACTGTGTAACATGATCTTCTTCTTTATAGTTTAGTTGGTTAGTTGCTTAACCTGGTGTCAGAGTTTTTTTATGCCGCCTTGGGCTTCTGACTTGGCTTAACATGCCGTCGAGAAATATCTCTCAGGCACGCTGGTTTTCTCACGATGTTTTCCTTCACCGAAGCAAGTGATAATTATACAATACGCAAATGAATCCGAAAAATCAGAGGTGCGAGCCTTGGGTTCGAACTCGAGACCTTTGACTTGGCAGTCCGACGGTCACACCACTAGGTTTTCAATCACTTCTTGGTAAAACTGGTGGCCAGACTTTTGAACTATTCAGTAAGTGTTTGAAAGTCATAACAGACTAAAAATAGATGTATTAAACTCTTCAATAATACATATCTCTTTGACTCCCACCACAAACGCAGCTGCTACACCCAAAATCCTCTCCATCCATTTTCCCGGCCTCCTCCTCAATCTTTCCCAAACATGAGCTTGATAAACCTTGCATACACATTCATACAATGAAGATAAAAATACCTGCCTCACGTTAAATCACGTAGAAACGTGACGTATTATCTCGTGATGTGCACAGAATTGGAGACAGAAGGCACAGTGCAAGATAACCAGTAAACCAAGTAGGCTCTTTTGTTTATGGTGATTGTACACTCTCGCCGAGACACAGAGACAGGGCGAGTGCGAGAATGTTTAAAGTAGCGCATGTCTCGGCTTGGTCTTCCTCGCTTGCTTCTCCGTTCTATGTCGGTTTTTTTCAAGATTTCTCGGATGAGACATAGAGAGAGCTCTCGGTCGAGAGTGTACAGCCGCCTTTAGGGTTGTTGACTAAACTTTTTGTTATGTTGCACTACACGTATGAAACGTAGTCACTTGACTCGATTTGACGGCCCTGATTTACTCAATAATAATCAAGCTTAGAATTAATCGTGAAACGCTTTGCATGTGTGTGTGAGTTTCTGACCGTTTGTTCCTAGTTGAAATTCTGTGTCTATTGTGCAAAGGGGGACAGAGGGAACAGGAGGGGATGCTTTTACAGCTGCGGATAAAAACTGTGTGTAATGGATGCGATGGCGCGAATTAGAAAAAAAACTTTGGCCTTGAAATGCTTCTAGAGAGCAGATGTGATGACGATGAGTGACGGATGCTTTTTCTACGTAAATATATGATATTTTACATTTATACAATGTTAATGATACAGAAAATGTACCTGATAATAAATTGTTAGAAAAACTTTGGTTTGAGTGTTTAAATAACGTGGGTACCAAAATTATATTCACGAAGTATTCGGAAGTCGGAGACTTGAAGGTTTCATTGACATGCAGGCTTCCTTTACCAAACGAAAAAAGAATCATGCAAATCGGACCTGTAATCACGGAGTAATCGGTATTAAACTCTTCAAGGATTGGAATGATGTACTGATATACTTGGTAATCGAATGTGCGTCGATGTCCCTTCCCCCTTGTATTTGTATAAAGGCGCGCATCCACCGCAGTGCACGCTGTGCACGGGCACGCGGCTCATTCTAGCTGCGTGGATTCATTTGTTTGACAACGTGGGTCTACGTTTCCACTACAATACACGTGCGTGTCCCACCGCGGCGCACGGAAAGGCTACGCGCGTGTTTTTACCAAGACTTTACCGTGTATAGTGTATACTTACTGCATGGTATACGATCAACGGCCACGCTACAGCGTTAAGCTATGTGTGAGCACCTTATTCGAGCAAGCCACGTATGTACTAAAGACGTCAATAATGCAAAGCGTGTCCGTGGTTGGCAACTTGGACACAATCACATACATTTTCTTGCAAAGCATAGCCTAACACACGCGCGTAGCCTATCCGTGCGCCGCGGTGGGTATGGGCCTTAATGCATGCATATCATAATCAGCATAATAATATGTCACGCATTGATTGTCTAGCGTTCGACTATTAAACCAACGAGACAGTCACAATATAAACAGTTAGATGATATAGTTATTTCCACCCGTACCCAAGTACAAATGAAAAACTTTGTCCTTAGAACATTCCGAACGCGCGACGGTTTGGGAGGCACGTGACCGACCGCTGACCCTCATCTCGGGTTTTGTAATCTCTCGACTGTGTCACTAACCTTTCTTTGACCGTGAAGGTTGGAAGTAATCTTAATAACTTCGTAGGTTTTTAGTGACAGGTGTGAAACAAGGGAACTGTACCTACCGTCTTTGCCTATTCATCATTCATTTGTCAGTCAACGGCGTTTTTCTGATCCTTGCATTCGTTTCGCCTCTTCCACATTCAAACATCTGGTCACAATAACATACAAAATTCTATTGTGCAATTACAAACAATAGAATCATCATAGACGACCCCAATGGCGTAGCGGTAGTGAGGCTGCCTTACTTTCTCAGGGTCCCGGGTTCGAATCCCGGTAGGAGCAAATGTTTGTGTGATGAGCATGGACATTTGTTTCCGAGTCATGGATGTTTATATGTATAATAAGTATGTATTTACAAACAAAAAGTATCTATGTAGTATATCAACTATCTGGTGTCCACGACACAAGCCTCGTTGCTCAGTGTGGCACTAGATGGCGCTGTGTGTTATGTCCAGCGATATTTATTTATTTACTTATCATCATTATGAACAACTTTTACTATGGGACCAAACCCTGAATCGCGAAAAAAATCAGCTGTTCATACATTTTGACGAGTTATGCGAACGCAATTGTAGGGAACAGCAGATTTTTTTTCGCGATTCAGGGTTTGATCCACAGTTAAAAGTTGTTCATAATGATGAGTACAATGACCGGTCGAAGTTTATCGATATCGTCCGAAAACACCGTGTAGTTAGGTAGTTATTAGATAATTACAATTAGTTTTTTACATTTGATACTAACAGATGTCTTTATTGGTTTAATTCTCAAAGCTTAATGATCATGTTATTTTTGGTATTGTGTAATTTTATAAATCATTAAATATCTTATCTTAAGTAGTTATATAGTGTTTGTGACTGTATTACAAAAACCTTTACTTTTTCGCCACTAGTACATTAACAAGAGCACCTATCTCAACGTAGAAATCCTGATAATTTATAGGTAACTCGAACATGTCGATAACGTACCCCTCGGCATCGATGATACTACTTGATTTATACTCTCACACAATTTATGTGGCATTGTTTATTTTTTGCGCTGGTTTATTTATCTTGCCCTTAATCTGTATGGATTTAGAGGTTTTGTGGCAATTTCTCCGCGCCTGAAAAGTTGTTTAATGTCTCCTTTTTGCGATCTAAAAATCAGAAAATGTTTTATAACTTAAATTAACATAATAACGAACAGGATGATAAGAACTCATAGCTTTAGGTGATACTTAAAAGACCATCTCAGGCAATAATCTGCATATTGGCGGCGGCGACCTCTCGCTCCCGGCCTTGGTTCAATCCATGGTCGGAGCGAGACGGAATGGGACGCCGTCACCTCCTTCTGCGAAGCAGTCATGCTAGCGAAGGAGGTGGTGGAACAGGACAGGGAGAGATCCTCACGTCCCGGCCGCCGCGGGAGACGCCCCGGGCGTCGGGGGCCACGTGGTGGCTTCCGGCCACCGTAGGCGCGGGCCTGTGGACGGGGAGCTATGGGCTAGCTCGCCGTCCGTCCGTCTCATGACGATAGGCCGTGTCGACGGCGCGTTCGTGTTCCACGCGCGCCTCAAAGAGAGTCAGCAACAGTGAAGGGGTCCGCAAGGGCCGAAGCCTGCCGGTGCTGCGGGACTATTCGAAAGAGATACCGTGGCCCCGGAACACAAAGGGCGATGAAGGAACATGGATGGGTTTTAGTCAGTAAAAGTCTGACACTCCCTCCTGCTCAGCCCAGAGCGGGAGAAGTCATTTGATGATTTCCCACCCTAAAAAAAAAAAAAAAAAGGCAATAATCTGCATACATAAAATAGGGTAGATGACAAAAAATTAAACTAATTAGTCCGTCAGATACATTTCCAAAAAATATATATACGTTTGAATGTCCATTGGTAAAAAATAAATCCCTTGCCATCTCGTCCCAGTCTGCGTTAGCCTTATGGAACATATTTTTAGTACCAACTTGAAAAAAACGCTGTCCTGTGTTTCTGATTTTTGAGTTATGTCATTTTAGTCGCAAACAGGCGATATCTCTATTAACCGTCATAGCTTTATGGCATACCGTCATACTTTAAACCAGGTAACTGCTTCGTTGGTCCAGTGCTGAGCATGAATTCCTGGGTTCGAATTCCAGGTCGGGCAAAGTGTTATTATTCAGTTATTTTTCTTGTTTCAAGGCCCCTTTTATTAACAAATTCATCTCCTTTAGTCGAAAAATCGCCAAGTTGTTCCGACGTTTGCTTTTGTGTACCACTTCTTCTTAATGTTAGCTCCCCCAACGATCTCTGACAGCTTTTATAACCTGTTGTGTGTATTATTTTAGCGCAATATAAATTTACTGACTGCCTCCTTGGTTCAGTGGTTGCAAGCGCGACTTCTGAGCATGACGTCCTGGGTTCGATTCCCAGGTCAGGCTAAGTATTATTGGGGATCTATTAGGAATTTCTCAGTAGCAGCCACGAAGCCTGGCTCCGTGCCCGGTTGATCGCAACAGGCTCGCCCCCTACTATATGGGACTTAAACATAACTGGCGAAATGTAGGTGTTCTACAATGTACACTTCTGTCTATCCCTTCATGGAGGACGTGTTGTTATGTAATTTTCAGTGTGACCAAAGTTCTTTGCCCTTACAAGGTCGTTTGAGTCCTTACCGTACTTTTAAGGGGACTACAGGAGCTAAAATACCAACTTGATTTGTGGTGGTTCCAACTTCGTTTGAAATACTCTGTTAGAATAAAGTTCTAATCAGTTTGCACTACAAAGTGGTTGTTACGTCAGTCACTGCGGGCCGAATAGTGCGAAATGTGGTTTCGATCGATTTACAAAAAATCTATTGATTGGACTAAAAAAATAAAACACTATGATGCTAATATGTTGCTTGTAGAATTATTTGCCAACAAACAGAATGATCACGTATTTTTGTATGGTTCCGTTAAAATAAATTTTAGAGATAAGTTCGTGATTTTTTTATCGAGTAAAATTTATTGTGTTTTCAAAACACTACAAACCGTCATACCAGCATATATCCTGAAAGATATAATATATTTTTCTGGTTTTGTTTATTGCAGTGAATCATATACTTTCTGACATTATAAAACTCGCGTTTAGCTCCTGTAGTCGCCTTAATGAATATTTATCCATGATTACGCCCAGTAAATAATTAAAGATCATTGATAACACGTTATGATATTGACATTGTGTAGCTATGGCCAGTTAATGGTTGCCTAGGGCTGTGGGTATCGATTGACCCTAGGTCATCCTCAGAATTGAATGGCCTTGCGAACGAAACGTGTTGTACGCGTTTTATTGGCGTTTTTTTTTTAATGTTTATTCGGAACCGTACTGAGTTTAAATGCCTCGTTGTTCTAGCGTCAAAAAATATATTTATGATACGTTTAAAATGTACTAAATAAATAAATAAAGTATTAAACTTTGTTTTCGACTACAGTCCATAGTTTTGTTAGTAGTGTTAGTAACAATGGTGGTTAAGTAATTAGGTTAGTATTGTTAACTAAAACTAAGTAAATGCGACTAGTGTGTAAAGCCCAGTCTACAACTTACTTATTTGCCTAAGTATTAAGTTACGTGGTGAAACGATTTCTGTAGAAATGTTAAAATGATGGGTTAGAGATCATTATCAAAGAGTTTAAATCGAAGTATTTAATTGGGTAACCACAGCTATTATATTGTTTCAACCCTGGCTTTGACCTCGTAGACTAACATATTATTATTACCTATATTATGTACGCTTACAATATTTCTTTAACAAATCTTTAATGAATTCTAATATACTTAAATATTTTTATGTTTTTTTTTTTTAATAATGAAAATAAAATCAACTTACGAAAGTTATATACTTAATATAATAAATAAATTAATTAACCTTTATTTTCAGACAACAGTCCATAGCTTTGTTAGTATTTTAGTGTTAGTAACAATAATAATCGAACTATAGGAAAAAATTCCAATAATTCTATTCATGTAAACTTATGAAATAGGCATGCAAGCAACTTCAAAAGAAGCTGTGCTAACAAATTCTGCAGAAAAAGTTACTACGATTTCCTACTTTTTTACATTTATCTATTTTACCTCCTACCAATAACAAATACATCTTACATACCAGTTTTAAAAGAGAAAACGTTGGGAAGTCTTCTTATAATTATGGGCTATGTTTTTTTGGAAAAAAAAACGAATTCTGTTGGGTATCTTTAATTTCCTTATTTATTTATTATCTATGGAAGACTTGTAGCTAACCAAACAATTTAAAAAAAGAACGTGAGACTGACAGCCACAAGTCATTACTTATTGTCTAGTACTAACTGGGTTATGGTGGTCAGATAGGCAGTCGCTCCATGTGAAATACTGGTATTCAGCTGCATCCGGTAAGACTGGTAGCCGCCCCCAATATAGTTGGGAAAAGGCTAGGTAGATGATGACTTATTAAAATAAAAATAAAGTTACAAAAAGGAGTGTGAACAACACTGCCCTCAATACAGTAAACATAGGACAACATACGAAATTCAGTAAGTTTTGCCTAATTTAAACTTAGTTTTATAATGGAGACTGGCATGGCTACATAATAGGCCAAACTCATTTAATAAAATAATGATACCATTGTATCGACAAGAAGAAGATAATGTACATGTAGACGAAACAATTCTGGTTATAAGACTGAGCACAGCCTGAAGCCTTCACAAAATTCAAAGATATAAAATTATGTTTCCAACTTAGGAGGTGTGTGGAAAGTTGTAGGTAGGTAATACCTGCGGGCTTAAATTGAAACATAGCATGACATGTCTTTATTTCCTCGCTCGCTCGTTGTATTATGTTCAGTCTATACAAGTCAAGACTATATCGAATCGGGGGCGTCGGCCACGGGTGCCTCGACCACTGGGGGCCTAAGCCACGGACCCATAATTATTTGGGTCATGCGATTTACATTATCATAAAATAGGTACAAAAAAATATGAAAATAAGTTTAACATGTCAACTT
This sequence comes from Xestia rhomboidea, assembly GCA_963853795.1. Classification (NCBI taxonomy): domain Eukaryota; kingdom Metazoa; phylum Arthropoda; class Insecta; order Lepidoptera; family Noctuidae; genus Xestia; species Xestia rhomboidea. The sequence continues at coordinate 4,898,721 of OY970772.1, read as the reverse complement.
TTACTCAACCTCATTCTACATTAAATTAGATATTATTATAACGGTCATATAATTTACATTAAATAAGTGAAAAACAATTTTAGTCAATAATTCGGTCATTTAGAAATTAATTAATTGAATAATATGTTTTACATATGCGAATTTCTTTGAACTTCAATAGGCATGACGACAGTATCAATAAATTGCAAATCTATTTAGTCCGTCTGTTAGAGTATTGGAAATTAATGGAAACGTATTTTTTGTTTTTGTAAATCAATGAATATTGACAAAAATAAAACGCATCAAAACTCGGGAGTGGGGGCTCGTGACGTCAGAACTAGCTAAAAATTATACCATGGCGTGACGTATTGAGAATTTTAGAAGCGTCGTATCTTCGTCAATATTGGTTTACGTAACAAAAGAAAAAACACGGGTCAAATATTTTTTGGTAATTAAGTGACGGACTAACTAGATTTTTTTTGTTATTGCCTATTTAAAAACTTTTAATGATGAGAAATTGGACTGTTGGGGTCAGCTTTTAGTCTTACCAGATGATGCGACTGAACACCAGTATTTTACATGGAGCGTCTGCCTGGGTATAATATAATACTTCTTGGTCTTCATTACCGTGTGGTTATTGCTAAAAACTTACTGAAACAATGCTAATACTACTAATGCCCAATACTTCTTGTTAAGACTGGTTGTTAGACTTTCGGGCTTTTGAACACTCGTAACTACTGTCAAAGATCTATAACGACAGCAGCTTAACGTGCTTTCCGAGACAAGGAGGAAAACTCGGTATGTCATTATGGTCACTAATCCACGGACCAACCTCGGCAAGCTCTGCTTAACCTTGAAGATCGACCCGTGTGGCAACATTAAACGTTGTCATTGTCCGACGACCCGAATAGCGCAGCGGTAGTGAGGCTGCCAGGAGGTGCAAATGTTTGTGTGATGAGCATGGACATTTGTTTCCGAGTCATGGATGTTTATATGTATAACCAGTATGTATTTACAAACAAAAAGTATATGTGTAGTATATCAACTATCTGGTGTCCACGACACAAGCCTTGTTGCTTAGTGTAGCACTAGATGGCGCTGTGTGTAATGTCCAGCAATATTTAATATTATTTATTATTATTGTAGGTACACGTCAGGTGCTAATTTCTTCTCTGGTATAGAAACAGCTCCAAAAACCTTCTGAAGTTCTTAACACAGCAAGTCTTCACATGATGAGTAGGCACCTCACTCTTTTACGATAACCGCTGACAAAAGGTCACCATCTTACCACTGAATACCGAAGAGTATAATTATACTCAATAAAGAACTCTATGTATGTAGCTCACGAAAACTTAATGTATTAGTCCAAAAAGGTCGCACTAAATGTATTGCTGCTAATTAACATAACTCACGTAGTTATTAGTGGTTCGAGGTCTTATTACCCTGATGTATTGATTTTAAGGTAGAGAGTATTTAAAGGTGAAGTTGCCACTTTTCGTCAATATTTGATGATAAAAATAAGTTAGTTTTCAAACGATGATTGGTTTTGAATTCTAAAATGTAGCTTTGGAATATTTTATTAAACAAGGTGAATATCAAATTGGATCGCAAGGTCAACTTCGAAGTTATAAAAGTAAAAAATTAAAAAAAAATGTTGACAATATAAAAGGATAAACCTTACATAAAATTCCCAACAATTTTGTGATTTGTGCCTACTAAAACAAATATAATCACGTACACACTTCCACACAATTACCGATAATTTGCATTTGATCGCTAAATAAAACACTGCTTAATGAGTATTCGCTGGACATTAAACACACTGCCATCTAGTGCCACACTAAGCAACAAGGCTTGTGTCGTGGACACCCGATAGTTGATATACTACATAGAAACCTTTTTTATTTGTAAATACATACTAAATTATAAATATAAACGTTCATTGCGTTATTGTTTTAAGAATACAGATACTTAACGGGTAGTATTTGATATTTTGATGATTTGATGACAATAATAACGAAGGTAATTTAAAAATATTAAAAGTATAAATTCGAAGATGGTATGGATGGGTATCGATATATTTATAAATATTATAAAATCATGAACGTGGAAGAAGCATTTGGAGCATGTAATGATCGTAGCAGATGATTCTGTAGTTATTAGTGAGTTCATGCATATTTAATTACGATACCACAAAAAACCTTATCGTTAACTTCGTTAATATTTAAGTTAAAATACTCCGAAGCTAAATAATTCCCCCAGAACCGCATATGCCTCTAATTGCTACACATTACACCGATATTGTTCGCCACACGAAAGCATGCAAGACTTCTAATTGCGTTACTTTCAAAGTTCAAATGTTTTGCATAATTTGCTGTCTTGCATGTTGAAGTTAAGGGTGAGTTCACGTTGGGGTTATTCTGTTGTGTACACACTACATTCAGCTCAAGTTATTGCTATCAACTTACAAGTACGTGCCTGGACCAGTTCTCGAGAAAGACGATGTCGCGCTGTACTAGGATCAGCATATCATTACTGACAGTCCTATTGTCGCCAATAAGCCTGATTTAGTGGTGATAGGCCGATCTGCGCGATGCGTTATGATAGTCAATGATACCATCCCGCATAAAGAGAACCTCGCGAAAGCTGAGAAAGAGAACCAAATAAAATATCTCGACTTGGCACACGAGGTTGTCGACATGTGGAATGTGAACTAACTCGGCTGTCATTGTGCCGATTGTCGTAATGCCAATGGCCTAATGGCCAAGAGCCTCGACGAACATTTTTCGGGATCAAGGGCCTGATATAGAAGGCAGTGCTCCTCGATACGGCTCGCATTGTGAAGAGGTTGCTGTCTCTGGAGCCCTAAATACCGTTCGTCCGTTAGCTTCGACCCTACTTCCGAAAAAAGAGAGCTAAGTCACTTAACGTAAGCTATGTTTCCTTCCTTGGTTAGCCTTAAAATCCCACTCTATTCCAACCCAGTCACTCCCAGCGTAGACCTAACTCAATGCAGTGGGTAGGTAATTAAGAAGAAATATAATACCTACGAAGTACCTGCGAGCAATGAACTGACGTCACTACCTAACCCAGTGTAAATCATCCCTTATATGCCCGCCCCGTATATAAAGAACTGTATTTTGACACATGCTTCCGCCTGAGAATTATGGCCAATTTATTTTTAAAGCAAGAACCTTGCGTTATTATGTAAGTTAGTATTATATAATTTTCAGCATGAATATGTTTATCGTAAACGGCGAACTAAAAAAAATGGTGTTTAAAACTGTTCCTGATTTTTCACGTAGACGTTTATTGCGTCATTTTCAAAGCTAAGCTAAGTGCCTACAATTGAAAAACAGTGTAGTGTAGGCGGTATGCCTGCACTAAGACAGTTCACTAACAAAATAATCGAACTGTATCCAGATTACACTCATCACACATCACTCTATTCTATGACGTTATCTGATAGCACGATGTTTGTAAAAGGAATCATCATTATTTCAGCCGAAAGACGTCCACTGCTGGACATATTCCTCTCCCAAGTGTCGCCACATTGAACGGTACCGTGCGACTCGCTTCCAACGGATTCCCGCAACCTTCACCAGGTAATCGGTCCACCTAGTTGGAGGTCTTCCAACGCAACGTCTTCCGGTTCGCAGTCGCCACTCCAGAACTGTCCTGCCCCATCGGCCATCCGTTCTGCGAGCAATGTGCCCTGCCCACTGCCACTTAAGTTTGGCATTTCTTCGGGCTACGTAGGTAACCTTGGTTCTCTTGCGGATGTCTTCATTTCTGATTCGATCACGCAAGGAAACTCCGAGTAGGGCTCTACTCGGAGTTTCCTTGCGTGATCGAATCCATTGTCCTTTGGGTGACTTAAAGCCTTCTGATAAGGCCCATTGTGAGCAACAACGTTTCGGTTGTTATCACTGGCAACACACACTGGTCATAGACTTTCGTCTTGAGACACTGCGGTAAATTGGACGAGAAGGTACCGCGCAACTTCCCGAACGCTGCCGAGTCGGATTCTACGATTTACCTCTTAAAAGGAATAGATTGAACCAATTCAATTCAAATTATGTACTTATTGATATTATGGTTTCTTAGGAAATTAAGAAACCCTGTTCCCATAACAAAACAAATTGTTCGACAAGTTCAAAATTAAAATTCATTTCGTGTTGGAAGGCGAAAAAATACCGGCTAATTGGCAAAACCTTTCCATCGTCCAAATCAGTGGGGAATTAATTTCCCCGGAAAAGTTTTCACTGTACGAAATTAAGTAATTAAACCTAAGTAATGGCGTTCAATTGCGTCACGAATTCCCGCCTGGTAACTGTGGATGTATTGATCTTTGGTGCAATACAAAGCGTCGTTGGAGTTCTAACACCACGTAAGTCATTATAGGCGGTTTTAATTTGAAGTGAACACAAATAATAAAATGGTATCGTACCATTACATGGTATAATTATTATTTAAATTCAAAGACGCTTTCGTGTCCATCTGTGGGAGCACGGTACGTGTTCTTCTAAACTACGCCACGGACTTTGACGCGGTTTTCACCATAATTTAGAGAGAATATAATTATTCCAGAGGTTTAATACATATTGCTCTAAATAAGGTGTAGTTTTGCATCCTAGTCAAAATTTAGGAGCTTGTGACAAAAGACATAAATAATCAATACAGTGTGTTAGTTTAAACGAGGGACATATTCAAACCCGCAATAGTGCATGCTTACATGATACTAATAAAATATGAACAAAAAAAAAACACTGATAAATAACAGATAGAACCATACCAAAAATTTCGCAAAAGTCTCGCAACGTGTATACACCCTTGCGTCTAACGCAGAACATGTGCGCGGGTCAATGACTTTTAGGTATAATCCATTTTCCCTTTAATACTTTAAACCTGGCTTACGACAGGCAAAAATATCTAGCTACTGCTACTAGGTACTGACCGAATGTTCGCAGTCGTTGATTGATGATACCTAGCATAAGTTTATACGACGGAATCTGGCGATTGGGAAACATCTCTCAGTACAAATCAATAGCTCCTCGCACACTTTCATTAGATAACAAGTAGGCACGAACCACTTCCAAATATTCTTCACTGGAATATTGATAAGACGTCATTTTTGGTTATTCGAGAACACGCACACTTATCGCGAAGTAACCGGGGTTGTTTACACGATACCCGGAAGCGCGCATGCAGAGTTAGCGGCGCGCGCGCCTAGACTGGCTGGGGTCAGCGCGGGGTGGCGCGGGAGTGTGCCCTGTCGGTACATCGGGGACAACACAAAGGAAAGGGGCGGGGTGCACGAGCTTCTTTTTCGGCAGAATCGGCGCGTGTTTTGCCGCGTGATTATTTTACTGTTTACAAGTTCACTTCTTGCGCGCGCTCAGTGTCCATGAATAGTGTATTTTATTGGACAATTACGTCACAAATTAAGGTTTTTTTTTTTTTACATATTTGGGACGAGAATCGAATACTGAATACCTTCCCTCAATATGTCCCTCGTTTAACCTAACACACTGTATAAATCACGATACCCGGTCAAATAATTAGTAAAGCTGCTATTTTAAATTGTTTAAATTGGACAGTATTGCAGAATAACACGAAATTAATAGAAGAATCACCCATCGCGCGACATGTCTCTGTGTGCGTTTATTCGTGTGTGTGAAGGCGCGGTTATAAGGCCAGTTAAAGATGGGCTGCGTTTTAATACGGGTGGTTTACACTTACCGATTTCCGTAAATAAGAAAAAAGGAAAAAAAAAACCTATCCATTTTATTATCGATTCGGGTCCATAATCATTAGCATACCTCCTTGAATTTGACCAGGATGCAAAGCGACAACTTGTATAACCATTGATAATATTATAACTGTTTGGCTGATCAAGTTATTGTAAGCTCTATTGCTGGGCATAAAGACCTGGGTTTTCCATCAGGAATTTCTCAGTAGCAGCCACGGAGCCTGGAGTTGCACCCTGTTGATGTCAATAGGCCCGCTCCCTACTACCTACATGGGACTTAAAACACAGAACTGGCGAAATATGGGTGTACTATTTTTTCGGTTTAGGTTTTCCGACATTTGACCTCTATTCACTATGCAAGGTCCTCACAGTTAGGCGGCTCTTTGTACTACAGACTGTTCTCAGAAAACACAAATAGATTCACTACGACCCAACTTCAAGTACTGCAAAACGCCTCTCTGACAGAGTTTGCAAACATTTACCCTGTAGAACAGCAGTAGCGAGAAGACATTTCAGGTTTATCAGCCCCAGGCTCTATAACAACATATATAAGACCCCGTTTACCCCGTAGTCTTTTGAGAAGGAAGTTGACCGAGTGGTTGAAATCATTGTCATATGACGCCACTGAAAAAATTGTGGAAAATTAACTAGCAAAAACACTTACACACACACAAACTCTCACTCGCACACTCATACACCCCACACTCCACAAAAACACACACAGACACTCACACACTCCCCCTCACACACACACACACACTCCCCCCCCCCCCTTTGATAATTTTGATTGTAGTATATTTATAGTTTAAGTCTGGAACAATTGTTTTCTTGTTTATATGGGCGTTGATAGCTGCGACACAGTTATAAACTTTTGTAGCTATCATCGTTTTCTTTGTAATTGTGCCAATTGTCTATGTTCCACAATAAACTTTTACTTTACTTTACTATTAGGAAGAAATCTCCAGGCTGTGTCAAATCGTAAAAACCATGCGAAGTAGGGCCGGGCTACTAGTGAACTTTCAATCAAACTTCATAATCGATCAGTTGACAAACCGCAATTTATTTATTCTATATAATGTTGGTATATTTAATTATGGACAAACTATGCATGAAACAGTCTACTATTTTAATTACTATGTACATTAAACACATAATGCTACTATAATTTGTTCCATATCGATTGTAATAACTATTCTCGTAGAAATACAACATAATTGTGATAGTAACGTTATTAACTACATAATGCATTATTATAATATGGTAAATTAGAAAACTTTGTCAAGTATTTATATAGTTAAGCCAAGGAGTCATTATGACTAACATTGAGCAATGTTATAATGAGCTATAAATACAGTAGTTGAGTTTCCAAAAATAAACCACGTAGTGTGCCTATTACGTTTTCGTTCTTAAAAATAATTCTGTTCAATTCTTCTGTAAAATAGTGGAACCCGAGCGTTTACTCCAATAATAGTCCTAAATGAGATGTGTTAAGAAAATATCTGCTATGCCACGCCAGCTCCGTGTAGTACAACAAAATTATGCGTGGCACGAAGTGGCCGAAAATTACAACGTCCACTGCGACTATACCAAGCACTTTGATATACCCCACAGAGCATAGAATCGTCGAACAAGGAATGTTTAGAGATGGCAGGACTTATTAAATTCGGAAAAATGCAGCGTTCTGTCACATTTTTTTTTATTTTTAGGGTTCCGTACCTCAAAAGGTAAAAAACGGAACCCTTATAACATCACTTTCTTGTCCGTCTCTCTGTCCGTCTGTCACCACCGATTTTCTCAGGAATGGGTGGACCTAGCAAGTTAAAGTTTATACCAGATACTGAGGTCCCTATTAGATGTATAAAAATCTAGGTCAGGACCTAGATTTTTATACATCTAATATATCTTCTAATATATTCTTCTAATATATCTTTTTATCGTGTTAACTCAGGAGTCAACACGATAAAAAGATATGGGCAAATTTAGATTTTCGCGAATACTTGTATATACCAAAATTTACCTTAATTTGCAACGTTTTTTATTTTTCGGACTTTTCCCTTTACTTGTGCTGTAAGACCTTGCTTTTAACCAAAATTGTCAATTCTAGGTCAACCGGAACTATCCTATAGGTTTTGGGTCGAAAACCTATATGGTAGTTCCCGTTGACCTAGAATCACGAAATTTGGCAAAAAGCAAGGCACAGCGTGCAGCACATGTAAAAGGCAAGGCATGTAATAACAAAAAAAAAAACGTGCTTGCAACAGCGTCGAAATATCGGGAGCTCAAAACAAATAATAATCATGGAAGATATCCCGTAAGTGACATTTTAAGTATAGTTATGAACCGTGAAAGCTTCAAACAGTGTTCTTTTGTTTTGATTAAAATAAACTTATTACTATAACTGTCTTCAAAGTTATTATTAGTTCTATGCGTCGTAAGAGAAAGACCACGCATGGAATCTGCTAGAGACTGTCGGAAAGACCTTTATACCCATGCAAATAAAAACGTCATCACTCTTTCAAAGCGTACGATGCTGCTAAACACCGCATTGCACTATTTGTTTTTTTTTTTTGTATACACGTAATGCTCTTTTTTAACCAGTTCAAGCGGATTCTAAAGCAAGTGTGGTCACTCCTTTAGTGTCAGTCTCCTAGAGTGTAAGTAAACGCTGACAAGTTTGGTTTGTATGAGAAGTGTTTACAATGCCGCATCTAGCAGCGTCTATCGAGGTTTTGCCAAGCTCTGTGGTATTTCCCTTGCATAGAAATGCTGCAACGGATAGCGTAATGTTGATTTAGGCCGTACAGAGCACAAAGGTCGTAAATTTTGGCACTGCTACCCACTGTCACAAGAAATTACGATGCTTTTACCAACAATGTTGCAAATGAAGTGTTTCACGTAATCAAAGCCTTTATAAAGTGCGAACGTTGGCACATTTACTAAGGAATTTGTGCCAGAATCTTTGGCAAAAAAGGCACAACCCAAGGCGCCAGTTTGGCTCTTGACAACAATGCATGTGCTGCGCCAAAATATCAGGAAGCAAGCCAATTGCTATGTGTTTAGACTAATTGGAGAATATTTCATTTTTATTCATCTGCTTTTGTGTTAGGTATTAAATGCGGTAGCGCCAACGTTGCCTTACCTGTCTTGTTATTAAACAAAAATGTGTTGAAAAATTCTAGTTTTTGCATCAATCACTCACTTGAAATTAATTATGTGACTTACATCAATCGATCAATGAAAATGTAGGTAAATCTAAATTCTTCTGAAAATTAAAACCTCTTTATGCAATCCTTTGCTAACCTAATAAATAAGCAACTAAAGGCATTTTAGAGACAATGTAAGGTTCGCTTAACATAAGTTATCCTGGAAAACTTTCTGCTCTTGAAACCATGGGTAGGTACAGCTAAGTATTAGATTTCAATATCAGAATTTTGGGAATGTTCTCGATTGAATTCAAGCATCTTTACAGTTTCAATTTTATTACAAACCTGTTAAGGTTCACTTTGAAATATTTACAGATAGGAACATAAAGTTTGCGTGTAAACGCGTGACTAAGTTGTTATTGATTTTTAATTAAGTCCTATACTTCATGTGGCCGGCATTTGGCTCTTCAACTTCTCTCAACGTGCGGTATCGAACGCTTCGGAGAAACAGTTATTTTTTACAAATATTGGAAAAGAGTTTCCATGAATTCAATTAAATGCTTTTCGACAACAAGCTTATGTAAAGAAATTGCTCAGTAATTTCAGACATAGGCGTAAAAATAATACAACTGAAGGAATGTGGTTGTTCTTGTCTGTAGGTACACCTCTTTCATTTCGTGGAATTTAGGCACAATGTTCGGCCATGTTGGCAATGTTTGGCTTCTGAAGTCGAAGACACTCAGAAATACCATTCAAAATTGGCTAAAAGTGAGATGATATAAGTAATGTTTTTTTTTTACTTTGAAATTAAAAGTTTGTGTTGAATGTATTATTAAAAAAATATTATATGATTTAACCTTGCAACTTTTCAAAAATAATAAAACTTGGAAATGTGTGATACCTGCTCTACCTCCCTGCGTGTGGTCAAGGGCCTTTCAGCGCGCTCCCCCGCATTCGTAACAATTCGTTTAAATTTGGAACTTGTTAGGAATCTTCGGCTTGGTCAAAACATCGGCCTATTTTGGCCGGAGCCGAAGGTGGAAGGTGGCCGAAGCCGAAGCCTTGGTCGGAGACGAATTATTTATATTATAAACATTTTAAGTTTTTTTTAAAAACGGCCTAACCTTCATGATCATTATCATAAAGTCAGCCAAGAAACGTCCACTTCTGAGCAAAGTCGACGCAAATAAAGTCGCAGGGAAAAACTTGTATTTAATATAATTAGGTCGCTTATGATTTGCTACTGTCCACACATTTCCAATCAAACAATACGTTCCACCATTTACACAACAAAGCAAATAGTACAAAGTAAATACGCTTCTAATTAATATTATTTACCTTTGCTATCTTGCCGGTATATAATCCAGTTGAAGCCACAATCTGGAGCTTGAAGCTAAGCGCTGTGCTTCATGAACAGCCGTTTTATCTTTGCTCGGATAATTAACTTGGGTAGATATCCAGTGTGTGGACCGCAGTTATAAAAGGTAGTTTGTATATTGTGTTACTATTGTAAACTGCGGTGGTAGGTACAGTCGTGGTCTCTTCCGTCTGATCAGTTAATTTTTTTTCGCTTAAATCATGTGGAGGCCCCTAGCCACGCCCCCTTAAAGTTTAGGCCTAATAGGAAAGCGTCAACTTTGGCGCGCAAAATAACAATAACTCTCGTTGGCGTGCGTCGTCAGTGCGCTCGGCCGATCGGTATCTTTTCATTAATTATTTGTATACAAAGCCAACGGGGCGGGGCTAGAGCGCGTTTCTATGTTGTAAGTGCAAGCAAAAATTAGCTTAGTGGTGATCAGGTGGGAGTGTCCTTGATAGTACAAACACGGTTTTGTGGGGCATAGTTCATCTTCATATATCCAAGAATTTTATGATTTTTTTAATGAATAAAAAATATAATAATAATAAAGGTGTTCTTCTGATCGCTGTAAACCACAGCGATGGCGACGCCCAATCGTAATTACAAACCGCAATGGCACAACTGGATTCTATGAAAACAATTTCGTAGATGTCATCTGTCTCGATTTTCATTGACTATGAGTGGCTTTAGGCGTAAAAAGCTCGTTTTAGAAGTGCGTGTACACGCGTCACTCGTACGAGTAGAAAGTGACGCCTCCCCGCGCATTTGCTCATCCCGGACGAACACGTCGGAATAAGCGCGTGTACGCACGTTCGATTTTTTAAAGCGCATAAGAGGCGCGCGTGTGCGCTCGTAAGCCGCGCAGAAAAATGCGCTAGTCTAGAACCGATGACCTTGATCTGTCCACGAAGTAGACACAATAGTTAAACAATGGTGTCTCGAACAAATCGGTCCTTTGACAGATCATGATCTAACGTAGACATCAATCCTATTGCTGCAGTCTAAGCAACGTTGCCGTTGCGGTATGAAGTTGCAGTAGCCATTTCATTTTGTTTCCAGTAAATAGATTACCTACTCACAAAAACAAATGCAGCATTTTGCAAAATAAGTAGTTGGGTTTCGTTAGCTATTTTATAAGCGATCGATCTCGATCGCTAACGTTTCAATAGTCAAATTCGAACCAAGGAATCTCCACAAATGTGCGACTTGTGGTCTACTCACGACAAACTACTACTCTACTTAGTTTACCCCGAAACCGAATAAATTTTCAGTCACACTCGTGACTCTAGTTTATATGTTAATTAAGCCTGTGACAGCCTAATTGTGATTCGGAAAGTACCCTTTAATTAAAAGTTTTAGTTCAAGTGACAATGTGCACCGCTAAGGACTTTGATGCTCACTACTTTGTTTAAATGACTCTGTAGAGGATACAGTAGTTCTTCTCATAAATGATTCTATAACCAGCACTTTGTGTCCGCAACATTAAGGATGATGACTGACTAAAAAAATATGATTCTGCTTAGTCCGTCAGTTAGATTATCGAAAAATATTGGATCCGTGTTTTTTGTTTTATCAAATTAATAAAAATTGACGAAGATAAAACGTGTCAAAGATCATGAGTGGGGGCTTTTGACGTCACATTTAAGTAAAAAACGTCACACGAGTTTTCGACGAACTGTATCGGCTTAATTATTTGTTTATGTGAAAAAATATATAATTTTTAGAAATCTATCTGGCGGACTAATTCAATTTTTTTTGGCCATCTAGGTTATTGTGATAGCTCAGCTAACATGCATGATTGAAATATCATTATAGCCTATAGCACCACCGAATAATATAGCTTTCGGCCAATTAAAGAATTTTTAGAATTGGATCATTACTCCCGGAGATTACCCCCTACATACAAATATACAAACATTTTTACTTTTATAATATTGTTATAGCATATAAAGCTTTTAATATGAAACAAAATGGAAAATTATGTGCGAAACATCTCGGATATAAGACAGATGAGAATACGCCAATATACATCTCGGAACAGACTACCAAACTAACTACAAGAGGAGCTCGACTACACTTTCTTGCGCGTGACCTGGCAAAATCTAAGGAATATAAATACTGCTGGACAGCCTACGGGAAGGTGTACATTAAGAAGGATGATGATTCTCCTACTGTTGTCATAAATTGTGAGTCACAGGTACATCACCTTTTACAGCATAAATGACTAGTTTTCATCTTACAAGCGACCGACAGTTGTTACTTTATTTTATTACCATATTTCACTTTTTTGTTAAACTTTCATCGGTTTTTGAAACTCTTAAAATTAATTAGAATTAAGTTAGACACTAAGTTATGTAATAAGTTACTTTTTGTTCGCCAATCGCGCCCTGACACTCATTCTTCATCACTCAAACCTACATTCAATCCGGATACCAAATTCACAAACTTACAAACCACACATACCTCTACACACTCACAGACACACACACCCACCCTCACCCACACACGAAATAATAATACGAATATAATTACGTTATCCTGCATTTATAAAACTTATCTAAATGGATAATACTCTACTCACTTTGAATGACATCGACAATTCCGAAATAGCACAAGTGTTTGATTGTGATATTGCTGACTTTGCCAAGCATATAAAGCCGAACTCTTCCGGCTTTGCCATTGTTTCGCAGAATATTAGATCTGTCTACTCTAATTTTGATGATCTTCAATTAAATTTACTCAATCTTGGAACGGATATTGATCTGGTAATCCTGACCGAGTGTAGGTTGAACTCAAATAAACCAATACCTCAAATAACTAACTATAACTCGTACCAAACTACAAACCATCTGAATAAGGCTGACGGTGTAGTCGCCTATATTAAAAGCACACACAAAAATAAAACAAGAGAAGTAAAGTTAGCTCATGCGTCTTGCTTAGAGATTCATGTAATGCCCGACATTATAGTTATTGCGATTTATCGATCCCCTTCAACTGCTAATGCAGACCAATTTATTCACTCCTTAAAAAATCACCTAACTACCCTCGCATCAACTAAAACCATAAAAATTACTGGAGACATAAATATTAATATATTATACAATGAAAATGAGCAGCCACACGAACGTACAAACAGACTTAACTATCTCAATATGTTAGCAATGCATGGTCTACTCCCTGGACACTCGCTTCCCACGAGAGACAAAACCTGTCTTGACCACTTTATAATTAAACTCAAACCTGGTAACCAAACTGCAACCATTGCAGTTATTCACACGACCATTACTGACCATTTCATGACTTTCTTAAAAATCTCAAACCATTGTAACTTTATAAGGTGCTCAAAAACAAAAACAGTTTTTAATTCGGAGAAGGCGCTTGAGCTACTCAAAGACAGTAACCTATCGGACCTATTAAAACTAGATAACCCTAACACCCTTACTAATAACCTAATCGAAATACTACAAAATTGTGTCACACTCAGTACAATTACTATGAATATACCTTTGAAAAATAGAATCCTAAAACCTTGGATGACAATTGGTTTATTGCGCTGTATTTTAAATAGAAATCGAATGCAAAAGAGACTTAGGCTTGACCCATACAACGAGGTGCTAAAAATCACATACAAAAGGTATCGTAATTACTGTTGTACCATTATTCGAAAACAAAAACGTAAACACGACAGAGATCAACTTTGTAAAGCTCACAAAAACCCAAAAAAAACATGGGCTATCATTAACAACATCACACAACGTAAACCAAAAAAAACAACTAATTCGGAACTGCTAGATATACCCACTACCCCACAAAACTCTGTTGACAAGGTTAATGACTACTTCTGTAACATAGGTAAACTTCTTGCTGAAAACATCACAACTTCTCAGTCCTCAGCAGGAAATAATATCAAGCCACTCTAATGAGCCTGAAATCGGATAGCGCCCCCGGCTGGGACAAAATACAAGTCAATTTTTTAAAATCAGCACACGAACAAATTGTACCTGTCATAACCCACTTAATTAACACATGCTTCAAGCAGGGTCTTTTCCCGGACGCTTTGAAAGTAGCCCTTATAACACCTGTGTACAAGTCTGGTGCTAAGTCTGACCCGTCGAACTATAGACCAATTTCGGTCCTACCGTCCATTTCAAAAATCCTTGAGAGACTTATTAACTCACGCCTGATTAAATTCCTGTCTAAATATAAAATACTGTCGCCTTCTCAGTTTGGGTTTAGACAGGGAAAGTCTACTGAGGATGCAGTTCTGTCACTAACTTCTGCTCTGGTGGACGGTGTAGATCGTGGAGCCAAGTGTCTAGCTGTTTTTCTTGACCTCAAAAAGGCGTTTGACACAGTGTCTGTCCCCTTACTTTTACAGATGCTTGAACGCATCGGCATAAGGGGACCAGCTCTTGATCTTTTTAAATCCTACCTCAACAATCGCAAACAAACGGTTAAAATTGCGATGTACACCAGTTCCGAGTCAACCGTCACTTTCGGAGTCCCCCAGGGTAGTGTTCTTGGGCCGACCTTATTCCTCATTTATATAAATAATCTCTGCAACATGAAGATTGATGGCGGACTCCTTTTCTCATACGCCGACGATACTGCCATTGTCTTCACTGCTAAGACTTGGGATAATGTTCGTAGGTTGGCCGAGCCTGGCCTTGCTAAGATATCAGCCTGGCTAAACCATAGTCTCCTCACGCTAAATGCCCTCAAATCCAACTACATCTGCTTTACTAAGTATAATAACTCCCAACCGTCTCAAGATTTCCAAATAAAAATTCATAACTGTCCCAACCCCCCAAACCCCACCTTCTCTTGCTTAAAAATTGACAGGCTACAGCATACCAAATATTTAGGTGTTATGATTGACCAGCGACTGTCCTGGCACATGCACACTGAACTTGTTATGAAAAGAGTTAGGAAACTCATTTGGACGTTTAAAACACTGCGACATGTGGCTTCAAAGCAACTTCTGAAGCAAGTATACATTTCACTGGCTCAATCTATCCTCATGTACTGTCTGTCTTGCTGGGGAGGGACTACAAAACAAAAATTTTTAGAACTTGAGAGGGCGCAGAGAACTTTACTTAAGGTCATGTTCTTTCGCGGGCCTGTGGACGGGGAGCTATGGGCTAGCTCGCCGTCCGTTCGTCTCATGACGACAGGCCGTGTCGACGGCGCGTTCGTGTTCCACGCGCGCCTCAAAGAGAGTCAGCAATAGTGAAGGGGTCCGCAAGGACCGAAGCCTGCCGGGGCTGCGGGACTATTCGAAAGAGATACCGTGGCCCCGGAACACAAAGGGCGATGAAGGAACATGGATGGGTTTTAGTCAGTAAAAGTCTGACACTCCCTCCTGCTCAGCCCAGAGCGGGAGAAGTCATTTGATGATTTCCCATCCGAAAAAAAAAAAAAAAAAAAAAAGGTCATGTTCTTTAAACCCTATAGGTACCCCACCCACAGCCTCTACTTATTATCTGACCTTTTGTCTGTAAGAAAGCTTTATTTGCTTCAACTTTCACAAAAAAAACACACATCCCTTCCGTATGACCCCTCTAAGCCAAAAAGCAGAAGGAGCTACTTAGTCGCTCCAACGGTCAGGGTTAGATCTGTTTTCGCTAAAAGACAATACTCAAGGCAATCATCTTATCTATACAACTTGCTGAATAAAGAATTACGAATATATTCCATGAAGCTCCGAGACTGTAAAAAAGTTGTAACCGAGTGGCTTAAAACTAAAACCTACGAAGATGTTGAGTCTATTATTTCTACTTCTTAATAACCAAGTTACATTTGGGTTGTTGTGCGCTGGGTTAGTGAATGAAGACTTGTGTAGATTCTTTCGATCCCAAGACATTGTCACAGGGCAAACCGACAAACAACAACCTACAATAATTTGGACTTACGCTTCATCTATGTGTGAAAGCAGGACTAATAAACAAACAGACAGGACATTAAATAGGACGAGTGAACTAAGCATTGCTCGTTATCTCACACACCACACAATCTCACTTTCACACTCACACCCACACTCACTCATAACACTGACTCACACACTCACTCATGATACACATACCACACGTACACGCGCGATCTGGCCTTTTTCTACACAACGCTCATCAAACTGCAGAGCTGTTAGTATAATTTTTAAGTTACCCATTTATCATTTATTTTATTTTAATTTTAATTTTTGTTTAGTCTTTCATGTTTACACTGTCTAAATTTCAATTGCATAAAAATAACAAGTGGAAGTGCGGAGTCTCCTAATACAAGCAATTCCTTGCTTAAAAGGTGATCTCCAATAATATGTATCGAAATGCCTATTGTAATTGAAATAAACGTTAAAACAGCAGTTTCCCAGCAATAATTTTTGCGTATCTTAAGTTACTTAGTTTGATGTACAGAATGCTTGGTTGACGGCTTCGTGATAAGGTTGTTTACACCCTGTATATATATAATTAGTCACTTTATTAATGGGGGAACACGAAATAGCGATGCTGCAATGCAAACAACCTTTTTTTTTTTTTCGGATGGGAAATCATCAAATGACTTCTCCCGCTCTGGGCTGAGCAGGAGGGAGTGTCAGACTTTTACTGACTAAAACCCATCCATGTTCCTTCATCGCCCTTTGTGTTCCGGGGCCACGGTATCTCTTTCGAATAGTCCCGCAGCCCCGGAATGCAAACAACCTGAAGGAGCTATTAAAAAAAAAAAAAAAAAAAAAAAAAAAAAAAAAAAAAAAAAAAACGATTTTTAGTATGATCTAAAAACTTTTTACAACCAGCAATCTTCGTGTATACGCCCTTAGGAATCAAGCCCGATATCTTATACGCTAAAACTTGCGACTACAAGCAAACATAAGACAGTAAATATCTAGCTTGGGGTAATACATGTCTACAGATTCAATTAACTACCTAGTTAACAACAGCTATTAACTTAGTTTTTATGTTTGAGTTTCTATTCATTACAATGCATGGCGTTTAGAGAATAATATACGGATTACAGACATTGGACAAAAGAACGCTGCTGCAAGTCCACTAACAGCTTGGTATAAATATACCAATACTATAATTATGTTAGTGGACCACGAGGCCTGTGTCCCAGCAGTGGGAACATTATGGGCAGATTATGTCTTAAGGTGAGATTTACAAAGATTAGGGTGACCTAATATAATTAGAAAAAAAGTGTTGTTTACAGACATTTTTTTGCTATTTTTATATGAAAAAAAAAATAGATAAAAATAAAAGCTGGTCACTTAATTATCTCACATCCCCCGGGGGTTAATTGAGCGCAGCGGTCTGTGTAATGCTATTAGCTGGTACGCTGTGAAAATACTGTTTTTTTTTCTAGAAAATTTTCTGCAAAAACCTACTGAATTTCATCATAATCATGCGTAGCCTTTTCAAAACTACATAAATGTTATAGTCAGCTTCCGGTCTAAAAAGTATTTTACCCGGAGCGACTGCGAATCTGACCTCCAAAATCAGCACCAGCACCAAATATAACCCTGGAAAGATTGGTTGTCAGACTTTCAGGCTTTTGACCATCCGTAATGGCTATCAAAGATCTACAAATGACAGCCAGGACCAAAGGTTTATCGTGCTTTCAGAGGTACGGAGGGAATAAGGGATAGTCCCATCCACGGACCAGCCTTAGTAAGTGTAGCTTAACCACCGCTTTCTATTAACCCGTATTATATAGCCGGGGAACCCTTCAGGTTTTCTCACGGCCTTCGATTTGTGAATGTATATTTCCCAGGCGACATCAGAGTTACTTTGCATAGAGTTTATGTACTCACTCGAAATTGCTGTATTCTGTGGGACCGTTTACAACCAGACCCGTAAACCTTGTATGTAGGCAATAAAGTGTATCGTTCCGTGCGGGAATCGCTCGCGACACGCAGCACTGGAGTGAATCAATCCGGAACTGCGCCAAAATATTGATAATCTTATAGGTAGACTTAATGCGAGTCTACTTTATACTAACGTCTAACGTGCCAGAAGTAACTATAAATAATACTCCGTTATTCAGAATAACAACATTTAAGTACCTGGGTCACTGGGTCACGCATGACCTGAATGATGACCTGGACATAGAAAGGGAACGCAGGGCGATGGCTGTCCGAGGTAATATGCTGATCCGCAGATTTGCACGTTGTACGACGCAAGTCAAAATAACCCTTTTCAGAGCATACTGCCAGTCTTTTTACACGTGCAGTCTGTGGGTCAGGTATACGCAGAGGGCATACAACGACTTGCGTGTCCAGTATAATAATGTGTTTAGGATGCTGTTGGGTCTACCACGCTTTTGTAGCGCTTCTGGGATGTTCGCCGAGGCCAGGGTTGATGGTTTCCATGCCATTATGCGGAAAAGGTGCGCTTCTATTCTCGGTAGAGTGCGTGCTAGCTCCCACAGCATTCTGAATGTATTTTGTGATAGGTGGGACAGCCCCATGTTCACTGGATACGGCTGCACACGTAGGTGTAAGTCTATTCTGTATATAGTTTGTGTTTCTTATTTTTTTTACTTTTTTACGAACATTAGGTTAAGACTTACTAACAACATATGGATTGTATTTGATCTGAAATAAAATTTATATTATTATTATTTATACAAGGTGTCGCTTTGCATCCTGGTCAAATTCAAGGAAATTTCTATGCTAATGATTCTCGACCCGAATCTATAGTAAAACGGTTTTTTTTTCTTATTTACGGAAATCGGTAAGTGTAAACCACCCATATTAAAAAGCAGCCAGTCTGTAACAAACCCTATAACCGCGTCTTCACACATTCAAATAAACGCACACAGAGGCATGTCGCGTGATGGTGATTCTGTTTATTACTATCGTGCTATTCTGAAATACTGTCAAATTAAAACAATTTAAAATAGCAGCTTTATCGTAATTTAAATTGATTATTTAAGTCTTTTGTGACAAGCTCCTTAATTTTGACTAGGATGCAAAACTACACCTCGTATGTCTTAACAGCTAAACACGCCTGTAATCCTTGAAGGGTTAGGCAGATGTGTATCAATAGTACACCAACTTTTGGCCAGTTATGTTTTAAGTCCCATGAAGGAGGAGCTTATTACCATCAAAGGGCACAAAACCAGACTCCACGGCTGCTACTGAGAAATTCCTGATAGAAATACCCAGGTCCAATCGAAAATGCAATCGAACCCAGAACCTCAGGAATTTCAGGTGAAGGTCCACTCAATCAATACAAAATACTAACATTACATAAAGTGACGCGACTACACGAGCCGTATATCCAAACAAATTGTATGACTAAACAAAAACTATTTGGATACTATGATTGTATTGTAAATACATGGTATTACATATTTTATGAATACAAAATTGTGTATCATAAAAATAACGGTGAATGTACCGCTTAGTGGACGCCCGTATCGTTAAAATAATCGTAACATTTAAATGTAATTGGTCGACTTTAATGGTGGTCAGATAATTATGGTGTACTATCGTGGACACTCCCACCTGATCACCACTAAGCTAATTTTTGCTTGCACTTAAAACATAGAAACGCTCTCTGTCCCCTCGCCGTTGACTTTATATATAAATAAATAATTAATAAAAAAATACCGATCGGCGACACATGCCAAACGAGAGTTATTGTTATTTTGCGCGCCAAAGTTGACGCTTTTCTAATAGGCCTAAAGTTTAAGGTGGAGTGGCTCGGCGCCTCCGCATGATTTAAGCGAAAAAAAAATTAACTGATCAGGCGGAAAAGACCACGACTATGTGATACACCTTAATTCACCTTCGGTAGTTATGATTCTGTACCTATTAGTCAAGCCGTAGTTATTTTTCTCCTCCGCTCTTTTTTCGGATTAATTTCGTTGCGGGATCCAAGAGAGTTAAATTGTTTCTCTGGGACTTCGTCGCGCTTCATTGTCTCGGCGTTTTTCTGTTAGTCGCCACTGCTGATTCTGGCTTTCAGGAGTTGCAGTGGTTTGAGAAGAGTGTGGCGGGCTAGTCCCAAAAAAAAATGCCGTTGAGTATGTTTGTATTTGCCGGCAGACCAGTTAGGTACTTTAATTTTCGAGCGTAGATCTACGTTCCGGTACATAATAAAATAGTTAAGTTTTTAAACTGACATGGTCACTAACTAACATTATCATTCACACCTGAAATATTTACCATGTTATTATTTATACTGAGTTCCCGATGTTATTGCTGTTGCAAACGCCATATCACGGATAAACTAAATAAAATTACTATATATTATATATTATTACTATTATTATACTACATATTATATAACAAAGTCCTCCGCCGCGTCTGTCTGTCTGTCTGTTCACGAAAAACTCAAAAACTGCTGCACCGATTTTCACGTTGTTTTCACCAATTGATAGTGGTTCTCGAGGAAGGTTTTAGTATATAATTTGTCAAGTTCTTGTATACATTGGCTAAAATATAATGATTTGTTGGAGGGTTGCGGGAACAGGATCAAAATTTCATGATTACTTTTGGTCGCGATAACGCGGGTGATGCCGCGGGCATTAGCTAGTAATTCAATAAAATAATAAACATGGTAAATATCCCGTTTCAAGTGTTAATGATAATGAACTAGTTATTCTGTACATTTTGACAAGTTTGGCTATGAGTCTTATTTTGTTCTGAGTTTGTTCACCATTAGAGTATTATATTATCTGGGCCATTAGGCATTGTTTTCTTAGCACGATAGTCTGTCAAACAGGCAGTCTTGACCTTGTCTAAACACAGCTTTATTTTTATTAAACAATATTAAAACACGTCTTGTTTAGATTCCTGTACCTCAAACACTTTCAAAACGTCAAAACATAGACAGATGAACATACAAACGTCCTTACGAAATAATTTAGTAGGTAGGTACAGTCAGCCTCAAAGAGATGTAAATCTACAGTCAAAAAGATCGCGACACATCTGCGGAACGTACGGCGCCAAACGTTCGGTTGAATAAGCTTGCAGTGTTTTTCAAGTTCCCTATGACACATCAGCCGAAATTACGTCGCGTTCGGCGTAGCGCCGAACCTTTCTTCGAACGACTATTTCAGCAAAAACTCATTCAATGTATTTTGCATAGCAAGCGACGTATCACGTAACGCGTTACGCGATCGAAAGTTCGGCGCGTTCAAAACCACTTTTTACTGGTGTCAGTAAAAACTCATATTAAGTTAAAATGCGTTTCCTCTATTTTCGTCGTGTTCGTTATAACTACCTAGAATTACTACAACAGGATGTTTTTCAATGGGTCACAAAAAAACCTACAACCTAATAATTTTCTTAGTAAATATTAGTTATTGTTAAAATAGTTTTAACCATTCAAACGTATGTTTGACTTTTTAACGGTTTTGACTGTGAAATTTACATGTGAAAATAATTCATTTCACTGTCTACAATCTTTGTGCCATAATATTGTATGAATTTGCATCCTCAAAACATAGACACTGGGTACTTCATTGCAGCTAAATATTGTCACAATATTATGAAACATAAATGGTTCACAATCAAATGAATTCTTTCGATGTGTACATCTCTTTGAGGCTGACTGTACCAGGTCACCATATTGTGTTGGTACTAGATCAATAACACTTTGGAGGCGACGACGGCGACGTCACGAATCGATAGAAAGCTATATTTTATTATAGGAACCGTGTGGTAGGGCCATATCCATGGTGACGGGTTTGGTATAGAGAAACAAAACATAACATCACACCTATAATCCCGGAAGTGTTTGACAGAGGTGTACCTAATAGTACACCCACATTTCACTAGTTATGTTTAAGTCCCATTTAATAGTGGGCGAGCCTATTGCCATCAACCGAGCACAAATCCAGACTCCATGGGTGCTACTGAGAAATTCCTGATGGAAAAACTCAATAACAATTAGCCTGAATGTGGTTCGATTCCCGGGAATCGAACCCGGGACCTCATGGCTGCAGCAGACACGTAATAGTACATTATGATATAAGTGCGGTAAGTTGAAAATTACAGCCGAGGAGATATTGCTAGCCCGAGCCGTAGGCGAGGGCGATAAAAAGCAGAGGCTGTAATTATCAAAGCGCACGTATGTCATACGACGTTTTATAACATATTTGCGAGGAAATAAATAAAACAAATTAAAACAATACAGCGAAAAAGGAAACGCGCGGAATAATTTTTACTTGTTCACAAATTAGCGAGGCGCGCGCATCAGCGCTTTTTTTTAAGGCAAAGACACAAAAAACAGCCAGTATTACTAATAAAGTAAAAATATTTTTGTGTTTTTGTTACAGATAAGGTTGTAGTCAGTAACGTTGAAAGCGCACTGTCATGATACTATTGGTCACGTTGTCGGTACAACTATCTAGAAGAAAAAGATATTGTATTTTAATTAAAGAATTTATTTGTTCAATATTTAATTATCATGGATAATATAATTACTATGACATATGACATTATGACGAGAGCAGTGGTGGCCCAGTGGTGGCGGCCCCGACTTACGAACAGTAAGTCGTGGGTTCGAACCCAGGTAGGTGCATTACTTTTTGTAATTTATTTCATTACCGCTGCTCTCAAAACGGTGAAGAAAAACATCGTGAGGAAACCGGCATATCCTAGAACCAAAAAATTCGAAGACATGTGACATCTACCAATTCGCACTGGGCCCGCGTGGAGGATTATAGCCCCTTCCCTCTCATAGAGAGGAGGCCTGGGTCCCAGCAGTGGGAACATTAATAGGCTGATGATGATGATGATGACATTATTAATTTGCATGACATTATTATTACTTATAATAAATTACTAATTCAAATTGAATTATGTGTTTAATTGTGAGTATATTGACCATCTACATCCTAAATGACATTGCAATCTGATATATGAATAAATTCTAATCTCCTAATGTTCCTAACATATTTGCACACCTAGCATGGTTATAATACAGTGTATTTTACGAACTTTTTGTAACATCCTCTGAACCTGTGTAATGCAAATAAATGATTTGTATTTGTATAACGTGCTGAGCTTGCCGGTTAGCCTCGAAACAAGTTCACGGAGATACATGGAATACAAAAGTGCGCAACACAGAACTTTTAATAATGCTTCCGATACCCGACCCCTCAAACAATATAATTTTCTTCTTTAACGTGTGGTTATTACCTACCGGGTGTCAGAGTTTTATGCCGCCCATGGGCCTCTGACTTGGCTTTACATGCCATTGAGGAATATTTCTTAGGCATGCTGGTTTCCTAACGATGTTTTCCTTCATCGAAGCAAGTGCATACAATATGAACATGAAAATCAGAGGTGCGTTTCATGGGTTCGAACTTGCGATCTATGACTTGGCAGTCCGACGGTCACGCCACTAGGCTATTACTGCCTAAGGGGACTACCGGAGCTAAACGAGAGTTTTATTATGCAAAAAAACATATGATTCACTATAATAAACAAAACCAGAAAAATATATGATATTTTTCAGGATACAATATGCTAGTACGATAGTGTTTTGAAAATATAATACAACTAAATTTTACTCGATAAAAAAATCACGAACTTATCTCTTAAAATTTCTTTTAACGACTAAAAACCATACTCGAATACATGCGATCTGTTTTTTTTTGGCAAATAATTCTACAAGCAACATTATTAGCATGATAGTGTTTTATTTTTTTAGTCAAATCAATAGATTTTTTGTAAATCGCAAAAAACCACTCATTTCGCACTATTCGGCCCGCAGTGACTGACGTAACAACCACTTTGTAGTGCAAGCTGATTAGAACTTTATTCTAACAGTATTTCAAACGAACTTTGAACCACCTCAATTAGAGTTGCTAATTTAGCTCCTGTAGTCGCCTTAAAAATAGAATACAATAAGAAGTAGTGACAACAGTACACAGGTAACAGCATTTGTTTTGTTATTGTCATTTCACCAGAACCTCGAGGGGTCGAGAAAATAGCCTTCAGTTCTTTACCCCTTTTTTTTTCGGATGGGAAATCATCAAATGACTCCTCCCGCTCTGGGCGGAGCAGGAAGGAGTGTCAGACTATTACTGACTAAAACCCATCCATGTTCCTTCATCGCCCTTTGTGTTCCGGGGCCACGGTATCTCTTTCGAATTTCCGGAGTTCTTTACCCCTGAACAGAGAATTTATTAGTCTATAGGTTAAATAGGAAGTGACCTACTATGATAATAATATTACCAGCTACCTACAGTATATACTGTACGTTACTCATCGAGTAAGTACAAGGCCGACGCGTCCCGAGGGCTACGGCTATCAATTAGTTTAGCTGAGCCTCTAATACGTAGGGTGGACGCTACTTGGTTAGTTACGTTACTTAATAATATCATGACATGCCTTAATACAAGGTATTAAAGTTTTATTTTATACATGGTGTAAAGAACCTCATCACTAAGCCGTCAACCAAGCATTCTGTACATCAAACTAAGTAACTTTACGCAAAAATTATTGCTGGGAAACGACTTTTTTTTGGGGTGAATAATCATGTTTTGTTGGTAGAACTCAATGTAACGCACTCAAAACATTGTGCTGATGGATGGATTGAATAGTATCGGGGTCGTGAAGGTGTTTAAAGTTTAAAAATCTTACAATAGAAACTTGTATTTAAAAAAAAAAACTTGTCAAGAAGTTGGAACTTTGACCCCCAATATCTCCGTAACTAGAAGGATCCCAGGTATGGTGTAGAACAAAAAAGTGATCGCAATGACGGGAAAAATAAGAGGCTTCAATAAGAGGTTTTTCACACCTTTTAGGTATTTTTCTAAGCTGCCTCGTTGGTCAGTTACAGGCCGCAAGCGCGATTGTTGAGCACGAGGTCCCGAGTCCGATTCCGATCCCAGGTCGGGTAAAAGTAATTTCTCAGTAACAGCTGCGGAGTCTGGATTTGTGCCCGGTTGATGGCAATAGGCTCGCCCCATATTACATGGGACTTAAACACAGTACGTATAATAATTTCATAATAACGTTCAGACTATTGCGTTTTGGAATGAAGTCTTGTCAACTGAAAAAATCTAAGTAGTCCGTCAGTTAGATTATCAAAAATATTTGACCCGCATTTTTTCTTTTGTAACGTAAACCAAAATTGACGAATTAACGACGCTTTTAAAATTCTCAATACGTCACGCCGTGCTATAATTTTTAGTGCTTTCTGACGTTATGAGCCGCCACTCCCGAGTTTTGATGCGTTTTATCTTTGTCAATATTCATTGATTTACAAAAACAAAAAATACGTGTTCATTATTTTCCAATACTCTAACTGACGGACTAAATAAAGGGTTTAAAACACCTCTTAACGAAGCCGAAAGACACTTATGTTCTCCTTGTCATTACGATCATTTTTGTTCTACACTAATGTCTGGGAACCTTCTAGTTACGGAGATATTGGGGGTCAAAGTTACAACTTTTTGACAAGTTTTTTTTTTTAATACAAGTTCATATTGTAAGATTTTTAAACTTTAAACACCTCCACGACCCCCGTACTATTCAATCCATCCATCAGCACAACGTTTTGAGTGCGTTACATTGAGTTCTACCACAAAACATGTTTTTTCACCCCTAAAAAAAAAGTCGTTTCCCAGCAATATTTTTTTCGTAAAGTTACTAAGTTTGATGTACAGAATTCTTGGTTGACCGCTTCGTGATGAGGTGGTTTACACCCTGTAGATTTGCAATTTATTGATGGTGGAAACTAGCCTATTGTAAGTAATTGGTACCAACTGGTGTTATAAATATTTCAGAGTATTTAAGACTGCCTCGTTGGTCTAGTGGTAGCAAGCACGACGGCTGAGCTTGACGTCCAGGGTTCGATTCCCGGGTCGGGCAAATTGTTATTGGGTTTTTCTATTAGCAATTTCTCTGTAGCAGCCACGGGGTTTGGATTTGCGCCCGGTTGAAGGCTCGCCCCTTTTACATGGGACTTGAACATAACTGGCGAAATGTGTGTGTACTATTAGGTACACCTCTGTCTAACCCTTCAGGTATTACAGGCTATAAGTAATGTATGTATGTTTCATTGAAAAACGACGCCTTGTTTTTGGGTTTCTTCGGGCTATGAGAGTTACCTTAGTTCTCCTGCGGATTTCTTTATTTCTGATTAGATCGCGCAGAGAAACTCTAACGTCTAGCCGTTTCCATTGTCCTTGTGGTTTATAAATTTACTATTTACTTCATCATCATCATCAGCCTATTAATGTTCCCACTGCTGGGACACAGGCCTCCTCTCTATGAGAGGGAATGGGCTATAATCCACCACGCGGGCCCAGTGCGGATTGGTAGATGTCGCATGTCTTCGAATTTTTAGTTCTAGGACATGCCGGTTTCCTCACGATGTTTTCCTTCACCGTTTTGAGAGCAGTGGTGATGAAATTAATTACACAAAGTAATGCGCCTGCCTGGTTTCGAACTCATGACTTACTGTTCGTAAGTCGGGGCCGTCACCACTGGGCCACCGCTACTCTTTGTTATTTACTGATTAAGTTTATTGCCCTTTGTATCACTTTTAGTTTTCATAAGTCACTCATTGTAAAAAGGTCAATTAATATTTCCTCTGCTCTCATCATAATTTATTTGAAGTGCTGGGATGACGAATAATAGAGAAGTATGGAAAAAGAAGACATGCTGCGCCGACCCCAAATAAATTGAGATAATAATGACAGAATATCTTCTTCTTCCATACTTGTCTATTAATCTTCAGCTCATGAGTCACCGACTTTTTAGCATATCATCTTTCACACAGTCCTTCTATCGTGTCTTCTTGATAAGTTCGACTAACAAAGATATTATAGTCCTATCAAATTTTTATATAAACTGTGGTCGCGAGACAGACAAGTGGATGGACAGACGACATAGGCTTAGTTTTAACACGCGCTTCGGCTATGCAACCCTAAAAACACAAATGATGTGTAAAGAGATAAGTATTAATGTACCTACCTACTTTTAGGGTTCTGTACCTCAAAAAGAAAAAACGGAACCCTTATAGGATCACTTTGTTGTCCGCCTGTCTGCCAAGACCCCTTATCTGGTATCAAGTTAAAATTATAACGATATACTCTTGTCTACGGTCCCTTGAAGCTGCGAAAAAGTCAACCTTCTAATTTAACGTTAAAAAAAGATACGGCCGTTTATGTCGCAAAAAACGTATATTTCGAAACTCTCAAGGGAATCAAAATTAATAGGGTACTTTCCGCTGCCCTAGAATCATGAAATTTGGCAAGAACCAATATATTATAGCACATGTAAAGGAAAATATCTGAAAATTGTAAATATTATGTAGTTTAGTAACCACATACCTACAAGTTTATACGGAACCCTAAGTGTGCGAGTTCGACTCGCACTTGGCCGGTTTTTTATCACAGATTCACGACTGAGTGGTACATTTACGATTGGAAAGCAAAAACCACTAATCGGTATTTAACGAGATTTTCTTCGAATCTGGACAGTCGGTTAAATACATGAATTTTTACTGATAAATGGATACCATTACTTGTCGAAGAGTAGTTTATTGTAATGTATAGCTGCTTATCAATATTTTAGAGAACCGAGCGAAACTAACGTCCCTATATATATAAATAAAATGTTATAAAACGTAATATATACTGGCCTGCAAACCTAAGTACTACACTTTTAAATATATTTTTTCTATTAAACTATAGAAGTTAGAGATTTAAAATAAAAAAAAACGTTTTATAGCAATTTTTATCAGCTTTCTTTGTAACTATAGACAAAATTAAACTCTTTTTCGAGTCCGTTTTGTTTCGAAAGTATATCTTGTGTACTTAAAAAGTTATTGCAATTTTAAATGTGTGATACTTAGTTTTGCAGGCCAGTGTATATACTTACATAAAACTTTGCCCTATACTAGGAGTTTCTCCCGTATCGTGGGTGCGTTTACAAACATTAAAAGTCACATACACAAACAGTTAGACCCGGAACAACTACCTGTAGGGCATTCAAATATTTGTTCCATGCAGGAATCGAACCCGCGACACGATTCAATTTACCTACCGACATGGATAAAAGCAAAAATCAATTATTTATAAAACGTTAGAGAACTCTTGTCGATAAATTATTAATTAATTTCTTACCCTTCACTGTTTTCATATTACAACATGGATAACAAAACCTCTGCAGGGTTGAATAAAACAACATTTAATATATTGTAAAGTTTGGTTTCCAATATAGTTTGTTATCATCTAAAAGTCACTGAAGCGTTAATTATTGAAATATTTTATGTACGAACAATTTCTCATTTAGTCCGAAAAGCTAATTCCCAATACAACCTGAAAGTTCATTAAAACATCGGTTTAATTTAACGTATAATTTCCCAAGTAATAAACAAAAGTGAGTGCTATTCATATTTGTATGAGAAAACCAAAACTAATCTATCTCGCTGATTGACTATATCGCTTGACTGATTATATGAGCCCTTTAAAAAACACTACTTTATAGCAACCTCACAATTTTATTACTTGTGAGCTCAAGATAAAAGTTGGTAAAGAAAACATAACATAACAGCACGCCTGTAATCCAAAAGGGTTAAGCTGAGGTGTACCTAATAGGACACCCACATTTCGCCAGTTATGTTTTAGTTCCATGTAATAAGGGGTGAGCCTATTGCCATCAACCGGGCACAAATCCACACTCCGTGGCTGCTACGAAGTCATAAGCTAATAAGTTTGTGATGGAAAAACCCAATAACACTTTGCCCGACCTGGGAATCGAACCCAGGACCTCATGTTCAGCAGTCTCTACACAAACGAAGGAGCCGATTAATTACAAAACTCAAAATCATATATACTGGCCTGCAAAAATAAGTACTACACTTTGAAAATTTAAATTTTTCCTAAACTATAGAAGTTACGAGATTTAAAATAATAAAACGTTTTATAGCAATTTTTATCAGCTCTCTTTGAAACTATAGGCAAAATTAAACAATTTTTCGAGTCCTTTTTGTTTCGAAAGTATATTTTGTACTTAAAAAGTTATTGCAATTTTAAAAGTGTGATACTTATTTTTGCAGGTGTGTAGATGGATCATTTCCAGAAATAAAATTAATACTTTGCACGACAAGCCATCATTCTGTTTCGGTAAATGTTTACTTTGTTCTAAGCGATCAGTTTCAAATACAAATTAAAAATTCATTGAACTGATTTTCCGCAGTACAAACTGCAACATTTTCAGCTATATAACACATAAAATATTCACCTTATATCAGCCATAAACCCACTCACAAAGGCGATAAAGCTTAGTGCAGACTCTCAGGAGAGCACATCAGATAAAAGCTGCCAACAAACGCGTTACCAGCCAATTTGTTCGCTCATGTGTGTACTACTTTATTAACAAAGTTAATTGAACCGTATATAAACGGGATTGAGTTAAAATAAGGCTGGGTTAATAATGTTTTGGGGTTATTTTGTTGTGTTAGAATTAAAGATTACTGTTGTGACGTGGATTTCTGTCGTACAGGGTGCTTTGTTCTTCATTCTTTTTTGTTGAGGTTTTAAATATTGTAACTAGGAGGGTCAACGCTGGTTCACGTACCCTTTTAGGTAGTCTTACAAACCTCTATGAGATGATAGTTGTCACTATGTTTTGCTTTATAAACACCGCAAAAAGCAGTAGCATAGCAGTTTCGTAGCAGCACTACGAGTTTCGTAGCAGCACTACGAGTTTTGTAGCAGCACTACGAGTTTCGTAGCAGTACTACGGTTTTCGTAGCATGACTACGACATACTTTCAACGCAGCAGCTACGCCACAAAAAGGAACATGGAAAGACTTTTGCTTACTACCAGATATTGTGTAAGTAGATTCTATGTTTAGCAAGTGAACTACCTACATCTTCGTTTGAAATTCAATCTTGATTGCGTCTTGGATATTGGTCTGTGACTGCTTGTCACGGTGACTTTGCATGAAATAAAGTATAACTTTATTTGTAATCCTTTCATCTTGCGTTTTATGAATTGTGTTCTACTTCTTAACCCCTTAACACAGTCGTTTAAAAAAATTACGTGGGAGAAAATCCTTTATTCCGTTCAGATTTGTAAACAAAAATCTCAATACAATTGACGAATGGGTCCACTAAGTCCCAATTTCAATGCACATACAAAGCGACTTACAAATTCTTTGTGTACAAAACTATTCGATGACGTAGAATGGTAGTGGCAGTTCGATTTGGGGCAGAGCATGCATACCGGTATGCATTAAAAACAAATCTGTAAAATCTGAATTTCAAAGCTTTCAGTGTAAAAACCAGCAGTAGTACATTGTTGTGTGTGTGGGGGTGTTTTTCAGTTATTTTAGCACATTTTTAATGCAAAGTGCATAGACAGAGTATCTATTGTTGAACCTGAGTTTCATATGAAACTAGACCTAGCGTTGACGATGCTTAAAACCTTTTTTTCTACGGTTTGGTTTTGCTGTTTTTTTTTTTCATTTTATTTTTTGTCGTTTATTGTCTGTCAGTCTGCTTTAATAGAAAACCGTGGTACAATCGGCCAACTTTTTCTTTGTAGTGCCGTTGGTCCCGGCTATCATTTGTAGATCTTTGACAGTCTTACCAAAGGGTTGTTTTTGTTATTTTTATTATAATTATCTCTTACAAAAACAAGTATATTTTTACAGTTTTTTACTCGCCAAACTTTACAGTTTGATGGCGAGAAGCGCTTGTTTATGACACATAACTTGAAATCGAAAACTTACTGCTACATCTGACTCGTGAATTTATTTCTCGACAACGGCAGACCGACACCAACAGACAATTAATTCCAAACCGGAGTGACCAGCTGGAGCTGGCCACTCCGGTCTAGAACTCACCGCCTATCACAGTCCGACGACGTGTCCGCGTTCTCCAGAAATAAATTCTTTAGTTTTGCTTTTATCGCACCTTTGCTTACGTTAGAATTATTCCGTAATAATTCTATTGTGGCGGTCGGATAGGCAGTCGCTCCATGTAAAATACTGGTATTCAGCTGCATCCGGTTAGACTGGAAGCCGACCCCAACATAGTTGGGAAAAGGATAAGCAGAAGATGACTTTCTTAATCATATTTTAATACAGGCATACTCTAATATATGATTGATTCGTACTAACAGTCCCTTCCCACTAATGTTACCTCAGAAAGCAATAAAATTGTGTGCCTGGAATCAACACAACAGCCATCCTCAACCTTTTTGCAAGGAATGTAAAGATCACTTTTCAGTGACGCAAAATCATAGAAAAATAAACAGCGGAAGGACTTTTTTGCGTGTAAAAATTCACGTTACTAATGTAACGTAAAGGTAAGCATTCACACCATCTATTGAAGCGACACGAGTAATAAATCGCACGGCCCATTCATATCGCACGAGTTGCACGACACACAAACACGAGTCCGATCAGTTAGGCGTGATTGATGGTCGGATCCGTTAGCAATGTCGTGGCTAGTTTACATTTTATTGGTTGTAGGCAGAAATGTTCGGGGAGAATTTTCAGCTAGATAAGTACCCTATGTTTAGAGATACTAACATGGGTAAGATAACATGACGCCTATTTTCCACTGAAGGAGTCGGTAGATCAGCGAAGGAGGTGGCGGTACGTGAGAGGGAGAAAACCTCACGTCCCGGCCGCCGCGGAGACGCCCCGGGCGTCGGGGACCACGTGGTGGCCACCGTAGGTGCGGGCCTGTGGACGGTGAGCTATGGGCTAGCTCTGGCTGGCAGCTTGGTCTCATGACGACAGGCCGTGTCGACGGCGCGTTCGTGTTCCTCAAAGAGAGTCAGCAAAAAGGTAGGGGTCCGCAAGGGCCGATGCCTGCCGGGGCTGCGGGACTGTTTGAAAGAGATACCGTGGCCCCGGAACACAAAGGGCGATGAAGGAACATGGATGGGTTTTAGTCAGTAAAAGTTTGACACTCTCTCATGCTCCGCCCAGAGCGGGAGGAGTCATTTGATGATTTTTCATCCGAATAAAAAAAAGGAGTCGGTAGATTTGTATTTATTTAACTAGCAGTTACCTTGGATTTCACGATCAGCCTAAGAAAGACAACTCGTCGTCATGTCGTCGTCGTTTCCTAACTATAAAAAAACTCCTCTTAAACGCGGCCGGCTGGTTATGTGCCCAATAGACTGGCGGCGTTGCCACGTAATATGGCAACACTTAGCCTCTGGGCAAGGTAAAAGCCAGCCCTTGGGTCACGGGAAGCGTCAAATAAGCGTTTAGAAATTTCCTGAAAAAGGCTCTGACCCTAAAAATTAATGATCACATCGAGATATTAAATTGTTAAAAAATGCGTAGTCACTAATAATAGGTACTTTACAAGAATGAACACATTATAAATGGAAAAAGAAGAAAATTTATCAGACCTCCATGGAGCGAGAAATATCATCATTTTTAAGGAGCTCATTATCCTCACATTGTCGTAATTGACGCGAGCTAGCGCACGTGTGCCCGTAATTTATAGCCTTTCACGTATTATCGAACGGCAGGGCAATTTATATAAATTACCCTCTCGATAAACTCCAGTATAAGTACTCAGCATTGTGAATTGTGTTTGTGCGAATTAATTCTTCCTGGATTAACGTAAGAATATCGTTCGGTGTCATCATGTTCGTTGTTATCGTTTGTTGTTCATGTTGATCATTAGAGGAGTTTCTCAAGCCGTTGAGTATTGTCCTTTCACAGTGTTATTTCACATGTGATTTTGTAGATCTCGTCATACATGCACGCCGATTGTGATATGATATATATTTATGAAGAACCTCACCAATAAGGTCAGTGTATATCCTTCTAGAATGTTCTGGCGTTGCCACTTATATTTACTTTGTAAGTACCTATTGTTAATCGTCTGTCACCCATTCCGTAATCCATTCTTTCTGCTAAAACGACACATTAGAACGACATCTATATGCGAAACAATAAAACTACTCTCCTCATCTCATACTTTCAAACTAGCTACACAGAACTACATAACACTAATACTAGCTGCTTACTACCCCATAAACTATACAAAGTTGCTTCTACAAGAGTCTGTAAACGCGAGTACAGACAGTTTAATATATATGTCGCTGCCAATTCGTATAACACGCTGTATTACATAATGGCGCGCCGGATTGAAAAACGTCGTCGTTATGTAATGGCGTCCTCACGTTCAGCCGGATTGTGGTGGCGATACGTTCGACAAAGCGGCGTCCAACGTTTAGCCGTATTGTCAGCAAGAAGAAACGACCGAATAAAATACAGAAAATTTCGAAAATCAGGCGTAGTCGACGTAGCCCCACTACGCGGGGCTCCTATTTCTGTCTGCAGGGTTTAAAGTAACCTAACCAAACCTAACGTTGGCCCTAAGTACCGAGCTCGGTTCGCTCGCTTTCAAAGCGGCGTGTCGACGATGCACCCGTTTGTATTTGGGCGGCACGTTTACGCCGCTTTGTCGAACGCGAAATGCTTATTCAATGCGGTGTACTTAATTGCAGCCGAATTGTAATCCGGCTGAAAGTAAAGGCGCCGCATTACATAACAGCGAGGTTTTGCAATCCGGCGCGCCGTTATGTAATACGGCGTGTTCTACGATATGCCTGCGACATATATACCGTAGTAACAGGAACGAACAGCCATGAGGAACGGCTATGAAGCTGACGCTCTTGTTGCATAATCTTTTATATCTGCATAGTATGTTGCAGGTATTTAAGATAAAAACAGATTTAGATTACCGTGTTGTGTCGCGCAAGGTACAAGGGTATTTTAATTCTGATAGAATATAATTGTCATAGGTAAGATTTTCTTTTTCTTAAGTATTTTTTTGGAAAATTTATAACTACCAAAATTACTCGTACACACGGCGACCGGAAAGCTATACATGTCAATATAACATGGGGTATGGAAGAGGAAGACATGCTGCGCCGACCCCAAATAGAAGGGAAGGAGAATGATAGCAGATATTGATGAGGCAAAACGATGGATTAATTTTAATCATCTTTACCTAAAAGCCTATTCTGGTAATGTCAGAACGTGTTTATTGTTTCTTAGTTCCTGGTATTTTAGCTGAAACACTGAGTATTTGAACTGCCTGCGACCCGCGGTACATCGTTTAATATTTGTCCTATAGTGAGAGACGTTACACATTTCCATGACAAACTAGTTTGCACCCACAGGATGTATTTTTATACTTATGAGTAAGTTACATGAAAAAAAAAACTAATAAGGAGTAATGGCGCGTAGGTTGTAACCTTGTACCCATTACGGGATAATTGATTTAGTTTAGCTACTACTAAATGCTTAATAAGAATTAAATAGTGACCTCGGAAATTTTACTTAGAAAGGGTCTTTCTTTGCAATTTAGATTTTAGTCCAGTTTTACAAAGACTTCATAGATAACATCACGCCTGTTATCCCGGGTGAAGGGTTAAACAGAGGTGTACCTATTATTATACATTTTATCGCTTGCGCGAAAGACACTTGCGCGAACCCACTTGCGCGAAAAGACATGCTCGTATAGACTTCTGCGCAATTGGACTTTTGCGGCGAACGGACTTTTGCGCGTAAATACACTTGCGCGTATGGACTTTTGGCTGATTGGACTAATGCTTGAACGGACTTTTGCGCGCATGGACACTTGCGCGAACTGACTTTTGCGCGAATGGACTTTTGCGTAACTGGACTTTTGCGCGACTTAATGGCCACAGAGGCTTACACGCGCCACGCCTGTAAACAACAGCAAACCCGAAAACCATGAAAACAACACCCATGACGGAAAAACCAAAAAAAAACCATCTTCAAGTTATAACAGGCGTGATGTTGCTTACTCTACAGAGTAAACCTCTGTGGCCATTAAGTCGCGCAAAAGTCCAGTCGCGCAAGTGTTCTTGCACGCAAAAGTCCGTTCGCGCAAAAGTCTATGCGCGCATATGTCTTTTCGCGCTAGTGTCTTTCGCGCAAACGTCTTTCGCGCTAAAGTCCCAGATCCCATTTCCCGAGTTATGTTTTTTTAATGACTGTAATATATGTCTGCAGTCATTAAAAAACGACGATTGATTACATCAAACTACACTACATCTTACACACGCGCCACACCTAACTAAAGCACACCACACATAAATTAAAAAAATAACAACATAATTATATGTAACATATATTATCTAAGATATGGTGGAGCGGAGTCTTCTAACACAGGTATTGTTTGCCTAAAAAGAGGCTCCAAACACAATTCATTGTATATGAAGCATTTTGTTTAATAAAAATATTTTTAATATTTTTTTTTCGTTTTTCCTTTTATAAGTCGGATTATAAGTCGGATTTGGACATGTCTACTCACAATATTTTTCAATGGAAATATGGAAATACTTTCTAAGTGGCAAACCATCGCATTGGCGATATTTCACACTTCAGTGAACATCAAAGTAACCCTTGGGGACGATGTGTCGAGAAATCTTTTTAAATTTCTCAACATTTTGAGCTAAATATTATACATTTCAAGATATATTTACTTACTTGATTTTATTTTATTGAAACTGATATGGTGTTGAAGTCAAAGAATAAATTTGACTTATTAATAATAATTTATATTATTGCCGTATTTCAGGTATTTTATTAGTTGGTTACTTGGCTGCTTGTAAAGTATTTGAAATACACTTAATTATCATAGTTATTTTGAATCAATGTTTTGTATTTAACAAACACAAATCATTTTGCCTAATGTATTAAGTTCGCCTTTGTACAGACTGGCCAGGACATCACTACAACAATCTGTCAAACTTTAAGATATTTTCAACTTTATCGCTGAAGTATTAGGTTCAAGGTTGATTGAGAAAATTTTACAGTTTCGGGTGACTTGATATGCCATCTGTACCAGTTTTTTTTTTTTACGTAATGTACATTAAGTTTTAATTAATAAATAAAACACAATGATCCCAATGGCGTTTAACCATTTAACCCCATGGTTAAACTTATGGCTGTTAACTAAAAAACGAGAAGATTGTAATGATCGATATTTTAGTTCTCAAATCTAATACTAGATGGCGTTACTAGGCTCGCCACAATAGTTTAAATTCATAATTTGTGAGACAATGGACAAATTGACAATGGACCGGAGAAAACGTCAATCGAAGACAGACCGAACAAACGGTTGCTCTGTAATAAAATTGCATAAATCTTACAATAAATAAAATATAAGTGTTGTAATTATAGTTTTTAAGATAGATAAATAAAACGAACGTGCGCTTGGCTGACAAAAACGGACGGAAGGAAGTTTATTATTTTTTTTAAAACAAATCATAGACACACGACAATAGATAATGTAGAACTAACTAATTAGAACAAGGTATTTTGAGCATATTTCAACACCCCCACTCTCAAAATACAAATATTTTATATTAAAATACAACAGTAACAATACCTAACATTTTTACAAACTTATAATGTTTCGCTGAACTTAAGCTTTTGGTAAGTATGTCTGCTGGCATATCTTCAGATGGCAGATAATTAATTTTAACAATTTTATTACTAATTATTTCTCGACAATAGTGATAACGTACATCAATATGTTTTGATCTGTTATGGAATACAGGATTTCCTGACAATTTCAGAGCACTTTGATTATCATTATATAATTTAATTGTATACATCTGTTCAGTTATTTCATTCTGTAAAGTAATAAGATACACAGCTTCTCTGCAACCCTCTGTAATAGCCATATACTCGGCCTCTGTACTTGAAAGTGCTACTGTTCTTTGTTTTTTACAACCCCATGAGATTACTGAACCTGATAACATAAAACAGAAACCAGAATAAGATCTTCTGTCTATGGAATTATTTGCCCAATCAGCATCAATATAACCCTCAATATTAACATTTCCATTTTTACAATACTTTAAACCTAAACATCTAGTTTTTTTTTAAATATTTTAATATTCTTTTAGCATATAACCAGTGTTCATTATTATGACAGTTATTAAATTGACTTAGGTATCCTACAGCATAGGATATGTCTGGTCTAGTCAGTACAGCTAAGTACATTAGGCTCCCTATGAGCTGCTGATATGGATTTTGACTTTTAACATCTTGACTTTTTACAATGTTCAATTTAGCCTCCATGGGTGTATCTACAGACTTACACTCAGTCATATTAAATTTATACAATAAATTATCAATATAGGTTTCTTGACTCAAGGTAATGACTTTGTTCTCTTTATCAGTACTTACATTTATACCAAGACATTGTTTAATTTGCCCTAAATCTTTGATTTCAAATTGACTACTTAAAGTTTCTTTTAACAATTCTGTTTCCTTTTTATCATTAGAAAAAACAAAAAAGTCATCGACATATAATGTCACAATAGTCCTGAGACCATTCACAATCTTTGTATACAAACAGGGTTCCAATTTAGATTTTTTATAACCATTAGCCAACATTACATTATCAACTTTCTTATGCCATGCCCTTGAGGCTTGTTTGAGACCATATATAGCTTTATTCAACTTAAGAACTTTTGTTTTATTGTTATTAGAACACTCAAAACAATCTGGTTTCTGCATATATATGATTTCTTCCAATTCTCCATTTAGAAACGCAGTCTTAACATCTAAATGGGCAGTATCTAAATTAAGTTGCACAGCTAAAGCAAATAATAACCTTAATGTAGTATACGACTACAGGGGAGAAAGTCTCAGTATAGTCAATACCACTTTTCTGGTTATATCCTTTCGCAACTAACCTGGCACGATAACGAATGTTATTTTCCCTATCACACTTTTTCTTAAGCACCCACTTACATTTAACAACAGTTCCACTTTTTGGGGCATCTGCAAGCTCCCAAGCACTGTTAGCTTCAAAGCACTGTAGCTCCTCTTGGACTGCACGCAACCAATGCTCCTTCTCTGGACCTTGTAGAGCTTCCTCTAAAGACAACTCACCAATATCTACATTAGTACTTTCTGTACACATATTTGAAAAACCATATCTTTCTGGTTTCCTCCTGTGTCTCGCAGGTAATGTCTGTACTACACTGCCTGTACTTCCCATAGAACTGTCCGAGTCTTCATTTCCACTTGGCACATATGTAAGATCATTGCTGTTATCTACAGAGATAAATGAATCATCTGACTCATTGTCCCCCACTGAATCCAAACTCTTCTCTTCATTTTCAATGCAAGTTTCTGAATTCTTATTCTCAGTAACAGTCACACTGCTTACATCCAAATCCTTCTCAATAATGACTACATCCCGACTAGTTGTAATCATC
Source organism: Xestia rhomboidea (assembly GCA_963853795.1). Taxonomy (NCBI): domain Eukaryota; kingdom Metazoa; phylum Arthropoda; class Insecta; order Lepidoptera; family Noctuidae; genus Xestia; species Xestia rhomboidea. The sequence goes on along the minus strand of OY970772.1, from coordinate 4,860,268 downwards.
TTTGACTTAGGATTATATATTCTATATCCCTTTATATCTTCAGAATAACCCACTAGGATACACTTGTCAGATTTCTTATCCCATTTTAACCTTTTTTCTTTGGGTACATGTGCCATTACAGTGCTTCCAAATATCCTCAGATGACTTACATTAGGTTTATTATTATTCCATAACTCAAATGGAGTTTTATTATTTAGGCAAGCTGATACTGTTCGGTTCTGTAAATAAACGGCTGTATTAGTCGCCTCTGCCCAGAACTCCTTCTTCAAATCAGCATCAAATAATAAACAACGAGCCTTTTCAATAATAGTACGGTTCATCCTTTCGCTAAGACCATTTTGCTCAGGTGTGTATGGGTTGGACTTTTGATGAATTATGCCCTTCTGCCTTAGAAAATTATCAAATTGGCCATTGCAAAATTCACGACCATTATCACTGCGTAATACTTTGATTTTTCTACTAAGTGAGTTCTCTACTTTGGCTGCATAATCTCTAAAATATTGAAAAGCTTCACTTTTATTTTTCATGAAGTAAATATGAGTCATACGGCTATAATCATCAACAAATATTATAAAGTACCTTGATCCGCCCAGGGAGACACTCTCCATTGGTCCACACACGTCGGTATGCACCACTTCTAGTAGCTGAGAGCATCTGTTGCCACTACTTGGGAAAGGTAAACGACTTTGCTTCCCTTCACAACAGGTAACACATGAAGTTGTATTTATTGCTGCCTTGTCAATGGAAAAACCTTCAACTGCATTCTGCATTCTATTAAGATAGGTACTGTTGACATGACCAAGTCTCCGGTGCCACATCTCACTGGTTACCATCGCTGAAGCTGACAGGTGTACTGGTGTATTTAGCTTATACACCCCATTAACTAACGTAGCTGAAGCCACCATGACTCCTTTTCTGTTGTAGATATCACAACCACTGTCTCTAAAGGTCACTTTATTACCTTTCTTTATTAATTGACTCACTGACAAAAGATTTGTCGTGAGATCCGGAACACACATAACCTCTTCTATAGTTACGTCAAAGTTGCATTTATCTGTACAAGTAGTAATTTGCACATTACCGGAACATTTAACGGGCACTTTGTTCTCGTTCGCAACAATAATATCCTTCGTGCATTGTTCGTAAGATGCATTTATGATCCAATGTTCATTTGTTGTCAAATGTACGCTCGCTCCAGAGTCAACATACCAGTCAGATTTACTGTAGGACCCGCTTAAAAACACTGCACTAAACGCATTAGTTTGTTTCTGATCCATTTCTTTAGAATCTGTTGTATTTGTACACTGATTTCGGTAATGTCCCACTTGTTTACATTTATAACATCTAACTTTCGACTTTGACTGCTGCCCGCCGCCATCTTTTTCACGACTTGGCTTGACATTTTTCTTATGTTGGCCAGATAAGCCAGATTGGTTTTTTCGTTGAAAACTACCAAACGCAGCACTGTCGCTTCCACTGACTTCCAACTCCATATCTAGTAATTTAGATTTAATGGCGTCTGTTGTGATGGACATCCCCGAATGCTCGATGGCCATTATCATTGGGGAAAATTTGTCTGTTAATCCAGCAAGCAATAATGAACCGATCCATTCATCATTTATATTGAATCCAGTTCCCGCCAATTTCTGACCCGTTTCCACTAATTGAGTAACGTAGGAATTCATGGAGATACAATTTTCTAGTCGAATTGATATGAGATTTCTTAACAAACTTATTCTTCTAGTAAATCCCGAATCATCATACAAGGATTTCAATTTATCCCAAAGTTCCTTTGTTGTTTTAACTTCTTTAATGTGGACATAAATAGAGGGATCTATCGTCAATATCAACTTTGCTCTGGTCTTGACATCTTCTGCAGCTGCAACTGCTGCTTGACCTTGCTCTGGCTTGATGCATCCTAGCATTCCTTCCAATACTAAGAAGTTTTCTGCCGCAAAGCACCACTCACTATAGTTTTCGCGCCCTTTGAGTTTCGGTACGCTCACGACATAGGAGTTCGACGCCATTACGATTTTTGTTCACAGCACGACTGCACACAACTGTTCTCTCTTATTTGTACTGCAACTTATTATTGTTCAGATAATACACTGTCGCTGAGAAAAACTAGTTTACCGGGATTCAGGATGATGTCCTGGGCCCATAACCTGTTGTAATTATAGTTTTTAAGATAGATAAATAAAACGAACGTGCGCTTGGCTGACAAAAACGGACGGAAGGAAGTTTATTATTTTTTTTAAAACAAATCATAGACACACGACAATAGATAATGTAGAACTAACTAATTAGAACAAGGTATTTTGAGCATATTTCAACAATAAGCTTCACTAAACTTACCAATCTGTCTTCTCGCTCTAACTTTGTGTGGAGCATGTCGCCCTCTCTTCGCACGAAGAGTTTCTTTTCTTCTTAGCCAATGGCCACCAGCAGCTGCCAACAAAATATTATAGTATTAGTCTATCATAACGTAATATCACGCCGCCGGTAAACCCTGAAGGGTGAGACAGATGTGTTCAGTATACCCACAATAGGCATGACGACAGTATCAAAAAATTGCAAATCTATTGCTATGAGTATTGGAAATTAATGGACACGTATTTTTTGTTTTTGTAAATCAATGAATATTGAGAAAAGATAAAACGCATCAAAACTCGGGAGTGGGGGCTCGTGACGTCAGAACCAGCTAAAAGTTATACCTAGGCATGACGTATTGAGAATTTTAAAAGCGTCCCATCTTCGTCAAATTTGGTTTACGTAACAAAAGAAAAAACACGGGTCAAATATTTTTTGATAATCTAACTGACGGACTAATTATTTTTATTTTGTCGTCTCGCCTATTTTGCCTGTTATGTTTAAGTCCCATGTTATAGGGGGCGAACCTATCTCGACATGAGTGATGAAACCAAGATTTTGTAACAATATTTTGATCGAAAAGAGAGTCCATGGAGTTTCTTGCCCGTTCTTCTCCATAGAGATCTACGCTAGGGAATGTGCAACTACAGTACTTTCTCAAGTTATTATGCCTTGTGACTGTGACTGTAGCTTCGCTTTTTTTTGTTGTTTTCTTGACATTTAAAATGGTCTAATTGAAATAAATGATTTGAGTTTGTTTGAGTTTTGAGTTTGGACGAAAAACCAATCTATAAGCTGTTACTGACTACATTCGTGGCGAAAAACCCAATAATTCTGTGTCCGAGCTGGAAATCGAACCCACACACTCATGCTCAACACTAGCAATTGCAATGACAGAAGAAGACAGAAGATTTTGAAAAAGTATGAGCACTTTTTCAAAATCTCGTTCTGTTCGGGTTTTTTAAATACATTTTATTAAAAACATCCTGTTAGGTTGTAACCTTGAAGGACGGCTCTTTGTGCTACTTTTTTTGACAGTAAAGAATTTATGAAATGCCTTTGCAATTTATTACGTAAGTACACTGAAAAAATATGAAACATTTTTGTTATTAAAGATGAAGGCCAGCTTTGAAGTTTACATAATGTTATGTTTATATTTTAACGTCATTTTATAATAATGCTTAAAATAGACAAGAATATCAGCCATTTTTCGTTCAAAAAAATTCTAGGTTGTCTTTAACGTAGCCACCATAATCCCTGTTTAAAACTCATGCTGTATAAGCAAGAAGCATAAGTACAGGCTTCACTGTAAACTAGAGCTGTCAGTATGTAAATAACTTTATTTCAAAGTTTTTATTAAATACCTTGGTTAGATATTCCTAGTTTAGAGAATAAACTGGCAGTTACACGCTTAACTTTAAACTTCCTAAGTTAGTTTGGTACGAAAACGTTGAAATGTTAATATAATCTAAGATTTAAACCGCTGACAGGCTGAACTAAGAACATCTTGTTCAGTGTTAGTTGAAAACTTAAGAAGTTACGGTTGGTAACTTGGGCTAAGTTTCCTGAGTTTTTAGCACATACTTTGCATTTTAGTAGCACCTGGATGCAGAGTTCTTTGCATCCGTAATAATATGGACATTTAGAGAATAGATGGGACGAATCACGACATATAGAATAGAATACTCTTTATTATGTACACCATAAAAATTACAGATACAAATGTAAAAACATTTTACAAGGGCTGACACAATGGGCGGTCTTATGAACAACCTTTCATATATTTTCATATATTTATTTACTATTAATCACTCGTCGAATTTCAATCCCAATCCGAAACTTTAAACAAAAACCACATAGCAAACAATTGTTTGGTATGTGGTGTCTGCAATTGCAGAGTAACAACAAAAAGCTAGGTGGCTGTAAAACCGCTAGTTACCCGCAAACCGATGACATAGACGCGCGGTGAAACCAGCCGTTCAGTGGAACAATGCCGCAATACCAAGAGGTTTTAATGACTTATAGACATTTTGGAAAAGTATTTATACAGTACTTATTTATGAGACTTGTAGCGTTTTATCCCGCGGGATATGCTTAAAAGATATTGCAGTGGTACAATACTTAGATAAAATCATCAAATTGTCCGTCCACAGCAATTTGATAAAAAAATATTGCAAGCATTTTTTAAACAAAAAAAAAATATTAAGGAACCAATGCCAATTTTTTTATTTCAGGCCCAGTACTAAACAAAAAAAAAACCACCAAGTGCGAGTCAGACACGCGCATGAAAGTATTGTATTGTTTGTTGTTTTCCCATGATCTGACCACGAAGTAGACACAATAGTTAAACAATGGTGTCTCGAAGAAATCGGTCCGTTGACAGATCATGATTTATAGCGACAACAGAAATACACATTCTGAGAAAATTTCAAATGTCTACCTAAGACGGATCATGCGATACAGCCCGCTGACATACAGACGGAGGGACGGACGGACAGCGGAGGCTTAGTAACAGGGTCCAGTTTGTACCCTTCGGGTACGGAACCCTGAAAAAGCAGCGTAACAAAAAGCTAGGTGAGTGTAAAACCGCTATTTACTCACAAATGGATGTCACAAACCAACCCGTGAGAAACCAGTGGGACAATGCCGCAAAAGTTCCAAAAAAACTTTGAACACGTACAGCCGCAATTAATTGGCTGTTCGTTTATGTGTTTCATTAATTAATAGGCGAGACGACAAAAAAAAACGAATTAGTCCGTCTGTTAGATTATCAAAAGACCTGTGTTTTTTCTTTTGTTACGTAACTCAAAATTGACTAAGATATGACGCTTTTAAATTCTCAATACGTCACGCCTTGGTATAATTCTTAGCTAGTTCTGACGTCACGAGCCCCCACTCCCGAGTTTTGATGCGTTTTATCTTTTGTCAATATTCATTGATTTACAAAAACACAAAATACGTGTCCATTAATTTTCAATACTCTAACTGACGGATTAAATAGATTTGCATTTTTTTGATACTGTCGTCATGCCCATGACATGCGGGTCTAAACTAACCCCTTTTTCATAAATCCTTCCTTTTGCTTCGCCATTTTTTCATCTTAATAGAAGGGCTAAAAGTGAGTGTCACTAACTTAGTGACTTTTCAATCTTAATCTAAAAGTAAGGTTGACATTTTAGAATACTTCCGCATAATGTATGCGCCGAAAATTTTATGAGGCAAGGAGCGTCTAATCCAGGGAGATGCTTAGGAGATTTAGCTAGGTTTAATTAAAATAAACATAGGAAGTATCAAGATTATCTTAGCAAGCCTTACCAAGGGGTCTCGTGTTCCCTATTAACTAGGTTGTGGAAGTCGGGCAGGTTTTACGTAGATCTCGTTAGACTGGAATCCGAAGCGAACATTCTCTCTTAACTTTATATACAGGGTTATTTGTAAAACACCGACAACCTCTCAGGACTGTGTTACTAACATCATTATCAACAACTTTTGTTCTATAACTTTTTAAAAATTCATCATATTTTAGTTCATCAAATTTACATAAAAAAAAATAAAAATATTTAAATTGATTGCTTTTGCGGGCCCTCACCGCCCTGACCCCGCTCCCCTCACTATTGTACTATCGCTTTCTTTTGCTTCGGATAGATTTCTTCACATTTAGAGCGTTGTTATCTCTGCATCACCCTAAGGTAGACTGGTAGAAAATGCCCAAGGCATTAAGTCCGCCTTTGTACAGTTTTTACTTGTGCATAAAGTTTTAATAAATAATAAATAAATAAACATTGAATTTTACCCTGCCTATGAGAAAGTTTCTTTGTTGTACGTAAATTAACTAAATATCATCATCAACAAGAACAATAATTTCGATTGATGATGAGCTCGTGGCTTAATAATAACGGCCGCTTGGGCCAATCCTTAGGTTTAGCCGCTCTTGCCTAGGTTAGTCCGTAGATGGGTGACCAATTACATAATGAGTTTCCTCCGTGCCTTGAAAGGTAGGTACGTTAAGCCGTTGAGCCCGGCTGTCAATTGTAGATCTTTGTTGTCTGACAACCAGTCTTACCCAAGGGGTATCGTTTTACCCAGTACTAAATAGGATAAGGGGGTCAGATGGGCAGTCCGCTCCATGTAAAATACTGGTATTAAGCTGCATCTGGTTAGACTGGATGCTGAATCCAATATACTTAACTTGACGACGAGGTTGGCTTACGTTCTTAGGGTCCCGGATTCAAATCCCGGTAGGAGCAAATGTTTGTGTGATGAGCATGGACATTTGTTTCCGAGTCATGAATGTTTATATGTATACCTAATAAGTATGTATTTACAAACGAAAAGTATATATGTCGTATATCGACTATCTGGTGTCCACGACACAAATCTCGTTACTTAGTGTGGCACTAGATGGCGCTGTGTGTAATGTCCAGCGATATTTATTCTAGTTAGGAAAATCCGGGCAGATATATATCCATATTACTACACTACATATTGTCTTCATGAAATGAAGAAGTTTTTCATTTGACTAATTATTATTATTATGTTCATTCAGTGGAAAGAACTACGATCACCGAAATTAAGAGGCATTAACACCAACACACATCTACCCAACAGAACTACACTTACGACCATAATTTACCACACCACACGTCTCCGGTCATAAACCGCGCAATTCTACTGCGAGCCATCTTCAAATCATCATTAGTGCCCTTTGTATCATGTAAGCTAGTCACGCCAACATACAGTAACCGCTACAAGGCTTGTTGATACTTTGGGATGGGTCTTATTAATTAGAAAATGTTGATACTTACACCGTGAAGGTTTTTGTTTTTTGACCTGTGTATTTTTGGTGTATAAAATGCTTGATTTTCAGGACGTGTGTATAATACACGTGCTGTAATGGGTGTAAAACTACCCTTTAAGCAGCCGAAAATCACTTTTTCTACCCGTCATTGCGATTTTATTTTTGTTATAGACCATACCTGGGAACCTTCTCGTTACGGAGATATTGGGGGCCAAAGTTCCAACGTTTTACAAGTTTCTTTTTAAATACAATTTTTTAATGTTGTATACTTTACTTTAAATACCTTCACGACTCCTGTACTATTCAATGCATCCATCAACACAATGTTTTGAGTGCTTTACATTGAGTCCTACCGTAAAACGTGATTTTACACCCCCAAAAATATGTCGTCTCCCGGCAATAATTTTTGTGTTGAGCTACGTAGTGTACAGAATGCTTGGTTGACGGCTTCGTGAAAGGCCTGTATACACCATGTATCGAATAACAAATACTAGAACTTTGCGAGTGACTCCCAAATACTGAAACGTCACTCAAAATTCAGCAGCTCCTAAACTTTAAATTTCGTATGGCCAAACGTCACTTTTGAATATCTGTTAAATATAAGTTCTTTTTTTTTCTAATATTTGTTTTTACCTATCCTGAGTCCCAATCCTCCCTTTACTTTTGCTTTGATTTTCTTTAGTTAAAAAAAAAATCACCTGTATGTTTCAAGACTGGATGCTGGCAGTAATGTTGTACGAGTTGCCATTTAAAGAAAAAAAATATATCACAATTATCTGTTAACTCCAAATGATTCTAACAGATGTCGATACCTTTCGACTGGGTTGAGTAAGTAATCAATAGATGGCGCTGCTATGGTAAATCTACGAACGTGTCATATAAGCTACATTTTAATAGCATAATTACCACGTGTTGTTGACGCTATAAAATTAATTAAATTTATTTTGTAGTGAACGAAATACCGTATAATTCATCTAATTATTTGTCTGTTATTATTAGTAAAAAAAATTTGAATAGGTACATATGTCGGCAGATTATATTCATCTATTTGGTGGACTAAAGGATTTACAATAAAACAAAAAAAAAAAAATAACAAACCCGTGCGAAGCCGGGACGGGCCGCTAGTACATATATAAGTTCTACTTAAATTTTGAGTGACGTTTCAGTATTCGGGGGTTAGATAGGCCATAAACAATATTTTTAGGATGCTGATGAATCTTCGTCTTTAGAAATCAATAGTAATTATTAGTTTTAAAGATTTGGTAATCATTTAATTCTCCGTCACCCTAACGACACTAAAGCACAACCGATAAAATCACTAATCTACAAAACATTATTGGAACCAAACCTGATATCATCCAATGATAATATTCCATTCCAAATAAATACCATAAGCAACCGATGCTTTCCCAATTCCACCACTTATTTACGTAGCAATACGGCTGAGATTTCCATGGCAGAGGTTTCTGAACTGTATTTTATGTTGGTTAGCATTTAGGGATCATAAAGTTTATGGGTCCTTAAAAATATAGTTGACCTATTTATGATTGATGACGGTAATGAAGTATTGTTAAAATGCGTGACACGGTTTATTATACCTACTGATTTGCGAAAGTTCATAGGCATTGGTAGATAGATATGGTCGTAAAGTGGTATATTTTAGTGAGACGTAATATCAATTCAGCGACCACATACGATACTAGGTATTGTGACGGCAATGACGACCCGAATGGCGCAGCGGTAGTGAGGCTGCCTTACGTTCATAGGGTCCCGGGTTCGAATCCCGGTAGAAGCAAATGTTTGTGTGATGAGCATGGACATTTGTTTCCTAGTCATGGATGTTTATATGTATAATAAGTATGTATTTACAAACAAAAAGTATCTGTGTAGTATATCAACTATCTGGTGTTCACGACACAAGCCTCGTTGCTAAGTGTGGCACTAGATGGCGCTGTGTGTAATGTCCAGCGATATATAATTACGTTCTTTATTTCTGTTTAAATTATACGTATACATAAACTCACGCCTTTTACCCATGGGGTAGGTAGAAACCACAGGACGGCACCAGCTACAATCCTTACTTACTCCTTTACACGAACGCCGGTTGCGAGTACTATACGCACTTGTCCTTTCTGAAGAACTTCACCAATAATGTCAGTGGGTATAATTTGTTTTCTTAGCCCTTCCCTTGAAGGACGTACCTTCAAGGGAAGGGCTAAGAAAATAAATTATTCGCTCTTTTATTCAGGGTAGAATTTCAATGCCACCTGGAGGGAAAGTACTCTAAATATTGGAGATAGCCAATTTTATTTTCAATAGAATAGAATAGAATAGAATAATTTATTTAAAAAGTAGATTATACAAAAGTGTACATTTAAGTGCAGTAGTGTTATTTCTTAGACTATTGTATAATTAGAGCTTAGAAGTAAACTATCACTACAAAATATTTAACAGTCACAAGTAACGAAAATGTCGAGTTCAAATGTTAGGTAGCGACCTGCCTGATCTAGGTTTATTTAAACCTGTGTTTCAGGCCATAAATTGTCAATAATTGAGTATTGAGTATTTAGTTTGAAGGAACATGAATGGGTTTTAGTCAGTAAAAGTCTGACACTCCCTTCCGCTCCGCCCAGAGAGAGCGGGAGGGGGTCATTGATGATTTCCTATCCAAAAAAAAAGGGCATCCCCTTCCGGCGTTGCCACTCACTTTTGCCTTTCACTCATCAATTCTCTACTCTCACTCATCAACTCATGTTTAAATTATAATTGTAAAGTATTAATAGATACATACATGACTACTTACTTACAATTTTAAATAACAAGTAAGTAATATAAGACCTTTTTCTAAATGTGGGAATATTATCTTGATAATATTAAACACATACATCATTGATATATATTTATACTTTTTAAGTTATTTATTTATTTAGCTACTTATTTATTAATTTATATATTTTAGTTATTTACTTTATTTGTTACTTTAAGTTATTTAGAATTTTCTTTTTACCGGCAAAAACGCCTACCTAATGCAAAATTCTAGTCAAAAAGTTTTGAAAGCACACTCCTAAACTTTTTAAGTATTTATCGCAAAAAGTGTTTGGCTTTTGGGAAAAAGTAAAGTTGTCTGCCATGTTTTAAAGACGAGAATTCATACTTCCAGATCAATAAAGGGTGTAAAAAGACTTTTCCTCATTATTGCGATTTTTTTTTTGTTCTAGACTATCCCTGGGAACCTTCTAAAGAGTTGGAACTTCCAAAGTTCCAACTTTTTCACAAGTTTTTTTTAAACATGTTTTTAGAGTAAGAACTTTACTTTAAACACCTCCACGACCCCCACACTAAGCAAACCATCCACCAGCATAATGTTTTGAGTGCGTTACATTGAGTTTTACCGTGAAAAAATGTTTTTTCACCCCAAAAAAAAGTGTAATAATTTTAGAGTCCGTTACTTAGTTTGATGTACAGAATGCTTGATTAACGGCTTCGTGAAGAGTCTCTTTACACTCTGTATAGAAAACATCATTTTCAAATATCTCAAAGTATAGACTTTATATAATTATAATTTAAAAAAAGTAATAAGCTTTTACTAAATTCACCTGTAACTAACTATGTATTTAAAAAAATCTAGGAAATTGTCCAACTTCCCGTTCTCGGTTCGTGTGATATGGGTATAAAATGAACCGATTTGCTGTGAAAAATACGAGAAATAAAATGACATCACTTTAAAGCTTGTAGTTTTTAATAGAGAATATTTTAGTCTTCTAAATTTCGACACCTCTGTTAAAAAAATTTCGACACCTCTGTTAAAACAATTTCGACACCTCTGTTAAAACAATTTCGACACCTCTGTTAAAACAATTTCGACACCTCTGTTAAAACTAGTTCAAGTCTAAAATATCTAGATATGAAAACCAGGCTTTTCCATATGACGGGATTTGACTATTAACTAGTCTACCGCTTTAAAACAGAGGTCTTTCGCCGCCTCACAAAATCCTCTTTGATGTCAGTAAAATACTGAACATTTCATGCATAGGTTTTACTATAACATGTTATAATTTTGGTTGAAATTCTAGTTTTAATTGTGCTTTAGGTATTGTAGAGACCTTAACCTTTGTAGTAATTATGGATTTCACTCTCACACGTTGTACAGAAAAAATAAATTAAACATTAAGGTTCAAGTACTCGTAGAATAAGAAAATTATACGTAGCTTGGGCGTGCGTTAAAGTGAAAAAATATGATTTTATTTGATATCTCAATAAGTATTGGAATCTGCCGTAGAGCGCCTTTTATTTATAACATCAAAATGGTAACCACAAACAACATGCAAACGATACTCACAGCATTTTGAATAGTGTTCTACATTATGATTGATAAATTAACAGACAGAATACATTAATAACTTTATTATTCATAACTCCAATTAATGTGAAATATTTTGTCGATAACATAAATTTAAAATTATAGATTTAAAGGAATACTGTTGTCCTAATTATATCGAATGCTGTGGAATTGAATTAATAGAACACAGGCTAAATATTATATGTATTTATAGATCACCAAAGAATAGCATAGATACTCTAACCACATTTTTCTATAAATTCGAAGGCATGCTACGAAAAGTCTGCACCAATAATAATAAAAAAAATGTGATATGTGGTGATTTTAACATAGACACTTTAAAAAAAACACGTCTATCATCACAATTTGAAAATCTATTGTCGAGCTATAATTTAAAATTGAGTATTAAACAACCAACTCGAATAATTAGTGGTACATGTATTGATAATGTTATGCATAATATTAGAGGCATTAAAAGTGAGGTATTAGAGTTGGCCATATCTGATCATACAGCACAAATTGTGAAATGTCCAGTGAAAAAAACATATACAATTACTCATTGGTACGCACTAAAACGAGATTATAGCTTGGAAAATATAAACAAATTTAAAAATGCTATACATAGCCTGACCTTTAATAATGTTTATGAATGTCTGGACCCTGATGAAGCCTATAGTGAGTTTAATCATTTATTTAAACTTTTCTATGATTTATGTTTCCCAATAATTAAAATTAAAATACCTATTAGAAAGAAACTAAACTGGGTAACAAAAGGTATCAAACTGTGTTGTAAACGCAAGCGAGACATGTTATGGCAATTAAGAAGACATAAAACTTCGGAAAACAAAGAAAAACTAAAGACATACACTAATCGGCTCAAAAAAATCATCTGTCTCACACAAAAGTCAAGAAATAACTTTTATATTAATAACTCCAAAAATAAAATGAAAGCTACTTGGCAAACTATAAATAAAAATAAATTGAACTGTCCAAAAGAAAATATTTCTAAAATAATTATCAATAACAAAGAGATAACAGATCCACTAGAAATTGCAGAAGCGTTCAATAATTACTATATTGATTTAGTTCAACCGCTAAGTAATAGTAAAAATCCTGACTTATCATCTATTACTAACACAGCTAATTCAATTTTTATGCCTGCTACAATCCTTATAGATATATACAAAATTATCGGAACCTTAAAAAACACCAATAGTGCAGGTTATGACGAAATTATCACTAAAGTTATAAAAAGTGTAGCCGTGGAAATATCTCCTGTTCTTAGTATCATTATAAATTTATGCATAGAAAATGGTACATACCCTAAAGATTTAAAGATATCTGTAATAAAACCACTACATAAGAAAGATGACAGACAAAATCCTAAGAATTATAGACCTGTAGCGTTAATTCCAATATTCTAACAATCTGTATACTTTCCTTGAAAAACATCAAATATTTGCGAAAGAACAGTACGGTTTTAGAAAATTGTTCTAGTAAATAAAGTGGTAACAAATATCGATAGACGGACACGGGCGACTGCCTTGTTCATGGATATGACCAAGGCATTTGATTTTGTAGATTTTAACATACTTTTTGTCTAAATTAGAAAAATGTGGAGTAAGGGGCAACGTATTAAAATTAATTGAATCGTATTTAAAAAATAGGTTTCAAATAACGAGTATTACCAAAATCTGTCAGAAGACAAAATTAGAACTAACGTACCAATCGAAACCAAGGAAAACGAACTTTGGTGTACCTCAGGGTAGCGTCCTCGGCCCACCATTGTTCCTAGTCTACATAAACGATATGCCTAGAGTTATTCAACATCCCATGACCTTGTTTGCAGATGATAGTACAATCATTTTTACAGAACAAAATAGGGGGTCACATAGTTATGAAATGGATATAAATCTAAATCTAAACAGGTTAATAACATGGTTAAATAATAATAATCTTAATGCAAATTTAGATAAAACTTACGTTATGTCATTTAAACAAAGAATTATTCAAGATAAACTTAATATAAAATACGCTGACAAAACGATAGAAGAAACGAAGCACACTAAGTTCCTGGGACTCTATATAGACGAGAATATGAAATGGAATAAACATATCGAACATATAATAAAAAGACTAAATCAGTTCCAGTACGCTCTGCATAATGTCAGTAAAATAGCAAGCCGCGAAACCGTACTGACTGCATATCATGCATACGTGTCTTCTACATTACGCTATGGCATAATGTTCTGGGGAAATTCATCAGATAGGGAGCTAGTTTTTAAGGCACAAAAAAAGTGTTTAAGAGCTGTGTGCCAAATAAAAGCTACTGATAGTTGTAGACCACACTTTATTGAGCTAAGAATAATGACTTTTCCTTCTCTATACGCATTTGAATTAGCAATGTTCGTTAAAAAACACCTACATTTATTTGAAACCCTAAATAGTCAACGTCACCGGGGCAAAATTCACGCTGTGCCTCATAAAACAGCATTATATGCAAATAGTTTTCTAGGAATGGCTCCAAAATTTTATAATATGATACCCACGACCATAAGACTTGAGAATGATGCTAACAAATTTAAAAGAACGCTAACAGACTTTATGGTTAAAAAAGCGTACTATTCCATTGGTGAATTCTTAACAGACAAGGTAATTAAGTAACAATTAGGTGTGTCGTTGTGTGAGTCATGTCCGATTTATTTGAGCTTAATTCTATGTAAGTGTAATTATAATGTAATTTGAATGATTAATAGTTTAAATATATTTTAATTTAATAATAATTTTAATATTGCAATGCATGAAAAATTATAAATGAGTAAATTCCTTAATTATTTTTACATTATAATTATACTCTGACATTACTCTAATTTGAATCTATGACAGTACTTATTTATTAATTTGAATTTATATCATTGTCGAAGGTATTGTTTTTGAATTTATGACATTTAATTTGATATATGAAATTGTATAACTATAATTATGAATTTTGCATGCCTAAATTGGTACAATACAGTGGACTGCGCATTCACTTGACATCTGGAAATGTATAAAATGTACTGTGTTGAGCAATAAATATTTGAATTTGAATTTGAATATACTGAGCTGACCCCAAATAAATAGGTTTAGCTGTAAATGAATGATGGTGACGTCGTCGATTTCATTTGATTTGAGTCGATTTCATAAATGTACGGATCAGTAAAAGTACCTTACTGCTGACTCGCTTTTTTATAGGTACCGTCACGTAAAAAGAACGCTCACCGATCAAGTAAACATTACATTTTTTTTTCAGCCTATTAATCAGTACTAAGGAGCAAGTTAAATATACATTTTGTATTTATTTATTAAAACTTTATGCACATAATGTAAAAAAAACTGTACAAAAGCGGACTACCAGGACATTTTCTACCAAGATATTGTTGTAACTTTGTATACAGCATTATGAGTGAAGCTTCTTCTTCTGAAAAAGAAAGAAGATCTTAAAAGTGTTGTCACATTTGAGTGTCTGATGCAGACCACCAAGCTGAACAACTTTTTGTATGGGACCAACACTGCAATCCCGAAAAATAATCAAATAATTTCGATGTTCGTCTCATGGAGGATGTTGTTCAGTTTCATCGTTTGTACCACACACTTAAATTTGCTCAGAACCTAGTCATACACGCTGTATACTTAGTGGGTGACCAAAAGAGAGAACTTTAGTCGTAACTTTACCTTTCCGCTTGCAGCAGAGCCGAAATATCAAGAACTCATAAGAAATACTAAACATGGTAAATATGCACTGTTTTAGACTTTCTCAGTTTTTCACTACACATAAAGTACTTACGGGATGATATCCGTGATTTTCCTTAGCTTCTATGAGCTTCTATAAATCTGTCTACCCATAATAAACCCCCCTGTATTTATCTGCTCATAATAAATAATTTTCGTCCCTCCCGCATACCTCTTCAGTATTCCCGCGATCATGATGCTTGCAACAGCGTCGAAATATCGGGAGCTCATAGAACCTAAGGAAAATCAGTAAGTACTTTAAGTATGGTAAATATGGTATCATGTTGCTAGTATAATGATAGTGTAAGAGATCATGTCAGTTTAAAAACTTAGAACTCTAGTAGGTATGTCTGTTTCTCCCACTCATATTAAAATATCTACGAGGTATGTTCGTGTTTCAAAGTTCAAACTTTAGTATATTTCCGGTCAGTGAGCTACGAACTACGGATATAACTTATTCAAGTAGTAAGTAAGGCTAATAACCTTCACAGTACAAACATCCTACCAAACTTAAAATAACTTTAAGTTAAACGGACTAATAACTTATGGATAACTTATCAATTCTATTCTATTCTTGAGCTGGATAGAATAGTTAATCTGTAAATTCGTTTGTAAGCGTTTAGTGAAGATAATAATA
Source organism: Xestia rhomboidea (assembly GCA_963853795.1). NCBI lineage: Eukaryota > Metazoa > Arthropoda > Insecta > Lepidoptera > Noctuidae > Xestia > Xestia rhomboidea. The sequence continues at coordinate 4,844,353 of OY970772.1, read as the reverse complement.
GTGGAGTAGTAAGTGTTTCTATTCCTATCAGAACTCAGTAGCAGCCACGAAGTCTGGAGTGCCCCGTGATGGCAATAGGCTCGCCCCCTATTACATGGGCCTTAACCTTTTAAACGCCAAAGCATAATTTATATATAAATACAGGTATAATGTAGTATTGTATTTCAAACTGACACACACGCGTACATACACACACACAGGCATACATGTACACACACATAAGCACACATGCGCGCACACATGCACATATATAGCTCATTCATTCACTTACATATCTGCTTACTCACGACATCGTCAGCCTGAACAACATAATTAAATGGGGTGCCTGGAGTTTTAAAATACAGGCCTAGGCTTAGTTTAGACTCCAGATCTCCCACAAATTACACACTTTGCCAAAATTTCTGTCTGACTGTAATTTATACTCTCGTTGATATGTAATTTGTGAAGATAAATAAAGATGTTTTATGTATTATTATTATTAACGCATGCGCGTGCCCTACACGCCAAGCTAGAATTGCACCTACCATTTTGTCACATATTTGTGTCGTTTGGCGTACAGGGCACGCGCTTTCTTGTCTCATATTTGTGACAATGGCGTTCAAAAGGTTAAACATAACTGGCGAAATGTGGGAGTACCATTAGGTACACCTCTGTCTAACTTGTAGTAGATAGATAAAAGTACAGACTAGCATATAATGAAACTACAATCTGTCAAATTTCTTTAATAGATTTTCAACTTTATCGCTAAATATATATTATATTATCGCATTAAGCTCAAGGTTAAATTGTTGGTGTGACTATGGATCGGCTGGGAAAATTTCACAGTTTCGCCTAGCTTGGTACATCTGTTCATCTTTTGTCATTTTCTTTTTAAATACGAGAATCGAAAGCAAAACGAACTGCATGTTCTTAACAAATAATAATAGTACATTATGATATAAGTGCGGTAAGTTGAAAATTACAGCCGAGGCGATATTGCTAGCCCGAGCCGTAGGCGAGGGCGATAAAAAAGCAGAGGCTGTAATTGTCAACCTTTAAATTTCATCGTCATACGACGTTTTATAACATATTTGCGAGGAAATAAATAAAACAAATAAAAACAATACAGCGAAAAGAAAAAGCGCGTGCCTTAAGTTTTACTTGTTCACAAATTAGCGAGGCGCGCGCATCAGCGCTTTTTTTTAAGGCAAAGACACAAAATACAGCCAGTATTACTAATAAAGTAAATTAATATTTTTGTGTTTTTGTTACAGATAAATGGTTGTAATTTATTGTCAGAATTAATTAAATTAAATAATTAAATGTTCATTTATTATATTTCATCTCCCAAAGTTAATTTTATTCATAAAATATTGACCACTTTTCAGACATAAAAACTCTTTGCTAAGATTTAAAAAAAGTATAAACCGTGCATTTTACTTTACAGCACAAGTACGTAATGAGATACATTACGATATTGAAATTGGTGAAATAAGAGACCCTTTACGAGCAAATGTACTATAAAAGGATAAATATACTTCAAAAAAATTAGGTCACTACTATTTTTGCGTTTTATTAATCAATAACATTTTGTTTATAAACATACCAATAGAGTGCATCAATTTAAAAGTACTTACGTTATTTCAATTAATAATTAACGAAAAATTAACAAAAAAAGTATTCTAAAAGTCAGGATCTTCAAACAAAGTCACGACAGCCGATTTAATGGGCGGCCATTTTTTTTTTGTTCACCGTTATATACTGCCAAGTAGGTACTTCTTTACATTCAAGTTGCAAGTAAAACTGTACAAAAAACTGTTTGAAAACATTTCGTGTAGCAGCTGTTTTGGAAATGCCATAAACCACCAAATGTTTTGTATTATACTTTATCGGAGAACATAACAGTTTATTTCGTAGACACGATAAAAGAAACGTTCACATTGTAAGCAATAAAGCTCAGTAAAGATGTCGAATGACTTTGCATTTAAGATTTTACTTATTTTTGTAGAATAATTTTAAAATTCAGGACACGCAGGTTGAAACATTATATTTGTATAAATATTCATTGAAAAAACAACAACTAGGCAGTGTGATATTGCTAGTTTTAGATTTAATTTAATATTGGGGTATTTAGGCGCATCAAAGTACTCTGTGACAAAAAGTATTGAATATGAATGTGAATGAATTGAGAGGGAGAAGAAAACCAAAGAAAAGGTTAATGGATTGTGTGAGGAATGATATGAAGGAAAAAGGAGTAAATGATGCCGTGACGATTGACATGGGAGAATGGAAGAGGATAACGTGTTGCGCCGACCCCGAGTAGAATGAGACAAGGGCTGGGAGATAATGATGAAAGCACCCTGTGACGAAATTAAATGAACTGCTTGGGCACCATGTGAACCCTAACATGTTAATTAGAGACAAATCAATATTTTTAGGGTTCCGTACCTCAAAAGGAAAAAACGGAACCCTTAATAAGATCACTTTCTTGTCCGTCTGTCACCACCGATTTTCTCAGGAAACTAGCAAATTTAAATTTATACCATATACTGAGGTCTTTAGTTTCTAATAGGTGTATAAAAATCAAGGTCCTGAGTCAACACGATAAAAAGACATGGGCAAATTTAGATTTTCCTAAAAATTTACCTTAATTTTTATTTTATTTTTATTTTTCGGACTTTTCCCTTTACGTTTGCTGTGAGAACTTGCTTTTAACCAAAATTGACAATTCTAGGTCAACCGGAAGTACCCTATAGGTTTTGGGTCGAAAACCTATATGGTAGTTCCTGTTGACCTAGAATCACGAAATTTGTCAAAACACATGCAAAGCACACAGCACATGTAAAGGAAAAAGTCTGAAAACCATAAATATGTAGTTTAATAATAAAAAAAGCGATTTTACTATCACAAACTTATTACTTGCGGTTGGAGCAATAGCTGTTAAGCAAAGTTAAGTTTGTCCTTTAAAAAGTTTGTACGGAACCCTTGGTGCGCGAGTCCGACTCACTCTTGACCGGTTTTTTCTATCTTCTTTCATGGATAAAGCGGTTAGAAAACTCGACCAGATCTGCAATTCTGCGTTCTAAAACTGATGAAACCCTATCACATTTTTACGAAGTATAAAAACACTTTAGAAGATTGGCAAGCACTTATCTTAAAAAGATCAACGTTTCTTAACACTGAGTGTATAAGCCCGAAAAAAGATTAAATTGGGTCCTTTCCCTTTTGGTTTCATCCTCTTGCATTAATCTTATTCTTAATATTTTATTTAAATACTCCTTCGTTATCTACCACTGACTGATAAGACAACAACCTGATTAAATGAGAATAGTAAACATTGAGGGCATAGACTTACAATCAGCGATATCGATGATTGAATAATTGATCATTTCTGATCCAAATCAAAAAAAATCATAGTAATAATAAAAAATTAAAAAAATAATTGACAAAATAAATTAACAAACCTCACACAAATCCTAGCGCTCATGTAATTTGTGTCTTCAAATACAAATATAATCACGTCTACGGTTATGCTCCTAGGGGCACATCCTCCGACGACCAGAGCCTCACTTACTACACGCAGATATTAGATACAAGGTGAAACGGCTAAAAGTTGGAAGACCAATATATACATGGAACGAGTCACTTCAACCAGACATGGAATATTTCGGTAAAAAGCAAAGAAAAATGGATCCAGCTAGCAGCAGATAGAGAAAAAAACAAATCAGCCACCCAGGAAATATATCACCTTAGCGAAACTGACAGCGAAACAAATACTACTCACGATGAAACATATACGCGTAATAATTAATATGTTTAAATAAGACGTGCCAAAAACGAATGGAATCGCAACCACCAGAAACAAACGCGATTCTCCAATGTTAGAAGAGACCAATCAAACGAAGATCAAAACACCAATGCTCATTCCTATGGATTATACCTGACTTTACCACTATTCCTAAATTGGCTCTAGGCATAGTCGGCTGATTGTGCCCGACTCGCTGCGGTTGGTCGGGCTTCCTCTCCCATCCCAGAGCATGTCTTTCCTTACCAAACAGTGCCCCCTGGTGTATCCGGCTTGTCCGGGTCAGGCTTGCTCCTGGCTGGGTGTGGTGCTCAATCATCAATCATCATCATCATCTAATATAAATATAATCACGTATGTGGTAGATCAACCTTCCTCGTTCACAAACACTAACGCACTTCCACACAATAGGCTTGTGTCCTGAAAAAATCTAATTAGTCCTTCAGTTAGATTCTCAAAAAATATTTGACACGTATATTTTCTTTTGTTACGTAAACCAAAATTGACGAAGATACGACGCTTTTAAAATTCTCAATACGTCACGCCGTGCTATAAAGTGCGTTGTGACGTCACGTCCCGCACTCCCGAGTTTTGATGCGATCTTTGTCAATATTCATTGATTTACAAAAACAAAAAATACGTGTCTACTATTTTCCAATACTCTAACTGACGGACTAAATAGATTTGCAATTTATTGATGGTGGAAACTAGCCTATTACCGATCATTTGCATTTACTTGCTAAATAAAACACTAATTTCTATCGAAGTCATACGAGTGGGTATTTCAATTACCAAAGTAATTGAAATAGCCACTCGTATGACTTTGATACCAACACCCCCAATTAAAATACCTGCCTAGAATCCTATTATATTGTTATGTATCGGTTATACGATACTGGATCGCGATAACGAAGCACACTCAATAAAGCAATTATCTAGGTAACCTAACTAAATAGTTGCTAGAATGTTCTGAAGCACTGAAATTGTCTCTAATAACACAGTAGGTATAATAATTTTATAATAACGTTCAGACTATTTCGTTTTGGAATGTAGGCAATTGTAAGTAATTGGTACCTACTGGCTATTATGAATATTTCAGAAAGTCACATTTGAGTTAAAAATGTATTCAAATGTGACGTCACTCGAGTTTTCGACGCACTGTATCGTCTTAATTTTTTGTTTACGTGAAAAAAGGAAAAATATGTGTCCAATATTTTTTGGAAATCTATCTGGAGGACTAATTATTTTTCTTTTATCACTACCCTATTACATCAAAACTCTTAGATAGTTTTGCTTTACCCACAAAACAACTATCATTACTAACTAACTCATTGCCCTATTTAACCCGATGAATATTCGCTCACAATCGACTCGGCCAATACGAAGCGCTCAAACAAACGCGAGTGCAATAGAGCTGCCTTGTTATGATCTCATTCGGATAATGGACGCCACTCGATGTATTCCGATGATTGAGTTGTAAATACGGGTACTGCAATTAGGGATTACTTGTGGGAGTTTGTTTTTTTTCTTAAACAAATGTTTTTTACACACAATATGACGTGTTGTTTTCATTTTTGTTTTTGTTTCTTATGCAGCACGGTTCTAAAGTGTTGGATTCATAAGTTAAACTGTTATTATTATTCGAGTAAAAAGGTTATTACTCCTCAAGTAATTAGGTACTTTAACATGACTGTATTAATCAAGACGAAACAATAACACGATTAAAATAAAACATGAACATCATAGTAGATTACTCTGAAACATACACACATAGTATAGAATGTTGCGCCCTTGGGTACATCTGGAAAACTCAGCACTATATCAACATAGCACCGCTGTGTTTGCTTTGAATCGTTTCCAGAATTGTTATAAGAGAACCTTCGTGGGTAATGGGAAAAGCGTTTAGCGAGGAGTAAAGCTGTGACCGAATGGCGTCCAAGGAATGGATAGAGAAGTGCTGGTCGTCCAGCATCGAGAAGACGATACTGTTGCAGTAAAGTCATCATCATTTCAGCCGAAAGACATCCACTGCTAAGTGTCACCACATTGACCAATCCCGTGCGTCTCACAACCAGCGGATCCCCCCAACCTTCACCAGGTCATCGGACCATTTAGTGTGAGGCCTTCCAACGCAACGTCTTCTAATTCGCGGTCGCCACTCCAGAACTTTTCGGCCCCATCGGCCATCCGTTCTGCGAGCAATGTGCCCTACCTACTGCCATTTAAATTTGACAATTCTTCGGGCTACGTCGGTAAAGTAAAATAGAGTAAAATTAAACAATATTTAGACAGACAGATCCACACACGCAAAGGGACCACAGTTCCCTAGTAAGGCTCATATATATTCTTCTAAGTGCGTCTCTGTTTATTAGCTAGACACCGACATATATTTCCATTTAGGCCGCACGCAATTCCGCATGGTATGCCCCTAATGAAATTCGCCAGACCAAAGGCAGACTTTGTTGAATGTTCGGAGTATGTACCTAATTTTCGAACCAAATATTTGTGGACCGTATACATAAATATTTATGGCATCAGTGTTAATATAATGTCAATGACCTCACACAAAGCGTAAAGATAAATTATCGAGTTTCTTGAAAAGTGAAGCATTGGACTCGACTACTACATAGCATGTGAGTAATGTATGTAGTAGTGTATCACGAACACAAAACATAAACCTAATTTTATCGTTTAAAATTTACTAAAACACCTTATATCTATGCCAGTTATGGAACGGGTTATGCTTGGAGACTCTCTGAGGGATTGCACTGCGGGAACCAGAGTTGTCGACATAGCTCACAGAAGAAGTACAGTGCACAAAATGGCAGTGGGCCGGCCGTTGGAGTAGACGTGTTCTTGAGTGGAGATCGCGAATCGGCAAGCGTAAGGTGGGACGCCCTAAAGAGAATCAGCAAAAGGTAAGGTGTCCGCAAGGGCCGATGCCTGCCAGGGCTGCGGGACTGTTCGAAAGAGATACCGTGGCCCCGGAGCACACAGGACGATGAAGGAACATGGACGTGTTTTAGTCAGTAAAAGTCTGACACTCCCTCCTGCTCTGCCCAGAGCGGGAGGAGTCATTTGATGATTTCCCATCCGAAAAAAGGAAAAAAAGTTGGTGGGACGCCCTCAGGCTCGGTGGAGCGACGATTTTCGCAGGGTGACTGGTAATAACTGGATGAGAGTTGACGAGAATCGAGTTAAGTGACGTGCGATTGAAGAGGACTACGGCCAGCAGTGGACTGCTGATGGCCTTGTATCCATAATCCGAAAACGCACCATTATAGTAACATTCACACATAGACACAATACACTCACACATTCACACTTACACAATCATAAAGACACGCATACACACCACACAACAGCACGCATGCATTATTTTTATTGATTTATTGTACTTTTAAATTTTTGATGCATAAAATTTTGTGAATAGTACCAAAAACGGGTTAAGACACTGGCACCTGTAACACAGGTCTCACCTAGCACAGGAGTCAGGGTTTCAAATGGAAATGTATATTTTTTTTTCTTTTTTTGTGTCAATTAAAATATTTTATTATTATCGTCTTTATTTATTTTACCATCGCTTTTGTATTCATTTTTTTAATATTTCTTAATAAACTACATATTTAGAAAAACATATAAAAATAGTGATCCGCCGCTGTCGGGAGCAGGGTCCAAGCCACCGGTGGTTAAAGCTGCAGAGACAGGAATCTCCTCACAATGCGGGCCGTATCGAGGAGTACTGCCTTCTGAATCAGGCCCTTGATCCAACCGCCTAAAGAAAGCTTCGATAGATGGTCATCGAGGCTCTTGTCTATAAGGCCATTGGCCGTCACGACAATCGGCACAACAATCCTAACCGAATTCATATTCCACATGTCGCGAACCTCGTGTGCCAAGTCAAGATATTTTATTTGTTTCTCTTTCTCAGCTTTCACGAGGTTCTCGTCATGCGGAATGGTAACATCAATTATCGTTATTTATTATTATTAATTTAAATTAAAATTATTATTATGCGGCGCGCTGATCGGTCTATCACCACTATGTCAGGCTTATTGGCAACTTATTATTATTATATTCCAATCAAATCCATCCACTAAACACTCTCATTAGACACACTAATTTGCTAACTCAACCCGTAACCACTGCAACCAAAATTCCATGTAAAATCTAATCCCACTCAGGTTCACCTCCGGCATCCAATGTGCACAATTTGTAGTCTAAAAGCAGATAATTGGCTGCAATACATTCGGGCCTGCCGCTGCAATTAGGGACGGAACAAATGGGGCATTAAATGCATTTGTACTAGACCGGCCGCTGTGTCGGGCTTGCTAAGCTGTTGGGGACTTTCGAAGTTAGTATATTTTGTCTTTGTTTAGGGTTGGGTGTGACTAGTGTGAAAGGAGTTTTAAAATAGAACTTATAGTTAGTGGTTTGTATGTACATGTAGGTATGTACTATCGTGGACACTCCCGCCTGATCACCACTAAGCTGATTTTTGCTTGCACTCGCAATATAGAAACGCTCTCTAGCTCCGCCTCGTTGACTTTGTATAGAAATAATGAATAAAAGACAATACCGATCGGCCGAGCGCAATGACGACGCAACGCAAAAGAGAGTGATTATTATTTTGCGCACCAAATTGAAGCTTTCCTAATAGGCCTAAACTTTAAGGGGGCGTAGCTCGGCGCCTCCGCATGATTTAAGCGAATATTTTTTTAACTGATCAGGCGGAAAAGACCAATAAATGGGGATTATTAAATCGTGATGTTATCTTATGGTACCAGTTTGTTTTTTTAGTTAGCCTGTATTGTCCCACTCCTGAGCCTCCGTACATTCCTTCCACTTCTCATGATGGTGTGCTTCTTCTCGCCATTTCGCGAGGAAGCCATCCATGACGAAAGTAAATTAATAAGTGTAAAATAAAGGCTTTCTCTGATCGCCTTAAGCTTGAACATTATTGTCCAAGTTGCAAAAATTTGAACATAATTATGTATATTTGAAAGAAAAAAACATGTAGTCATTACTCTATTAGCCCATCGATAGAAATTGGGTCTCCTGCAAGTTAGGGCCACACAATTGCTTTAGGTATTTCGCTTCCGGTTACTTTTCTACAAGAAAACAACAAAAATAACAACCAATAACAATCACAAATTACAACAACAACACAAAAAACAACTACAATAACAATCTGAAATTAAACAACTTATAACTATGTAAAAACGTGTAACTTTAATTAGTGATAAATTTTGCATGTCTAAATTGGTACAATACAGTGGACTGCGCATTCACTTGACATCTGAAAATGTATAAAATGTACTGAGTTGAGCAATCAAAATTTGGATTTGAAAAACCTGACATTAAACTCATACTCAAAGCATTTATTTCAATCAGATCATTACAGGCCCTTCTGAATGTCAAAAAAAGCGAAGCTACACAAGGCATAATAACTTGTGCAAGTACTGTAGTTGGCCATTCAACTCGCACTAGACCATGGAATTCACAATCTAACAATTTGACATTTTTGACGACCCGAATGGCGCAGCGGTAGTGAGGCTGCCTTACGTTCTTAGGGTCCCGGATTCGAATCCCGGTAGGAGCAAATGTTTGTGTGATGAGCATGGACATTTGTTTCCGAGTCATGGATGTTGATATGTATAATAAGTATGTATTTATAAACAAAAATATCTATGTAGTATATCAACTATATGGTGTCCATGACACAAGCCTCGTTGCTTAGTGTGGCACCTAGATGGCGCTGTGTGTAATGTCCAGCGATATTTATTTATTTAAATACCTACTAAACGTTCAAAATACATTCACTCAATTGAACAAATCAGCGGCCACCATGAACCTAATCCGACCCTGGGCAGATTAATTCCGGAACAATGCGATGTATTAGATTCCATCGACGCAAGCGCTGAGCTTCAATAATATCCAAATGGCGGAAATAGGGAAATAGACAATAGAAACGTTAATGAGCACATTATTGGTTTACATTTGTGTTGTTTGAAATATCAATTATCCATAATAATAGACCTACTATAATGCGAAAGTATCTTTGTTTGTCTGTCAAATACAGAACAGACACTTGACGTAAGTAATATTATTATTGTAGTCTATAAAACACGCTTTAGAATGACGTCACTTAGCTTCGTTTTAGACTTTCACGGTTTTTCGCTACACTTAAAGTACTTACGGGATGATATCCGTGATTTTCTTTTGGTTCTATGAGCTCCCGGATATTTCGACGCTGTTGCAAGCATCATGATCGCGGGAATACACCCAAAAAAAGATCAAAATGAAAAAAATAAAATAATCGGGGTGTCAAAAGAAAATCACGGATATCAGCCGTAAGTACTTTAAATGTCACTTAGCTTACCATGAATTGTCATCCAAATTAAACATGTACCTATGCATAATTTCAGCTCAATCGGAAACCAAGAAATGGGTCAAATTTATCTTGTAAGATTTTTTACATACGTAGTTTTTTTTTTACATACAAGTGAAGCTGATAAGAGCGTTTAAAAAAAAAGACCCGTTTTCTTTAACTTACTTACGTATAACTGTCAGTTAATATGCGTCTCGTAGCTATCGGTGTTTCTATAAACAAAGAATATGCTATCCGCGTCACCTAAATGATTCGTAGAAAAATCAAAGAAATCTTTTCTGTGACGTTTTGTTTCTAACCGTCCAGTAAGCAAAATGTCAAACAGACAGAGATAGCAACCTACCGAAACCGGCTAGTAAGTTATTGAAAATGGCTGTTAAAGGTCTTTAAAACGGTACGACAGACTGGATATCAAAGTGCTGTAGAGCAACTTGGGAAAGACCCGTGTCCAGCATTGAACTTCTGAACTGGCACGCAGGTAGAATATTACCAGGGGGCCTAAAATGGCCGCTTTAGCAGAATCTTATTACGAATCACGTTAAAAATTCAAAATTCTTGAAATGTTCTTTAGGTTCATAACCATAAAGTCCATTTTAAGAATTTTAAATTTCTAACGTGATTCATATTAAGTTTCTGCTAAAGCGGCCATTTTAGACCCCTGTACTATGTCATAAGATACTTTTCTGTCCCGATAGTACAATTATCGACCACACCACGGGCGTAGCCGCGGCTTAATCTGGCCTGTTCATAAAATATATAGTATTGTCCTCAATATTAATGATAGGTCCAATCAATGTACGGTTAATGAGGTACCTGAAGAAGTTGGACGAAAATAATTACTTCCGTCTCGATCTAAGTGGACTTAACTGAAATAATTTATGAAGGAACAGTCTTTGTGTTGATAAAGTAGACTATTATTTTATAGAAAGGTCATTGATATGTCAGGTAGGTATATTATTTTTAATACTAGCGGCCCACCCGAGCTTGGCCCAGTTTAAAAAAAATGACAAAACATCGAAGTTCTGAAATGTTACGTATTTATGTTTAAGACATTAATGAATGTACAGAATGCCAACACACATAAACCAACCAGACTAAATTCTTTAAATGGTGGTGAGAACAGCATCGAAATCAGTTGCGAAGAATATCGTGGTCATACAAAACAAGAGAATTGACTTTTATTTGTACTATGTATACCAAACATAATTATGAGAAGAGTACCTAGAAGGATATGGGGGAGGCCTTTACCCAGCAGTCGGAAATACAAGCCCATTAAAAAAAAAACATAGATAAAGACAGAGTGAACGATCTTGTTAGAAGCCAAGTCAATTCTTTACTCAGCTAAAGAATTAACTTGGCTTCTAACAAAAACTTTTACGTCAAAAGAAGATTCTTAAGTATTAATCGATTATACGTACACAACCTCCAAAATATTTTCTCCATTAAGGGAAACTTTAATAAAGACCATAAAGGTTATATTCATGAACATGTCTGTCCACATTATTTCAAGGTAAGGATCACAAGAAGCTACCTACTCATTAAAGATAAGAGCAGCGCTAATATTAACACAGTATCATTATGATAGAGAAACCTAATATGTTTGGGACTACCCTATGTCAACTTTACCTGGGGCTGAACGGAGAAGTACGTTCAGCCCCAGGTAAAGTTGACATCATTAGCAAGAAGGCCTATGATGGAACAATGGACAATAGTGTTGAATTACCACTAAAGCCAAATTTGGTACTTATATCGTAGGTACAATAAATGATAATTGCGGAGCAATGACGATGCAAACTTGTGCCAGATTGTGATCAGACATTTTGGAGCTGTTGAACATCATAAGTACATATTGTACCTAGTGCAAGACTTTGGTGTCACAGTGGCTGAATAAAGGATTTAAATAGATAAAATACATCCTTACTAATATTACCTAATATTATAAAATGGGAAAGTAAGTTTAGTTTGTTATCTTTTAACCACTGAATCGATCATCCTGTTTTGTATATACGTTGTCAGGTGTGCAGAAAAGGACATTTCACACCCTTTCATCCCGAAAAAAAATACAGTTCCCGAGAAAAACAACAAAAACGTTCTTATGATAATAGATGCCACATGTATGCATGATTTTTGTGTGCCAAGCGCCAGGTAAATTTCGCATCATGATTGAATTATAATTATTACAAGCAGAGTACAACCCAAATTGATTGTCAAATTCTAAATTAACGCGAGCGAAGCCGTGGCTAATAGCTAGTACTCTATATAAGTATCGCTCCAGAAGATTGAGATTAAACCTTACAGAAAAACATTAAAAAAATATATTATCAAAATTCGTAAATAATTCGTTTAAAAATGGGAGGTCATAGGGATAGACTTGAAAAGCGACTTGTTTCATAAAACCTACAGATTTGTTTGTTGATTTTGAAGGAGGTTTTAAAGCTATAGGTTTAATACGGATAAAGGTGGCATTCGCTGTTGACCCTATTGTCCTAACCTAAATAAATCAATAATAATTTTAGTAAATTATGAAAAGTTCCCCATTTTGCCGATCAATATATAAAATGCTTAAAATGGGTGTGTGTGTGTGTGTGTGTTTGAGTGTGTATTTATGAGTGTGTGTCTTGTTAACCCGCAATCATGGCGCTTGCAACAGCGTCGAAATATCGGGAGCTCAAAAATAAACAATAATCACGGAAGATACCCCGTAGGTAACATAACTTATTTTTAACCGACTTCCAAAAAGAGGAGGTTATCAAATCGTCTGATTTTTTTTTATTGCTGACTGCCTCGTTGGACTAGTGCTTGCAAGCTCGACTGCCGAGCATGAGGCCCTGGGTTCGATTCCCGGGTCGGAAAAAGTTATATTGGGTTTTTCATCAAGAATTTCTCAGTAGCAGCCACGGAGTCTGGGTTTGTGCCCGGTTGATGGCAATAGGACATACATGGGACCTTAAACATAACTGGCGTAATGTGGGTGTAAGTACTATTGGGTAGACCTCTGCCTAATCCTACCGGGGATTACAGGCGTGATATTATGTTATTTATTCCTAAATTACGACTTTTCTGACAAAATTACTCAATCATTGGATTTTGAATTAGACGACTGCCTACAGATACATCAGTGTTCGAATTTCGCCAATCCTGAATACAGATAAAGCCGAAACGCCCGGAACCCGACATTTTGAATGATTAGTTCCCTAATTCGATTTTAAATAGATGCTAATTTGGAACTTCCAATGTCAATTTCAGCTTTCGGAAATGATGGCTCAAGGCGATGCTGTTCTCTCGCTGGAATTGATTGAGAGTTACTCAGTTTTAGACTAAAGCTGAAAATGGAAAAAGCAGCACGATATTCAGGTCTAGGTTTTGTATTTTGAACAACTTCTACTTGTAATAGGATTAAAATTAAAAACCAAATTTTGCAAATAAATTAGTAAATGCACACTATTTCATTACGCCTATAATTCCCGAAGTATTTGGCAAAGGTACCTAATCCAATAGTACACTTAAAATACAAGAATATTATTCTAAGCAACACTGTTATTTTTCTAAACTTTTCCATTTCACAAAATTAATTGAATCGTTTTTTAAACTACAAAAAGAAAGTAAATTAATACTTAAAACTCTTCACAAAGACACTTGTATTGCTCTTATTTGAACAGCCCAAGCAATAAGAAGCCACTCTGTAAACTCAAACACAAGACTGCTCGGTCAGCCTCGTAATTGTCTGTGAAACAATCAAGTGGCAGACTATCGACAGGCCATTCTCACACAATAGGCTTAATCAAGCTTTGTAGCTTCAATATCGAAGGTAACCTACTCGCTGACTTTGAGAAAACCGTTAACTCTAAATTAAGAGGGCTTATACAAAATGTAATTCTATCAAAAAGCTTATGTCAATTCTGTTCTGAAAGCCGTAGAATAATAAAAAAATAAAATAAAAAACCCAACTGAAAAGTAATAATTAAATTAAAGTTGCACAGGCAAGACCCACTTAATTATAAAATTATGAAAATAGAGTGGGTCCCAAGATAGATGGCATTTTTTATTTTTTATTACCTACTTTTTTATTTCCAGATTTTATAGTTCTGAAATGTGAAAGATATCGCTGATGAATCAACTTTTCTTATTATACTAGGCTAAAGGAGTATGTCTGCCTATCCCCATGGAACAGAAGCGCGAGTTTAAATTTAGTTGTTTAGTATTTATATATTTTTTCTTTTATTCCTGTCATTGGTTTGTGTTATGTTGTGTCTAATACCGAACAAATATTTTCTATTTCTATCTAAAGGCAACACGTCGTCTTTATCACAAAAAGTCATCTAATGTGTGGGTTTGCTAAAGAAAAGATTGTCACTGCGTCATGTTTTCTTTCATTCTTAATTGAACGAAAATCATTGATTTCTATGTTTCACAAGGTTATTCCTTTAACAGACATGTTAAAACAACTACAAGAAGATTTACAAAGCTTTGATAAAATTTTCCACTCTCTCGAGAATTAGTAGTTAGACGAAGTTAGTTTTAATGCTATCTTCATACACATCTGAATTTATAAACATGACACAGACAAGCAAGATAGCTAATTTTCCGCTAGCCGACCCTTCTCGGCCGGACTCATACCCTGTCGGTTTGCAAACGTATAAAAAGGTTAAGGGGCTGACACCACCTAATTGATGTTATTTAAGCAGTTTTTTAAGAAAAACTATTTGTTCTAACACATCAAAAAAAAAAATGTTAATATTCATCATATTTCAAAGACGGTTGACGGACTCGATACATAATTGGACGAAATCGGGTCGATAGAAAATAATTGCAAAGAGTGGTCTTAAAATCATCATTAAACGGTTATATGTTTTCAGTTTTTTGACATATGGGTCTGCAATTAAAAACATGAAGTCAACATATCCATACTGCTAACGAGTCATATTTCACAACTAATCCACACTTTTCTTATTTCAATATTTATTAATTAATTTCTACTAAAACCTGGCCACCCAGTAACTGTCTCGCTCTCGTTGACTCCGATACGAATAGACATTTTGGTAGTGACATCCCCTTAAAGGATAAGCTACACTGGACGACGCGCGGTTACGCGTCCGGTTTGAATCTCGATGGATTTATACGCATGGCAGATAAGAATCACCGTGTTTATTTATTTTTTGTACCGATACGGAGAAAATCGCACGAAGAGAAGAGTGGAAGGCTATGGGGGAGGCCTTACCCAACAGTGGGACAATAATAATATAGAAAAGAAAGAAACAAGAAAGAAAGAAACAAAACAAAATTCGTTGTTATTTTATGCTGGACTTGACATGTCGTCATCACGCCTGTAGTCCCCGAAGGGTTGGCTAGAGATGTACCTAATAGTACGCCCACATTTTGCCAGTCATCTTGAAGTCCAGTTTGCCTTGCCATGAGTCTCGATTACATATTGACATTGAGGAATTTTTCTGTAGGAATTCCTGTTGGAATGACCGCATCATGCTCAGCAGCCACGCTTGCTCATGACCACCAGAGCAACGAGGCAGTGAATATACGTGAACTAAATAATGAGAAAGCTACTGGAAAGCTCTACAACAAAATCATTTTTTTTTTCGGATGGGAAATCATCAAATGACTCCTCCCGCTCTGGGCGGAGCAGGAGGGAGTGTCAGACTTTTACTGACTAAAACCCATCCATGTTCCTTCATCGCCCTTTGTGTTCCGGGGCCACGGTATCTCTTTCGAACAGTCCCGCAGCCACAACAACATCATAAAGTAACCAATTTGGGTCGACAACAAAATCGAACAGTTTTAAATGTTAGTTTTAAAAGTTCCTGTCAACATGATAATAGTTTGTAAATAGTGTTTTTTAAGTAAGTGTATCTACACATAAATATATTGTATGTATTACTTATATTATATTGTATGCATTAGTTTAGTGTATAAAATAAGTTAATCTAAGATTTTAACAGTATTGTTTGTGCACATAGGTATATCCTCTTCTGCAAATTTCGCAACAAAAATAAGGTTTGCTGTAAGAAAACCCAATTCTGGGTTAAGCTCGCCGTTGTACATAAGCTATATTTTTTAATTTTGTGTGCAATAAAGAATATGAATAAATGTATTTTTACAGTTAACTTCTTACTTCAAGTAAATGTTTTAAAGTCTAGTGTATAGCGTCCATTCCTTTTGAAAATAATAAACGCTTCTTAAGCCAATAGTGTGTAGGCAAGTTTTACGTTTATCGCCTCTCATCCAATGTGTTTTTGCCCTAAACATCCCTTGTATACATATTGTACAGTATGCATGACATTTATCTTTTTGTTGAAATACTTTCCACGATGTTGTAAAAGGATTTTTAAAGTTACGACATCCATTAGCTTAATCAGGTTGAATGTTAAAAATGCGGGCTTTTACCGTTGTCATCTGGATAACTGAATCGTTTTGTTTTTTTTTTTAATTGAAGGTATAAAATATGTTGTGGGAAGAATTATTATTGACTTTCCCCAACTATGTGGGGGTCACCTCCCAGTCTCACCGGATGCATCTGTATACGTTCAGTATATAGAAACAAAATCCAGAAAAAAGGCATCATCAATCCTCAATCCTTGCAGAGATTGTGACAAGATCGGTTCCATCGTATATCATTACCTTGTGAGAATGTACAAAATAATGTTTGTCTAAAACTTACGACATGCACAACTCTTTTGGAATTTGTTTTACTCACCCTCCTACCACTCGCCTTTTTCCCATGGGGGTAAGCAGAAACCACAGAACACCACCTGGTACGATCTTTACATACTCCTTTTACCTCGTCCACGTTCAGTATAATATCTAGTAATATACGAATTTGTCTTATTCCTGATTTATGAACCCACTGTTTATCTTTTGGTACTACCACTAGACTCAGCAAATTCCAAGTGACGTCCAACTATTTTCTGTCATACAATACGGATTTCCAAGTTCAGGTCACGTAAGAATTTTGCAAACAAGAAAGCGTGACACGAAATACTAAGGGTTATATTTTTAAAATATCTTTTCCAACAGAAAATTGTGACATCTGTATTTCCAGTGTATCTAGAGTATTCTATTAACGTAGGCTATTCTATAATTTGTCTCTATTTGCCATTATTTTATTAGCAATGCAATAAAATCTTATGATTTTAACTTGGTCTTGGATTAAAAGTCCAATTAGTATTAAATTGCTAGGTACATTCAGCCTCAAAAAGGTGTAAACACGGACAAGTTACCATTACAATTATAGTAAACAATCATTGTTCCATAACATTTTATGCACGTACACGCTACAAAACATCTTTACATTTCTTTTTTTTTACCAAAAAGAAAAAAAAATAAGAAAAAGATTTCAAAAGAGATACCGTGGCCCCGGAACACAAAGGGCGATGAAGGAACATGGATGGGCTTTAGTCAGTAAAAGTCTGACACTCCGTTCTGCTCCGCCCAGAGCGGGAGGAGTCATTTGATGATTTCCCATCAGAAAAAAAAGGTAACAAGGTTGATGGATACATAATTATCTATACAACCTATGAGCAAAACTGTCTTAACAATTCTCCAACCACGAAAATATCAGCACCACCATCTACTACCAACATACCATGCTCCAATCACTAATCACCCTGCCAGAATTCCCTGACGGACCGTTCATTGTACCGAAGTATCAGCGGCCATGTTGCGATGATCCGATCTATATTCTCTATGCCTGCTAAGAATAGATAGTCAATAGCGAGCATTGTTTCCGAGCCATTTTGGTTACAAGGCCTTATTTTAGGTATACTTGGGTATCCGAGGGTCTTGGATATAAAAGTAGCCGAACCGATAACATTTGAAGTTAGAATGGATGGGTATCTTCTGGATAAGCTCCTTTCTTCGTAGGCTTTGGTTATCACATCACTTTCCATCAGATTAACGATAGGAGCGGGCCTATTTATTCATAAGCAAATGGGGTTGTGGACAACCTATCATCATTTGCTTCTGGTCTATCCGGATGCAGCTGAATCCAATATTTTACATGGAGCTACTGCTTATCTGACCTCCACAACCCAGTTAGTACCGGGTAATACAAACCTACGTACGAGAAGAACCAATGTGGGAAGACCATGACCAACTAGGTGGATAGACGATCTCATTAAAGTGGCCGGAAGAAACTGGATAGCCATGACACAAAATTGCCAAAAGTGGAGAGATTTGGAAGAGACCTACAATCAGAAAATGCTGAGTGTAGGTCTCTTTCAAATCTCTCCACTTTTGCTAAAGGTTGAAGAAGAGAGAGAGAGAATACGAGCCTGTAACTGACGCTCTGCAGCACAATATTTTTTTCCCACACATTAGAAACGAGGTTTGTTCGCTTGCTGTCATTGTGAAAAAAATAAAATCAAAAGAAATGAAATTCTACGCAAAAGTGAAATAGTTTCTAATAAAGTATGTTAATAGAATATTTAAAATAATAATCATACGAGGAGCTACAATTCCGATCCTTCTACACTTACATACCCTTTTAGTGTGTATAAAATGATAAATGGCAAAGCATGTCTCTTTACAAGGCTACGAACAGAATTGATGATTTGCTCAAGGTTGCAAAATAAGTAAACAGATTTGACATACGACAGCCGTCAAGATTTATTCCATTTGAATATAAATACAACTATTTAGGCACGAGTAATGGCTAAAACGTACCTCAGTCACTCTATAACTCAGGTTGCAGATGTTGGGGAAAAACAGCCAAGCTAAAGTGAGAGGTATGCACGGATCCTCACTCACTAGACACTTGATGGAGAAAATCGCCGCCGAGGTAGACCGCGGCGAAGATGGTGTGATGATCTGATCCTGTTTGCGGGTCGAACATGGCCAATTGGCCAGAGATCGCACAAGATAGAAAGGTTTAGTATGAGAAACGGGAGGCTTTTGCCCAGCAATGGGTTACTGTGGGACAATAGACAGGCTAACAAAAACAAAATGACTGAAACAACAAGCACATTAAGAATAAATTACGTAATGAGATAAAGTGACGTCACTTTACCTCATTGCAAGCGCAACTTTAGTCTCATAACAATTTTTATTTCCAGAAAAAGTCGTAAAAATATCTATTTTTACGACTTTTCACATTTTTGTTTGTTTTTATTTAAATTATTAAACTTAACAAAAAAAAAACAAATGAAAACTTCTCCATCAGGCATAAACACGACGTCTTAATACCTAGGTAAGAAAACTGAGCGACACTTTCAAGATCAATATTTCAATATTCCACCGGAGATAAACGCCTCGTTCCCTTTCATCGAATCTCGGGCTTTGCTATCGTTTAATTTTTCACTCGGCTGTCAGCCATTTTTATTTGTATTTGGTCACATCAAGCGAATAGATTTATCATGTTTGTGACAGCTCCATTTTAGTAATAGTTTCGGTTTGTGTGATATTTTCCGTAAAATCTAGTCATATGTTACTGTCTATTTAATTGATTAATGGTCCGTTTTGGATTTGAATTCGGAGATTTTATATTGTGGCATTGGTTGGTACCGTACAGTAAAATATTGAATTGACTATGCATACAGAATTCTGCCCACTACACCTAGCAAGGTACGGTAATGGCAGGTGGAGCAAAGCTGTGACAGAGTGGCATCCAAGGAATGGAAAGAGAAGTGTTGGTCGTCCGGCGGCGAGATGGGCTGACCGAATTGTTGCCATTGCGGGAATATCCTGGATGAGGCTGGCACAAGAGCGTGGAGCGTGGGCGTGGGTGAAGTCGGCCTGTAGATGATGATGAAGAATTACTCATCATCAAATCACCAATAAACTCCAACATTGAACAGACATCCAACATTTAAATGTAAAACGCGAAATTGAAACAACGGTCACGGCGCAATAATCCCATAATAGCCGGTACCCACATAACAATGAATATAAAGTAAGTACTGTAAACGGACTGGACCGTACTTAAACTACTGAAATGTATCATAACTGAGCACGGGATAATAACACGATGTCTACATGGGTTGGTTACAGATCTAAGAAAGGGGTAAAGTATAACTACGATTTAAGAAAAGGGCAAAATATTACTTCCTTTAAGTTATATTTTGCCCTTTTCTGCGTACAATACAGGCCATTGAAATATGGAACAGAGCTACATATGGGCTCGTACACATAAACACGATACGACGTCGCATCGTGCTACGACGCGGTTTCGTGGCACGTTGCGATGTCCTATCGCTTGCTCGTCGTAGATTCCCACGATACGACGTCGCATCGTGCTACGACGCGGCATCGTGGCGCGATGCCGTGTTGTAGCAAGATGCGACGTCGTATCGTGTTAATATGTACGAGCCCTAACTACCCGCTCTTACAGCACAACTTCACAAGTTACCAAATCCGTGTGGCGCATGTATTTTAAACATTCTTCAGGTTCTGTCTATCGTTTAAAGATAAAGGAAAGGGAAAGCTTTAAATGTTTAACGCTTAACGCTTACAATGGGAGTACAAGTACCCTTAACGAAGCCGAGAGGCACTTGTTCTCCCCGTCATTGCGATCATTTTTTTGTTCTAGACTATACCTGGGAACCCTCTAGTTACGGAGACATTGGGGAGTCAAAGTTCCAACTTTTCCACATAATATGTTTTTTTTAAATTCTGGTTTTTATTGTTATGACTTTACTTTAAATACCTCCACGATCTCCTTACTATTCAATGCATCCATCAGCACAATGTTTTGAGTGTGTTACATTGAGTCCCACAGTAAACCGTGATTTTTCACCCCAATAAAATGTCGTTTCCCTGTAATAATTTTTGCGTAGTTTGACGGCTTCGTGAAGGGATTCCGTTCACATCCTGTAGAGTGAGATATGGAGCAAGTGAGTTATTCTAGTTCTTCCAAAATCTCAAGATCTTGCTAATATTATTCATGATGAGCACGAGCAATGACAAACATCAAACGACACTAAGCATTGAAATCTTTACGAATCCATGGCTAGAGCCATCTCTCCATTCATCATTTCAGCTGAAAGACGTCCACTGCTAGACATATATTATAATATATGCCACCCCAATATCTTGGATTTTGCCATGATCGCCACACTTGGCGGGCGGGTTGGCGATCGCAGTACGGTTGTTACAAAAGCACAGAAAACACTGCTGCCCATGTCTTGGTAAGTCCCTTAGTCGCCCGAGTCTTACGACACCCACGGGAAAATATGGGATGGTGCTATTCTTTACGTCCGACACAATAGAGTACCACCATACAGAACCATACAGTAGAGTCATCTAGCTACATATGACGGGTTTGTCTCCACCGATCACAGTATCAGATCACGTTAGCCACGGATCACGGCGAGTTGTATCCACTGATACCGTAGTTACGGTATCAGTGGATACAACATAACAGAACAAAGATTACGTCAGACCGTCAACTCGTCCACCAAGTGCTATCTATGGCAATTTCCTCAACGACTGCTCATTGTAGAGGCAATTCAAAGCCTTATTCAACAAATTGACACTCATAACGGGCTGATTCATTGAGAGCTGTGGTTGTCCAAGCTTTACGGCCGCGTAATGAAGATCGTGGATTCGAATCTAGCCAGACCCTTCACTTTATATAAATTACTAGCTGACACCGCAAACGTTGTTCTGCCATATACATTATGATGTAAAATATACTTTACGAATTATCCTATTCACCTACCAAATACACACAAAAAAATAATCATAAAAATCGGTCGAGCCGTGTTAGAGGCACCCACATTTCACCAGTTATGTTTAAGTCCCATGTAAAAGGGGGCGAGCCTATAGCCATCAACCGGGCACAAATCCAAACTTAGTGGCTGCTACTGAGAAATTCCTGATGGAAAAATCCAATAACAGCCAAACCTGTGAATCGAACCCAGGACCTCCAGCGTTGCAGTTACTCTTGCGACCAGGAGACACTACACTATAACATTATTAAAAATATCTCTCGCCTTTATCGCTGGAGGAATCGGTACTACAGTTATACCAGTATACTATTTGACCTCAAACGAGAAAAGGCCGGGAAAGTTACACTATTTCTCCTAACAAACTTTCTGAGAGAGTTTTTTGTTTCAAATTAGTCCAGGGTCCAGGGTAGAAATAGAGGCCTACAAAAAAATAAAACACCGCTTTATGTACTCGACAACTATAGGAATATTAGGACAACTGGAACCTTTGTTGCAATTCAAAAACGTAGTGTGTCATTGTATAAAACCGTGTCATCATTTCTTAAAAATCACTTACCTAAATATTTTTTAAACTTACTAGTAATCGTGACGACGGCATACCGTTATTTTTTTTAAAGCCATTTTTTTTTAAAGGAAGCCAAGTACGCGAAGCCTAGACAACCATATTAGATCTCATGGAATTCATAAGAAATCGACTAGAGGCGAATTCACCAATAAAATTGAACTCGATCAAAACATCCTAACTGCGTTCAATTTCATTGACGTAATTCGACCTTTCGTTTTGAAATACCTACGTTAGCATAAAACCCTACCTCAACAACCAAATCAATGATTCAAATCACAGAAACTAATACAAGAAGCCTTCAGTCTAGGCTAGGCCATATTCTACGAAATCTAGATATTATGATGTCATGCTAAGTTTGTTTAAGGCTTGAGAACGTGCTGTTTAGCTTCAGCTGTCTATTGATTCCACTGAATGTTGACACAGCATAGTTATACGTATCTTATGCATACAGGGTCAAATAAGATTTACTAGCGAAACCGTTTGAATTGAAGAAAAACAAAAAAAAAATGATTTTTCGGGTCGGCAACTACAAGCAGTGTACTTATTCTTTTATTTTATTTTTATTTAATTTATTTGGCTCACCAACAATAGGCATGACGACAGTATCAAAAAATTGCAAATCTATTAAGTCCGTCAGTTAGTGTATTGGAAATTAATGGACACTTATTTTTTGTTTTTGTAAATAAATGAATATTGACAAAGATAAAACGCATCAAAAGTCGGGAGTGGGGGCTCGTGACGTCAGAACTAGCTAAAAATTACCATGGCGTGACGTATTAATAATTTTAAAAGCGTCGCATCTTCGTCAATTTTGGTTTACGTAACAAAAGAAAAAACACGGGTAAAATATTTTTTGAAAATCTAAGTGACGGACTAATTAGTTTTTTTTTGTCGTCTCGCCTAATGAACACACTGCTTCAAAGATACGAGATACATCCAGTAGGAAACTTGAAAAATCAAAAAGCCAAGTAAAAACATGCGATCCAACGTGGACTGCCAGTCATCTGGGCACTTTTCCTATTGACAACAATGTAGACGAATTTTTTTTTACGCCTTGTAATTATTTTCCCGTTTTGATACATGTACTTAATTTATATTATTATTTTAGACCTACTTGTAGTTTGTAAATAATGATGGTTAAGTTCAAAATCGAATGAGAAAATTTCACAGTTTGTAGTAACTTATTGTATGTACATTAGTAATGAATAAAAAAATGTTTGTATAGATCTATCAAAAAAAGAAAAAATCGGTTCCTATTTTTGTGTAAACCTATCAGTCACTATGAGTTTTGAGGTCTGGACACGGTAAATCAATGAAAAACCGGTTTATGTTTCATTTCACTATCAAATTGAATTTGACCATAACGTTATGTTATGAGGCAACAATTTTAGCAGCACTAACTCAAGAGACGAACAAAAGGTCATGAACCAGTTGCACTACAAGCATAGACATGAATTATTAACAAGAATACTAGCTGCTACTATTAATAGTATTATAGAAGTGTGAGACCTACTATCCTTCCCACTGTTTATTTTTAGGTTAGTTTGCATAACACGTCAGAATTAGTCAATTTCGAAAGCACTACGGCAAAAGCAAACTAAACTTTTGTTTATTTTTCTAATTTTCCCCAAAAACCAACCAAGTGGTCCCACTACAGCCTAAAAATGTAATCACCTTATAAACAATAAAAACCCCCCATCCCATCATTTTGTATGCCTCAATGGCGGGACATAGCAGACACCTGTATTTAACACAAGATCTTATGAACCTGTGATCCACAATAAGTTATGATATGTCAAAGGACCAATTTGTTCGAGACACCATTGTTTAACTATGGTGTCTACTTCGTGGACAGATCAAGGGATAAACTATTTGAATTTGAACAACTTATGAGTACAAGAGTAGAGGAAGACCAAAGACTGTTTGAAGGAAGATATGGCTAGAAAGGAGCTGACTGCTGAGATGACGAGTAATAGAGAACTATGGAAGAAGAAGACATGCTACGCCGTCCCCAAATAAATTGGGGTGAGTGCAGAAGAAAGATGATTATGAAACAACCACCGGTCAAAACGAAATACAGCACCAACTCACACAAGTCTGCGTGGTATATTATGGCCCAGTCCCTGACGAGATCTGTGTTACGAACACGGGCCTGTGCAGTGAGAATGTAATAGGCATGACGACAGTGTCAAAAAATCGCAAATCTATTTAGTCCGTCAGTTAGACTATTGGAAATTAATGGACACGTATTTTTGGTTTTTGTAAATCAATGAACATTGACAAAGATAAAACGCATCAAAACTCGGGAGTGGGGGCTCGTGACGTCAGAACTAGCTAAAAATTATAACATGGCGTGACGTATTAAGAATTTTAAAAGCGTCGTACCTTCGTCAATTTTAGTTTACGTAACAAAATAAAAAACACGGGTCAAATATTTTTTGAAAATCTAAGTGACGGACTAATTAGATTTTTTTTTGTCGTCTCACCTATTGGCTGATTTAGGGTTGAAATACAGTGTATTCTGTAGATCAGTTCAATTACAACATCATACAAACACCAATACCCAATTCTTTATAAGCTATAATCAATGAAACCCAAATGAAGTATAAACCAGAGAGTTCGGTAAAGCGACAAAAAGTGGAATCAACACAGGTGCGGTTATTTGTTGTTACTTCGGGGACATAAAGGCTGATGTGGCCGTATTATGGGTCTATAAGCATTGTACTAGGTTTTTGGGGTTCGGTTGACACATATATTGGCCAAGTATGAAATTCCGTTTCATAAACAGACCGCATTGACAGGACATTTGGAACACTAGAACACGAATTCGAGTGTAACTGACACTCGAGTTCGTGTTGTAGTGTTCCAAATTCATTGCCAAACAGTGACCTGTGTGTGAAATAACAGCAACTAAATTAAAAAATCTGAGAATGTTTGATATGAAAGGGTAAAATTATGTACAGTAATTAGAATACATCATTTGGGACTTTTAACTTTAGTCCGGATTTATATTTGGTTATACGTCTGTTTGACTCAGTCAATGTTATACCGGTTTATTGTTATTATGAAAAAATTGCATTAAATTTATAAACAAAAACCGGCTAAGTGCGAGTTGGACTCGCTCAGCGAGGGTTCACGGTGCACAAGTCCAGGTACATATTTACGGTTTTAAGATTTTTTCTTTTACATGTGCAGTAAGAAATTGCCCCCGTTCCATATATCCCTACCGACATATCCCCACTGGTAGGGATACTTGGATTTTTTTTCCAACTATCGCTACCGGTTGGGATATATGGAACTTACTACTCCATGTATCCCTGCTGACCCGCACTGGTGGGGATAGTTGGATTTTTTTTTCCATTTATCGCTACCAGTAGGGATAAGTTTTCAAGGGTTTCTTTATATGATTAATTAGTGGTTCCTGAATTACTTGTGATACAAAATATAAAAAAAAAAACAAAAGAAAATCGCGAAAACAACTATTTTAATTAAATCAAACAAACCCATATTAAATTACCTATTGTTAAAAACATAACTTTATTTGTGTTAACTTAAAATATAAAATTATACTCCCATGGAGGTTTGGAAGGAGAAAGGGGAAGCCTTTGCCCAGCAGTGCGACATTCAAACAGACTAACAAGTAATTCAGGAACCACTAATTAATCATATAAAGAAACCCTTGAAAACTTATCCCTACTGGTAGCGATAAATGGAAAAAAATCCAACTATCCACACCAGTGCGGGTCAGTAGGGATACATGGAGTAGTAAGTTCCATATATCCCAACCGGTAGCGATAGTTGGAAAAAAAATCCAAGTATCCCTACCAGTGGGGATATGTCGGTAGGGATATATGGAACGGGGGAGAAATTGTTTCAAGTGTCAAATTTCGTGATTCTAGGTTAACGGGAAATATCCTACAGGTTTTGATTACCTTGTGAAATTGAAAAAATGCGACTTAAACGGTCACATCTTATGATCGCGTTGACTTACAAAATTGATTTTTTCCCTGCTCCAAAGGGTAGCAGACTTAAGTATTTGATATTAATTTCTGCTTGATACCTCCACGGGTTCATGAGAAAAAGGGTCTTGACAGACGGACAACAAAGTGATCTTCTAGGGGTTCCGTTTTTTTCCGACTAAGGTACGGAACCCTGAAAATAAAAATCACACGCACAAATAAAGTATAAGGGTTTGCCAGTTTTTTTTCTCAAAGTAATAAAGCTAGTCACTATACACTCAGTTACTTGTGCCAATCATGCCAGATTTGCCTTTACAATTATAAAAGCAAAAAAAAAAGAACATTTTATTCTTTCAATCAAAGTTGTTTCGATTAAATTCCAGGAGATGACCCCAAAGACTTTTGTCTATAATTTATGCAACATGAAGAGGGTGAAAAGTTTTAGGTACAGAACTTAGGTTTACTTCACACGTATTTCACAGATTTTTTCTATTAAACTTTGGGCAACTTTCGAAGCGTTTGGGAACACGAGTTGGGAACAAATATTCTGGTCACGTGATTTCGGGGAGATCTTGAAAACAGAAAGTGCTTGAAACATCTTGTTGTAACAAACACTTAAACATAAATTGTAGGATTCGCGGAATAAGTAATGCTTGTAGCTTTATTTCAAATTCTCTGTTTGATATTTTTATGTAAGTAAGTACGTACTTTAAGACATTTAGTGTTAACATACAGGTTTTATTTCATAGAATATAAGTAAACATAACATAACATCATACCTGTTATCCTCGACGGGTTAGGCAGAGGTGTATCTAATTGTACACCCATATTTCGCCAGTTATGTTTAGTTCATCATCATCAGCCTTTAATGCTCCCACTGCTGGGACACAGGCCTCCTCTCTATGAGAGGGTGTACCTATGTTTAGTTAGTCTCATGTAAAAGGAGACAAGCCTATTGCCATCAACCGGGCACTTCGTGGCTGCTACTGAGAAATGCCTAATAGAAAAACTCAATAACACTTTGCCAGACCCGAATCGAATCCAGGACTTCATGGCCAGTCGTGACTGCGACCACTCGGCCAATGAGGCAGTACATGTAATGTAAGTATTGTATAGTGTATTTGTATTGTATTGTATTGTAGTAGTATGTGTGTTCTAATGGGTTGTCTCCCATATTATTGTGAAGTGTATTCCATATGTATGCATCTACTTCTTTTTCTGAGAATCCTATAGAATCAAGTTCCGCGATAAAGTAAGTAAAACATTGGCGGATGTTCTATTTTTCTTTCCTCGCAAACAATCTCGTTATTGCTTTTAACGAGTTTTTTCCATTGTTGGTCTTTCAGTGCAGGTATATAAACCATTTATGAATATAAAACAATAAAATATTATTATTGTGCATAGGTTGTAAGTGGATGTCGGAAAGCCTCCGTAGCAACTGAACAGATTTTAGCCAAAGGGTCATGGTTACCCCGGTTGTAGTCCAAACGTGTGCCAAATTTCATCTAAAACCGTTCAGTCGTTGCGACGTTAAAATGTAACATGTATATAGCCAGACCGCCATTGACAGACAACCACAGTCACTTTTATATTTTACCAGCAAAACGTGTACTGAATTACAGGCACAAAAAGAAAGTTCTCATTTTAAAATAACTTGTAACCTAACAATTTCGTAATAACAAAAAAAAACGCTCATCTACAACTCCGTCTCAAACAATTTAATATTAATTCTGAAAGCCTGGCCTACTCACAATGGAAGGAATGCCTTTCTATGTCAGTTATTTTGCTTATTATCACAGTCGGTCGGATATTGCTGTTATCACCCTCGAGAGAAGGATTGTTGGATGCTGGCCTGACCCTGGCCTGGTTATTG
The DNA here is from genome assembly GCA_963853795.1 of Xestia rhomboidea. NCBI lineage: Eukaryota > Metazoa > Arthropoda > Insecta > Lepidoptera > Noctuidae > Xestia > Xestia rhomboidea. The sequence continues at coordinate 4,816,106 of OY970772.1, read as the reverse complement.
AGGGTAAAAGCCCACGTACATGACGACTTTTTACGCGTGCCAACATCAAGCTACTACAATCTGACAAATTTCTTTAATTAATTTTCAACTTTATCGCTAAAGCTTTAGGTTCAAGTTTGGTTGGAAAAATTGTCAGTTTCGGGTAGCTTGATTTTTTTATTTATTTACTTCAATCAACTTTGGATCATAGGTAGTACAATTAAACAAAATTATAAAATCAGCAACAAAATTAAAATGAAAATCCGTCAAAAAATAAAAATAAATAAATAAAAATGTCGAATGCATAGATTTCAAACATAGACTGGCCTGCAAAAATAAGTAATACACATTTCAAATTGCAATAACTTTTAAAGTACACAAGATATACTTTCGAAACAAAAAGAACTCGAAAACTAGTTTAATTTTGTACATAAAAACTAATAAAGCTGATAAAAATATGCTATAAAACGTTTTTTATTTTAAATCTCTAACTTCTATCATCATCATCACCCTATTAATGTTCCCACTGTTGGGACACAAGCCTCCTCTCTAAGAGAGGGAATTGGCTATAATCTACCACGCGGGCCCAGTGCGGATTGGTAGATGTCACATGTCTTCGATTTTTTTGGTTCTAGGACATGACGGTTTCCTCACGACGTTTTCCTTCACCGTTTTGAAAGCAGTGGAGATGACATAACCATTGAGATTGAATAGTTTTGTCTCGCTCACTCATACCGCACATCGCGTTTTACGTTTCATGCGGGATGTATGACCACTTTAGGTGTGCAGTTCAAGGTGGCGTTGCTTGTGAAGAAAATTTGCATCCATAAGTTAAACTGGTACATTTATTTTAGTTCTGTGTTTTGCCACCTGCACCGATAAGTTGGTTGAAGTGTACGACTCAGAGCGTCTCAGTGTAGACACTTTTTTGCGCGACATAAGCACGGTGGTATCTTTCTCTATTTATGGTTGCTATGCATAAAATATACCCGCTTGTCCAGGAGCCCAATCAACATCCGTGTTGCGACTGCGTATAAAACTATAGGTGTGTTGTCGGAGTGTATGGGGTAGGCAGAAGTGTCAATAAAAGTCACTGCCTATGTACTCACGGTTATATTGGATAGTTCACACGCACAACACAAAACAAAAGAAATAGAACAGATGATAGTCACATTCACAATAGCCACAGTTAACACAGAATAACAGTTTATAAACACAAAGGCGAAACACGGAAATAATTCGATCGAGGTGTCACAGAATATAACTCTCATGCGCACGCGTCGTTGCGAGGTTAGTGCCAACTGCAGGGGGGAGACAGTTAGAACATGCACAACTTCAGTGAAGAAAGAGTCGCCATCTACTTTTCTTAACCAATAAACTAAAAACGAAATATCTCATAATTAACGATAGATGTCTCTGTTCAATTTTGAAGGTAAAATAAGTTCTATAATTTAATTTAAAGTAGTTTTCTAGAGAATAATTGTTACATTTTTCATAAAAATTATCACGTTTTTAAATTTCAAGGCTGTTTCGTATTATCAATTATACCACAACCTTGTCTTGGAAATCCTATTTTGTGTAACATAATCTGGCAACATCCCCTTGATCTGTCCACGAAGTAGACACAATAGTTAAACAATGGTGTCTCGAACAAATTGGTCATTTGACAGATCATGATATATTATGGCTGCCGCAACTTGCGCTTGCGCTTGAATGTGTTTCGTTGGTCCATTTTATGTTTAATTATATACAAATTCTCTGTGTAACTGTCAATTCTGTTCAAATATAAATGTAGCCGGCGAAATTCTTTCTTGTTTTTTGCAAATAGAAGGTGTGTTTACATCGTATTAAGTGATTCAAAATGCAATTCGCGAATTAAAAGATGGCTCGTATTAGAACGTATCATCATTAAATGATGTATTCGCAAATTTAATTATGATCAACATACGACGTAAACAAAACAGCTGCTATTTGCAAAAAAAAAACAAAAAAGCTTGAATGATCACCTATAGGTGAACAAATATTGACCTATACGTAGGAAGGTATACATACATTCCTATCTACCTATAGCTATCTATAGAGCCTTAGTTCTCGTTAAGAAATCCACAGAGCGCTTCAAATCGGATGCTTCAAAATGGCACAAGAGGGCTCTCTTCTCCCATATTATTATTATACTCTTTGGCCAACTGAAGGTCACAGAGAGGACGGTCAACGACCGCGCGCTGCTCCCACCTCACTCGCTCGGTACACGTCACGATGACGTAGCTCGGCCGCGGTGCGATTCCATTAAACAGAATTCCGGCATCATCCGACATTATATTGATGTTGTCAATATAGATGCCGGTGATGTGTAATACGTGAATATTATAAATACATGTAAATAAATGTGTTGTGTTGTGTAATGTACGATACACATACATAAACTAAATATAGGTGTATACCCTACAAAACCAATGAAAGAAGTTACTTGGCCATAAGCCACAACGCTGCGACTTACGAAGCCAATTGACTCACGCATAGGAAACAAATAAAAGTCGCAAGTCGCGTCGTAAGTTGCATCGCCTAAGGTCGCGAACGGGGCGTTATGGTGAAGGACAGCTGAGAGCGGATGCCGACCGGATGATGTAATATGGAATAAATTCGGACGGTTTGGTCATAAAAGCATTCGTGACGTTCATATTGACCTTAAATAGTTGGGAGATATTCTTTAATATCAAAAATTGTGGAGTATAATGTGCCTGAGTCGAGTCTGTCGAAAGTCATAGTTACTATCACATTATGATAACACATGAGTAGGTAAACGGAACAAAGTATAAGCTTCATACAACCGTGCGAATCGGTTGCACTACTACAAGCACGCGGGGTATGTGTGCGTCACCACTGGCCGCTTGTCGCGTACGCGGCGAGAGTGGAAAAAACCGGCTTACGCTGTCACAGCCAGTTGAGAATCTCAGGGTTGTCAGGGCAACACGTTGTTTGTTTTGTGACAAGTAGAATATTTTAATGTAAAAACGTGGTAATTAATAATAATGGTAGTTTATTGTACTGTGTGTATGTATAATACTAGAAAAAATAAAAATATATCATACTTTAACTATCCCAAGGAGTGTAGTAGGTAAGTCAATATTTGATTATTACTTTTTAAGTAAGGACCTTTATTTTATTGTATGATCCTTTTTTTTAATAAGAAAATTACCATCACAAATTTTAACACTACACAGTGTGTTTTTATTTTTTTTATTATTATTACAAGCTTCTACTAAACATTTGTAGGTATGTGGGTGGGTTGGTACGTAGTAGGTACTAAGTATGTGTGTTACGTTCAGATATTGAAAGTAAGATTTGAACCAATCCGATGTCTGATTGAGCTAAAGAATGGGACTTCGGCCATAACCTGTACCTTTTAGGAAAGCTGGGAAACTAACCCCTGAATAGAATAAAGTAATATTTTTTCCTTATTTTATTTCACAAATGTTTTGTTTAATTTGTCTTCACCTATTGTGACAACCCTACCAAAATAGGTAACAATTTTGTACGTTCTTATGAAGCTTTTACTCTGTTCCTTTTATCCACTCTTGTGTCTCATGTATTGCTTTAGATTTCTCATAGCCAAAAATTGACTTAAGGTGGATGCGCACAAAGGTGCAGGAATGAATTTGACCTTGAAAAAGTAATTCCTGCACCTTTATGCGAATGGAGGGTTGTATTGATGATTTTGTTGTTGTATTTCCGCGAATCATATTTTAATCAACATACAACCTGACACTGACCTGCAAATTGCAAAAAACGTAAGAAAATTTGCGTTGACATAAGCTATCGAAAACCTTAAGGTTTTCGATAGCTTATGTCAATTCAACACATTTTTGACAGTTTGATTTTCGCTTTCGTTTAACAGTTCCCTGATAGAATGTCACTATATCTAGACCCTCTTCAGACGATACAATATACCTACAATAGTTTAATAATTACTCGCCTCATATAATTTCCAACAATCCCAACTTGGTTTTGGGTCGTCTTCCAGTAATACCCACTAACCAGATGTTACTGAAAGTTCAATAATTTGTTTGTTTCACACGCAATTATGTAATATTACTGTGACACAAATGTAACTAGTAATGGTGATGGAACCTTTTCGTATTTATGCTTTTCTAATTATTATGATGAAATGTAGGCGAGACATGTAGAGATAATGTTCTAATTAACATTGAAACTAATCTTGTAATTACTTTATTCATGGATTACATTACTAATAACCTCAATGGCCTATACAAAGTCACGATAACGAGGATAATAAAGTCATAAATGTATCATAATATCTAATGGATTATCGTTCGGTTAGATTAGATCCTAAAAATATTCCAAATGCGAAAGTTTGTGAAGATGGTTATATGAATGGATGTTTGTTAGGTAGTTACTCTTTCACACAAAAACTACTGAACGGATTTGGATGAAATTTAGCATACAGATAGCTTATAACCTGGATTTACACATAGGATACATTTTATCCCGGTAGTATGATCCCGTGGGACAATTATCAAACTCCAAGCGGGCAAAGCCGCGGGCATGAGCTAGTACTTGATAAACGCGAGAGGGAGAGGAAGAGCAAAGAAATGGATGGATTGTGTGAGGAATGACATTTAAGAAAAAGGAGTAAATGACGGTTGACAGGGAATGGAGAAAAATGTGTTGCGCCGACACCAAGTAACATGGAACAAGGGCAGGAAGACGATGGGCTGCGGGATTGTTCGATAGAGATACCGTGGCCGTGGCACAAAGGGCGATGAAGGAACATGGATGGGTTTAGTCAGTGAAAGTCTGACACTCCCTCCTGCTCCGCCCAGAGCGGGAGGAGTCATGTGATAATTTCACATACAAAAAAAATAAAAAATAATAATAATTAAAAAAATAATTATTTTTTTAAATATATTTTTTGTTTTACACTTTTTAGTTACTTAGATATACCATTTTAAAATCCTCATGATGAGCCCTTTATCTAGCCGATCAGGCTGCAGAGCGTGGCAAACATTTGAATTTGGCACCAATAATCCGCCATTTTTTATTATTTTTTTATTTTGATATACTCAGTGTCACTCTCACAGTAAATACGAATCTAATTACACCTCTCAAGATAAAATCCATCGAGCCGTTCAGGCCACAGAGCGTGCCAAACATTTGAATTAGGCGCCAAAAATCCGCCATTTTGTTTTTTTTTATATTGATATACCCAGTGTCACTCTCACAATAAATACAAATCTAACGACACCTCTGTAGCTAAAATCCATCGAGCCGTTCAGGCCACAGAGCGGGCAAAACAAATATACATACATACATACTCTCGAAAAACATAACCCTCCTTCTGGCAAAGTCGGGTAAAAAGGGTAGGAAGATGATAATGATGCTTGTCGGAAATATCACTAAATGTCCGATGTTCGCAGCTGGTCGGAAATTTGTACGTGCTGATTGGCTGAACCTTAATAAGTCGATCCAAAAGATAGTAACTACATTCATGACAAGTTGTTGAAAAATACAAAAATCTTTTAATGCCAAATCGTCTTTACACCACCGATATACGAGTAACAGGGAAAATTGCAACAAAATATTTCAGCTATTTAAAAAAACAAATCCTTACCAAATACATACAAGGATGCGAACTAGCAACTTTATGTCACACAATCTAGATATAAAAATACAAACACAGTAAATTATTTTACGTTTTGAAAGTAAAATTATTTACCTGCCTAAGTAATTTGAATAAGTAAGAGGCACTCGTGAATCGTTATGTTTATTAAATTTAAAAGGACTTGACAGCGGAATCTTTGGTCTAATAACATTATAACATCTCGTCTTTGAATCTAAAATATCTTATGATTTATATTTAGTTGAAATGGAGGATACTTATCAAAGGAAAATAAGCTTCCTTTTATACGGGACTTTAGGGATTAAGAGAAATATAAACGTTTGTGTGAATCTAGACAAGAACATTAATTGTGTGAATACAATGTGGATACACATTAGTTCCATATAATTGCCAAACTTAAGTGGCAGTGGGCAGGGCACATTGCTCGCAGAACGGATGGCCGATGGGGCCGAAAAGTTTAGGAGTGGCGACCGCGAACCGGAAGACGTTGCGTTGGAAAGCCTCCCACTAGGTGGACCGATGACCTGGTGAAGGTTGCGGGAATCTGCTGGATGCGAGTCGCACGGGACCGGTTAATGTGGCTACACTTGGGGGAGGCCTATGTCCAGCAGTGGACGTGTTCGGTTGAAATGATGATGATGATGATGATACAATGTGGAAGTCATCAACGCACAAACCTTTAAAACGAACAGTAAATCATTTCATTTAGTTTTTCTTTTTGAAGGAGTACTTGCGATTTGGCACCTTTGAGCAATGTTTTATTCTTCAATCGTCTCCGCGCTCGACATCTTTGCGCATTCATTTGAATGGCGGGACAATTAGCGTTCCGCACACACATCGCGTGACGCATTATTTGAGCCGTGGAAACGGGATATCCCGCTTCACGACGGTTAGCAACCCTAGATTAAATCCACAACCTACAAAAAAATTACTGCAAGGTCACAACAGAAATCAATCATTATCTGCCTAGCCTTTTCACAGGTTTAGGTCGGCTTCCAGTCTAACCGTATGCACCTGACCACCAGTCTTTTACATGGAGCGACTGCCTATCTGACCTCCACAACCCAGTTCTTACTGGTTAATACGATATCCCTTGGTAAGACTGGTTATCACCCTTTCAGGCCACTGACTACCCAAAACACAAATCAATGATGTTACTAAAATATTAATAACCCTACACACAATTCCTTTAAGACTGATAGCTTTGACAGATTGTGAACATATCAATACATAAGGCTGCGTTTAAATCGATTCTAAAGCTTGTAGGCAATGTTATCGATCAGTTCTGAATAAAACATACTGGTCAGGCTATTGTGGCTCAGTTCGAGTTCATAAGCTTTTGTTCGGGCAGCTGACATAGATATGATTTCTGGGTATTGTAACCTTATATTATCATCGGGTTGTTTCAATTTATGTTTTATCCTCGGAGCTCGAATTTATTTCGGAGCTCGTGGCTAAATAGGTCCGCTTGGTAAGACTAGTTGTTAGATTTTCGGGCTACTGACTACCTGTCATCATCATCATCAGCCTATTAATGTTCCCACTGCTGGAACACAGGCCTCCTCTCTAAGAGAGGGAATGGGCTATAATCCACCACGCGGGCCCAGTGCGGATTGGTAGATGTCAGATGTCTTCGAATTTTTGGTTCTAGGACATGCCGGTTTCCTCACGATGTTATAATGATTACCTGTTACGACTGTCAAAGGTCTACAAATGACAGCCAGTACCAACGGCTTAGCGTGCTTTCCGAGGCATGGAAGAAACCGGTATGTCATGATGGTCACCCATCTAAAGAGCAACCTAAGCAAGCGCGGCTTAACCTTGAAGATCGACTTGTGCGGATGTTAATATTCAGACACGAGCTTCTCCTCATTTCCGACTAACCCTATGAGATAATCAAATAGTGGTTAAATGTCAAACAAATGAAACTTGTAGTGAAACCTCGAAGGTAGGCACGACACTTAGAATGAAAGAAAATGTCAAGTCCCTCTTACATGTTTAGATTACAAAGCTAACTTCCGTTCAGTGATATCCCACACCGTATCAAAATTTCAACAAATAATTTTAAAAATATAAACACGAATAGAAATAGAATAACGAATCGTTTGAAAAAACAGTTATTAAGGATGAGTATGGAGAAGGTGTTATGGGGTTTCTCCATCACGATTTTTGTTTGCTTCTTCATTCATCACACATCTCTATTAAGTTCATCTCAGTTGCTAGTTCATCTCAGTTTCAACTGTGTAATAGACAAGCACGAGTGCGCGGTAAAAACATATTGTAAATACATCTATTTTAAATTGAAAAATAATTGTTTTACATAATATTAATAATTTACATAATTTCAAGAATTTATGCATATGTATGGTTGATACTGATTGCGCTTGTTGCAAATATTTTAACTTAAATGCATTATAATATTTTCGATTAAAAAATCATCGTATTTATTTAAGGTCACAATTAATTAGCTGGCAAAACTCTAATATTAAAGACGTGAAAGGTTTTTGAAGTAAGTCCTATTTCGCTTATTGTTAAAACATGTAGGTATAACATTTTATTGTAAAGTCAAGGGAGGTTATTAAGAAATAAATTGAACCATAAAAGTTTTATATACCTCAATAATGAATAGAAATTAATGATAACTTAGCGTGCTACTATATATTAGGTATACGTAAATTGTGCGTGTTAGATTATGTAGGTTTTCGACAAGGATCTCGAACCGTTATTGTTGAGTTTTATAGAAGTCAAGTTATTTTAACTTTTGGGTAATACTGTTGCTATGGAGTACGGCTACACAATTGTATAGACGGTAAAAAAAAAATTGTAAAATATTTTTTCCTCAATTAATTTTGTAAGTCGTTTAGCATTGAGTATCTACGGTCTTATAAGAACTTGAGCGGTAAATTGTAAAAAAATATTAAATATCCACTTACATTTACTGTCAGTTTCATCCTTCGCTTCATACTTCAATAAATTCAACAATTCCACACTCATTTTACTTGATCCATTTAAGTTACCAACAACTTAAAAGTTTTTATTTATCAACTTATGAAAAAAAACTTCACTTAACTTTTACTAAGAAATACCGAACTTATTTTTAAACTAAAAACATATTTTTATGTTTTAAACCTCGTTCATGCTACACAAAATTTTTCGTATCTAATCTCGTAGCTCGCTGCTACGGAGCGCAGCGTGTGGCTACGCCGGCCTACGACGTAGCACTGGCGTAGGACCGTAGCTCGCGACTAGTCGGACGGTACAAACGTGGGTTTATTTTAATTTAAATTTGGAATATCGCAGCTGTCAATTTCGAGAGTGTTATCTGACAGAAGGAACCTTTTTTTTTAGTTTTTCGTTCTGCCTCGTTGGTCTGGTGGTGCAAGCGCTATTGCTGCCCATGAGATCCGGGGTTCAATTAAAGAGTCATTTGTTTTTTTCTATAGGAGCAGTCACGGAATCTTGATTTGTGCCTGTTTGATGGCAATAGGCTCGCCCCCTATTACATGGCCCTTAAACATAACTGACGAAATGTGGATGGACGACTACAATTAGGGAAACCACTGTCTAACACTTCGGGGATAATGTTACGTAAATATATGTTTAATTTTAAGGAGATAATAATTGTCCTGTCTGTTCATCTGTCACTAAAAAATAAGTAAAAAGGTTCTTTAAAAAAGTCACTTCTTCTTAAATCTTTGGCACATCATTTCACCTTATCCTTGATCAACGGTAGGGAATTAAATTACAAGCCCAAGGAATGAAGGCCGGGTGGATATATAATATATAACTGAAAGCCGGATACCAATGTACAGTCATGACCATTAATATTAACACTTATCATCTTTTAAAAGTGATCTACTTGAACTGCATTGATCACTATAATATTTGTGTTACGAACATAGTGTTTTGGATAATATTTATTACGAAATAGTTCTTACGTGGTTCGTGGTGGCCGTAACGTGGTGGTTCATTGGTTATGGCTTACGGGTTGCAGCTCATAGGTTCGAATGCAGGCAAGCATTATTTCATTTAATTTATTTCATCACCACTGCTCTCAAAATGGTAAACGAAAACATCGTGAAGAAAGCGGCATGTTCTAAACCAGAAAATCGAACATGTTTATTATCTACTAACCCGCACTAAGCCTGCGAGGTGAAATTTTTCACTCATAGACCGAAGGGCTGAGTCCCAGCAGTGGGAACATTATAGGCTGATTATTCTGAGCTTATAATGTCATTATGATTAAATGCAATCATTATTCCACGATAAAATCTCTTTTAAATTCTGCTAAGTGTATACATATTTGTGTTCGTAATGGTACAGTCGCCAGCGCATTATTTTTTCTCAAGCTGTCAAATTTCTCCACATGATATTAAAGCATAAAATGTTGAAGGTTATGTTCAAAATCGACTGAGAAAATTTGATAATTTGAACCGAATCGCTGGCAACTGTACCTTACTGGATAAAGCCGGTTGTAAGCCTACGGAGAAATATTACGAGGTTTGCCCTAACTAGGAGTATCGTATGTCGCTGATTCAAATTACTAATGGACTTGCTCTGTTCGGGAGTTTGATAAGGTTACACAAAGCTTTGTAGTTTCTGACCGAGATAATGGAATATGACCCAGTTTCTTTTCTTTGGGTGTTGTATTAACCCAGATATTTTAAAGAGAATAAGCAGCATCTTTCTCTGCAGGAATGACTTAAGTATTTTTACTGATAGACGACATAAAAGCGTTCTCGCTTGCATGTCGTCTACTGAAGCTGTTTCTGTGCAGAATTTATTACACATGAGCACTTGTGTTTTGTTTGTCAAACTTGCTGAATTTTACGATATTCTATAACGTTGATTTAAAGGGTCCATGTGCACACTGTATAGGTAATTGTGAGGTTAATTTTATGATTTTAGATTCCGATCCAGATAGCAATAGTTGGATTAATGTTATAATCATAATTTATTTTAATTTGTATGATCATAATTGTTGAAACAGGCCGATCTACAAGCAGTTTTTTGCACTTAACTGACAAGGGGGCGATGGTGAACATATACGAAAGTGCTTGATGGAATTGTATTGAAAAAAGATAATGGTGAGGTAAGTTCTGATTGTAGTCACGTGTAATAAGATCCAAAGTACAGACGGCCAGCATATTAAGGGGCTGACAACACCTAATTAGTTGAAATTGATGTTATTTAAGCAGTTTTTAAGAAAAACTATTTGTTCTAGCACATCAAAAAAAAATATGTTAATATTCATCATATTTCAAAGACCTTGCACGGACTCGGTACATAATTGAATGAAATCGGCTCGATAGAAAATTATTGCAAAGATTGGTCTTAAAATCATCATTAACGGTACCCATACGTCAAAGAAATAAAGACATAAATCTTGATTTTTTTTGACGTATGGGTCTGCAATTAAAAACATGAAGTCAACATATTCATACCTAAACCGCTATTACGACATATTTTTTATTTAAATATTTATTTTCTTCTAAAACCTGGCCGCCCAGTAATAGTGACGTCTCGTTTACTCCCATACTAGACAGTGTGCGCGATTTTGGTGTTGACAACGCCTTATGCTACTATACAATCTGTCAAATTTCTTTAATAGGTTTTCAACTTTAGCGCTTAAGTATTATGTTCAAGCTTGATGTACAAAATTACGTGCCATGTTCCCATTATTTAGTTATTTCAGGCACATTATACTTAATTGTCACCTGACATTCACAAATGTCATTGTCAGTGTCAGAATAGTTTTAACCCATCAATGTTATTCGATGGGGTGGGTGGGATGTGTGGTTTATTCTTTACCTAGCATGTACATAATGTATATAGTAACTTAGACACATAACATAACATCACGCCCGCAATCCCCCAAGGGTTAGACAGAGGTGTACCTAATAGTACACCCACATTTCGCCAGTTATATATAAGTACCATGTAATGGGGGTAGCCTGAGTAACTCAGCGTACTTAACTATTATATTACATACTGTTATAGTTATTTGAGACATTTTTTAAGACGAGTTCTATCATCAGCATTTTATAATCAATCATTAGGTTCTTTACACGTTTATTAATATTCAACGTCATAGAAATATGTGTTTGTCTTGTGACCAATCTGAAGATATTTTTATTTGGTCCAAACCAAAAAATATTTTGAGTAGATTTGACAAATTATGAATAAAACTTTAACGTCCATACTGATCACACTTCCACACTTGATAAGTAATTCGTCACTATGACATTCAGAAAAAGTCATCATCATAATCAAAAAAGTTACTGAAAAAAAAAACAATCGATATAATTCCATAAATGGTCCGTCATACTTTTGTCGATAAGTTTATAAATGATGCAGACTCGAACAGCCGGTTGCACCACACTACAACTTGGATTAATGACTACGTTAATATTTTATAAAGTGTTAGCTGTTTTGACGTGTTTGAAGAATGGGTCACTGCGTTTCATGTTTGTTTATTGAACGGTAAAAGCTTATTTTATACATGAGAGGACGTTTATAGTGTTTTAAAAAAAACATGAAAACAGAAAGCAACTACTACAACTACCTCAAACTCAAAGCTTCTATTTCAATTAGACCCTTACAGGCAATTTCGAATGTAAAAAAACAAAAAGTGAAGCTACAATCCCAGTTACAAGGCCTAATAACTTGTGAAAGTACTGTAGTTCGAGTAAATTCATAGAAGGCTATTTATGCCGTGTGAAAAATTTCAAATTCTGCTGGATTGACAACATTAAAACTTATAAACCAGACTCACTACTACTTCCATTGTATCGTAACTTTACTTTTTACTACCCTTAACCCGTAGGGAAAAGATGAGTTCGCCAATCTAAGCGTAGTAGTAATCCCAGATTAATAATAAAAATAGCGATAAAACTTAAACCGCCGGTCATAAAACTGTTATGGTGCCAGCGACCGTCAAACTTTTGATTAATTAAACTTGTCTAGTACGAGACAGTTTAAGTGTATAGCTGAAATAAGGTTATAATGTGTAAAGATTTTTAGGTTTTAAGAATTTTAAGTCATTTTTACAAGAATTGTGCTTTCTCTTTTGTTTTATTATACAAATAAATGAAATTGAAGCGCCTGTTTGTAATTTCAAAATAACAGCTTTTTACTGAATGTATACTTTCATAATATGCATTATGAAAGTATACTTATACGGTACTAATAACAAAAAAATGTATTTTTTTTATTGTTGTCTGTCTGTTTGTTCCGGCTAATCTCCGAAACGGCTGAACAGATTTAGATGGGAATATTACTGGCCGATAGCTGATATTATTAGTTACTTAAGCTTTTTTTTGTTTAGAAAATAACTACTGTTCCGTGCAAAAAATATAAACCTCTGAAATTGTTACCAAAACCCGATTCAAATAATATTTTTTTTAATAAATTAACGCGAACGCGGACAACAGCTAGTTTTTAAGTATTTTGCTAAGGAATAATTTTACTTAAAAGAAGTATAGGGTTAAGACTTTATACATCAAAATGTCAACATCTTGGTTTAAGTATATTACTGACTTGAGAGCCAGGCGGGGTAACTTATTATATTTTTTGAAATACAAGTTTTTAATGTTATAACTTTTCTTTAAATACCTTCACGACTACCGTACTACTCAATGCATCTATCAGCACAATGCTTTGAGTGAAGTACATTTAGTCCTACCGTAAAGAATGATTTTTCACCCCAAAAATATTTTTTGCATAGTTACTTGGTTCGATGTACAGAATACTTGATTGACGGCTTCGTGAAAGATCTGTTTACACCACACTGTTCACCTGTTCACAGCTATACACATCTCGTACACAAACTCCATGCTTTATAGTTATAACTTCCTTTATCAATTGACAGGTATTATTCCACCATCACTTGTTGAGGTTGAATCAGCATCAGGAAGCTTGTCAGGTGCGCACTAACTTTGGATGGACTCAGAATTGTAGTCAAAGGTGAGAGTTAGTGTGAATGATTATTTTCTTAGTTGATTTTCTTACTAAACAAGCAATATACAGATTGGACGGGATACCGATGCTCAAACGTTTACCCCTTATTTAGTAATTTCAGAATGTCACATCATTTCAGAATGTCCCGAACATAAAAAACTGGCCACGCGCAGGGTAGGGTTCCATAGTAGCCCGTTATATCTTAGATTTTGTTTTTCAATGCAAGTCCTCACCCGTTATAAACAAGCAACCACTTCATCTTAGTCACTTTATTTGGTACAAAATTATTACTGTTAAACTAATAAAGTTATCTTAACCGCTATAGTTTTCCTTTAAAGTTCATAAAATGCACTATCATCCTGATTTTTTCCAGATTTTTCAAGCCAGCAAGTTTAGCTTTTTTTTTGCACTTGAAGTTTAATATTTCGTAAATGGAGCATTAAATCGAAAACTAGTTTTAGCAATCCCTAAATCATTTTAAAAGACCGATTCAACAATACCACACACGATGGGGTAGACGACGAAAAAAAATTCATCCCCACTTCACATGTAGGGGAGCTAGGCTAAATAAAAATATTTTTCAAAATTTTATTTTACCACTTATCAATAACGCCGACGAACGCCGAGAAAGCTGTAATTTTGTAGAGGTGTGTATACACCTCTACAAACTTACAGTTTTCTAGTACAAACGGTCTCTTAGCAAAACCTCGGACAGCCAGACAGACGGACATGGCGAAACTAAAAGGGTTACGGAACCATTATAGTTTAGGTCTTTTCTTAAACAGTCATATGACCTATAAAAGGTAGTGAAAAGCCCAAAGAACAAAACCTTTATTAATTTCAAACTTCAAACTAACAAAGATAGAGGCACACTGGGCCGCAAACATTGACCAGCCTTCATTTCCACTTCGCCATACACAATAATAAGATAGACTGCGAAGCATTAGAGTAAGTTTATTTCTGTTTATTCGCTGCGGGCGCTAGGCTTCGGGTAACTGGAAATCAATTACGAGGTGCCGATGATTGGCGATCGTCTTTTTGTTAAAATACGGTAATATTGAGCGGTAAATGTATTTTTTCATAAATTATGTCGAGCTAAGAACTGTTTGTTTTGTGGGATTAGTAAACAAAAATAAACTCTAATGGCCGAATACTGAAACGTCACTCAAAATTTAAGTAGCGCTTATATTTAACAGATACTCAAAAGTGACGTTTGGCCATACGAAATTTAAAGTTTAGGAGCAGCTCAAATGTTAAGCAGCCCTTAAATTTTGAGTGACGTTTCAGTATAGTTAGTCTTTTTTCCCATGGGTTGTATAGAAACTAAGAAAGAAAGAGAGAAAAAGTATTTCGCATTTAGACAAATTAGACGAGAATGAGACGTCTTTATTAGAGGAGGTGGACCTCAATTTACTAGGCGGGCTCAGTGCATTGTTTGTATGGGTTTCTCTGTATATTCATTGACATCTAAAATGCTTCAGAGTTTAAAGACATGCTGTGCCGACCCCAAATAAATTGGGATAAGGTGGAGGAGAATAATGATGATGATGAAATAAATAAATATCTGTCTTCGTAGTTTTAACTTAGCAAAATGATTCTGAAAACTAATACAATTTATTTAAATCGTGATTGTAAAACTGACATGTAAAGACAAACGTCTCTCAAAGTTTCTTGAATTTTGTTATAGAATTGAAAAACAGATAAAAAAAGTAAGAAAAATAAGTAAGAAAGACGTGAGAAGTGAGTAGTAAGAAAGTATAAATAAAATTATTTTATGATTATCATTGTTAGTAATTGATTGTGAGAATGTCCATCTGATAACAGCGGTCGATAGCTAGGTACTGTAAGGTTGTATACCTTCCAGCCAACCTTAAATTATGCAGGCTGACTATTTTATAGCTCTGGATGCATTCAGCCGCTCAAAGTATTTTGAATTAAAACAATTTAGAAAAAGCTACTCTTTTTTCCTTCATGTTATTCCTCACACAATCCATCCATCAATTTTAGTCTTGTAGAAGTGTAGGCCATAATTTATATTATATAGCTAAAGCTTTTTTTTTTTTTTGCAAGGCTTATTTCAAAAAGTAGTGTACTAGCTCATATATACAATACTGCACTACTTTGCAGCTCAACATAGAGGAATATTGCATTTTGACACTGCACCTCATATCTCTCCCACCCATGCTGTGTTCTTGGACCTAACCACAGAGCTCTCTTTCTGCTTACCCCCAAATACCAGTTGCAAAGCGGCAGATAACGACGCGTTTACGGCGAATGATAAACAGACCGGATTCCGTACGTTAAAACTGTCCAAGATTTATGACTTGGCACAAAGTTTGTTACCAACTTCTGTGCGTGTTATATTCCTAAGGTATTGGAGTATAATGTCAAGGTTAAGCACCTAAAACACAAGTGGGTACGACCTAGAATACCTATAGCTTTCAGAATGCCTTACCTTGGATGTGATCGTAAAGTTTTTTTTTTGATTGCTTGCCAATGTCGTTTTAAGAGGAGGTACTTTAACAATGGTGTCGATTCTGTTGTGCACAAACTAAACTTAATTTAGGCTATTGCTATCTTTTTCTATCTAATAAAACGAGAAAGAGACGGACGTAAATTAGAGCTGTCAAATTTAATTGGAACTAATATTTCCATACAAATGAAGGGTGCACGTAAAAACATGTCGACTAAAAACACGGTGAAGCGCAAGGCATAAAATAGTTTGACATCTCTAACTTAGTTCATAGCTATAGCCGTCCTTTTCTCGCACTGCCTTTTAGTAAAAGATAGCAATAGCCTAAATTAAGTTTAGTTTGTGCACAACAGAATCGACACCAATGGCAAAGTATAATTTAATCGTTTCTTTAAAAAACTCCGGTCAAGTGCGTGTCAGGCCACGCGCAGTGTAGGGTTCCGTAGTAGCCCGTTATATCTTAGATTCTATTTTTCAATGCAAGTCTTCACCCGTTATAAACAAGACAACCACTTCATCTTAGTCACTTTATAGGATTTATTCTAAGGATTTTGTATTTGGTACAAAATTATCCAACACCCTATTTCATCGACTATTACTGCTAAACCAATAAAGTTATCTTAACCGCTATAGTTTTTCTTTAAAGTTCATAAAATGCACTATCATCATGATATTTTTTAGATTTTTCAACCCAGCAGTTTAGCTTTTAGAGGGGGGAGGCTCTACTGGAACAAAAATTTGCACTTTAAAGTTTAATATTTCGTAAATGGAGCATTAAATCGAAAAGTAGAATTAGCAACCCCTAAGTCATTTTAAAAGACCTATTCAACGATACCACGATGGGATAGACGACGAAAAAAAAATCATCCCCACTTCACATGTTATGTATGCTACCCTAAAAAAAAAAAAATTCCAACATTTTATTTTACCACTTTGTCGGTTTTTATTGATATACATACCTCCACAAAATTACAGCTTTCTAGTACTAACGATCTTTTGGCAAAATCTCGGACAGACAGACAGATGGACATGGCGAAACTATAAGGGTTGTTAGAGCTACGGAACCCTAAAAAGGGGTAAACATACTATAAAATATCTTAACAATTAAAATAAGAACAGATTTGCTTATTTGCCTGAACTAGATTGAACCTGTTTCAGGCTACAAGGTGCAAAAATACCTACTTAAAATACAAGTAAATTTTCTGTCTGTGCAAAGTAAAGTACAAACTCATTTGAAAAAGCAATTCTTAAATAAGATAAACAAAAAGACAACAGTATCGTTCTTTTCAAAATGTAGTTTTCATGGATAAAAATGGACGTAAAGGTGAATGCTCCTATTTTGGAAAAGTTAATACAACTTCAGAAACTTAGAGACTTCTAATTTTCACTACATGTCCATGTACAAGTACAGTCAGTCTAGACAAGTAGTAATATTATTCAAAAACCTTCTTAACGACTGAGTAGGAGGACATTTCGTTTATCTATTTCAATTACAGGTCTCTATTATTCTGCTAACTGTACACCTTAAATAAGACAAGAAATTTGACACATTCTAAGAAATGTAATCTAAAGTGAAGACTAGTTTTTTCTCTGGGGGCTAAATGTACCTAAACCTAAATAATTTATTGAGGTTGTTCTGAATGTTAGCGTAGGACCAACTTTCTGTCTGATATTTGGGAGCCGCCATATTGGATTTAGAATGACATTTCTTAGCTAACTATGCATTGTCATCCAAACTAAACACAAATGCAAAATTTCAGCTCAACCGGAAACCGGGAAGTGGGTCAACTTCTAAGATTTTCTTACACAGTTAGTCACAGGTGAAGCGTAATAAAAGCGTGTCACCAAATGACGCACGCTCAGCGCTTGGCTCAAGCAATTTTTTATTTATTTATTTACATTGCCTAATCACCGTAAATGAGCCCCGTGATAGGGGCGTAACAGCCAATACTGTACTTATTGACCAAAAACTTGGATATTTAATAACACCTCAAGAGGCGTACATCCAAAAACTTTTCTAGTACGAGAGTACGCGGCAAAAGTTTGACATGACGACAACCAAACTTCTGTTTATCGTGACGAAAAGTTTTGTGGACAAATATGTATCTTGAATGGCTTTTTCTTATCCGCTTTCGGTTTATTGGGAAAAGTTCTAAATGCTGTTACTAAGCGAATTGAATTTGATTTAATTTGATTTGTGTTCAATGGTAAACTGGGCGTCTTGCATGTAGCACTACTTGGAGCAAAACTTTTGCATTATGCTTTCTAGATAGATTATGGTATACCTACCCATCTTGAAAACCATATAAAAAATGCTGGTGAAAGCTCCTTGCATTCACCAGATTCTAGCATATGTTTAACCTTTAAAGAAGAAAGTTGAGAAAAATAACTATTACTGTTTCCAAAGAAGACCATATTCACAGAACAACTCGTTTAGTTTTCTCAAACTGAATATGTGTCTTTACTTTTGATTCACAAAGTTTTGATTTCATTTCCTGCGTCCAACTTTCTTGCGCCTAATTTTGAAATTGTAGGTGACTTACAAAAGAATATAACAATCAGCCTTTTATGTGTATTTTCTTCCTTAATCATTTTTCGCAAATAAAAGGAATCCCAAAACTGTTTCCAAGTACTTCAATCATTGTTTCCTTCTACATCATTGTGTGCCGACTAATGTAATTTTTGTATATTGTGCAACACACACACACACACACATAACACACACACACACCGTCACATAACTATAACTTACTGTAAAACTTACTTATTTTAGCTGTTATTTTAGTTTACATCTTATGAAGTCTCTCTAGTTGTATGTTATTTATAGTAATTTGTGGAAAACGTAGTGGGTAGTATATTTATCATAGATTATGTAAGCCTTATTATGAACCTGTAATATGTTGCTGTTTTTTTTTTCAATACACTTTCTCGAAAACGGGTTCTTATCGCACTACGATTAGGTTCAACATGCCGTGTATTTCACACACGTGGATCCTTTTCATTTACCATCACCGCGTGCTGTGCCGCGTGCAGAAAGGAGCCAATTTCGCACGTGACACAGCACGCGGGTGTTGGAAAATTGCCTCAGATAAAACTATACCTATACTTAGTACAAATTGGTGATATGCCTATAGTCGGCGGTGATTGTTTTTTTCGTTATTTTATTTTATTTCTTCAAAAGTGTATTGAAAAACGTCGTTTGATACACGTGGACATTTGTTATTGCAGTTCTCGGCTCAAAAACACCCTCGCCTTCGGCTCGGGAGTTAATTCCGCCTCGAATGCAATAACAAACTTTCTCCACTTGTATCAAAATGTACTATACTATTTTAGCTGTTATTTTAGTTTACATCTTAAACAGTCTCTCTAGTTGTATAGTGTATATTATTTAAAGTAATTTGTGGAAAACGTAGTGGGTAGTATATATATCATAGTTTAGTATGTAAGCCTTATTATGAACCTGTGATATGTTGCTGTTGCTGTTTGTTTTTCCTAAATAAATCATCCTCAGCTACAGATATAATGTAACTTTCCTTAAGCCAAACCTTCTTAAACTTCTTTCTAAATATTCTCCTCTATTTCCTTAAACATTATACGCGCTGTAAACTATTAAGTTTTGTGTAGAATTTAATATAGAAAGCAATTTGTGTCCAAACTGAATATTTAGCTGAACTAAGTCTGTAACACCTGTGTCATATCTATTCGTGTCTGGAATCTAGCTTAACTTAAATACCTAAATAACTAGATAACTTAATAATCTATGACTAGTAAGAGTTTTGTTTTATTATAAAGCGGTATTTGTTTGTAAGTTTGTACGAAGAGGGTAATCTTTGGAACTCCTGATCCGATTCCGAAAATGCTTTCTATAACGGGAAGCTACTTTATCTCCGAGTACTATAAGCTACATTTCCCGTGGCTTAATTACCGTACGTAACGGGAGTGATGCCGCGAGCAAAAGGTAATTTTAAATATTTTACTGAGATTTTTTTCGATCAAGGGCAAAGCGTTCAAGGGTGTAGTGGGCCTGTGGATGTTGAGCTATGGGTTAGCTCGCCGTCCGTCCGTCTCATGACGACAGGCCGTGTCAACGGCGGGTTCATGTTCCACGCGCGCCTCAAAGAGAGTCAGCAAAACGGAAGGGGTCCACAACTGCCGATGCCTGCCGGGGCTGCGGGACTGTTCGAAAGAGATACTGTGGCCCCGAACACAAAGGGCGATGAAGGAACATGGATGGTTTTTAGTTAGTAAAGGTCTGCCACTCCCTCCTGCTCCGGCCAGAGCGGGAGGAGTCATTTGATGATTTCCCATCCGAAAAAAAAAAGGAAAAAATGGGCTAATGTGTACAACTGTAGACTGGTAATTGAATTTTTCCAGCTCGTCCCGCCACTTTCTACAAGGTATTCCACACGCTCATGTGCTGTGGGCGAAAATAGTCTTTATGATGGTTGAGCCCTGACAAACAAATACAAAACTTTGACTTATACAATAAACTCAAACAAAATTCAATCCCCACAGATTATATTATCAATCAATCACGTCGTTTTAATCCACAGACATCAACTTTTCAATCAACAAACAATTCTGAACTCAGACTTTGATCAGCGCTCACTACAAAAGGAAATGAACATTTCTTATAAACAGCTAGCTTAAGCCCGCTGCCTCGCCCGCGTAGAGTTCGATAATTGTCCCACTGGATCATACAACCAGGATTAAAGTATCCTATGTGTTAATCCAGGTTATAAACTACCAGTGTCCTAAATTTCATCCAAATCCGTTAAGTAGTTTTCGCGTGAAAGAGTTACAAACATCCATCCATCCTCACAAACTTTCGCATAATATAATTTTAGTAGGAAGTAGGACTTTTGAATCTAACAAATCCCTGAACTGTTTTCTAAGAAAAGCATTTGATATCTGTTTATTATTGTGTTGTAATCTTTCTGGGAATATTGATTGGTTATTGTCATTTGAGAAGCAGAAGTTGAGACTAAAAATAGAGGCGTATTTTTCTTGTTTCGAGTTTTTGATTCGCTGTAATCGGAATCTGTGTCAAACACAGTTTCGATTACGCACCTCCGTTGGGTAATAAAGAATACAAAATTTCTTTCTGGAAACCAAGCCCTCAATTAGCAGCCACAGAGTCTGGATTTGCGCCCTGTTGATTGCCATAGGGTCGTACCCTATTCCATGGAATTCAAACATAACTGGCAAAATCTGGGTGTTCTATTATTGACACCTCTACACCACCCTTCGAGTATTACAGTCGTGATGTTATGTTGCTCAAATCCTCGTAGTAACTATAAAACCGAAAGTTAATCTTCCGTGGAAGTACCTCTGAATGTTTTATAAACGGGCCTCGTTCAGTAGGGCAAGCACATAAAAATTATATTATCGCACATGGGCGTCAAATCGCTGAGGCCATCTGATCAAAGGGGTTTTACGATTGTCGATATAGGAGAAGCTTATGTATAAGTCTTGTTGTTTTATTATATTTTGGCGGAATATAGTCTACAAGATTTCTTCTACACTAATATTATAAAGAGGAAAGATTTGTATTTTTGTGTGTGTGTATGTTTGTAATGAATAAACTCGAAAACTTTTGCGCCGATTTCAAAAATTCTATCACCATTAGAAAGCCACGTCTTTACTGAGTAACATATGCTATATTTTATCCCCGTTCTCCCACGGAAACGGGAACTACTCGGGTGAAACCGCGTGACGGCCGCTAGTTTTAAATATTTTAAAGGACATGTCTGTCAAATGCCGAACGACCTTGGTGCCCTGAAACAGTAACAAGGGGTCGCGTCAGACCACAAAGGAAATGGCGGAACGAACTCGATGTCTTCCTTGAAGATTGGAAAGAAGTAGCACACAATCGTGACTGTTGGAAGAAATGGAGGGAGGCCTTAAACCCAGCAGTGGGACAATATGGGCTAGCTATAAAATAAAGGTGTCGGTATGCTTCAAGTCCCGATTATGGGGGCAGAGATTTGAGTTCCGTCGCATACATTTCACAATTCTACAGTTTCACTTCGATAGATTATAATCTACCGAAAAATAATGCGTTAAATTGTCAGCAGTATGTTCGGTTGACAAACTTTCGAGAGTTTACAATCTCGCTAGATAGATTACAATGTGACGGTTTTTACAATTTTACGATAACACAAACATAACATAATTGCACTTTAGGTACTAACTTTGAGTGGAACACAACACCACTCAATTCCTACTACAAAGTTATTATTAATTAGTGGTTATTTTGCTAGTCGATTATTGGCTGCATGTGGAGTTTTAGGAACCCAATTAATGAAAAAGTTTGTATAGCTAACCGCACGTCCATGGTAACTTTTTGACATTGACACTACCTCTATTTCGTAGCAGTAAGGTTGGTTTTTCCGTAAAAACGTTACCTATGGTGTGTTGTTTATCGTACCATTCAATATCGCATGTTGTATTGACCTGTGAACGTCTGTGCACTTAGACGAAGTGACTAAGGACTTTTTGTGGCAGTAATAAACTAAAGTGGCACTTATGTCATTGACATATCAATACTTCATTGGCGTGTGAGGAACGATTAGGCCTAATAAAGTAAGACAAGGATCTTTTGGCGCACGAATGACGTAGACAGAAGGGTGCTGAATATGAAAATTTGTGAAATGTAATCTATGCAAATAACTCTAAACATACATATATTCACAGGGTGTAAACAGACCCTTAACGAAGCCGACAACCAAGCATTATGGAGGTACATCAAACTAAGTAACTTTATGCAAAAATTATTGCTGGGAAACGACTTTTTTTTTGGGTCAAAAATCCCGTTTTACGGTAGGAGTCAATGTTACGCACTCAATCCATTGTGCTGATGGATGGATTGGATAGTACGGCTGTCATGTCGGTGTTTAAAGTTGATATCTTACATTAAAAACCTGTATTTAAAAACAAAATTGACAAAAAGTTGGAACTTTGACCCGCAATATCTCCGTAACTAGAAGGTTCCCAGGTATGGTGTAGAACAAAAAGTGATCGCAGTGACGTGGACAACAAGTAATTTTCGGCTTCGTTAAGGGTCTTTTATCACCCTATAAAAAAATCCTGTTTTCACGAGATAATATACCCATGTACTATCGAGGACACTCCCGCCTGATCACCACTAAGCTTATTTTTGCTTGCACTTACAACATAGAAACGCTCTCTAGCCCCGCCCCGTTGACTTTGTATAGAAATAACGAATGAAAAGATACCAATCGGCCGAGCGCACTGACGACGCACGCCAAACGAGAGTTATTGTTATTTTGCGCGCCAAAGTTGACGGTTTCCTAATAGGCCTAAACTTTTAAGGGGCGGTGGCTTGGCGCCTCCGCATGATTTAAGCAAAAAAAAAATTAACTGATCAGGCGGAAAAGACCACGACTGTACCTACTTTAATCTGGTAAGATTAAAAGAAAGATAAAGGTTTAAAGAGCAAACTTCCATACCCCAAAACCAATCAATTACATTAAAATATAAAGTAAGTTATCAGAAGTGGGTGTCGAAATCGAACGGCGCCAAGAACGACGCATATCACCCAATCGTGGAAACAATTAAAACTTTTTCAATTTTGTATCCTTCGCTTTATCTGTAGATCTTAGGAGTGGCACACACTGTGGACTGGATATAAGTTTTAGGTCTCTTGAGAGTTTCATTGGCAAAGAGCCAGTTTTTTTTAGCAGTTAGCAATAGTTTAATTGACACAACAATTAAATAATGTTGCACAAGCCTTTAGCCTATTTCAATGTCCCACTGCTGGGCAAAGCTCGAGGTAGACCGCGGCGATTCCCGTTGACCCCACCACCCGTGGCCCCACTGGTGGGGTCAGCGGGAATGGATTTAAATAATTAAAAATACGCTCTGATTCCGTTAGCGGGGCGAACATGGCCAGATATTGTACAGCAGGCCTAGCCAAGTTACAAACGATTCGTATCGTTTCTCTTTCTACAATCGTAAACGTTAAGTCACGCGGTCAAAACAAACGAATATAAACTTTCGTAGACAAGTTTACATCGATCAAGATGAAAACTTGAAATGTATTCGTTTCTACAATCGTGATCGCTACATCCCATCGTATCGTCCCAACATCATATCGTAGCCAACTTACAGTTTAGACTAAACTTTAAAGTTTCTATTCGTTTGTTTTGAAATCTGTTACTTAACGTTGAATGACATGACATGTTCAATGTCATTCCCATACATTTGGTTAGTTTTCTATGCGTTAACGATTATAGATTGTCAACTTGGCTAAGCCTACAGTATAGAGGTTTGGAAAGAGAAAGGGGAAACTTTAATATACAACATTATTTTTAGTGTTATTATGCGAGAAGCCTGAATAGAGTTTGTTTAGAATAAGCAACTGAATCGATTCCAATAATTTTTAAACAATGTTATACGTTGTCCTAAAAATATTTAAAAAACGATACAAGTTGGACACCAAGCGACACTTAAGTACCTATCCGCATTCATACGCGCACAACTGACAGGTCATAGCGGCACAAGGCGCGGGTGCACAGCGCGGGCAGCGTGTTGACCACATTCTTTTACGGACAACCAGGTAACAGAACAAGCGTATAACTTTGTAATTTTTCATGATACAGTTTTGAAATTTTGTACATAGATTCTTTACATAAAAATACTAGAAACGTGTTTCGGGTTTCGCATATACTAAAACTAATGTATGCACATATGCATTAGTTTATGTAGTAAAACTAAAGGGTTCTTTTGAAAAGATTTTTTCTGGAGAAGATTTTCTTCAACACAAGACGCTTTCGTCATGTCCAATTGGCAATTGCAGTACTGAACATGGTCATTTAAAAAATAATTTCAACTTTGGTCACTCTGCTATTACTAACATGTTATCTAGTCCAGACACAATAATAATTATCGTGATAATTCACCTTATGTGGTGTATTCTACATTGGTAGTCGATGAAAATGAATGGCTGCTAAAAAAACAAAAATGTAACCATGCCCTAAAAACTCACGTGAAAATCAGATATTTCATCAATCTTGTCAGTTCCAATTGCACGATTCCAATCTGTGATAATAACTGAATTATTTAACACTGCCATCGGAAAGTAATTCTTGTTTTCCAATGTTTTCTAGTTAACAGGTTAACCTCCAATTAACCCCCTGTTTTAACAAATGACAAAGATTTATCATATTTCTACGTAACCACACGAAAGAATAAGGAACGAAGACGTACGAAGACGAAGAAGGAACGAACACGAAGAAGTAATAGGAAAACGCCACTAAGATCCATCAAACTAAGTGAAAACTACAAATCTTAATCATTTTTAGTGATCATTGCTCAATTTCACTGAAATCTTTTCCCATAAAATGTTGACCATTACGTTTTCTGCAAACTCAAATCGGTATAATTCTCGCGAACCAGACTGCATCGGACGCAATAAAGTGAGTCGTAAAACATTTTTATACGACTTGGAATAAAACTTTATAGTATGAATCGGTTTGAGTATAGATGGTCTGGGTCGGCGGTGAGGGCTCTTGAGAGAGGAACTTCCAAACAATACGCGCCGTGTCCAGAAGTACTGTTTTTTGGATCAAGCCTTTGATCCAGCTGCTAAGCGAGAGCCTTCTAAGATGTTGGTTGAGGCTATTGGCTACTATTATTAGTATTAGCCATTTGTGTCTGGAGCAGCGGTGGCCCAATGGTGGCGGCCCCGACTTACAAACAAAAAGTCGTGGGTTCGAACCCAGGCAGCCGCATTACTTTGTGTAATTTATTTCATCACCGCTGCTCTCAAAACGGTGAAGGAAAACATCGTGAGGAAACCGGCATGTCCTAGAACCAAAAAATTCGAAGACATTTGTGACATCTCCAAATCCGCACTGGGCCCGCGTGGTGGATTATAGCCCATTCCTTCTCATAGAGAACAGGCCTGTGTCCCAGTAGTGGGAACATTAATAGGCTGATGATGATGATTTGTGTCCCACTGCAGAAAAACAATCCTCAAGGAAAGAATCGAGTTCGTTCCGCCATCTCCTTCCGGGCATATCTCGTTGCCGTTTGTTTGCTGCTGTATGGCCATTGTGTGGTTTTAGCCCGTAGCTCATCCTAGCGTCTGTTAAGGCATAGCAAGATTTAAGTTTCTGTTTGGTCACACGCGACCATGGCAATATAATGTCAATTTTTCCGGTTGGCGCTGTGGCTGAGCGATTGACTGCAGCTGCGCTGCGTGTCGCGAGTTCGATCCACGCACGGAACAAATATTTGTATAACCTACAGGTAGTTGTTCCGGGTGTGGCTGTTTGTGTATGTAAGTTTTAATGTTTGTAAACGCACCCACGATACACAAGAAATTCCTAGTGTGGGGCAACGTTTTTATTTTATCAAAATAAAAATGTGACATACAGTCTTGTGACGCCATCTCGTAACCCTGCTTATAACTTTTCTACTTATCAACTGATCCTGTCATATGACGTAGATCATAGGAACAGGCGAAGATATATACCCGTCTCTTTCCCACCCTCCTTTTGTGCTCGCCTTCGAAAATTGACCGTGGCGACCTACACTCCACCTCAAGAAAAGCAAACGTTCGCATCTCGACCGCGCTGCGGATATGCAGCCTGCAGGTCGAACCGCTTTCCGCTGGAATCGCGACACACAAAAAGCAGCCCCGGGATCCATCCGCGAACCGAGACCTGGTGCACCAGAAGACCCTCACAACCAGTGCTTGCGCCGGCCGCGACATCGGAGCAGCTGCCACACTAATCCCCATTTCTCCAAATAAAATAAATTTTCAAATCGCCTTATAAATTGGTGAATTTACACACCACAGTCCTACAGTGAATGTCACTTAGATTTTCCTAGACGTACGTCCAGTAAGTACCTCAATAATATGTGTATAAGTACCCCATTTTTATGAGTTCCCAGGCAGACTGAACTATAATGTTTACGATTCATTCTGAGCTTCGTAAAGGCACTTTGACGGCACGATCGCGGATTTGTTTAGAGGATAGATCGTAAATCTATGCACGTGGGGTCAACAGGCGGTTTTGTGTGGTTATAATTCATTGGTTTTTATAGTGGACTTGGGTTTTTACTTTACGGTGGAGTTTATGTTGAAAAAAAGCTTCGTAGCCCCATGGTTTTGTGTTTAATTAAAATCGCTCTTAATGTGCACGTCTTTCTACATCGTTTTCACATTTTCTATAATCTCAACATGAATGATCACGTAAATAAGATTTTGTAACAATATTTTGATTTAAAAGAATGTCCATGGAGTTTCTTGCCCGTTCTTCTCCATAGAGATCGCTAGGGAATGGGCAACTACAGTCCTTTCTCAAGTTTCAATCCAACAGACCCGAAAAAATTACCTCAAAAGTTTAAAATAAAGAAATCAACAGCGAGATGATTCAAAGTCAAACTCAAAGCATTTATTTCAATTAGACCATTACGGTGCCGTTTTGGATGAGAGATAGAAGTTTTGGAGAGAAGATGAGAAAAGAAAAACAAAGCTAGCAGTCCCAGTCACAAGATTATGCCTTGTGACTGGGATTGCTAGCTTTGTTTTTTCTTTTTGTATTTTTGACATCCAAAACGGCACCGTAATGGTCTAATTGAAATAAATGCTTTGAGTTTGAGTTTGAATCATCTCGCTGTTGATTTCTTTATTTTAAACTTTTGAGGTAATTTTTTCGGGTCTGTTGGATTGAATGGCAAGCAACTCTGGTAACACGTTAATGGGCATTTGGTTTGCATCACGCAATTAGAAAGGTAAGGTTTTTGATATCGTCAATTTGGGCAAAACTAAAGTGCCAATGATAATATGGTTTGCCTTGAGATTTCAACTAACTAAAGAATATTAGAGAAATCACTCATTCTTATTTCTGCTCACTATTATTTGTGAATGAGTGAACATTGTAGGCTTTGTAGATTCCCAGATGCTTGTTAACTTTTGTTAAGTCTGTTTTACGCTTTTTGTATTGTAAGCAACGACCTATTGTCGGGCCTACGCTGTCCCCCCATGTACAAATGCTGTAAAAAAAAATTGTAATACCAAATGATTTGAAAAGAGTAACCATGGAGTTTCTTGCCGGTTCTTCTCCATGGAAACGACCAACGCGAACCGTTCACCTTTTTCGACGTTTTATAAGTGCCCATCTAGGCCTATGTGAAATAAAATATTTTGATTTTGATTTTATATAAATCTCTCACTCTGTTGGATAATCAGGAATGCTCAATTCTTACATAACTTTGCTCCAAAAGCCTCTATAAATAAGTAGCAACCGAAATCTGTGTGTTGTATATAATTATCACTTGCTTCGGTGAAAGAAAACATCGTGAAGAAACCCAGCATGCCTGAGGGATATTTCTTGATGGCATGTAAAGCCAAGTCAGAGGCCCATGGGTGCATAAAAACTCTAACACCAGGTTAGGCACTAACCACACGAAAAAGAAAGCATAGTATAATCAGCCTATAATGTTCCCACTGCTGGGACACAGGCCTCCTCTCTATGAGAGGGAATAGGCCATAATCCACCACGCAATAAAGAAAGCCGAAATGTTATTTATATTCTCATTTTAATCACATCTGTGAGATGTCTATAATTGTGTCTGACAAAATAAAAACAAAACAATTGAAGATCAAGCAGCTGTTTCATTTTCTTCCCCAAAGCCTACAAAATTAGATTGGAATAACATATGGCCTTATCTTAAGTGCTTATTCGGTCTGAGAAAGTATTCCATTAAGTTGCGTGAAGATGTTCCAAGACAACGACTGTAAAGGTTCGTATTTTCATGATAATTAGACACATTTTTCACAAGTACCTACGGTGTCTTTGTTAGAATGATTGCCGATTAATTGAAGTTGTATGAGATAAAACGTAACATCACGCCTGTTGTTCCCGAAGGGTTAGGTAGAGGTGTGCCTAATAGTTTTCATAACACATTTGCTCGTAAAGGGTATCTTATTTTACCAATTTCAATATCGTAATGTATCTCATTACGTACTTGTGCGTTATTGTAAAGTAAGCCAAGTCAGAGGCCCATGGGCGGCTTAAAAACTCTGACACCAGGTTAGGCACTAACCACACGATAATAAGAAGATTGTAAAGTAAAATGCACGGTGTATCAAGATGCTTCCTCTAAACCGAGTGGTATTTTTTAAATCTTAGCAAAGAGTTTTTATGTCAGAAAAGTGATCAATATTTTATGAATAAAATTAACTTTGGGAGATGAAATGATAATAAATAAACATTTAATTCTTTAATTTAATTAATTTTGACAATAAATTACAACCATTTATCTGTAACAAAAACACAAAAATATTAATTTACTTTATTAGTAATACTGGCTTTTTTTTGTGTGTTTGCCTTAAAAAAAAGCGCTGATGCGCGCATCGCTAATTTGTGAACAAGTAAAAAATTATTCCGCGCGCTTTTTCTTTTCGCTGTATTGTTTTTATTTGTTTTATTAATTTCCTCGCAAATATGTTATAAAACGTCGTATTACATACGTGCGCTTTGATAATTACAGCCTCTGCTTTTTATAGCCCTCGCCTACGGCTCGGGCTAGCAATATCGCCTCGGCTGTATTTTTCAAGTTACCGCACTTATATTATAATGTACTATTAATATCATATTTGTTTTTATGCTTAGGTCATCTTCATGTGCCTCGCCTTTTCCCAACTATGTTGGGGTCGGCTTCCAGTCTAACCGGATGCAGCTGAATACCAGTATTTTATATGGAGCGACTGCCTATCTGACCTCCACAACCTAATACGATACCCATTGGTAAGACTGATTGTCAGATTTTCGGTCCACTAACTACCTGTAACGACTGTCAATAATATCTAAAATGACAGCCGGGGCCAACGTGCCTTAACGTGCCTTCGACACATGTGCTCGTTATTATTTAGCCACGAGGTAATGCTAAGGTATGTTATACAATAAAGCTCTGTCAATGTTGTAGTCCTTTTTTGTTTCGTATGGGAAATCATCAAATGACTCTTCCCGCTCTGGGCGGAGCAGGATGGGAGTGTCAGACTTTTACTGACTAAAACCCATTCATGTCCCTTCATTGCCCTTTGTGTTACGGGGCCACGGTATCTCTTTCGAACAGTCCCGCAGCCCCGGCAGGCATCGGCCCTTGCGGACCCCTTCCGTTTGCTGACTCTCTTTGAGGCGCGCGTGGAACACGAACGCGCCGTCGAAACGGCCTGTCGTCATGAGACGGACGGCGAGCTAGCCCATACATCTCCGTGCACAGGCCCGCGCCTACGGTGGTCCGAGGCGTCTTCCGTGGCGGCTGTGCTGTGGCTACTGTGAAATGCTCCTCATTCTTCCTTTAACATATTTACTGTTAATCATACTACACAATATTATATGCAACCCAATATTTACGTATTCAATTTATTCAAAACGTTACGCTCATTCACAAAATAAACATAATTATCTAACGATTGAGAAACTCGCGTTTTTACATCACTGCTTCACAAAATAAAGTTATTTTGTGCTGGCAACACTCCGATTGGAATTAATTCATCGTTAGCGGTGCGTGTAAATGACAACAGTTCCGTTCTAGTGAGTTTCAGTCCTGGGGAGTGGGGACACGCGGATAGACGAGAGAGCAAACTCCTTGAAACAGTAACCGATAGTAAAGCTTCATAACGAACAATTCCGAAGACGATTCGACTGCTTGCGTAGCCGCCATTAACCGCTTTCATAGACACTAGACGTGTCGCTGCGATCCAACATTATTCGATTTTCGAATTCGATTTTCAGAATATTGTCTTTAGAATTCTTTTTTCTCGACCGACGTACGCGGCCGACATTAGCTTAGCAGGAATTCAGGCCCAAAGCTGTTTTTAGCTAATCGAATTTCCGTTGTGTTTTCCAAATTGCGTTCCACTTTTAGCGGCTGGTCCACCTAACCTTTATTAAGCAGTCTTCCAATGGCTAATAATATATAATAAAACAATTACATACTCCAAACATTAGATAAGTAAGAAAAACAGTAACAACTTTTTCTAATTCCAAAATTTCTACTTTTCCCAGTAATCATTTGAAATAAGATATTATTGACTTCCAATAAAAAAACTTCAGATGGAAAAATAAAAGTTATTCTTGTTGGGTTTTCAATTTCACAAACAAATAGCAGCCCACCGGTAGCGGCAACAAAAAAAATACAGAAAAGAGAAATCATTTAGTTTTTTTGGGGACAGGAGGGAGTTATAGTGTCATGTTTAACAATATAGTTAAGTCTAGATTTTTCAGGGGTTTTAGTCCGAGATTTCATACTATTTTATATTTTAATTAAAAAGTGCGATTGCTACGCTCCAATTGTTCGTGTAAATGGAAAATTGAGTTTTTATTTCACGTTTTTATCTTTTCCTAGAAAAATAGTTCATGTTTGGTTTAGTTTCTTTCTTTCTTTATCGTGTGGTTAGTGCCTAACCTGGTGTCAGAGTTTCTAAGCCGCCTATGGGCCTCTGACTTGGCTTAACATGCCGTCGAGAAATAACTCTCAGGCATGCTGGTTTCCTCACGATGTTTTCCTTCATCGAAGCAAGTGATAATTATACAATACGCACATGAATCCGAAAAATCAGAGGTGCGTGCCTTGGGTTCGAACTCGAGACCTATGACTTGGCAGTCCGACGGTCACACCACTAGGCTATCACTGCTGTTGCGGTTTAGTTTATCAATGTTAGTTTATAGCTAACAACTATTTGTATTATTCTTTCGTTTATTTTCATTCTCACTGTTATTGTAGTACATAAGGAGATACTTTTTTGAATTTGCCCACCTAAAATATTAGTAGGATTCTATTTAATGAACTCATCCTAATTCGGTTCAAATATTTTATACAAATTGTACTTATCAGTCTTTTAAACGAACTTAAGAAACTCTCTTTTCGTGAAAATACCTGTTAATAAGTAGGTAAATACTTTTACACCTATTTATTTGTACCAATTTTAGACCTTTTATAAACAACTAACATTTCAAATGGTAGTGCATAGAGAACGTTTTATAGAAAATAGAAAAGAATTCATCTACAATTTTTTGCTAACCGTATTTCGTTAAGTGACATGTGTCATACGCTTCATACAAAATAAATTAACGATGCGCCATAGCTATTATTGAAATAGATCGAAATGTCTGGGTAATGGATCCATCCTATCATTCTATTCTGAATCTCTTAGAAATTCTTTTGAAGGTTTTTCTGGCGCTTTTTTCATAGAAACGCGGCGTTCGCTTTGACAGTCCCTAACAGGTCCCTGATGTTGTTGTTGTGTACGAACAGTAAGTCGTGGGTTCGAAATAGGCAGGCGCATTACTTTGTGTAATTTATTTCATCACCACTACTCTCAAAACAGTGAAGGAAAAACATCGTGAGGAAACCAGCATGTCCATTTTTTTTTTCGGATGGGAAATCGTCAAATGACTCCTCCCGCTCTGGGCGGAGCAGGATCCCGTGTCAGACTTTTAGTGACGAAAACCCATCCTTGTTCCTTCATCGCCCTTTGTGTTCCGGGACCACGGTATCTCTTTCGAATAGTCCCGCAGCCCCAACCGGCCATGTCCTAGAACCAAAAATTCGAAGACATGTGACATCTACCAATCCGCACTGGGCCCGTGTGGTGGATTATAGCCCATTTCCTCTCATAGAGAGGATGCCTGAGTCCCAGCAGTGGTAACATTAATAGGCTGATGATGATGATACGATTTTTATTCTGTAGTTTAGTAATTGCTTAAAGTTTGAACTGTCAACAGTTTGAATTCTTAGCTTTACTTTTTATTGCATGAAACTATTTGCGTAAGTAATTACTCTAAGTTGACTGTTAGTTGACAGTTATACGAGTCACGACGACCAATTTTAACGAAGATTAGCCAAAACTGCAAAAATAACAGAATCGTCCTTATATCGCCATGTTAAGCATAATAACAAAATAAATGTTTTCCATTAGTATAAACAGAATCTATCTATCTGTCTTGAAAGCTATCAAAAGAAATATTGTAACAATAGACAGAAGTGGCAAAACAGATTCGCACATCATAAAAATGTTTTGAGAAAAAATAGCAGCGCATCAATCTTGAATGTGGATCCATTTTCTTTTTTATTGTTTGCATTAAACCAGAAATAACGGAAGCAGATATCCATTTTATTATTGTTTTTGAAAGACTGAAATTAACTCTTGTTTAGAAAGGAAAACATTACATGGAAATCCGTAGTTTTAATCTTCTGCAATGAAACAAATGGCATAGCAGTTCCGGTCACTAGTTAGGACGGGTCGGGGGGCTTTTAGGACCGGGACCACGATCCCGGGATCCCGGATTCCCCCTAAATATTTTCAGTGGTATTTTGGGATCACAAGAAAAAAAAAGTTAAAGTACAGGAAGCTGAAATAATATGGTGATCAACAATTACATGAATTATTTTTGAAGTGAAACTTCTACGTATATTACAGGGTGTTAAAGTAGTCGCGTGCCATAGCTTAGGGGTGAGTTCAGTATCGACCAAGGAACCCGTAAAAAATAAAAAATAAAACCATTTTTTTTTCATAAATGAAATTAAAAAAAAAAAAAAAAACTCAAACTCAATTCTAATTCCTAATATTGCAAGATCGACCTCATTTAGTACCTACTAGCTTAAATAGCAATCGTTTAGAACTAAACTTATTTTATATTGCTATTTGAAGTTAGTAGGTACTAAATTACTTGTTTTTTTTCCCTTTTTTTTTTTTTTACTTTGGTTCCTTTATCGATAACGAACTCACCCCTAAGCTATGGCACGCCACTACTTTAACACCCTGTTTAGACGGGAGTTTATGATTCAAGAAAAAGAAAAATGGTTTAAAATCGAATACATATAATAAAGAAATTAAAGTGATCCACTCGCTTCTTTGGTGATTTTCCAAAAAGAAATTTGCCCTGAAATGAGATCAGTAGTTAAAGTTATTGTATGGATGGTTTTATCAACTATTCATAGGTTAGCTAAGGCTCAAAACAGGGTAGGGTTTAGTGCGTATTTAAACAATATGCAATGCAGGTATGGTA
Organism: Xestia rhomboidea; assembly: GCA_963853795.1. Lineage (NCBI taxonomy): Eukaryota > Metazoa > Arthropoda > Insecta > Lepidoptera > Noctuidae > Xestia > Xestia rhomboidea. The sequence goes on along the minus strand of OY970772.1, from coordinate 4,782,007 downwards.
CTGAAACCAACCTAGAAGTAGTAGTTTTATACCAACTTATAACTTAAATAGGCATGACGACAGTATCAAAAAATTGCAAATCTATTTAGTCCGTCAGTTAGAGTATTGGAAATTAATGGACACGTATTTTTTGTTTTTATAAATCAATGAATATTGACAAAAGATAAAACGCATCAAAACTCGGGAGTGGGGGCTCGTGACGTCAGAACTAGCTAAAAATTATACCTAGTCGTGACGTATTGAGAATTTTAAAAGCGTTATATCTTCGTCAATTTTGGTTTACGTAACAAAAGAAAAAAACACGGGTTTAATATTTTTTGAAAATCTAACTGACGGACTAATTAGAATTTTTTTTTGTCGTCTCGCCTATTATAACTGCTTTCAACGAAAAACTTCAGTAGCTCTCAGTTCTCAGTGTTGAAGTAATATTGTTTGCAATTAAAGTAATACGTGACCACAGGTGACCGTCTAGCTGAAGTCTAGACGTCTAAACGAGACCACATTTTTGATTAGTTTCACTTGTAATGACGAAAACATAAAGGTGTTCACGCATCAACTGTTCTCTGCACTTCTCTTTTGTTTGCCATCACGACAAAACAGTGCATCAACATTAATCTGGAGACCTAGCTTTAGAATTAGACTGAATTTTGATTTTTGTCGTAATAAGACATCAGTGTCGACTGTTTCCGGTATATTGGAAGTTTTGATAAGACCTTTAACGGTATTTTGGTTATAAGAATACAAAAATACACAACACCTTGAATTTATGCTAGCCTAGTACTTTTTGGGTGGTTTGTTAATGTATTATTTAAAACACGGTATCGCTGAATGAGCAAAATTACTTTATTAATTAAAAGCACAACCGTGTTTCGTTTTAAATGTGACTATGCTCTGTGACAGCCATGTCGAGGTGAAACAAAAGACACAACAAGATCCATCAAAACCAAGAAAAAATCACGAGTCGACATAGCGGGCATAATTTTACTAGACTATAGCGTCAGCTTTTGTTTTAGTAGCTACCTACCACAAGGATAAAGTTTTCGAGAAATATGTATTTGATACACCACTTGTTTCTATTATTTTGAAATATTATTTTTAGCAAACAATGTTTTTTTTGTAAATATTATTTTATTACTATTTCAATTGCTTCATTGTCAGCCTTGGTGAGTAATGTTTGTCCTTATACATTATCGGGAGCACAAAACAAATTATAATCACGGAAGATATCCCGTAAGTGACAATATAAGTTTCGTTTTAAACCGTGAATGCTTAAAACAGTGTTTACAGGTGGGATATTTTATAAGTATTTTTGTAAGTTGAAATGGACATGAAGAGAAAACCCATAAATATTAGTAAAACACAAGACATTCAGTCTGTAATAGATACACATTTACCACGTAACGATAATACGAAACATACTGAAGACATCGTTTTCCTTTCAATGAATAAACGGTTGCCAGTACTAATATTAGTATAGGCGATATAAAATCAAAGGGAAAGATTCTTCTGAAGAATTGTTCCAGGAAATAATTGGACTAGTTCCCTGGGGGCCTGGGAAAATGGGGACTCGGGGTACTTCAGTTTTTTGTAGATTATAATTCAGTATTAAAATCTGTCGAATCTTTTTAGAGTTCCGTACACAAAGTTTAAAAACTGGATCCTATTACTAAGACTCCCCTGTCTGTCCGTCTGTCTGTCACCAAGCTGTATCTCATGAACCGTGAGCGCTAGACAGTTGAAATTTTCACATATGATTTAGTATTTCTGTTGCCGCTATAACAACAAATACTAAAAACAGAATAAAATAAATATTTAATATTTCCCATACAACAAACGTGTTTTTTTGGGGTTCCTTCTATCTGGCAGAATCTTGATGCTCCGAAATTTCTTTGGCATAACACACTTGGCATAATTTTCTTTATACGAATATTCCTTCGTGCGCGAGTCCGACTTGCACTTGGCCTTTTTTTTAGTAAGAGCTTGTTATGATTAACATAAAAGCTTGTTTGTGTTCTCAGATGGAGTAGCCACTTTGATCCAGCCTGTCCCCTTGCTGTCCTCTCCCAGCGACGCCCTAAGCCAAGGCCCGTACCCCGCAGGGGGTGCCCTTAGCGTGTAGTCGTTTAGTTTGTAAGTTTTTGCTCTTCCTGGAGGCCTTACACTTCAGGCATCCACAGGATTGTCCGGTTAAGCAGACGACGACCTCTCAGGTTGAACTGCGAGATGCCATTTCGGAAAAAAAAAAACAGATGGAGTAGACAGAGGTAAAAAAACTATAAAGTGATAGCCTGTTAACAATACTAAAACTACCTTACTTTCACGAAACTAATAACAAAACCTTCTTTTAACTTAAATAACGAATCGTCTCTTATCTTTAATATCAGTTTTCCAAAAAAACTCGAATATCAGAAATTAAATTTGTAAGAACCTATGTTCTTATCGGGCATTTTTATTCAAGTACTGATACTAGCCAAATTACTATCTATTTTTAAAAGAACCAAAAAGTACATTCAACCACGTTCAATACTAACATAGGAACTACGAAAACCGGGATATTTCTACGACATGAAGGCGATGTTTCAGTGAAAACAGTTACGTAGGACGGTAGTTGAGTGTACAAGGTTCAAGTCTGTGCCAGTTTCGTGGAATTGACGTAAATAGCGGTTGAAAACGCGACATTACTTACAGTCAATCAATATTCATATTTTAATCATGAAACGTTTGCCCTCTTGAATGTATTTGGGTGTGGGGTTAGGGACAGGCGACAGCGATGAGCGGTAGCGATTATATAATTTGTACAGATTTATAGGAATCTGGTTTGATATTTTCTTTTATTTGGCACTGGCACAAGTCCGCAAGGAAATTTATTTTTTACAACAGCACAACTTTAGTGTTCCTCAGCATATTCTGTTTTAATTGACTATTCGTCTTGTCTCCACGTAAACAGGTCTCTCACACAACTGTCGACATGTGGGATTACAGGCGTGATGTCATGTTTAATCATTTCTGAACTAAACTACCTCTTAAGAACAACATAACATAACAGAGTTGCACCTAATAGTAAACCCTCATTTCGCCAGTTATGTTTAAGGGGACTACAGGAGCTAAACGCGAGTTTTATAATGCAAACAACCATATGATTCACTGCAATAAACAAAACCAGAAAAATATATGATATTCTTCAGGATATATGCTAGTATGATAGTGTTTTGAAAACATAATACAACTAATTTTACTTGACAAAAAAAATCACTAACTTATCTCTAAAAATTTCTTTTAACGAGTAAAAGCCATACTCAAATACATGCGATCATTCTGTTTTTTTGGAAAATAATTCTACAAGCAACATATTAGCATGATAGTGTTTTATTTTTTTAGTCCAATCAATAGTTTTTTTGTAAATCGCATAAAACCACTCATTTAGCACTATTCGGCCCGCAGTGACCGACGTAACAACCACTTTGTAGTGCAAGCTGATTAGAACTTTATTCTAACAGTATGTCAAACGAAGTTTGAACCATCACAAATAGAGTTGCTAATTTAGCTCCTGTAGTCGCCTTAAGTCCCATGTAATAGGGCACATCAACCGGGCATAAATCCAGACTCCATGGCAGCTACTAAGAAATTCCTGATGGAAAAATCCAATAACACTTTGCCTGACCCGGGAATTGAACCCAGAATCTTATACTCAGCAGTCACGCTTGCAACCACTCGACCAACGAGGCAATCCAAGTTCCATATTATTATGTATCCATAATATAAACAACAAAAAAAAATGTAGTACATATATCAACTATCTGGCCACGACACAAACCTCGTTGCTTAGTGTGGCACTAGATGTCGCTGTGTGCAATGTCCAGCGACATTTTTATTTTCAATCTTGCTGGTTGGATAATCCTTATGACCAAAACCAGAAATATTTACACCCTACCTATTTAGAGCCACTAACCTAACCTGACAACTTCATATTTAAATTTTTAATAGAAATAAATGTCCCCAAAGTATTTATGATCACCAATCCAACAATCTAACAATTATCTACAATGAAGTACACCCTCTGGCATACGTTTATTAGAAAGACAACAGTGCTCGTGTTTCTATAAATGTTTCATTACTTTTCTGGGAACACTATTAACCTAATGCATGGTTGTTTGGCATTTGTCGTTTAAATAATACTTAGGTAGGTACAGACAAGACAATATTGTATTTTATAGAACGTTTTAAAGGGTGTAAAAAGACTCTTAACGATGCCGAAAGGCACTTGTTCTCCCTATCTTACGATATTTTTTCTAGACCATACCTGGGAATCATTTAGTTACGGAGGGAGATATTGGGGGTCAAAGTTCCAACTTTTCCACAAGTTTTTTTTTTTTAATCAAGTTTTTAATGTTGTAACTTTACTTTAAATACCTCGACGACCTCCGTACTACTCAATGCATTAATCAGCTGTGTTTTGAGTGTTAAATTGAGTTTTACAGTAAAACGTGATTTTCACCCTAAAAAAAGTAGTTTCCCAGCGATCATTTTTGTGTAAACTTTTTTTTTATTTTTTTATTTATTTTTTTCTTACACAAAAAGTACTTATAATTTACAAATAAAATGCTTTAGACAGTATTTGTAACCAAAAATGATTTTAGCCTCTGCAGCCGAACTAGGAAGAACCTGTATTTCGGCTTACAGCGCCAACCCCCTCGAGTTACATAAAAAGGTTTCTTATATACTTGCATTTTACAATAACTAATGAATATGTATACTATAGGACTTAATAATAGTAGCCTGTTTGATCTTAGTTAGAACTTAGTTTGATGTACAGAATACTTGGTTGACGGCTTCGTGAAAGGTCCGTTTTCACTCTGTATTGAATTTTCATTTATGGATCTATCTATGGACGATACTGATTTGGCTTGGTGCAAACAATTTAACTAAAACGCTATAGGATAATTGTATTTAAGATTACAAAATCGACGTGTTTACGTAACATTTAAACTGCGTGCGTGCGCTCGTGCTATGTCCTGTGATATAAATACACACAATACAGAACAAAAAAATGATCGCAATGACGGGGAGAACAATTAGTGCCTCTCGGTTTCGTTAATGTGAAACGAGTACTTTTATTTTAAAATCGCCGTATGATTCTGTAAGATCTCATTCTAAACTTCGAATTTGAATTCGCTGTGAGTTTCTGGATTGGCGTTCTAAAAACTCGATTGATAATTCGAATTTACACTAGCGCCACCCATGCGAGCATGTCAGCAAGTTGAACTAAATTAACAGGGAGATTTTGACAGATAAAGTATGAGATGACGTTAGAAGTGGCATTGGTCGCTTCGGAGCTCACTTCACTTCGCAAGTGACTAGGTGATGCTTACAGAATGCAAAATCAAGGTCATTTTGAACCTTATGCGAAGTGAGAATGAATAGCGATGTGAGATACGAGTTGTTGTTTGAATTTTATAGAATCGACCTTATGGACTTTGGCGCGTAAGTACATACAGTACCTTTCCTACCCCATTCATACCGACCGTCCATTTGGGACTAGGAAGCAAAAACACCAATCATCCTTTAACAACACAGTCGGTTATATTACACCTCATTTGCTCAACAGTAATGAGAAACACCTCTTTACCCTCATTAAAACAGAGAACTCCAACCCTGCTCAATAGTAAGCAAGCTAAATAGTTCATTCTTTTGCCAAGTTTTTCTAACTTCAGTTAAATGAACACATTCGTTCCGATAGTCGGCTGTGTATTGCCTACATTTAGTTCGGGACCTTTTGTGACACCGAAGTTTTGATGTGAAAAAGTTGTTTATTTCTTTTAGTTCTATGATTCTTAGATGAGTAGACAGATTTTAGCGCCTAACCTGGTACCAGAGTTTTTATGCCGCCCATGGGCCTCTGACTTGGCTTTACATGCCGTCGAGAAATATCTCTCAGGCATTCTGGTTTGGCCAAAGGAAGTCATAAATTTAACAAATCGCACATAAATCCGAAAAGTCAGAGGTGCGTGTCATGGGTTCGAACTCGAGACCTATGACTTGGCAGTCCGACGGTCACACCACTAGGCTATCACTGCTCTTAGAACGTTGCTTAGATTGTAATTTATCAGCTTCAATACAGTGCAGTTTTCTTTGAACATACATAGCATAACATCACGATTGTTCTTGCTGAAAGGGTAAAGCAGAGGTGTAGAGTCTCATAACCCATAGTACATCAACATTTTGGCAGTAATGTCTCCTTCTGGGAGTGGGCACTGGCTCTTGTAGCACATGTCTATCACCTAGCACAGAACACAAGGATAACATACAAATTTGTTACCACTTTCACTACACAAGAAAGTGCTCGTGTAACAATAGCTATTTATTCACCAAGGGGAGTAAGGCACAGACATTACTAATTGAGTGTGCATTTAAGGCCCGACGCCAAACGGAGGGCCGTGAACCACACGAGTTTAGTAATCTGTACTTACCCTCGAGTGATACATACTGCTTTATACTACACTTGCTTACAACGTCATCAAGACTTAAAAAAAAAACAAAACGCATTAGTAATGGATTACTACCCTGATTTTCAGGGCAGTAAGGAAATTCCATGCAATAAAGTGCCTAGATTTTTGAATAGGTTTAATGAACAGCTTTCAAGCCTTTTAGTTGGGTTGTATTGGTACACTTACTAAGCAAGTGTAGTATAAAGATTATTTATTATAGTTACGTTTAAGTCTCGTATAATATTGCAATATTGAAGGGTAAGGAAGGAGTATTTTGTCTGTGGAGTTTCTCAAAAGCAGCCCAAACTCCCAAAGCCTAATTGATATCAATCAGCTCCCTTCCAAATGCAAGGGGTCCACCTCTGCTAAATGTTTTGACCAATATAACATTATAAAACGACCTACCTATGGCAGAATAGGAGAGCCTAATACCATTCTCATAAACAGACTTCCCAAATGCCGTTTCTTTAGACTATTATAATCAAATCAGTTTACGATGCCTGCACTTAATAGCAAGGGATATCATAACGTCATAAGCATGACATTTGGCGGAAAACCAGAAATAAATTCCCTTATCCTGCATAATGCCATAACTCCCCGAGATCCCTTTTGAGCATCATTAGGGTAATGCTATGCTCGACATTTTAAGGGGTTTGTGTGTAGGCCTAAAAGTGATCTGTAGGTACATTTTGATAAGTGTTGCCATAAAATTATAATCATTTGTGTTGCTACATAAAGTGTGACTAACAAGACTGATTAGATTGACGTAAAACCTACACAAACATTTGTTCAGAACATTTGAACCTTATTTACAGTGTAATACATAGTTTAAAAGCTTACAGTCTTTAAATAATAATACAATTTAAATGTATAAAAAGGCGGGTATGTAATCATAGGACATCAAAATATTCGTCAACATCATTGTCAACAAAAAAAGTGCCCAATAGTGGCAGCATTGACACGTTTAATGGCAATGCTGATTCTTTGACCCGTTTGGCGGAAGTCTGGAAAACTGAAGTGGGCACACGGAATTTAAGAATAATTTATGTAAAAAAGTATTACAATAGTGTTCAGTAGTGTTATTTCACAAACAATGGTATAATTAGTACATAAAAGTAAAATATAACTAAAATATACTTAACATACTGACTGATGGGGAGTTATTTTTATTTAATCTTTAATGTATAGAAATATATGCGTGTGTGTGTGTGTATGTGTGTGTGTGTGTGTGTGTGTATATATGTGTTATAGAAGTTTATTAAACACATAAACAGCTAATAATTAAAAGACTGCCTCGTTGGTCTAGTGATCGCAAGCGCGGCTGCTGAGCACGAGGTCCTGGGTTCGATTCCCAGGTCAGGCAAAGTTTTATTGGGTTTTTTTATCAGGAATTTCTCAGTAGCAGCCACGGAGTATGCATTTGTGTCTGGTTGATGGCAATTGGCTCGCCCCCTATTACATGGGACTTAAACATTACTGGCGCAATGTGGATGTACTATTAGGTACACCTCTGCCTAGCCCTTAGGGGACTACAGGCGTGATGTTAAACATAACATAACTCTCTGTCTTTTAATCATGCATAAATAAATAAATAAATATCGCTGGACATTACACACAGCGCCATCTAGTACCACACTAAGCAACGAGGCTTGTGTCTTGGACACCAGATGGTTGATATACTACAGTAGTAAAAAGTAAAGTTATGATACAATGAAGGTAGTAGTGAGTCTGGTTTATAAGTTTTAATGTTGTCAATCCAAATGAGTGAATTCTGTAAATTTGAAATTTTTGACACGGTTTAAATAGCCTTGTATGAATTTACTCGAACTACAGTACTTTCACAAGTTATTAGCCTTGTAACTGGGATTGTAAATAAATAAATATCGCTGGACCTTAACACACAGCGCCATCTAGTGCCACACTAAGCAACGAGGCTTGTGTCGTGGACACCAGATAGTTGATATATACTACATAGATACTTTTTGTTTGTAAATACATACTTATTATACATATAAACATCCATGACTCGGAAACAAATGTCCATGCTCATTACACAAACATTTGCTCCTACCGGGATTCGAACCCTAAGAACGTAAGGCAGCCTCAGTACAATGCATGATTAAAAGACTTAAGACTACGGTGTGACGAGATCCCGTTAAGATCTTGCTGCACACTACTTACAGGTCAAAGCTCTCGGTTTGCTCATCTGCTGAATATTGTACCCGAACACGAGATCCCGGAGGAAATGGAGGATTGGAGGAGCTTATACATATAGAGAAACCTAGAGGAATGTGACGAAGTCACGCAATGATAAAAACACTGCAACTTAGAAAGAATTCTTGCTCTTTGGGAAAATGTTTTTGCTCGTTCGTCGGCTTTAGGAACTGGTTTAAGTACATGAAAGTAAGATATGAATTTCAGCTTTGCCTATGGCAACGCAACTCAAAACAGTTGTTTCAGTGAAATAATTTCCAGACACTTTTGATTTGTCCAGGAGTCGGTCAGACAGAAGGATGTAGCTAGTTGGTAAGGTCACTCTGTTAAGTGTAAGGCTGTAACTTTAAAAAAATAGTTTTTTGACGTGAATTTGTGTGACCGTCTATTCGCAATGAACTGGGGAGCATGACTGAGATGCAATTAAGACAATTTTACTATACTTTGCGAGCTTTATATTATGTCGAAACGTATAATAGTTGGCGGGACTGAAGTTGTAACATCGTATTAGGCATATTTATTTATTTATAATAAGCACACCAACAGCACATCTAATATTAGAAAGAAAGAAAGAAAATTGTGTTTTTTGGCATTAAAAACATTTAAGTACAAAATTCCACAAAATAAATAAACAAACAAAACTAATAATGCCAAAAGGGCCTCAGCTCAGCATAATGCCAGATGGCAACACAAGGTGTACCACCTGACGCTGATTTTCAGCTGCAGCCCACGAGTGCCATACGCTCGACAACCCAAACGAACACATACTAAAGTCTAAAATTTTTGCATAACTACCAACTAGACTAGAATTTCAGTAATCATGCAAATAACAGGAATGCATGACATTGATATATGAATACTAGAGACAAAGTAAAACAAAAATAACAAGTGTGTCTAGTAGACCTTAATCTAAAACACTACAAACACAACCCAAAAGGAAAAAACTAGGTACCTAAGGCTGACCTTGACGCTCGTAGGCGTGGCCCAGCAGGGTCTAAAAGCAGACACAAAAATTCCCTTTTACATACAAACTCACGAAACGCCGAAATCGCCCAAAGGCACATTGCCATCCGATTTTTAAACACCTTTTTGAACAATCAATGATGTAATGAAACGGTGATGACTATTTTGAAATAATAATGATAAACTCAGATAAAATGACGAGTCATAATTATCTAGAAAGAGGGTAACTAATATAAAGCTATGGTAGAATCAGACATGCTGTACCGACTGCAAATTAATTGGAATTAGGGAAACACAATGATGATTATAAAACGAACAATATTAACTGAAATATCAGCAGTGATTTCACACCTGACTTAAAATGTAAATATATCGTGAGCGTAATATTGTTAGCGCAGCAGACTTTGAGAGAGAATAATTTATTAGTTTACATTCCATAATTATGTGTGTTTTAGTTGAGTGCAATGTAACTAATCAAACAGTAACTCGATTATTTGTTGCACCGACCGCGCATAATTCAATTATTAGGATAAGGCCCGCCAGCATAAATCAGATTTAATCTAGCTAGATATACTACACACTATATATATGCTTTAAAACTGTTTTTGCTTTCCAATTGACATGGAAAAATCACGCCTGTAATCTCCGAATGGGTTAGGCAGAGGTGTACCTAATAGTACAACTTAACGTAACGTAAACTTTTTTGTGTAACACATTCAGACACAATTGTTATTATTGTTATTGAATAAATGAAATGAAAAAATGAAATGAAATACACCCACATTTCGCCAGTTATGTTCAAGTCCTATGTAATAGGGGGCGAGCCTATTGCCATCAACCGGGCACAAATCCTGACCCCGTGGCTGCTACTGACAAAACCCAATAACAATTTGACTAACCCGGGCATCAAACCTAGGACCTCATGCTCAGCAGTCGTGATTGCGATCACTAGACGTTGGTCTAGAGACGCAGTTAAATTAGCGGCAATTAGTACTGCCTTGTCTAAAAGCTATGTTTTTTTGTGACGAATTTTCATATTATCAAATTTGGTATATTCTTTGTTATTATGTTAAGCTTAGTTCTATTATTAATATTATGCATAGATATTAGTTTGTGCAACAATATTATTGCTAACTGTGGAGGCTTGTAAATGGCTTTTCGTTGATTACCTCACTATAAATGTTTGCATTGTTAGCTGTAAGCCACCCAAAAACAATACAATTTAAAATAAAATAAATTGAGGATTTACAGAAAGTGGTGGCGTGACGACATGGACGCATACCGCGAGGGTTTGTTCGATGTGGCGCGGGAAATGAGTTCATGGAAAGACTTTAAAAAGTGTAGTCATGGTCTTTGGGGCCAGAGGTAAATACCCAGACGCAGTAACTTCAGTGAAGTTAAGCGGTATGCCCCTTGTGAGGGCGGACCAATTTAAATATCTGGGTTACTTATTGACCACTGGCCTCAAAGACGATGAGGATATTGATAGGGAGCATAGTGCGCTGTGTGTGCAGATTCAGGCGTGCCTCTAAAGAGGTCAAGCGCACTATATTTAGTGCTCACTGGACGTCGTTTAACACTTGCAGACTGTGGGGTCATTATACTCAAAAATCATACAAAGCTCACGTAGACTGTTTCTACACGGTGATGCGGAAACGGTGCGCATCCCTGGTCCGTAGGGTGCGGGGCAGCGCCAACAGCATCCTGTCTATGATTGCGAGTAGGCTTGATTGTGCGTTTGTAAACCACTGCTGCAAGGTTTCAGCTGGGCCTGTCACCTTGCAGCAATGTTGTCACAATCTGTTTTGTTTTTGTTTTGTTTTGTTTGTAAGTGTATTACTAACATGTTTTGTAAGTATACTGTTACTAACACTATGGATCTTGTTGCTTGAAATAAATGATTTAACCCATGATCTGTCCACGAAGTAGACACAATAGTTAAACAATGGCGTTTCGACCCAATTGACAGATCATGATTTATTATAATAGTTTATAGGTTAGGTCTTAGCTAGTGAGTTAGCATGGGCTAGATAAAAATTAAGTGAAAACAAATATTCTAAAGTCTGCAAGGACTGTCGTAAGAAACAACAATAGTGACAAAAAATGTTTAAAAACGTAGATATGGAAAAATACTAATATTACCACCATTTGACTAATAAACTATCTACTGTTTTGTAATTAAGAGCCCTACTATCTCTCAACAAATAGTACATTATGATATAAGTGCGGTAAGTTGAAAATTACAGCCGAGGCGATATTGCTAGCCCGAGCCATAAGCAAGGGCTATAAGAAAGCAGAAGCTGTAATTATCAAAGCGCACGTATGTCATAAGACGTTTTGTAACATATTTGCGAGGAAATAAATAAAACAAATAAAAACAATACAGCGAAAAGAAAAAGCGCGCGGAAAAATTTTTACTTGTTCACAAATTAGCGATGCGCGCTCATCAGCGCTTTTTTTAAAGCAAAGACACAAAAAACAGCTAGTGGCCAGTGGTTACTAATAAAGCGAATTAATATTTTTTTTTGTTTTTGTTACAGATAAATGGTTGTAATTCAATGTCAAAATTAATTAAATTAAAGAATTAAATATTTACACACAAATGCAAATGTTCACAAATTAGCGATGCGCGCTCATCAGCGCTTTTTTTAAAAGTAAAGACACAAAAAACAGCCAGTGGCCAGTGGTTACTAATAAAGCAAATTAATATTTTTTTTGTTTTTGTTACAGATAAATGGTTGTAATTTAATGTCATAATTAATTAAATTAAAGAATTAAATGTTTATTTATTATATTTCATCTCCCTAAGTTAATTTTATTCCTAAAATGTTGACCACTTTTCTGACATAAAAACTCTTTGCTAAGATTTAAAAAAGTACCTTTCGGTTTAGACGGAGCATCTTGATAAACCGTGCGTTTTACTTTACAATAACGCATAAGTACTTAATGAGATACATTAAGATATTGAAATTGGTTAAATAAGAGACCCTTTACGAGCAAATGTGTTATAAATCCTTTTACAACGCCCTTTAACGAAAAGTGTAACCCGACTACAATTTACTCCACCAGCACATATAAATCAAAACTTTAATCTACGATCAGTTTCCTGCGAGACTTAAAACAGAGGATCACATTCGAAGCTACAATATTAGAAAATAAACTACAGTTTCACTAGTGTGGTAATTTATAGCTTGACTCCAGGCAATTTATTTCAGTGAAAATTCTTCCGACATTTTTCGCTGTTAGAATGCTAACAAATCGTGTAAATCTTTTGAGAACCAATCACAGACTCGTTAAGGGTCGTGTTTTGAAGATTTTTCTATACCTACGAGATATAAGTAGATACAGTTTTTCATTTTACTTCCTTTATTCATTCATCGATCATAAAGGATTAGAATATTTAAATCTCAAAAAGAATAAAACATTTTAGATTATTAAAAATATGTAATAGCCCACCAGTATCGAGAACAGGGTCCGAGCTACCGGTGGTCAGGGATCTTGAGAGAGGAACCTCCCTAACATACGCACCGTGTCCAGAAGTACTGCTTTCTGAATGAAGCCCTTGATCCAGCTGCCAAGTGAGAGCCTCCTCAGAAGTTTGGCACTATTATTTATATCGGTATTTCAGCTGTAACGATAGTTATTATTATCGACCAACATTAGATTTGAAATCAAAATAATATCTACTGCGTGATCAAAATTAAAAGTACAGATAGATTCTTTGACACCGCAATATAATTCAAGATGAATAAAAAAAACCTTATTACGATGCTGAAAAAGGAGAGCCTTAGGGAAATGCGGTCAAAAAACCAAAGAGCTGAAAGTAACAATGAAAAGCAATATCATCGATGAAATCTTATTGCAAAAGCGATTTTTTCAAATATCTTTATTCATAGACAACTAACGCAAAAAGGTTTCTAAGTGCGACCAAACATTTACTGAATAAAGGCTCCACCATACACATTATGACGTTCTTAAAATCATCTTTTGATACAAAATTTTATGTGCACGTAGTCTTTTTTTACCTTGTAAATGAAAGCAATAATCACTATTCATCATTAGGCAGCCAGCAATAACCACTATTCATTGAACGGGCATTGCATTATTGTGTTTTTCTTTTCCTTAGTGTGTCGATGACAATTTAAATTGAGACAGCCTTTTTTTTTTTTTTTTCAGATGGGAAATCATCAAATGACTCCTCCCGCTATGGACGGAGCAGGAGGGAGTGTCAGACTTTTACTGAGTAAAACCCATCCACGGTATCTCTTTCGAATAGTCCCGCAGCCCCGGCCAGCCTAAGATTTGGCGACGAATTTGGCACTTTCAGTAGCGTCCATCAGCTCTTGTGATGTGCAAACAACAGGACAGGCAGGACACGATATCAAGTGTCTCATCGTTTGTGTGGCAACACCACATTTATACTCTAGGGTAGAGTCATCTATGAATCTCCACCAGAACAGGTTTTCCTTGCTCCGGCAACCTGTGTCCATAGTCTATTCAAAGACTTCTAGGTCAGCCACAGATAATATAGCCAACTCGTGTCCAGCATAGCTATTCACAACGCTTCGATTCGATTTTCGATTCGGAAAGTCGTATGTCTATCTCGCTCGATTTCGTAATGTCAAGAAAAGATAGACATACGACTTATCGAATCGAAGCGTTGTGAATAAGGGGCCAGGTGGGAGATTTACTGCAAGTGGCACAAATGGGTTGGGTTATAATTGTGTTTGCCAACCGAGAATAAACAACAAAGCGACTTTTTTACATACATTGATTCGTACGTTTGTTCCTCACACATCTCCAAATAAAACGTCCTAAAAATAGGACGCAATTTCGTCCCGCACCCTGATTGTATGATGCGGCCTTTAGAACTGAATAGCGTTTAAATTCGGCTAACAGTATCCGAGATCGGGTCGAGATAGACCCGTAATGACGAGGGTAGGTACAATCAAATTATTATGTGCACAGAATTACATGCCTACGTTCTGATTTTTTTGCTACCCCTTACTGGCCGGAATAGAAATTGTAAATTTAAATTGTTTTTCGTTTATTTATTTATTTAAACTTTATGTACATGTACATAGGCGGGTTCGTTTCTCTTGGTTATTGAGCCAGTACAAAAGCAGTTGAATTTTATTATACAGGGTATACACCCTGGAACAACAAAGGAACAGCCCTCCGCAAAACTCATTCAGGGTGCATTCAGCTCCTTATTCTGAACCATATTCCACCGTAATTTTTCTCCGGATTTTATTTTATTTTTCATCGTTTTTTCAGTTACTACTCCTTTATTTCAATGTAAAATTACATTGTCTGTACGCAGCACTCAATTAATGTAAATAATACGGCTAAAATTAAAAAAAACCAACAATGGATGTTGAAAAACTCTAACGAACGACGTGTGAAATCAGCTGTTCACTTCCTGCCTAGATACAGAGTTCATCGAACTCATCGTCGCGCTTGCCGTTCGCTACGTGTGTTTTGCCACAGTAACGATAAAAGTAAAACAAATCATATTTATTGGACTCCCATAATTTTCCTGAAATAATTTCTTGTACCGGACACCTTCGTATGATATACTGAATTCACCCTATCACTCTGTAGAGGGCTCACACACTCTGCCTATAGCTATAGCTCTCTGTACTAATAGCACTCTATAATTTATCTCGTGGCAAAATAATAACAGCCGCTTAAGTCAATCTTTAGGTTAAGCCACGCTTGCCTAGGTTCGTCCGTGGATGGGTGACTGCCTATAACATATCGAGTTTCCCCCGTGCCTCGGAAAGCACGTTACTGTTGATTCCGGCTTTCAATTATAGATCTTTGACAGTCGTTACAGGTAGTCTGACAACCAGGAGTTTCGTATTACTCATTACTAACTGTTAAAGATCTACAAATCTTATCCGGGACCAACCTTTTAACGTGCTTTCCAAAGGAGCACAGCGAGGTCTCATTATATTGTTATCGTCATCATCATCATCATTTCAGCCACAAGACGTCCACTGCTGGACATAGGCCTCCCTCAAGTGTCGCCACAATGACCGGTCCCGCACGACTCGCATCCAGCAGATTCCTACCGCCTTCACCAGGTCATCGGTCCACCTAGTGGGAAGCCTTCCAACGCAACGTCGTGTCACCAACGTCGTGTCGTCGTGTTATCGTTAATTCAGGACTAATTAAATTAAAGTACAAAAAAAATGGTTACTAATCTACAGATCAACCTCGGTAAACGTTGTTTTGCTGAAGATTGATCTGTGTGGCTGTTTTTGCATAACCACGAGCCAATTAGAGACTATGTACTATCATGATCATTCTGCTTCCCTTATCCGAATTCATTTAAGGTCCTCGAAGCATATCTTCTTGTTCCATACTTCTCTATTACCTCCTTTCGCGCCATATCATCCTTCATACAGTCCATCCATCGTTTCTTTGGTCTATTTAGACTATTTACTATCAAAAAGCAATAATATCCAACCGAAAAACTAGATCCCGTTTCTATTTAACCTGTAGGTTCAGACCCCAACTGTTTCACCCCTACTGTATAAAGCTGTACCCTATTTGTATTCCGGCTCCGACATATTGCAGTACACCTCTAAATGTAAGAACATAGTGGGTTTCACAGGAATATATACTTTTATTTTACTGTTTTGTCTGTTGGGTTATGATTTTCGAATTTGTTTTGTGTGTTGAGATTAATGTTTTTGGGAGCATGCAGTTTATTTTGTAGCAAATAAAATTCTTAGAGAAAGTTTGGTAGTCTAATTCTACTTGCAACTCGTAGGGAATTCAATGAATAGTGGTACTATTTATTTATTTCATTATTAATTACCCACAGTTAAGTAATTTTCCGCCCAAAACGCATCTGTTTATTGTATTGTCTTTACTGAAAAAATATTATTCACTTACGAAATTAGCATAAATTTAATTTTTACTGAAAGTGAAATCATGCATTACACTTATAACAATCTCGAGGGTTTTTGCCAATTTGACAAGAGTTTTTTTCTCTTAGTTCATAGTCCATAAATCAGATAGAAACAAAATATCCAAACGATTTAACTGCAATAAAAGCTCAGTAAAAATGCGTGATAAATCATATTTTACGCAAAAGGTTGAGGTTTACATTTTTTTCGTTTGCGTCAGATGCAGCGTGGGCAATTTGTACCCGGCCTCCTTATGGAGCCAGGAAAACTCCTTTCATAAGTTTTAAACGAACAAAAAGTAGTGGTTTGTTTGTCTCTTTCTAGATCTAGACCAGTCTGGACTGTATTGCTAAAAATATCAGGAAATTCTCCAGAACTTCTTGCAAGGCTAACGAGAAATAAACTTTCACAAGTTCAGTCACAATTTAAATGCCAGAAACTTTATTAGTCGAGGAATAGGAGTTGCAGAAAGCTAGGTAAGACAAAAAAGATTTTCCGCAGACTAGAACTAGTTTGTCAGGATCGTAGCTGCCTACCCCAATGGGGAAAAATCGTGTATTTATGTATGTATGCGTTCTATAAGAGACGGTTGGCCCAGTGGCTGAGCGATTGGCCGTTGCGCTGCGCGTCGCGGGTTCGATCCCCGCACACATATTGATCCACATATTTGTATGAAATACAGGTAGTTGTTCCAATGTTTGTAAACTCACCAACGATATAGGAGAAATTCCGTTTCGGGGCAAAGGCCTCCCTCGAGTCCTTTCACTTCTCGCGAACCCGCACGTCCTCCTTCCAGTTCGGACGGAACTTCCTTCGTTCAGCTCATCCCGCCTCACTGTGTCAGGGCACCAGTTTCCTGCTATTTTGGTCCACAGTTTGTCCGGCATGCGGCAGACATGACGTGCCCAGTCTCATTTGAGTTGGGCAGCCTTTTGAGCCACGTCAGCTATTTTGTTTTAACCAAATAAAATAAAATTGTCACGACAGTCTTCGGCTTACTCCTTAAGTGGTTCAATTGATCATTCTCTACGTATAAAAATAGCTAAACAAGACCTCTAACTTACTGGCCCCAGTATCTTCCACTTTCACGCCCCTCACCCTTGATTAATAGCCTGCATTTGCTAACCAACACATCTTCGTCATTACCGCCCCTAATTCTCAGAAATCCTCACGATGCAATATATATTTCTTTTTACTACGGCTTCTTTAAGTAAAATGCGTCACCGCCATTTTTTAAGGGACAGATGTGAGAAAGAAAAGGCATATTACTTTTCAAACTATTTTAATGTCGGATATTCTTACTTTATTTCTTTTAACCCTGCACCTAGTTTTGATGCTTTTTTCAAATTGGACCTGAGAATGTAATATTGTATCGTTGAATTTACGTATTAAAATAACTACTTATTTTAAAACCTGCTTTATTGAGAAGTAGTGACGATGCAAGCTCAAAATGAGGATAAATATCAGTGTTTTTTTTTTTTCATGTGTTTTTAGGTTAGTTACTTACTTACGTTAGCTTTCATAGTTATTGTACCTCTGACAGCAGCCTGCAACCCAATAACAAACTTTTGGTTATAAGAATAAAGATCACAGTAGTTTTGACAGTGCAGGTGACGATACGTGGGTGACAAATTCACAAATAATCTATACTAATATTATAAAGAAGTAAAGTTTGTGAGGTTGTAGGGGGTAATCTCTGGGTATACTAAACCAATTTTGAAAATTCTTTTACCAGTGGAAAGCCACGTTATTTGTGAGTGTAATAGGCTATATTTATTACTAGAAAAAATAAAAGGTGGGGATTAGAGGAAAATAAATGACCATCCGTGCGAAGCCGGGACGGGCCGCTAGTATCAAATGAAAAGACAATACCTAGTTTATTTTTTGTGACTCTTTAAAAGCACTTTCCAAACTGCCAGAGGCACTGAGGAATGTTTTATCATTCTTCTTTGAAAAAGCTTCTAGAAAATATTTTGTTTATAATGTAATATTTTGACCTCTTTAATAAATCTTAGCAAGTTTTCCTTTGAGTAAAAAAAATAAGTTTTTCGAACTATTGAACTGATTAAACAGTCATATTACTTTTCAAAGTTTTGAAGAATTTAAGGCGATCTACGGTGATTGCCCCAGTGTTCAAAAACCTCAAAGTAATCAATTATTAAAATTAATGAATGACGAGATATAGGTCAGTCATCATCATTCAGTCATCATCATTCATCAGTCAGGCTCATCAGGCAAGAAAAAAGGCATGCTAAACAATATAGATCTATATAATAGAGGAAAAGGAAATACACAAGCTTTCGTTTAATTAGGAACTATGCAGCCATAACAGCTATTAAAGGCACCCGGATAACCATCAAATAAGTGTGCGTCCCAATTACCAACTTTGAAGAAATTATTTGTCCATGTTCTTGTAAAGTACGTGCTTCAGTTTCACCTTCACCTGTGTTGACGGGCTCCACATAGTGACTATTATGGCCCACAGATCATTTATCAGATACCTAGAAGTATATGTATTTACAGGTACAGGTAATTAGAACAATAAAACAAAAGTACGTGACTGATAAGTTACCGCACCTTGAACGTGTTGAAACTATAAATAGGACTTATTCTAAACACAGTGTGGTTTGACAATGAATATGAAGGATGTTCGTCTACTTTGTCACCTATAAATACTTTAGGGAAAATATAAGGTGTACCTTAGGTTGGTTCTGCATCTAGGCACAGAATAGACAATAATTAAGCAGGACTGACGATGTAGGTAACAACAAAAATTTAACTTTAAAAAAATAAAACTTTTCACCCAAAATACAGGAAAAAATGCTAGTGTGGGACTAGGAATTTCTCCTGTATTACAAACAGCCAGGCCTGGAACAACTACATGTAGGCCATACAAATAATTGATCTGAGAGGGAATCGAACCAACATCGACACGCAAAGCAGCAGCTTAACCACTGCTACTACAACTGTACCGTCAAAATAAATGTAGTTGGTGCGTAAAATAAGTACCAAAGTTGTAAAGTAAAGGGTCGGAAGACAAATTAATTAATTAATAATATTCAGTCAATCTTGCGCTTAGAACATTTTAAGCATAATATTGAGAACATACAAATCTACCTATAGCTAATGTTCAATTGTATCGTGGGACTATCGACCTTAAAAAGGTGTCTGAGACAGATTGTATGCAGAAGACGGAGATTAAGTGTTATGGCACAGTTTGGAATGGCCCATCTCCAGCAGTGGACTATTCTCTTCTTCTTTATCGTGTGGTTAGTGTACCTAACCTGGTGTCAGAGTTTTTGTGCCGTCCATGGGCCTCTGACTTGTATAGCAGTGATAGCCTAGTAATGTGGACGTCGGACTGCCAAGTCATAGGTCTCGAATTCGAACCTATGACACGAACCTCTGATTTTTCGGATCCATGTGCGTATTGTATAATTAATGATCACTTGCTTCGATGAAGGAAAACATCGTGAGGAAACCAGCATGCCTGAGAGATATTTTTCGACGGCCATGTAGAGCCAAATCAGTGGACTACGATACGCTGAGTTGTTCGTATCTCAGGAATTTGTAACAAGGTGTAGAAACATACATACCCTATAGAAAATACACCTGTCTTTCACACCGTAACGAATAGCTACACACCCTAGATTCAATCCTCTTTGATCAGTAGCTGAGTGGATTGGCGCCAGGTCCCGTCACCTGGGGCGAATGATAAATAAAGAAACTTTGTCACGTCCTCTCCCGAAACGGTTTAATAAGCAACTGTGGGTTACGGATTACGCCAATTCGAGAGCCCGAGGCGTATAATCTGTCACTTTTTGTAAGAAATGTCCTCTAAAAAGATTGTAAAGCCTGAGTTTATTTATGCGTGGTAGGTTTTTATACTTAACTAGCTTATGCCCGTGGCCCGCGTGGATTTCGATAATTGTCCCACAGGACAAGGATAAAAAATATCCCATGTGTTAATCCAGGTTATAAACTATCTGTGTGCTAAATTTCATTCAAATCCGTTCAGTAGCTTTTGCGTGAAAGAATAACAAACATCCATACGTCCGTCATCCATCCTCACAAACTTTCGCATTTTAAATATTAGTAGGACTATAATTTGTAAACCCACAGACAAATTTTGCAAGTTATGCGTATGGAGAAACGTTGGTGTACTATGTATAGGCTCAATTTTGTATTAGGTACCCTTGCTTTGAGGCAACAAAGGCGTGATAAACTGACACGTTTAATGTATTAAGTTAGTTTGGTCTTGTCTACGTTTTTTTTTTTAAATTTATTTTCTGTTTCTGAATGATTTTGCGCCGTTGCGCCACAAAATACTTACATAAATCCTTTTACTTAACATTGCTTTCCCGAGCTTCGTTCTTAGAGATCTTGTGCATGATTTTTTAATAAATATCATCTGCCTTACTTAGCCTAACTATGTTGGGGTCGGCTTCCAGTCTTACCAGCAGGGCTATTACGTATCTTTCTGATATCCAGTGACTATCAAGCTTCGGTTGTACACCGAACTTTGATGACAACCGTGAATGTCATAATATTGGTATTACGTATCACACTGAGTGGATATCACTTTACGGTGACTAACAGGGTCATATATAATACGGAACTAACCTTTTGACCGTTAATTAATGGACACTGAGTCCAATTACTATCATTTCGAGCTGTCAACAGAGATACGCAATAACCCTACTGATGTAGCTAAATACCAGTAAGTTCCAGTTTTACATGGAGCGACTGTTAGAACTGGGTAATACGATTCCCCTTGGTAAGACTGGTTGTCAAACTTTCGGGTCACTGACTAGCATGGCTGTAACGCCTGTCAAAGATCTACAAATGTTAGCCGGGACCAACGGCTTAACGTGCTTTCTGAGACACGGAGGAAACTCTTAATGTACTGGGTGGTCACCTACCCACAGACCAAACTAGGCAAGCGTGACTTAACCTGAAGAATGACCAGAGTGGCTGTTATATCTTAGCCACGAGCTCGCCATCTCATGATTTTATGCCAAGCAATGAATCTTTAATCTCATTTAAACATATCAGAACGTAAATCAGTATGTTACAACGTGATAAGAAACATATTATGCAAAACATCTAAGTCTTGTTACGATAAATTATATTCGATCTTCTCGGCCGCTCGTATTGCTGCTGATAACACGAGTTTCTTGATAACCTTTGTTTTATGTACGGTTGGTAACATTTATTTGTAATATGAAGGGTGTAAAACATCTCTTAACGAAGCCGAAAGGCACTTGTTCTCCTTGTCATTGCGATCATTTTTTTGTTCTACACCATACCTGGGAACCTTCTATTTACGAACTACGTAAGAACGATATAGAAAGACGTGCACATTAAGAGCGTCCAGAGTAAAAGATTAAATCAACAATTTAAAATTAAAGTAATTAAAATGAACCGTGGCAGCCAAGAGATGACCAGTCCCAACTGACAGCGCCCGTTCACGAAAGTGACGCATGTATCTCACCACTCAACTCAACTATATTGAAGCGAAATACATATGAGACACACACTGACTACACATAAGACATTATGAATTGAAAAAGTCACAGTGGTACTTGCCTGAATTTGAACCCACAACCTCATGCATGAGGGGCGAGGTCTTAACCTCTTTATTTCACGTAATAATAAATTACAATTGAATATCCAATCACTCCGTCTTTGCGTAAATTAATTCCTATACACGTTCTTGTTACTACACACCTACCGTAGAATCTCTACCCCATTTTGATAGCACAAAACCTTTAAACCAAAATGTTATATCGTGGTGTGTAATAAACCTCCAGGCCACAAGCGAGAAGATTAGGAAGTATAGCACACAGACGGGTCCCTGTGGAACCTTTACTATTCCGGGGCAGTGGATAAGGTTGCCAACGGCTATGCTATTTTGTGAGTTAGTAGGTATACCTACCTGTTTACGCTTCGTATACGAAGCGTAAAATAAAATATCTTTATTTCAGACCTCTAACAGTCCATACTTTGTTAGTAACAGATTGTGCTTATATGCTATGTTAGTGTTATTATTAGTCCTTAATTAAATTTAACATAAACCTTATAAATACTTATTTTGACCTAGTGTCTTTGGATGGGGCAGTCCACTCTGCCAACAATTATTTTTAGGATGCTGTTCCGAGTGCTACGCAAGCGTTGCAGTAAGGAAGCCGTAAGCATAGAACTTCGGTAAAAATATTGTGAATTTGCGTAAAGATATGTTTGTAAGAAAATAAAAGATACATAGCAAAACGAAGTGTCTCAGTGTCAGCCATGGAGTCTGCATTTGTGGCCGTTTGACGGTAATAGGCTCGCCCCGTATTATAAGGGACTTAAACTTAACTGTCGAAATGTACTAACCTTTCTGTGATTACAGGCGTGATATTATGTTAAGTTATGTGTAAATAAGTGTTGAAAATAAGAATGACCTATTTGCGGTAGGTACATTTTCTGACGAAAATGCGTGTTCGTGTTACAAAAACCACAAACGAATAATCATTGTTTGTTTGTGGTCAACTCTGTGTGCAGGTGTTTTCTGAAACCGACTATTTATCTTTAAAATGAAAAGCGGAAATCACATCACTATATGAAATACAACACCGGAAAAAAAAAATAGGATTGTGTTGTACAAAATATAAATAAATAAATAAATATCGCTGGACATTAACACACAGCGCCATCTAGTGCCACACTAAGCAACGAGGCTTGTGTCGTGGACGCCAGATGGTTGATATACTACATAGATACTTTTTTTTTTTTTGTAAATACATACTTATTATACATATAAACATAATAATAATAACCGGTGGTTGTGTGCAGCTCATGAAATGGACTCAAACAATGAACGAGAACGTCATGCGCGCATACTACGGGTCTACAGAGGGGGGAACTAACCTCACTGCATACCGTGTTAGGATGCTGTCTCTGTTCCAGGATCTTGAACCAACCGTCAACGTCTCGGCCCAACGACTGTCGGATCAGGTGCGGGTCATCCAACGCAGTCACAGGTTGGACGATAGCGCGCTTGATAGGCTGCGCTCAGAAGTACTGAGCAACCTTATTGTCTTAACTCCGACGCAAACCGCGGTGCAAGCGTCAGCTATTGACGCAACACTACCGCGGTCGAACCTTGCTGTTGTAGAGGAGGATGATAGGGTTGCCACGGTAAGTAGCCAGTGCAACGATCGATTGAGGAGTGCTCTGGAGGATGCGCTTCGTGAATATCGGTCCACTCCTACCGAACTTAGGCCCCGATTACCACGGTTACCCATGCATAAGAAAAATAGGGCACTGGTGTGTGCCTTGGACTCGCAACTCAAGAATATATTCGAGAGTAGCGAGGACCTCGTTGATACACACTCGATTCTGTTCTGTGGGGCTGTTGCGGCATGTCGTTTAGCTAATGTCAAGTTCCCAAATCGTGACGTAGCTACTCGACCAAAACCAGCCGTACCAGCCTGGCAGCGCAGGATCGAGCGCCGTATCGACGGGGCCAGGGTACTCATCGGCAAACTATACTGCTTCAGGGAGGGCAATACACGACCACGAGTGATGCGCTTTGTGAGGCGGGCATTCTGGGGGACTGAAACCAGTCCTCAAGAATACATGTCACGTGTCACAGAGCGCATCGACTTCCTGAAGCAGAAAGTTTATGCATGGGCGAACCGTATTCGGCGGTATAAGCGGCGAGTTGATCGGTACTCGCAGAATCGCATGTTCCAGAGCGATGAGAGGTGGGTATACAGAGCTTGGGAGCGACCCGAGCAAAATGTGACAGACTTATGCCGCCCGGATGATACCGCCACGAGTTCTTTCTGGCGCTGCATCTGGTCGGTACCCGTCTGTCACACTGAGGCTGACTGTATGCGTGATGTCGACCGAGTGTGTGAACCTATTCCAGAAATGGAGCCTATTTTGATAACACCTTTAGATATAGCCAGAGCAGTCCGTCCATTACCAAACTGGAAGTCACCGGGACCGGACGGACTGCACAACTTCGGGCTCAAATGGCTTAGTAGTTCGCACACTTGCCTGGCATCCCAATTCCAGTCATCCTTAGAGTCTGGGTCCCTACCGGAGTTTTTAACAACAGGCGTTACCCACCTGCTCCATAAGTCAGGTAGTCCCGCGGAACCCAAGAATTATAGACCGATCACGTGTTTGTCGACGGTCTATAAACTTCTTACATCCATTTTGAGAGTGAAAATTAATACACACATTGACGAAAATTCCATTATGTCTGCCTCTCAAAATGGATGTAGGAATGGGTCCCGCGGTACTAAGGAGCTTCTCCTCATCGACATGGCCATTAGCCAACAGGTCCGTCGATCCCAGAAAGATCTGTCGACATGTTGGATAGACTATAAGAAGGCCTATGACTCGGTGCCACATACGTGGCTCATGAGGGTGCTGGAGTTGTACAAAATAGATGCAACTCTACGCGCCTTCCTTGAGTCATGTATGGGGCAATGGAAGACGGTCCTTCGATATCCAGGATGTCGACAGATCCAGGGGAGCGATGAGCCTGTATGGATTAAGCGGGGAATATTCCAGGGCGACAGTCTGAGTCCACTTTGGTTCTGCTTAGCCCTGAATCCTCTAAGCACATTGCTGGAGAATTCAGGCCTAGGCTGTTGGTTGAGGATAGATGGTCAGGTTATATCTCACCTGCTTTACATGGATGATCTGAAACTCTTTGCCCCCAACAAATTGCGACTGATGGAGCTACTGAAAGTAACTGAAACTTTTAGTAGCGCCATCAGAATGGAATTTGGTGTGGACAAATGTGCAGTCATGTATGTAAAGCGAGGGGAGATTATGGAATCCGAGGGACTTCAGCTCTCGGACTCCATACACCTGAGATCTCTTTCCTCATCCGAAAGCTATAAGTATATGGGTATGTCGGAAGCGTTAGGCATTAACGTAACTGACATGAAGCAATCGTTGAGGGAGCGCTTCTTCGGTCGCCTGAAGAAGGTATTAAATAGCCTTCTTTCAGGCGGGAACAAGGTGCGCGCCTTCAATGGTTGGGTCATGCCGGTTTTAATGTACTCTTTCGGCATACTCAAATTGACTCAGACCGAACTCGACGCCCTGGATAGAAGAGTTCGTACACTGCTGACCGAAAACCGGATGCATCACCCACGATCATCGGTGATGAGACTGTACATCCCGCGGAAGTGCGGAGGTCGAGGTTTTCTAAACGCGAAGACCCTCCACAACCGCGAGGTGTGAAAACTGAAATGTAAATAAAATAAGGTGGCGGAATGTATGCAGGCCACTCTTCGAAAAAAACTCTTCCAACCCCTTCACAGTGTTTTAATTCATCTCTGCTCTATTTTCGCCACTATACAGGTTGGAATTTTTCAATGCCACCTGGATCGAAAGTACTCTAAATACTGGAGATAGCAAATTTTACTGAAAGGAAACATTCGTTTATTTTTAAAAACAAACAAATCTGCATTTACAGATTTTCTGAAATTCGCTTGCCACATTCGGGCATAGAACCCGGGATGGGTCGACTAAAGTTCGAAAAAATAACATTCTGGACCTTTTTGACATCAATCGATAAGGACAATCATATGGACCACATCTCTCTTACAAACGTATTATATACTAGCTGACCCGCGCAACTTCGGCTGCGTCATATAAGAGAGACAGAGAGATGGTTAGAGAGAGTGTGAGACACCCTTAAAAGATATTGCGGACTTTTTATAGAAATTTTTAAGAGGAACAATTCCGTCATACACGAATGTTGCGTAACTTTAACCGTTTACGCAGCGCACGCAACGAAAGATCACAAAAGGAATATTTTTTCCTTTTTTTGCAAAAAAAAATCATTCATTGATGCTTTACTCCTATTGATTGTAGCGTGGTTTTATATAAACGTTGTAACGTTGTTGTTCGTTGTTGCCTTGCCCGATAAATGGGCTATCCAACACTAATAGATACTTTCAACTCGAACCAGTAGTTCCTGAAATTAGCGCGTTCAACCAACAAAACAAACTCTTCAGCTTTATAATATTATAGTATAGATTCAAGGAGGTAACAATTTAATTTCTCTGAAATATTTGCATTAATCGCAAAAATATTCGGTTTTTCCAAATAAGGGCTTCCCTCGACAGCCTTACTTTATCATCCTTAGACACTCGATGACAGTCATAGTCCAGCTAGGTCGAAAGTTCTCATCAAGGTGCATAAAATGAGCCCAAACACGATATAGATGCTGTAAACTCTTGACGACCTCTTGCAACTGCCTTCCGTCTCCATCGTCGACCTTCGATGAAAGTCATACTCTAGCTAAGTTTAAAGTTTTCATTAAGGTCCATGAAATGAGCCCAAACACGATATAGCTGCTGCAAACTGTTGCGGACCTCTTGCAACTGACTTTTGTCTCCACCGTCAGACCTTCGATGACAGTCCAGGCAGGTCTTAAATTCTCACCAAGATGCATGGATTGAGGCCAATAACAATATAGCTGTAAATATAATCTACGTAAACTGCGTATGGATTATTAATTATTGCGAATAGCATAGCACAGTTCTTGCACGGCAAGAACACGTGAATTTATCAGGCTTCCGTTCGCTATACTACTTTTTGAAGAAATCGTCATCATAATCCTGCCCTTATCCCAATTTATTTGGGGTCGGCGCAGCATGATTGTATTCTTCTTCCATACTTCTCTATTACTTTTTGGAAAAATATTTCACGAAAAAATAAGAAATATTGAAATGCAAACAATTTAAATACAAAAAGAAATATAGGCAATCTAACAGCATCAAAAAAGAAATTAAACAAATCACAAAAAGTGAACATATTGTGTGGGGGGGTTTGAACCCGCAACCCCGTAGTTTGCAGAGCGGTCATGAAACCGCTAGGCTATTTACTTCGTTGACATAAGTTACAAATAGCCGTTCTCATGTACTTACGTCATGACTGAAACGTCAAACAATTGAAGTATACGGACATAATGTTAAATTGCCTACCCCCTTAAGGAAGTACCGTGATAATATATAGCCTAAATATTGAAGAAGCCTTTAAAGAAATTTATGCAGTAGTTTTGTTTGCGCGCACAAACATTTCGTACCAACTACTTAAACCGAGGAAAGCGGATTTTCTCGAGCTCCGCTATTTTGTGCGTATTCACGTCAAAAATCAAATTTCAAGAAAACTGAGAAATTATATTTACTTGTATTAGTTTAAAGTATATGTAGCAACTTTAAAAGGTTACACTTCATTGGTTTTGATTGTATAGGTATTTGAAGTTTATTAATTTTAAACACAAAACCCTCTTTTTTGCGTCCCTAGATGAGATTTTTTTAAAAATGCTGAAACAGGTATTTCTTTATTTTTATTCATAAGTATTTATTCTGAGTTTCATGATTCTAGAACAATTTTTTTTTTTTTTTTCATACAAACTTTACCCCCCCTTTTCACCCCCTTTTTCCAAAAAAATCCAAAATTTCTATAGCCTAAATGTTATTCTGAATGTATTTAAATAGATTTGTGAACATTTCAACAATATCGGTTCAGTAGTATTTACGTGATGCGCGGTCAAACAAACAAACAAAAATTTTTAAAATGGTTTTAATATGTTCAGTTACTTATTTTAAGTCGCCCTGGTCGGTTTTTTTTTTAATCTTCAATGTACAGATTTTTTGGTCTCAACGAATTTATTATATGTGTCGGGTTGTCAGGATTTGATTCGTTAGGCTCAAGCATAATGTGGGCAGAAGATGGGTTTCGTGCAATGAAAACACACATGATGCGATACGCTAACTATCAAAGTATTTTATTTCACATAGGCGTAATGGTGCACGGTTCGGGGCGGTCGTTTCCATGGAGAAGAACCGGCAAGAAACTCCATGGTTACTCTTTTCAAACTGATACACTGAGTAAACTAACAAATTACTTGACATTACACTTTCACACAATAACACTAGGCACAATGAATCGGCTACAGTTTCAAGACGTCTTAACTTACAGATTCCAAATTTGGCAAGTAGGTTCCCCATGTGGTCTAGAGGTGCACTAAGAAAGGATTTTTCAAAATTCACCCCCTAAGGGGGATAAACGGTGTTCCAAAGTTTGTATGGGGAAACAAGATTAGTTAGACTATTTTATTCGAAACTTTACAGGAGGGTTCCTATTGATAAATGATAAGAAACGGGTTTCAGGTTTTTTCAGAATTCAACCCCAAAGAGGGGGAAATGGGGTGACAAAGTCTGAAAATCAACATGGGTGTAGTTTGTATGGTGTATCGGGTCAGGTGTATTACAAAAACAACGATTTTAAGATTGAATATGGCGGACCTGAAATATCATCATCCCCTGTTGGGGTGCGAAGGGGTTGAAATGTCTAAAAATCAATATGGGTGTCGATACCGAGATTATCAGGGGTGCTGAATACGAATATGGCATTTATTTTGAGATCCAGAAGATGGTGGATTCGACTTCTATACAGGGTTATTTTAGATTTGTGAAAACGATGATAGTGATTGTGACAGTGATTGTGACAGTGATTGTGACAGTGATTGTGACAGTGATTGTGACAGTGATTGTGACAGTGATTGTGACAGTGATTGTGACAGTGTTTGTGACAGTGGTTGTGACATTGATTGTGACAGTGATTGTGACAGTGATTGTGAGTGATTGTGACAGTGATTGTGACAGTGATTGTGACAGTGATTGTGACAGTGATTATGATAGTGATTGTGACAGTGATTGTGACAGTGATGGTGATGGTGATTGCTAAAACGATGATAATCATTTATTAACATGTAGGATACTATTTATCCCTTTATTTTGATCTAGTGGGACAGTAACCGAACTTCACGCGGGCGAAGCCGCGGGCAACAGCTAGTAAGTGAATATAATCTTATTGAATTTATCCCATTGAATTTTTAACTGTTCTTTAGATTTCATGATTTTCCATTCTTTTAATTTATTATGTTTGTTGGAGAGATTTGATCCATATGATTGATTACATCAATCGGTACGGGCGAGTCGATTGATGTAAAAAAAGTACAGGATGTTCTTTTTTCAAACTTAAGTCGGTTCGATTCCCGAGTGTGGCAAGCGAATTTTCGAAAATCCAAAGGAATGTGTCCTTTGGGTAAAATTTGCTATCTCCAGTATTTCGAGTACTTTCCCTCCAGGTGGCATTGAAAAATTCCACCCTGTATAGTAAATCTTAAAAAAAAACTAAAACAATCTCTTACAGCTCATCAACACCCATTTGCAAAGACTTATTGAAAATTGAATTGCCACAATAACCTCACTAAGAGCAAGGTCCCAGGGCCGCCAAGCATTACTTATTTTGTGATTTACAAAATTTGAACACTTGTATCAAGTTCTAAAGTTGCGTAAAATTTTATACTAACTTCTCGTAGCGGCCCTGAGATCTTTGAACATAAGCTAAATTACTTTCTGCATAATAAAGAATAGCTGGCTACCGTTGTAAGTACTAAAAAATTCCTTACTGTACCACCCACTTGCTCTTTGTTCTCAAACTGCATAATTACCGACATACCGTCCTACAACTTCGAGTACTGCTAATGAGAAGTAAGCAAGTTCTCACGGCATGATGCAGCACTCTGTGGTTTAAGTAAGTCTTGTAAGAACTGCTCTTACAAATGGCCGACATTAAAATGAGCTCTGGAATTGACATGAATTTTACTGAAAAAGCTCCTGCAGTTATAGTCAGTTAGCTCCTTTTGCTTCATCGAGCTTCATACATCTGATACGATCTGTTTTGTACGCTAAAATATATATTATATCAACGTCATGGGGTGTCTTTATAACTCTCTATGTTCTTTTGCGATCTTAACTGGCACCTAATATAAGCTGCATAAAGTATATTTTTTCACAAGGGTTTTGTAGTTTGAATGTGATCATAAGATAATATCACGCCATTCTTGAAGGATCAGGCAGTAGTGTGTCTGTAGTACTCTCACATTTTGCGAGTTATGTTTAAGTCTCACGTAATAGGAGGCGAGCCGATTGCCGTCAACCGCGGACACAAATTCTACTGCTACTGAAAAATCATATTGAATAACAACATTTAACACCCAATAACACTAACAAAGGAAATTGTGGGCAAAAATTGGATTGAGAGAGCGAGGGACAGGGACGTTTGGCACTCTTTGGAGGAGGCTTTTACCCGAGAGGGGTCCATGCATAGAAATTAACCATATAATATTTATTTTCAAAGTACTTATTAATCAATTTTTAACTTATAGGATTAAATTTACTGTAATTTATTATCAAATTCATGTGAAACTGGATTTTATTATTACAATTGGTTAATTTTATTTTTAAATTCTATTTTTGCGATTATTTACAATTGATTATTTTATCCTAATTATTGTGATTAACTGTAATTGAATACTTTTTGTGAGTATGCATGGAATTAATTAATAAAGCTATTTTGATTTGAACACTTTGCCCGACCTGGAAATCTTACTAATATATTATTATATTATAAATGCGAAAGTTTGTGAGGATGGATATCCATCTATCATCACATGGATGTTTGTTACTATTTCACGCAAAAACCACTGAACGGATTTGGATAAAATTTGGCACATACATATTTTATAACTTCGGTTAACATATAGGACACTTTTTATCCCGGTAGTATGATCTGTGGGACAGTACCGGACTTAACGACAACTAAAGGTAACTAAAGGACTTCTTCGCTGCATGAGAAACCGGGATAACTTGCACAAAAAAGTAAAACGTAACCCTGACGACGAGATATTAAAATTGACATACAAGCGCTATCGAAAGTTTTGCTCCTCTCTGCTTAAAAAAGCAAAGAGGAGGTATGAAAAACTGGCTAAAAAAATCTCCACTTCGAAATCTACAACACCATACCACACCCGTGATCACACATCTGTAAATCCTCCAAACTCGTAAGTCTTTCTCCCTACTGATGAACAAGAAATTTTCAACCTCATTATGGGCCTGAAGGATAATTGTGCGGTGGGAATCGAGCAGATCAGCAGTAATATAATTAAGAGATACGCAAACTACCTCTGTTCTCCCATAACACATATCTGCAATCTGTCAATCTCGACGGGAGTTTTTCCCCAGGCTTTTAAAATAGCTGTTATCAAGCCCATCCATAAGGCCGGAAAAAGAGACTGTGTCAATAACTACCGGCCTATCTCCATTCTGCCTGCCCTGTCCAAGATATTGGAACGCCTCATAAATCAGCGGCTAGTAAAGTTCTTGGAAGCCAATAGTCTCCATTCGTCTTCACAATTCGGTTTTAGAGCTGGCAAATGTACCGATGATGCAGTTCACGAGTTAGTAAACTCTATTGTGGTCAGCTTGGATGACAGAAAGAGATGCCTAACGGTTTTCCTCAATCTAGCAAAAGCGTTTGACACAGTCTCTTTTCTGCACCTTCTCAGAAAGCTTGAACGGGTCGGTATCAGAGGAATCCCACTGAAACTGATGGAGGACTATCTTACTGGTAGGAAACAACGAGTAAAGATAAATGGCAGACTTAGTGAAGAGCTATCAGTCCACTTTGGTGTACCACAGGGTAGTATAATTGGCCCAACACTATTCTTGGTGTATATTAATGACCTTTGCCAACTTTCTCTTCTCAAGGGATATATTATTACCTGTGCTGACGATACTGCACTGTTCTTCAGTGGTGATGGATGGGAGGAGGTGTTCAATGTTGCACAATAGGGTCTTAATACTGTTAGCAAATGGCTGCAAGACAATGTTTTGACTCTTAACGTCTTTAAAACAAAGTACATAGCCTTTTCACAAAGATTCAACTTGCTCCCACCCTCATCTTTAACGATTACTGCCCACACTTGTGTCATTGAAGATACTCAGTGCTCGTGTTCTTCCCTTGAAATGACTGAGAATATTAAATACCTTGGAGTCACTATTGACCAGTATCTCTCCTTTAAACCACACATACCCACCCTAGTGACCAGGTTGCGAAAAGTTATATACCTTTTCAAAACCCTAAGACACTCGGCCGACCGGAAGACTATTAAGATGGTCTACTTTGCACTGTGCCAATCGCCAATTGATTACTGCATCACATCATGGGGAGGTGCCGCAAAAACACATCTCATTGAAGTAAAAAGGGCACAGCGTGCCATACTCAAGGTTGGAGCTTGTCTCCCCTTTCGTTTTCCGACTATTAACCTGTACAAAGAGTGGGACACTCTCACAGTTAGACAAACGTTCATACTCCATACGTTACTTAAAAAACATTCCCAGATGCAGTTTGACGCTAAACTACTTAAAGACAACCGGTGAAAGGGTGGGTATGTCCCACAGCTCAATTCAAATCTACACTCCCTAAAAGATTCTATTGCTTTCTTGGGCATTTTCTTTACAATAATAAAAAAATACTTAAAAACCCTTGATTAGCAAAAAACTGAAAATCTCTTGACCATTCTGAAATAAAACTAATTCTGACCACTCCCACACATACAAACTGTTTCTCACCTACCATTCGCTTTACAATTGTTACTATTTAAAAACAACTCTCGCTGCACTTATTCCACATAAGTCTCCCTCACTCATACACTACTCATTTGAATTACACATACATCTCCTACAAGTCTAACACTTCACACAAGATACATGCTCACTCTCACACATGACTCCAAAACTTCTTCAAGATTATAGGTAGGCATTTCTTTTAGTGTTATTACTTTTTACGTTTTTGTTATTCATATTGTTTAACTTCTACTTTGTTTTTAATTTTGTTTGCTTATTGTTTAACTCTTACACTTTATCTCGTTTAAAGCTAGTTCTAGCCTGGAAGGGGCCTGGTGACCTGTAACACAGGTTTTTCCCAAAACCTACATCAGGCACCAGTCTCTCACAAAGGTTGAAGGATATCTAGACATTATATTGCACACATTAACTTTAAGTCATCTTTGTGAAGAGAAAATAAATGATAAATAATAATA
This sequence comes from Xestia rhomboidea, assembly GCA_963853795.1. Taxonomy (NCBI): domain Eukaryota; kingdom Metazoa; phylum Arthropoda; class Insecta; order Lepidoptera; family Noctuidae; genus Xestia; species Xestia rhomboidea. Next base: position 4,748,453 of record OY970772.1, on the reverse strand, counting down.
AATAATAACGCGGGTGAAGCCGCGGATAACAGTTAATCAAGTCTAAACAAGTTTACGCACAGCTAAGCGGTTTGCGACGAAACCAACTAGGCTTTGTATGGGCCAATCTTTGAAGATGTGTTCTCTTTACACTTAATTTCTAGAAATCTCTATTATACATCCCGTAAGTTTATTGATTGATAGTAAGATTGTCAGAAAATAAAACCTTCCGTAACTTAAACCTATACATTATTCGTCAAAACCCTTTTCCAAGCACGTTGAACCGAAAGGATCCAGTTACAAATGATTCCTCCCTTTTTCAGGACGAAATAAAAAGAAAACCGTAACAATCTTCTTAGAAAAATGCTGTTGTTTATCTGATAGATGTAGATCGTCAGCTTGAGTTGTTGTCCAATGTGCTAACGCCATCTGGGTACTGACATTGGGACGGTCATCTTTGTCACAACGTTACAATTTTACCTATTTTTGGAAGGGGAAGCTGAAAACTGCCATGGTTGCGATAGTTTTTACTTATTCATATTTTCGAGCCGTTTGGGGTTGAAACTCTAAGACCGCTGGGTCTGAGTGTTCACAGCCATATTTAAAAAAAGTTTTTATTGTAGTAACTCTAGTTTAAATACTTTCCTGACCTCTTTACTAATTAATTCATTCCAGCACAACGTTTTTAGTGCGTTACATTGAGTCCCACAGTAAACAGCGATATTTTACCCAAAAAAAGTCACTTACCATCGTCATCAAGTCATTTTTGCGTAGAGTTACTTAGTTTGATATACATAATGCTTGGTTGACGGCTTCATGCAGGGTCCGTTCACACCCTGTATAGGACTAAACCCGCAAGCTTATTTTACCTTACCGTACATTTCCCGGAAACTACCCCCGAACAACAAAAACAAGGAAAAAGCTTTCCCACAAAACATAACAAATTGTTATACTTATAAGATTTGGAAACTCAATTTGTGCTTTGTTTCATCATAAAACTCATCATAATATTTCGAAACAGAAGGCTGGAAGCAGTCTGCCACATTTTGTTTTACATCAAACTGTTTTAAATCGTCGTTAAAATGTTATTAGTCCATAAAAATATTCAGAAGTATTGTTGCCCGCGACTTTCGTCTGCGTGAAATTATTATAAAAATATTACGTCCATATTTGAATCGAATTTTGTTAACCCTTATTCTTTTTCTAAAATAAAAGTAGTAGTAACCCTAGTTACTCCTTCTAACTTCAGCTATCTGCCAGTTAAGTTCCGTCAAAATCGGTCAAGCGGTTTCGGAGATTAGCCGGAACAAACAGACATACAGACACATTTTTTTTTTGAGTACTTACTACTAATACTTTTAAAAAAGCTGTTATTTTGAAATTTTATTCTTTTTTTTTTCTTTGTCGTGTGGTTAGTGGCCTAACCTGGTGTCAGAATGTTATGTCGTACAAACAGAGACTTCAATTTTATTTATATTATAGATCAGATGTCAAAATTAATGAAAATTTTAAAGCCTGCTTGTATTTTTGTAAAAGCATTTTAAAGTTAGGGCCGATTAGACATTCAGTGCCTGTCAAATGTCGAAAAATATTGATAAATGGTTGTTAATGGCTTTAAAAGTTTCATTAGTTTAGAATATTTGACATTTAAATACTTAGTAAAAGGAGTTAAGCTCCTAATTTTGAAAAGTAAAATATTCATTATCTTGACAGGTTACTGAAGTATGTTTTTTCTCTAATCTTTGTTCTTAACAAGCAAGAAACACAATAACACATGTTTAAAATGTATAAAATATAACATAGAAGGGTTAGCCAGATAATGTACCTACCTGTAATACAACCGCGGACTGTATTACTGAACTTCGCGTTTTATCAGTTATGAATTCCTGATAGTAAAGACAGACCTTATAAACGCTGCCACACAAACGTCCATAGTCCAAAGCTCCCGAGACGCTGAAGACCACAACAAGTGAAGGCACATCGTAAGGGCTAAGAAATCGAACACAAGTTCGAGTGAATCGGTTTCTTTTCGGCAAGCGTGCTCCACCCTAGGCCGTATCATTAATCCACATCAGCCGAGTTGCAGCCAAACGCAAGCCTAGTTAGTATTTTAAAAAAAAGTCCTCGACAATGTCCTCGACAGTACAGCTTGCAACCACAAGACCAATTAGGCAGTCCGATAACAGTAAACTTTCATTAAACACTGTTTTAAGCTTTCACGGTTTAAAACTAAACATATATTGTCAATCCACCATGCATTCTGCAGTCAACCCGCGATCATGGCGCTTGCAACAGCGTCCAAATATCGGGAGCTAAAAACAAATAATAATCACGGAACATATCCCGTAAGTGACAATATAAGTTTAACCTTTCATTATTTGAAGCTCCTCAAGACCATTGATCATGAGGCCATAGAAAAGCCCAATTTTTGTACATCAAACCGATACCTACTTGCCTATCTATTAAATGAAAGACATTCATACCAATCAAGATGTTTTATAGTTCTACTCGTGAACCAAGTGGATGTTGGCGTCAGATAACGCTATAGAAGCGGCCATAATTTACCCATTGACAAAAGAGTAACCATAGAGTTTCTTGATTTTCTTAGTCAACCTTACTTTACTCTATGGTCAACCGTCTACGTACCAGGCAGGCGTATCTTATGAGTACATCATAAAAGTCGTTTTCCGTGTCTATCAGTGTGGCCGCTAAGTTAATCTATAGTATAATAGATTTAGTTTATTATTATACATTTAAATAAATACTGTATGTATGTTACATATAAATTAGTTTATATAGTATTTAGTTTAAGATGGTTCTGATTTATGATGGCTCTAAATCTTATCTTAACTCTCCAGAATTTTCAAAATTTTATTCTGGAAAGTTTAAGTGAAGCATAATTATTGAACAAAGATTAATCTTACTGTTTTTTATACTGCCATTGCATCCATGCAAAACAGGGGCAGATCGCGAGTAATCGGCATGTACGCACAACGACAAATTAAGCTATACAAAACCAAAATATGATGAACTTTTATTGTACGGGAAATCTATACAAAACGATGACATTTTATACTGCATGTGGCGCCGTGTGCACTATAAAACAAAACTAAAATTAACAATCGCAAAAAGTTTGTAAAAAATCAATTACCCTCTTAAAATAACGTCACGTTTTTCAACCCATACTTCTTTCTACTCTAAACAATTTTCTTATCAGTTCAAACGTAATTGGCCTATTAATCTTGTTAATCACCACAGGGCAATCTAAATATGCCTGATAATCATCTGAAAGGAGAAAAAAAGACAATTTATCTTTGCTGTGTTAATTAATTTGTCTGGCACGTAATTACTCGAGACTAGAATGACAGCTGTCAGTTTGCTTCGGCCGCCATTCGGACAAAGTCGGGCAGATTCGGACGGATTTCGACAACTTTTATTTGATAATAGTTTGTAATTAAATTACCAGAGTTCCCATTTTTCTCAAAATTGTCTCACATCGACAATGTGATAAAACAAATCGAAATAAATGCATAAACATTTAAGAATATTTTTGTGTACAAATACTGTATTTTCTGAAGATTGACTTTCAAACAAAATATCTAGTCTAAGCTAGTATTAAAACTTGCTAAGATCTAATATTGTTTGAGTCTAAAATTCTAGATATTATTGTTTGGCTAAGTTCTACAGTGTGGAATGTACACGGCTTTGCAATAAAGCACTAGTTAATCACTAAACTTGTGAGACAAGTCAAGGGTATGAACTTTTGAAGGCGATGTCATTTTGTTGGTTGGTGTATTATCTTTAATATTTATAAGTTTTATCTAGCAATATTTGCAAATAACCTCTTCGATTTTGGAGATCCCAGATTCAAACATTCTCAATTCGATCTTAATAAAAGAGCTAAACTAAAAGGAATTTTAATATCGAAAAAAAATTATGTACCTTATATATAGAAAAAACACAGATTAAAAATATTTTTGATGTAAAACATGTATAGGCGCGGATAAAACCAAAAAATGGCATGGCGACTGTCAAGTTGTCAACGTGGCCCGAACAATACTGACCTGTTGAAGCAGCATAAGATCTACATATTCGCCACGGTTTACAACAAGCCAGCAGGTCTCGGGGCATAGCGCTAGGTTACAATCTCGGGACTTCGAGTTCGATCCCAGCCTAAAGATTTTCTTTTAGTGAATCGAGTCATTTTATTTTTATTTTCTTATATTTTATTTTATGTGAATTGTGTATTTGACTTTTATTTTTCAGAGAAAAATTTGTATTATTTTATTTTTTCATTAATCCATATTTAGTTCCTGCCGTAATCTGTTCTTTTAAGCATATTACTTGTGAAAATAATTTCAATGCTTCACATCTGCCAGGCGTCTTGTGACGGCTCACAATTTTTTTTAACCTCAAACTGTAATGACTCAATATAACACATATCATTAACATTGAAAACGGGATATTTACCCTTTTTACTATTTGTTAAAAAAAAATATCCCGCTTTCAGTGTAAATAATAGTATTAGTGACGATGTCAATTTAAAAACTTTTATCAAAACATTCTATTCACAAGAAAAGTACTTTTGGATGTCACAAAATAAAAATCACCTGTCGTGTTTAATAAAGCAAAATGGTATCAAATTGAATTTACGTATAAAAAATCAACAAGGTCTCTGTTATCACAAAATTCAGTGTAACTTCGTGACAGCTAGGAGCCCCGACGAGGGTCTTGGGGTCACAAAATGCCCCTAAGGGCCCATCGGACCCGGAACCCTGGTAATTCCTAATTATCGTGTCTGTTCCTCAAACCGCGGAATTTTTCCTATCTTCGCTTAAAAAAATATACTTGGATTAAAGAGAGTTGGATATGGAATATACAAAATTAATTCGTTCGAGTCTTGGCATATTTTGATTTAATAGTAAAAATTGCGAAAACACAAATATTTTTTTACTCTATGTCAGTTTGTCACAAAAATAATTGCAACAAAATATCCCGACAATTTATTTTCTTCACATGAGGTTCGATTAAACCGCTACACTTTGTAGGTACAATTATGTATTCTGTGCCACTTCAAACAAATTGCGGACGTGACTCCGGAGACAAGACACTGGCAAATAACAGACAGAGACTGGATACTTTACTAGAGTATGTCAGTGTCCATTTTCCGCAATTTGTTCGTACCAGTTTGATTTAAGGCGAACGCACACTTATCCGCGCCGAAAGAAACATTTTCTCATCCGTATAACGTTATCTAATCGTCCGATTCGACGCGGATAAGTGTGCGAGGTTTTATAGGATTTCATACAAGTAATTCTAAAATTCGATTCTTTCGGCTCTTTCGCTTCCTTCGGCTCTGATAAGTGTGCGTTCACCTTTAACATTTACCGGTTCGTTGACCACAGACCAAAAAGGCGATGACCATTCCTCTTAACACATCATCTAAGCTCCCACAAATAAAATCTAGCAATAAAAACTGCAGGCATCTTGATACTAAGTATACTCGATTGTAGTCGCCATTTTTACTTCACTTACGAGCATAACGCCATACCCTGCCTTGCTGCGTACCCGTTTTATAGCCAGTCGTAATCATAAAGCTGTGCTAACACTCGCTTCACTTTATATTTTAACGTTGAAAAGGCAATTTTAAGATTTATTTCTACTGGTGGTGGGATCGTTGGAATGACCATCTTATTATTTCGTTTTATCTGAACGGTTTTTTTTTAAAATTAAACTTGCACCATAAATCACTAAATAAATTAAGCGCTAAATTAAAGTATATTAAAACATTATTCTTTTTCTATATATTTTTTTAAATTATCAGACAGATTTTTTTTTCAATCTAACGCTTAATGCATTTACTGATTTGTGGTGATGAGAGCAGCGGTGGCCCAGTGGTGACGGTCCCGACTTACGAACAGTAAGTCGTGGGTTTGAACCCAGGCAGGCGCATTACTTTGTGTAATTTATTTCATCACCACTGCTCTCAAAACGGTGAAGGAAAACATCGTGAGGAAACCGGCATGTCCTAGAACCAAAAATTCGAAGACATGTGCCATCTACCAATCCGCACTGGGCCCGCGTGGTGGATTTTAGCCCGTTCCCTCTCATAGTGAGGAGACCTGTGTTCCAGCAGTGTGAACATTAATAGGCTGATGATGATGGTGATGGGATAAAATGTTGAGGGTTACGTTCAAAATCGAATGAGAAAATTGAACAGTTTGTGGTAGCTTGAGCTCGCCTTCTTTTTCACGTAGTAATTAGAGGCACCTCTTTTTGAAAAGTGGCCTCTTGGTGAACAGTGTTAGCACTACGTGGACATCAGGATGTACCACCAAAGAAACTTTAGATGCATTTATCGAAGCTTTTTTTTTTTATTCGGATGGGAAATCATCAAATGATTCCTCCCGCTCTGGGCGGAGCAGGAGGGAGTGTCAGACTTTTACTGACTAAACCCCATCCATGTTCCTTCATCACCCTTTGTGTTCCGGGGCCACGGTATCTCTTTCGAATAGTCCCGCAGCCCCGGCAGGCATCGGCCCTTGCGGACCCCTTCCTTATTGCTGACTCTCTTTGAGGCGCGCGTGGAACACGAGACGCCTACGTTGACGTCATGATACCTGTAATTTTGAACCACAAGGTGTGACAAAACTAATAGTACGATGTGTAGTGTTATTAAATAAAACTGCTGGCTTTTCACTACACAAAATTCTGTTTTATTAAATTAAAATAACTAAAGATAAACCTAACCAAGCTAATTTATAAACAAAAAATACAATAGAAATTAAAAATAAGAATTAAATAATTTAAAATGCTAATGTAAAGTTGGAAAAAGGGGGTTGGGAAGGTATTCGCTGAGGGTCTTGTGTTTACAATTTATATGTACCCCTGTCGGAAGCTTCAGAAAAAGGGTAATATTTTAGGAAAATAAAAAATACGATGACAAATTGACCCGTTACTTCAAAATACTAATTAACTAATACATAAAACCATATCTAGTTATTAATTTTTGTACACAGTATTTTTTTTAAATAGTATAACATTAAAAGACGCTTTTGTTGGTCTCCGGTAGGTATTACTCACTGGTCCACTGACTCAGGGTCACAAATGATTGATCAGATTGATAAACAGGAAACTGGTCTCTCGCACAGAAATATATGAAGCGCACAAATAAAAGACGCTTTTGTTGGTCTCCGGTAGATATTACTCACTGGTACATTGACTCAGGAACACAAATGATTGATCAGATTGATAAACAGGAAACTGGTCTCTCGCACAGAAATATATGAAGCGCACAAATAAAAGACGCTTTTGTTGGTCTCCGGTAGGTATTACTCACTGGTACATTGACTCCGGAACACAAATGATTCGTCGCCAATGCTGGATCTGGTCTCAGTGTTATTTTCTCATCAGGTAGTATTTTAGGTAAGTGGCAAACCTCGTTGACGAAGAACTGGTAGTTGGATGACTACATAGGCCAGTAAATACCCGAAGGGCTAAATTGCCCTCTATGCTGTATTGATCGCACCTAAGGTAAGAAACGAAAGATAAAGTAAAACGAACAAAACCCAGTTAGAGCAAAATAGACAACCAAAAGAGATGAAACGAAAATAAATACATACCAGAATAAACTTAAATTGTAGATAAAACTCACGAAGTCTTTTTTTAGGTTGATATTTTAAGCGAATGACAAGACGAAATCGTCCGGCATGTCAGAAAATTTTCTGTAAAATCTTATTTAAAAAAATAACAACGCCAAACAGAAAAAGGAATTATCAGCAAGGTTTAATTACCAATTATTTAATTAAATGAGGCTTCATGTAGAGGAACGCTACAGATAGTAATGTCCCCTTTTATCTAGGTACAGGTCAGTTTTTTGAATAGTAGACAAGTTTCTTTATAAGTAGCACGATTGAGACAAGATTTTTCTACCTATATGTAGATTCGATTGTCAATGTAACGTGAAATTCAATACAATGAGTTAGGGTTCGTTCATGAAAAACGTTCTTCAATAATGTCAACACACCTGAATAGTTTGGGAAAGAATTGCCTTATATTACTTCCTGTTATACTGTACTTACTGTTTACTTGTTACTTACATTCACTATACTTCAATGAATACCCGAACCCGAATGGCGCAGCGGTAGTGAGGCTGCCTTACGTTCTTAGGGTCCCGGGTCCGAATCCCGGTTGGAGCAAATGTTTGTGTGATGAGCATGGACATTTGTTTCCGAGTCATGGATGTTTAATATGTATAATAAGTATGTATTTACAAACAAAAAGTATATATGTATTATTTCAACTATCTGGTGTCACACAAGCCTCGTAGCTTAGTGTGGCATTAGATGGCGCTGTGTGTTAATGTCCAGCGATATATATATATATTTTAATACCTATGCGTATTTTGGTAATATAAACTTGTCTATAGGACTAGGAGAATATTGAATTTCTGCTAAAGTGCCTGCCTTTTACTATACTAACTATATTTGGGTCGAGTTTCAGTCTAACCGGACGCAGCTGAACACCAGTATACTGCGCGACTGCTGAGCATGAGATCCTTGGTTCGATTCCCAGTTCGAGCAAAGCGTAATTGGGTTTTTCCATCAGGAATTTCTCAGTAGCAGCCACGGAGTCTAGGATTTGCGCCCGGTTTGTGGCAATAGGCGCGCCCCCTATTACATGGGACTTAAACATAACTGGTGAAATGTGTGTGTACTATCAGGTACACCTCTGTCTAACCCTTCGGGGAATACAGGCGTAATGTTATGTTATTAAAACTTTATGCACAAGTTAAAACTGTACAAAGGCGGACTTAATGCCTTGGGCAATATCTACGTAACGGTGACGCAGAGAAAAGACACAATAGGTGCAATAACAGAATCTGACTGTGCATAACCATCCCTAACCACAAATTAACCCAACACCCACAGCCCCGCAGCCACACATCAATCATCCAATCAAGCGAGATATCAGTTGAACAATCACTCTTATCTAGATCTTCTAACACATAAGTCACTCACTGTCGGAAACACTCATCAAGTTAATCCGATTCATTGAAAAGGCTCATTTAGACGAGCTAACTTTCTCGCCCCGCTGACAAGAATGTTCGTCCGAATGTCTTATGCGAGACTTGTCATACTTGCATGCATATCTCATGCAATAAGCTTGTGTCCTGAAAAAATCGAATTAGTCCGTCAGTTAGATCATCAAAAAATATTTGACTCGTATTTCTTCTTTTGTTACGTAAACTAAAATTGACGAAGATACGACGCTTGTTAAATTCTCAATACGTCACGCCGTGCTATAATTTTTAGTGCGTTGTGACGTCACGAGCCCCCACTCTCGAATTTTGATGCGTTTTATCTTTGTCAATATTCATTGATTTACAAAAACAAAAATTTTATTTTATTTATTATTTTCCAATACTCTAACTGACGGACTAAATAGATTTGTAATTTATAGATCGTGGAAACTAGCCTATTATCATCATTTCATCATTCTCCTGACCTTAACCCAATATATTTGGGGTTGGCGCAGCATGTATTCTTCTGCCATACTCCTCTATTACTCGTTATCTCAGCAGTCACTTGCTTTTTAGCCATATCATCTTTCACACAGTCCATAAATCGCTTCTTTGGTCTAAAAGCTAAAATGGCTATGACTATGGCCAAAGGTTCTACCCTCAATTACTCTCATGCGAGAAATAACAACTCGCCTATGATATTTTATCAGCGGTGCAAGAGGAATGGCGTTGTCCTGAGGCGTGCCACCAGCCTTGGTGTGACGACCACGTCAGGAATTTACAGACTAAAAAAAGTACGATTTTCTCATAAAAAGGGTGTAAAAAACCTCATAACGAAGCCGAAAAGCACTTGTTCTCCCCGTCATTGCGATCATTTTATTGTTCTACACCATACCTGGGAACCATCTAGTTACGGAGATATTGAGGGTCAAAGTTCCAACTTTTTTTTTTTAAATACTAACAAGTTTTTAATGTAAGATTTTTACTTTAAACACCTCCACGACCCCCGTATTATTGAATCCATCCATCAGCACAATGCTTTGGGTGCGTAACATTAAGTTTTACCACAAAACATGATTTTTCACCCAAAAAAAAAATCGTTTCCTAGCAATCATTTTTGCGTAAAGTTACTTAGTTTGATGTAAGTACAGAATGCTTGGTTGACGGCTTCGTGATGAGGTTGTTTACACCCTGTATTTTCGACCTGCGATTTGATAAATTCGAATCCAATTTTCTAACACGCGGTGACTCGTCCATCAGACCTCGTAATAACATAACACCACGTCCGACTTCCTAATAGAAAACCCAATAAAACTGACCTGAGAATCAAACCAAGGACCTCACGCTCAATCAGAGGCGTACTTATTAGTACACCCACATTTCACTTATATTTAAGTCCCATGTAATTGCCATCAACCGAGCACCAATCCCAGACTCCGCGGCTGCTACTGAAAACTTCCCGATGCAAAAACCCAATAACACTTTGCCCGATCTGGGAAACGAACCCAGAACCTCATTCTCGGCAAAGCCGCGCTTTCGATCACTAGACCAACGAACGAACGATTTAGATCTCCTTTTGTAAATCACGTATCCCAGTCTAGAATATCTTCTAGTGTAAATAAGCCATTCAGTTAATCCAACTGACTGTTATCTACAGTAATTACGTTAATTGCCCTCTGCTTACAATGTAATTAATCCCTACGGAGCGTTATGTGAAGAATTGTTAATGAGTTAATTGGTATGTTCAATTGATTAGAATTAATGAAGGAGTGTTTGCGGGTTAAGCTTTATTTACATAAGCCGGAAGGGTTGTATGAGTTGTATCTACAAGTTGAGTTTTTTTTTTGAGCTTTTGTACAGGGCAGCTGATAATTTTTTCTCGACTACGAACACACACAAAACAGCCCCTTGAATTTATGCTAGCCTAGTACTTTTGGTCGGCCAAAAGACGATTTTAGTCAATATTTTGGAGAATAAATAATAAATAAATATCGCTGGACATTCCACACAGCGCCATCTAGTGCCACACTAAGCACCGAGGCTTGTGTCGTGGACACCAGATAGTTGATCTACTTCATAGTACATACATATTTTGTGTAAAAATCGTCTCACTTTTTAAGTGTACTTGACCAACCTCGAGGTCATGTGTAAACATGTTAAAGCAAAACAAATGACATCTCATTTGTTTTCCACAAAGCGGCAATCGACATAGAGGGAATGCTTCACAAACACACAACTCTCTTCATCGCGAAAATCAAAACAATGATTACCTGCTGCCCGTGTACAGCAGGTAATCATTGTTTTTGTTAAAAGCCTCAGGCGCTAACATCCTACATATAAAAGTAGGAACATAGGGTAGATGGCAAAAAAATCTAATTAGTCTGTCAGATAGATTTCCAAAAAATATTGGACACATATTTTTTCTGTGTCGAAAACTCGTGTGTCGTCACATTTGAGTACATTTTTACTCTAATGTGACGTCACAAGCCCCCACTCATGATCTGTGACACATTTTATCTTCGTCAATTTTTATTAATTTGATAAAATAAAAAACACGTAAGTATCCAATATTTTTCGGTAATCTAACTGACGGACCAAACAGAATGATATTTTTTTAGTCAGTCATCATCCCTAATACGCGCACAATTTTCCTCTTGCCGTTAATCTAAGTTAAAGTCAATACGAGGAAAAGGAAATTAAACGAAAACATGCGTGATTTATCCAATTGTTTAAAACAATTTAGTTGATGGAGCCAAGTATAATGTCAATAAGTTATTTTATTGTCTTTGTTGTTGTTGTATCATGTACTAATTGTAACTATCTCAAACAAAATAGACTGACTTTTTCCTTACTCCTAAAATGCCGTTTTTAGATGTCATCATCATCACTGGTGGTAGGCTCATTCAAACCGAAAAGCTTGGCTTGTCCATAACTAGTCATAATTTTAAGGTTTTCGTGACTTTTCGTATACATACAGAGTCGGCTTGCCATGTGTTGCGGTAATTTTGACCCCTAGGCACTCCAATGATCAGTATCATCAACATTTTCCTATCATTAACCTAATTGATTTAGGGTAGGTAAGGCATGCTGCATGTCTGGCAAAACTTGCAGCTAGTAATAAATCAACAATTATTTGTGGTGATTTTAATATCAATATTTTAGAAGAAAATTCAAATAGCAGTCGGTTATTAAATCTTTTTAAGTCATTTGACTTGACCAACACTTTTATAGAACCTACTAGAATCACTCCATCTTCTGCTACTTGCATAGATAATGTTTTCTGCGATTGTGATTACATAGATAAAGCCATAGTTAATTGTCTGCCGTCTGACCATAGCGGACAGACTGTAACTTTTAGGAGTAATACACCATTACAAAAAGTTCAGATTAAATTTAGACCCATAACTTCTAACAAATTAAATAGGTATAATATTTCCCTACAGAACAAGCTAAGTGTATTTAGCCATGATGATATTAATATAAATCAATTTTATGATAATTTCTTTTCAGTAGTTCACACTGAATTCAACAAAACTTTTGAAAAGAAGACTAAAAGTATTTGCCCTAAATTTATATTCAGTGATTGGGCAACTAGAGGTATCAGAAAAAGTAGGGAAACACTATTTGAGCTTTATGGCCTCAAGCCTTATATAAACACTGAAACTTTTAACAAATATGTTGCTAAGTATTCAAAAATTTTTAGAAATACATGCAAGGTTGCCAAAGCCCTGCACATTAGCAACAAGATCAAAACAGCAGAAAATAAAATAAAGACAGTTTGGAAAGTCATAAATAGCGAGACTAACAGGAAGAAAATACGTAATACTAGCTATACATTAAATACAGCATGTGGTCCTAAAAGCTCTAATCAGGAAGTAGCTCAAGAATTTGTAAATTTCTTTACCGATATACCGTTAAAAACTACGGAGGCTCTTAATTCCTCTCCTGAAGTCTCAATTGATTTATTAAAGGCGAATGTGTCTGGATGCCAGGCTGAATTTAAATTTTAACACATAAACCCTATGATAGTTATTAAAGCTTTCCGGCAAATAAAAATCAAACTGACCGAAGATCTATGGGGAATGTCTATCAAAGTTTGTACATCCATACTTGAGACTATAGCTCCTTACTTAGCTTTAATTTTTAATTTGTGCGTAGACCAAGGAGTTTTCCCTGATTTAATGAAATACAGTAAAGTCATACCTCTTTTCAAATCCGGGGATAGTAAAGATACTAATAATTATAGGCCTGTATCCGTGTTGCCAGTTTTTAGCAAGGTGTTCGAAAAGGTAATGCTTAATCAAATGCTCCATCATTTTAACACCAACAGAATCTTACACGATCAACAGTATGGTTTCACTAAGGGACGTTGTACAACTGACGCTGGTGTAACTTTATTAAAGCACATATTTGCGGCGTGGGAAGAGTCCCAAGACGCTGTAGGAATATTTTGTGACCTCTCCAAAGCATTTGATTGTGTAAATCACGACACATTACTTTTGAAACTTGAGCATTACGGACTAGGTAAACTTGCACTTAGTTTGGTAAAATCTTATTTGAGTGATAGACAACAATATGTTCAAATAAATGGTGTTAATTCACAGGGTTTAAAAGTCAAAATGGGGGTTCCGCAAGGCTCAATATTGGGTCCTTTCCTCTTCTTAGTATATATAAATGATCTACCGTATTTACTGAAAAACCAACCTCAAAATATGGTGTTATTTGCCGATGACACTTCCCTAATTTTTAAGATAAATAGACGAGCCCAAAATCTAGACGACGTGAATAATGCCCTACTTCAAGTCCATAATTGGTTCACAGCAAACAATTTGGTACTCAATGAAAAAAAAACGAAATGCATAAGATTTGCTTTACCGAATGTCAAAAGTAGCGATTGTGATATAGTATTGAATAAAGAGAAACTTGAATTCGTAGATAAAACGGTTTTCCTGGGGATTACGCTTGATTCAAGGCTTCAATGGGGTTCTCATTTAACATCTCTGGCGGGGCGGCTAAGTTCAGCAGCATATGCTATTAGAAAAATCCGTCAATTTACTGATGTAGATACTGCTAGATTGGTCTATTTTAGTTACTTTCATAGTATAATGTCTTATGGCATTTTATTATGGGGACGGGCTGCAGACATTGAATCTATATTTATTCTGCAAAAAAGAGCCATCAGAGCCATATACAATCTTCGTAGGCGCGATTCTCTGAGGGAACTGTTTAAGGAAATTAACATCATGACGGTACATTGTCAATACATCTACGAAAACATAATGTACGTGAGGAAAAATCTACATCTTTTTGGTAAAAGAGGTGACAGACACAATTACAGTACTAGAAATAGGGACCAATTAGTTCAGCCAGGCTTCAGACTCGCTAAAGTAGACTCTTCTTTCATGGGGTACTGTTTGAGATGCTATAATAAAATTCCACAAAGCATTCTTGAACTGAATGAAACGAAATTTAAAACATGCATTAAACGCACATTAAGTAAGCAAGCATATTACAAATTGGACGATTATATCGCTGATAAAAATGCTTGGCTCAATGCCGGTCCTGCTCCACAAGGACAGGGGCGCATAAATGGATAGCACTAATTGTATTGTTGGAGCTGCTGAAGATTGTACGATATCTTTGCATTGTATAGATTCAATCTCTTTAGTATTATATAATCGCAAAGCCCATATTGTGTGAGTGCTATGTACTAGAATGCTATCAGTCGCTGGAAACCTACGTCTTTTCTTGACTTGAATGTGCCCTGGCGGTTGAGAATATGTCATGCTCACTCAAAAGTCTCGCTGATGGTGGCGCATGTGTCGGATCATTTAGTTCCCTTCAAAATGGTTGAGTTGAATGGTGCTGATCTATGCGTCATGTCCGTGAACGGGCGCTGTCAGTTGTGACTGGTCATCTCTCAGTTGCCATGGCTTATTTTAATGAATTATCTTAGTTTTTGAATTGGTTTTTTTTTTTCTGTTTTGTTTTACTGTGGACACTTTTAACGTGCACATCTTGCTACATTGTTCTCACATAATATACCATCTCAACATGAATGATGTAACCAAGATTTTGTAACAATATTCTGATTTAAAAGAGTGTCCATGGAGTTTCTTGCCCGTTCTTCTCCATAGAGATCTACGCTAGGGAATGGGCAACTACAGTACTTTCACAGTTTTTATGCCTTGTGACTGGAACTGTAGCTACATTTAATTTTCATCTTTGTTTCGACAATTCAAAAGTGCCTGTAACTGGCCTACTTGAAATAAATGCTTTGATTTTGATTTTGATTTCTTTTTGTTCTGTACTTCTTTATAAGCCAAATCCAAACAAAACTAGCTAGCCAAATCACCTTTCACAAAAGTCCATTCACATTTTTTTATTCGATCTTCTTCTACTCTAAATGCTGCTACATTGAAACCCATAACTTAAAAATAACTACCACTAATTATATGTAATTGTTGTTATTTCACTTGAGTTGCTACCGGGAATGTAGATATACTCGTATTTCAAGTTTTTCCTGAAAAATAATTATAAAATCGCAGCTGCAACAACAAACTGATAAACTTGCGTGGATGATGGATGACAAATAGTTTCGTTCATTATCGCTTTATAACGCGAAAAACGTCATCTGATTTCGAGTTGGATGTTATAAAATGTTAATGTGATCTTTACACTGGTGGCGAATCGGGAATTCAATTCAAAGTCAAAAAATAATTTTATTTGTTTTCTTATGGTGTTATGGTGACGAGTCGGGGCGTTTGAAAGAGTTTGGAAAAAGTTTTTTGGTGACCAATTGGAACATTGACGAGTCGGGCATAGCTCCTCTGAAGTTTTTTGACTGATTGTAGACAAATTCTAACCAGGTTTTGCTAAAATTATTTGGTTTAGTGTGAAGATAGAATTTTATTATAACTTATCTGAAAGGTTAAACAAAATATCTAGGCTACAAAAATACTGATCATACTTATCAGTCAGGTAAACGTCCTCTTATGGCAAGTCTGATGCCAGACCGTTCACAAAATCGACCATAACATACTTGTATTGTATTGTATTGTATTGTATTGTATAACGGGCTGGTGTCCGCAACTTCACGTCTAAAGCGCGTATTTTGTGTGGGGTATAACATACTAACTAGCTAAATATTGTACACTTGTTGTACAGTCTTGTGGTAAGCCGTATTTCATCATAGTACGGGTTACAAAATACTACGTTGGTATCAACATAACATTACCATCATTAAATAAACAACCTATTTATTTTCGTAGTTAAGATTTTTTTATTTTTGTAAGTACGTACGTAATACTTTAGCTATATTCAAATATATTTTATTATTTTTGATGTGGTGAACTTCCCTAGTTTCATTTTTAAACGCCACAGAATGTATATTTTCAATAAAGTAAAGCCAAACCCGTCACCAAAAATAATAAAGTAGGATAAACGCGTGTAAATGTTGCTACGTGTATACGTCTACCATAACAAAACAGTACAGGAACAATCCGCTGCAATATTTTGTACTGGAAATACAAAATCTAAACAGTGCACAAACGCATAAAAAGGCTTATATCTCGAGACGCAAATTCCTCAAGGAACAATGTAGGAACGCGAAAAAAAAAAACAAGATTGGAATAAATTATTTTAACTTTCAACGCTTTGTTATGTCTGTCTGAACATGTACAGATATTTTAAATTCGTTATGAACTTATCATGTACAGTGACGAGCATAAATATGTTTACACTTGGCAACATTCAACAGCGAATTTCTCGTTCAAAAATTATCATCTTCCTGCTCTTGTCCCATGTAATGTTTGAGTCGGCAAAACACGATTTTGCCTTCGAATAAAAATTGTGACTTTAAGAAGACCTAAACCTATTTACATACAACACATACTAGCATTGCTTTTGGTGACTCAGGGTAGAGTCGAAGGCACGAGACCGCGTGGTTGATCACCAACCCGATGGACTGACTCCATCAAATCTGTCACCAAGATACTTGTGGCAGAATATGCTCGCATGCGGCCAATAGAGATCAGTGGAAAAGGCGATCGCGAAGGCAGCGACCGCAGTTGTGGGTGACCCCTCATGACCACGACCACTCTGTCAATAGTGAACCACTAAGAAGAAGTCATCGCATTGGGGTTGCATTGGCTTCTGATTACTTACTTCGTAATAACAAAACTTGCAATGAAACCGGTATAAGAAAATCAGTTTTAAAAGTTAGTTAGCGAAGTTAGTACATATCAGTGTTAGTGACTGTACTTACGCTTGAGACGGGATGCTGAGAAAAGAATGACGTAATAAAAGAAGAGAAATGTTCGCACAAAATGTTTATGGTACTGTAGTCTACGCAGTGAAGACACGTTTGTGGGCTTATTACTTGGGAATTGCTGTAACATTTTCTTTATCAGTGTGCTACGTTTTGTTGATAGTGTTGAAAAGTAGTTGTAGTGTTGTGAAATAGATAAAAAAACAGCAGCTAGCTTTTCAGCACTGCTAGAAAAGAAATGGTCTCCTAAAAAATAAAGCAATCAAAAGTTTATACACTGAAACTTGAATAAAATCTCGAAAGGGCTTGAAAGGTCGACACTATACTTCAGACGGCACTAAGGGAACTGTCAACTTCCTCCCAGAGGACGAGAGAAATAGAAATGACGATATTGCCAATACCTGCCTGATATTCTGGAGATATTGTGTCTACTGCGAACACCGAAGGACGTGCGTCGAATTATTTACCTACAGGATATTGAAAGACATGTTTGTATTTTGCTTTTGCTCTGTGTATTAGTGTATTTCTCTCCCTGGTCATATTTTGAGTAAATCAAACTGGCACTTTAAAACCACAACACAGTTTCATAGAAATCCTAATTTGCAGTTGATTTTTAGGGTTCCGCACCCGGAGGGTAACCAACGGGACCCTATAACTATATATAAGCCTCCGTTGTCCGTCCGTCCCTCAGCAACCAGGATGTATTTCATGATCCGTAATAGGTAGACAGTTGAAATTTTCACAGAATATGTATTTCAGTTGCCGCTATTACAACAAATAATAAAAATAAATTTAAAATTAAAGGGGGCTCTACTACAATAGTACGGAACCCTTCATGCGCAAGTCCGACTCGCACTTGGCCGGTTTTCTTTTCATAATAGAAAACAAAATTCTTTATTTAAATAGTGAAACTCACTAAATAGAATAAATAGCGATCCAAAAAAGTTAATATGTATAAAATGATAAACTGACTGACTGACTGACTGACTGGGTGACGTATCAACGCACAGCCCAAACCGCTGGGTCTACAGATTCCAAATTTGGCAATTAGGTTCCTCACGTAGTCTAGGGGTGCACTAAGAAAGGATTTTTCAAAATTCACCCCATAAAGGGGTTAAACGGGGTTCCAAAGTTTGTATGGGGAAACAAGATTAGTTAGACTATTTTATTCGAAACTTCACAGGAGGGTATATATGTATGGATATTCACTATTGATAAATGAGTAGAAACGGGTTTCAGGTTTTTTCAGAATTCAACCCCTAAGAGGGGGAAATGGGGTGACAAAGTCTGAAAATCTACATGGGTATAGTTTGAGTGGTGTATCGGGTCAGGTGTATTAATATAATAATAATAATAATAAATCATTTATTTCAGACTCATCATAAGATTGCATCCATATTTGTTAGTAAAATTGCGAGCTTACAAACTAGTGTTAGTAATAAACAATGTATTTAATAATAAGAAAGAAAGTGGCAGGTCCGGGTGGACTACCCGATAATGGCGGCAAATCACTAAACGACTGCGTGCAGCCGTATCCAGGGCGCCAGTATCGGAGAGTCCCACCGGTCCACCAGCGCGCGCAAGATGGTGTTGGGACTGTCGCGCGTGCGGCGCATGATAGATGCGCACCGTTTGCGCATGATGGCCGCAAAGCCGTCTGTGTCAGCCGCCGCGAACATCGCGGAGGCGCTGCAGTGGCGCGGCAGCCCCATCAACACCCGGAACGCGTTATTGTATTGAACGCGCAGATCGCTGTATGTCCGCTGTGTATAGTTAACCCACAGGCTGCAGGTGTAAAAGGACTGACAGTACGCTTTAAAAAGCGCAACTTTGACAGTCCCCGTGCACCGTGAAAACCTGCGGGCCAACATGTTGCATCGGACAGACAGCGCTCTGCGCTCCCTTTCTATATCCACACTGTCCTTAAGGTCCTCGGTGACCCAGTGGCCCAAATACTTAAATTGCTCGACTTTGTTTAGAGCTGTACCACATAAAGTGAAATTCGGAACGAATGTGTATCGCTTGTTGTTGTTGTTGTTGTTGTATTACAAAAACAACAATTTTAAGATTGAATATGGCGGACCTGAAATATCATCATCCCCTGTTGGGGTGCGATGGAGTTGAAATGTCTAAAAATTAATATGGGTGTCGATACCGAGATTATCAGGGGTGCTGATTACGAATATGGCATTTCTTTTGAGATCAGATGATGGTGATTGTGATAGTGATTGTGATAGTGATTGTGATAGTGATTGTGATAGTGATTGTGATAGTGATTGTGATAGTGATTGTGATAGTGATTGTGATAGTGATTGTGATAGTGATTGTGATAGTGATTGTGATAGTGATTGTGATAGTGATTGTGATAGTGATTGTGATAGTGATTGTGATAGTGATTGTGATAGTGATTGTGATAGTGATTGTGATAGTGATTGTGATAGTGATTGTGATAGTGATTGTGATAGTGATTGTGATAGTGATTGTGATAGTGATTGTGATAGTGATTGTGATAGTGATTGTGATAGTGATTGTGATAGTGATTGTGATAGTGATTGTGATAGTGATTGTGATAGTGATTGTGATAGTGATTGTGATAGTGATTGTGATAGTGATTGTGATAGTGATTGTGATAGTGATTGTGATAGTGATTGTGATAGTGATTGTGATAGTGATTGTGATAGTGATTGTGATAGTGATTGTGATAGTGATTGTGATAGTGATTGTGATAGTGATTGTGATAGTGATTGTGATAGTGATTGTGATAGTGATTGTGATAGTGATTGTGATAGTGATTGTGATAGTGATTGTGATAGTGATTGTGATAGTGATTGTGATAGTGATTGTGATAGTGATTGTGATAGTGATTGTGATAGTGATTGTGATAGTGATTGTGATAGTGATTGTGATAGTGATTGTGATAGTGATTGTGATAGTGATTGTGATAGTGATTGTGATAGTGATTGTGATAGTGATTGTGATAGTGATTGTGATAGTGATTGTGATAGTGATTGTGATAGTGATTGTGATAGTGATTGTGATAGTGATTGTGATAGTGATTGTGATAGTGATTGTGATAGTGATTGTGATAGTGATTGTGATAGTGATTGTGATAGTGATTGTGATAGTGATTGTGATAGTGATTGTGATAGTGATTGTGATAGTGATTGTGATAGTGATTGTGATAGTGATTGTGATAGTGATTGTGATAGTGATTGTGATAGTGATTGTGATAGTGATTGTGATAGTGATTGTGATAGTGATTGTGATAGTGATTGTGATAGTGATTGTGATAGTGATTGTGATAGTGATTGTGATAGTGATTGTGATAGTGATTGTGATAGTGATTGTGATAGTGATTGTGATAGTGATTGTGATAGTGATTGTGATAGTGATTGTGATAGTGATTGTGATAGTGATTGTGATAGTGATTGTGATAGTGATTGTGATAGTGATTGTGATAGTGATTGTGATAGTGATTGTGATAGTGATTGTGATAGTGATTGTGATAGTGATTGTGATAGTGATTGTGATAGTGATTGTGATAGTGATTGTGATAGTGATTGTGATAGTGATTGTGATAGTGATTGTGATAGTGATTGTGATAGTGATTGTGATAGTGATTGTGATAGTGATTGTGATAGTGATTGTGATAGTGATTGTGATAGTGATTGTGATAGTGATTGTGATAGTGATTGTGATAGTGATTGTGATAGTGATTGTGATAGTGATTGTGATAGTGATTGTGATAGTGATTGTGATAGTGATTGTGATAGTGATTGTGATAGTGATTGTGATAGTGATTGTGATAGTGATTGTGATAGTGATTGTGATAGTGATTGTGATAGTGATTGTGATAGTGATTGTGATAGTGATTGTGATAGTGATTGTGATAGTGATTGTGATAGTGATTGTGATAGTGATTGTGATAGTGATTGTGATAGTGATTATGAACAACTTGAACTTACATGTAGGATATTATTTATCCCAATAGTATGATTCAGTGGGACAGTAACCGAACTTCACGCGGGCGAAGCCGCGGGCAACAGCTAGTACATACAATAAACTACAACTGCAGAAATACTCTAAAACGTAATTGATTCCTAAACTATTTTTATGTGCGTGTATATGAGTATAAGATTAATATTTGATCAGATGAAAAAGATAGTTCCTTCATAAGCAAAATACTTTTCACGAATATAACATTTTAAATCCATCAGTTGAAAGATCTAGGAAAGTAATTTGCACTTCACTTCAAGTCGGTAGCAGTCAGATTTTAACTGAAAATCTTCGAACCAATCTATAGACGTTATTCGGTATCTACGAGTACATAAGTACCTTAGGTACTAGTAGTAAACTCAAACCGCAATCTGCGGTTGCGGTCTGCCATATAACAAGTAAAGTCTTGGTCGTGCTTTTAGCTATTCATTGGTATGGAGAGATAAATGAAAATCTTCTAGGCATTTTTTCGGTAGGTTTAGTTGCCAGAAATAAGCATAGTTAGCTGTTTATTCCATGAGTTTCTCATACAATCACGCCTGTAATGCCTGAAAATTTAAGCACAGATGTACCTAATAGTACACACACGTTTATTCATTTATACATAATTATATTAACACACCCCAGTGGTAGCCACAACGTACAGACGCAACTCGTACATGGTGAGAGCGAGTCGCAGTCTGCCGGGAAGCTGAGATCGACATTTTTAATACTAGTACCGCTAAATTGAAGAAAACTTTATCCAATAGCTTCTTCGAGCGAATTTAGTATTTATTTATTTTTCGTTTGGTGTTATATACTGTAGTTTATATTCTTATTACCCGACTGCGCCAGAAGAAGGGTTATGTTTTTCGAGAGTATGTATGTATGTATGTATGTATAATTGTTTGGCACGCTCTGTGGCCTAAACGGCTCGATGGATTTTAGCATGAGAGGTGTCGTTAGATTCGTATTTACTGTGAGAGTGACACTATGGGTATATCAAAATCAAAAAAACAAAATGGCGGATTTTTGGCGCCAAATTTAAATGTTAGGCTCGCTCTGCAGCCTGAACGGCTCGATAAAGGGCTCATCATGAGGATTTTAGAATGGTATATCTAAGTAACTAAAATGTGTAAAATAAAAAATATAATTAAAAAACCCGACTGCATAAAAAATAACTAATAACTTTAAATAAAAACTGAAAAGATAAAAACAAGTTCAAGAAACAGGACATATTGACTATAACAGTCAAATTTGTGCCAATTAAGGAAAAAGTAACTAGAGGCAGAGAAATCAAAAGAAAATTTGTATGGATTTGACTAGGCTAACTTGTATGATTCCAAAAAGAAGCTGTGTTTAAAGATTCCAATAAACTCTTCAGGAGTCGAAACTAACTCCTCTCATCCTTATGACATCGTATCTCAAATAAATTGTTGGCCATACGGAGTAAAAAAAAAATTAAAACACATTTTATAAACTTGCCACAACATTTTTCACAACCCAACCCAACTGGCCACAGCTAAAGAAACAAAAATATTTGTTTTGGTCCTCATATTTGCAGCGTTGATTGGCTCGTGAAAAAAGAAATACAAACTGTTTTATCTGCATGCCTATAATACGTGAAAAAATAAAATAAAAGTTTGTTCTCGATATTTTATTTAGATAAACACTGGCATTTTTAGACTCTTCGAGGAATATATGAAAAAGTTAGCGTCAACCACAATTTGAATCTCGAACTAATTTTTTATGGAAACATGTTTGCAGGAAAAGTGGCCAGCACTAATGCAGGCTATATCTTCAAAATAATTATCTTTAACCTTTGGAAATCAACAGGACATAGAATGCTACATGTTCTTTTGTCTATACCCATTGCGTTATGCGTTATGTGAAGCACCATATTTGTTTTTACTTTTTTTATTTCACATTGCAAAGGTTTTAAAATTTTTAAAGCCATATAATGTAGAAGGGAGGATAGACAGATTTAATTACATACCATAAGCCTGTAATCCCCGAAGGGATAGACAGAGGTGTATTCTAACGGTCACCCACATTTGGCCAGTTCTGTTTAAGTCCTTCGCGATAGGGGGCGAGCCTATTGCTATCAACCGGGCATAAATCCAGATTCCGTGGCTGCAACTGAGAACTCTTGAAGGAAGAACCCAATAAGACTTTGCCCAACCTGAGAAGCCGAAGGGAGGCCGAAGCCTGCCGCGGCTGCGGGACTATTCGAAAGAGATACCGTGGCCCCGGAACACAAAAGGCGATGAAGGAACATGGATGGGTTTTAGTCAGTAAAAGTCTGACACTCCCTCCTGCTCCGCCCAGAGCGGGAGGAGTCATTTGATGATTTCCCAACCGAAAAAAAAAAAAAGCTCAGAAGTCGCGCTAGGCACCACTAGAACGAGATAATTTACATTAGCAGAATTGCTTTGACTTTAAAATAAATAAGCACACGAAATCTTTAAAAAATGTTTGCAGTTAAGATTAATACAACCTATAAATACGACTTATCCCGCCAAAAACTCAAGTCGGACTGATCGAATGAGATAAGGATCGAGTGAACGAATGAATGGAATAGAAGTCGGCTTAAAGAGATTGGCTCCGGTTTATTATAAGTTGGAGTTGTATGAAGTGAACGTAATCATGAAAGCTTTGTCGTGTTGCCTTAAATTCATCCGAAAGCGTTAATAGGAGTGCCTTGAGTTTGGCGTTTTATTATGAAATAGGTACCTACTATTTATGTGAACCATGATGAAGGTAAAGACTTGAAGAATGTGGGGTGATTGATTTAGTTAATTTCGAAATACTTCTTTTTTCACAAAAAAAAAAACAAATGAGAATAGCCCGTATAATATGCAGTGGTAAAAAAAAAACAAAAATTATGGCAGGGCTCACTCATGGCGCAATCACGGCGCTTGCAACAGCGTCGAAATATCAGGAGCTCACAATAGTTGAAAATCACGGAAGGAAACGGAAACGAAAGGAATCACGTGACAGTGTAAGTTTAGTTATAAACCGTGAAAGCTTGAAACAATGTGTAAAACAATTGTCCAAGCTTTATAAAGCACAAGCTTCGAGGAAATTTTACTAATTGTGGATGCACTTTTAATACAATTTGACAAAGTGGAAAAGACTGGGCGCTCAATGAAAGTTCGACTGTTGTTATGAAAAAACTGCACATAGTCAAGGATTTTACCGTGATTAGGTTTTCGTTTTTTAGGGAAGTGAAGACCTATTCCTATCATAATCTTGTTCAGTTTCTTAGGTCAGGGCAACAGAAACACTAGTACAGTCACGAACATCAATACGTAAACACTTAACAACTTTTAGTTACACCAACAAAAGTTTTTTTTTTTTGTTAATTTTGGTTTTCTTAGTCGTTTTGTTAGTACTCTAAGAACAAGGCAAGGATACCAACAGCCAAAGTACACAATAAAACTGGGTTCCTTCTATCTGGCAGAACCTTAATGCTCCGAAATTTATTTGGCATAACACACTTGGCATAATTTTCTTCATACGAATATTTTTAAGGCTTAAAAATGATTTAATATCATTATTTTTTGGCCAAATGTTTGTGTGTCCGAATTTACAATGGCATACTTTTAAGATGGCAGAATTTTATTTAGCATAATTACCTTTGGCAATGTTCATATTCCGCATACATTCGTTTAGAATAACGTTTATTTAGAGCGACGATTATTTGGTATAATTTCACTTGGCATACTATGAAGATGGCAGAATTTCATTTGGAATAATTTTATTTGGCATTATTGCCATTTCTTTATATTAGCATTTTTAACCTTTATTTAAAATTAAAATTTTGTTTTAAAAAGTCAATATGTTGCGCTACAAAAGTTAGTGACAGAAACGAATCGCTCCAAAACCGACTCCACGTAGTCTTGTCTGCCCTACCCCTAGTGTGTTATTTAAAATCGCGTAGGCGCGGAGGGGCGAGGCGGCCCGCGAGCTGAGGAGCAGGTGGTTCTAACACTCGCCGCCGCGGCTGAGGCTGCAGCAAGCCGAAGCCGCGGTGGTGAGCGTGAACCACATCTGCGACGATAAGCTCGCATGGGACCGCCAGAGCCCCGCAGCGCCGGAGCCGTGAGAGAAACCATGCCTGCTGCATGTTGCATGCTTGCTTGCATGATGCTTGCTTGCTTGCTTGCATGCTGCATGCTTGCTTGCATGCTGCATGCTGGCATGCATGCTGTATGCTTGCTGCATGCATGGTGTATACTGGTTTGCATGTTTACCTGCTTCTTACAGGGAAATAAAAACCACGTGTTCACAATCAACTGTTTCAATGAATTTTCTGTGATGTGATAGACGAGTCTTTCCATAATTATGCATATGAAATGTATGCCAAAAGATGATTCTAACTGTAAACTTTCTGAGATATGATAGTTCTGCCTTTAAATGACTATCGATATAAAATGTATGCCAAAAGATGATTCTGAATGTGAACTTTCTGCGTTAAGATGGTTCTACTTTTAATTCTTATGCATATAAAATTTATGCCTAAAGATGATTCTGACTTACAAAATTATGCGTTTGGAACGTCTGCTAAATGAGTGACCACCAAACGATTTTCTGGGAAATGAAGTTTATGCTATCCGCTGGTATGCAAAATAACATTATGACATAAAAAGTTCTGCCATAAAGGGTAGACCCAATAAAACTTCATGAAATAACCTTATATTTTTTATTTCGTCCATTTATTATTTCAAATGTTGGTGTTTCATTTACTCGCAATCGAAGTGAAAAGTAGAGTGTACAACTCGTCCATAAAACTCATTTAACACTCTACTTTATATGGATAAACGTCTCGCGTAAAATGGTGCGTTTAAGGGGACTACAGGAGCTAAACGCGAGTTTTATAATGCAAAAAAGCATATGATTCACTGCAATAAACAAAACCAGAAAAATATATGATATTCTTCAGGATATGTGCTAGTATGATAGTATTTTGAAAGCATAATACAACTAATACTACTTGATAAAAAAATCACAAACTCATCTCTAAAAATTACTAATAACGAGTAAAAACCATACTCAAATATATGCGATCATTCTGATTTTTTGGCAAATAATTCTACAAGCAACATCAACGGCCTGCAGTTACTGACGTAACAACCACTTTGTAGTGCAAGCTGATTAGAACTTCATTCTAACAGTATTTCAAACGAAGTTTGAACCACCACAATTAGAGTTGCTAATTTAGCTCCTGTAGTCGCTTTAATGCAATTGATGTACAATCTACTATTAAAATTAAGGAAAGTGTATACATATTGGTTGGTGGTTGGAAAGGCTAGGCTGCACTTAATAACTTTTAAAAGAGTTTTTCTCTTACTGCTCTGAGGGCTAATTCACGTAATTTTATGACGCGCCGATGAAGTTGTAGTGCAGTTGCAGTTAAGTTCAAGTTCGAGTGATAAACGGAATTCTTGTAATCTTTGAACTGCGCGTAAGTTGCGCGTGAACTGCACGTCAACTGTACGACAACCAAACTCTACTAAACTTACTTAAGGTGTGGCCAAATGAGAGAAAAAAATATTACTCACTGAGTAATTGAATAGAATCGATTACATTTCAATGAATATGACGTTATTAAAATAATATCCCAGTACAGATTTTAGTGCTTTTTCTTACTTAGTAGAATACCGATCATGTTGCGTTCCGAAGCACGCACCAAAGACGCGCAACAGTAGAATGCGCGATGCGCGATGTAGGATGCGCGAGCGTGTTTGACAGCGGTAGAGAATACGAAAAGCGTTGTTTTGATCGAAACTTAACTGCAACTGCGCTGCAACAGCACTTCTTTAGTTACGTGAGTTAGCCTACTGATTAAAATTTCATGTTGTTACGAACTTAGTATTTTGAAACCCATGCTTTTATGAAAAAGACCCTATGTCCAAGTTGCAATCATTATTTCTCGCGAAAAATACTTTCGAAATTTAGGAAAGTGTATAAATATATGGTCTACCTATTCAAACACGAAATATTTTCAGAGAATCATCTAACGGCTATAACAAAGCCATAGCAACGAAAAAAAAAATTATCTTAGTTTTTTGTTTTTACGAAATTATTATACTTACTTAATTTCTTGAGACATTTTGCATAATACCTTTACTACGACGTAATACGACGCGGTGACGTAGTAAACTAGGCTAATGAATGTTGAAAAAAAAGAGCCAGTATTTATTTTGTGGGCCAAGATTTTTTTTTTTTAAATAATATACCTACTCAGATATTTTTCCATGAAATGGCATTGTTATAGCCGTTAGATGATTCCCTGAATTTATTTTGTGTATGAATAGATACCTTATTTTGGTGATCGTGACTGGTACAGTCAAACTTTCATCATCAGCTTAGCCTTTTCCCGACTGTATTCGGGTTGCTTGCAGTCTAACCGGAGGCGGCTGATGAATACCGGTACCTATTTTACATGGAGCGACTGCCTATCTGACCTCCACAACCCATCTGTCGATTGTAGAATCGGTCAAACATAGAATCTGTCAAATATAGAATCTGTCGATTGTAGAATCTGTCAAATGTAGAATCTGTCAAATGTAGAATATGATGTCAAAAATAGAATCTGTCAAATGTAGACTAAACGGACTAAACGCCCGGTAAGTACTGGGTAGTACAATATCTATTGGGAAGACAGTCAAATTTGCCTATGAGTAAACATTAGGTATTAAAATGGTCTTGATAAATGACAATATGTAAAACACAGCTAAGCCCCTGGGGGCCCTTAAACTTGGGGAAACTTCAACCTAATTTAGTACCTACTAACTTAAAATAGCAATCGTTTAGAATTAAAATTATTTTATATTGCTATTTGAAGTTAGTAGGTACTAAATTAGGTTGATCTTGCAATATGTTTTTTGTTTTTTATTAGGAAATATTTTTTTTGGATTTATTTTTTATTTTTTACGTGTTCCTTTATCGATACTGAACTCACCCCTACGCTATGGCACGCGACTACTTTAACGCCCTGTATACAAATATTGTAATGAGTGTTAATAGGCACTTAATATAATTGTAAAAGACTAAATAAATAATGTTATGTTACTTAACGAAATAATTGTTTTATTTTTCGCCTACGAGGTGTTAAAAGCTAACATAACAGAAGATAAAAAATAAGATACTTAAAAAGTATGCATTTCAGGCGTAGATTTATTATTAACAAAATAAATTGCATCTATCTCTCAACATTAATCTAAAAAGAAAACCTTTGACATTGAGATTGAGATATCATATCGAGACAAACATCTACAAATAAGCGGTTCATCCAATTTTGACGTGGAACCCTAAAAAAGGCCTTATGGTAATACGATCAAATCAAAACGTGAGCGAATTCCACTGAAGTCTATTTATATTCTGTCTGAAACATGTTTATAGTTTTCGACGATTTGTCAAAGAAAATCTGATTATATTACTATGTTCGTAGGTGTCAATATTAATTGTTTAATTATTATCGTCTGCCTGCCCCTTTTTTTTTCGGATGGGAAATCATCAAATGACTCCTCCCGCTCTGGGCGGAGCAGGAGGGAGTGTCAGACTTTTACTGACTAAAACCCATCCATGTTCCTTCATCGCCCTTTGTGTTCCGGGGCCACGGTATCTCTTTCGAATAGTCCCGCAGCCCCGACAGGCTTCGGCCCTTGCGGACACCTTCCTTATTGCTGACTCTCTTTGAGGAGCGCGTGGAACACTTCTGCGCCGTCAACACGGCCTGTCGTCATGAGACTGACGGACGGCGAGCTAGCCCATAGCTCTCCGTCCACAGGCCCGCGCCTACGGTGGCCGGAAGCCACCACGTGGCCCCCGACGCCCGTCTGCCTGCCCCTGTCCCAAGGTAACGAGTAAAGCTCGTACCTAAGTTGCATCCTAAGAAGCCCAAATAGTGGTCCTAATATTATAAATGCGAAAGTAACTTTATTTGTTACCTTTCACGCCTAAACCACTGAACCGATCATCCTGCAATTTTGCAGATACATTATCAGGTGTACAGAAACGGACATAGACCTTTCATCCCGAAAAAAAGTACTGTTCCCGAAGAAAATAACAATAACGTTCTTATGTTAATAGATTGCGCCACATGTCTTTCGAATCATGATTGAATTATTATATTATCATAGAAGTAGTTGTGTTAAGAGTTTAATTATCAAATTCTAAATTAATACGAGCGAAGCCGCTAGCAAAAGTTTGTCTATTAATAATGTATAATTGATAACTTCAACAAACTCTACACCTAAGCCGTTCAACTTGAAGTACAAGAAAGCTCACTTAGGGGTAATATTGTCGATAATTTAGTACCTAATGGCAAGACTTGGAGCCACCGCAGACAATGTACCAACAAAGTTGTACTTAATCATAGCTCATTCAATATCGCTTAGTACTTACTCATTTGTACTCCATTGTAAATTAATATTAATTGTGTCTGTATTTGAATGTTCGAATGTTTGTAATTGTGTTCTTGTTTTAAAGGGTTATTATTTAGTTAAAAGTATACAGTTAGTATTAATTTAAGCCAGTAATTGTCTCTGCAGGTTGACTTAATTCAAAAGGTTATCAATACAATTAAATGCATTGATCAAACATGTCTACGCAATTCGCCTTGCGGTATCTGACCATAAATCTAGCATCACACCAGGCCCGAAGGCCCCTAAGAACCCGATTCCTACCGGCTACCCTTTGGCTTCAGAAACAACCACATTACGTAGTTGATCACAGTGTTATGGTTTTTTTGTTAAACAACCATTTCCACGCTAGACCATACGTTGCTGTTTCCATTTATTTATTTATTATATTAGGTCTACCAACAATTGTTCACACTAGATACAGTGACATAATTCTTTCTTAAAATTAAATTACAGCGTAACAATAGGGTAGATGACAAAAAAAATAATTAGTGATGAAAATGAAGACGATACAGTGCGTCAAAAACTCGTATGACGTCACATTTGAGTACATTTTTTACTGAACTGTGACGTCACAAGCCCCACTCATGATCTTTGACACGTTTTATCTTCGTCAATTTTTATTAATTTGATAAAACAAAAAACACGTATCCAATATTTTTCGATAATGTAACTGACGGACTAAACAGGATCATATTTTTTTAGTCAGTCATCATCCCTATTACATAAAGGTAAACACCACATGCACAAAAGAAAATGATGTTTAGTCAAAGTATTAATGTTTTCAAACGTCAAATTCCTAACAGCTGTCAATGGGGATCCGGCTACCATTTCTTTTTCTTTTTAAGGTTCCGTACCTCAAAAGGAAAAAACAGAACCCTTATAAGATCCCTTTCTTGTTCATCTGTCCGTACCAAAATTTACCTTAACTTTCAACTTTTTTTATTTTTCTGACTTTTCCCTTTACTTGTGCGGCAATTAGGTCAACCGGAAGTACCTATAGGTTTTTTTTCGTAAAGTCATCAAATGACTCCTTCCGCTCTGGGCGGAGCGGGAGGGAGTGTCAAACTTTTACTGACTAAAACCGATAGTAGCTGAAGCAAGTGAAAGACGGTTTTCTGCACTATAAATATTACATTTTAACTCGCTCACACTGCCACCCTAAAATATTCAACTCCTGGGATCTTGCTCCCAACATCCACGCGTGTTTATTAACTAATTGTTTTATCACAAGAAAGGGCAACGCTTTGATTAAAACACAATAACGTAGAACACGCTGCCCTTGAGATTCGTTACTTATTTAACATCTCTGTTGGTTGAGAGGTGACCTGACACGGTTCAAGGGACATGACCTAGCGATTTAGAGCATTTACAGCCAGAAACCAGGGCCGTCTTATAGCTCGTTGGGTGACGATCGTCAAAGTCGCGGGAAACACCAGGGCCTCAAGTCTGCTATTACAATAGTGTCAGAATGGTCTATCATTGATTTCATAATTGTTGATTTTGACAAGTTTGGTAATCTACTAATATGATGGCGTCATTATGACTTTCCAATGGTCAACAACTGACACTCCATTGAAAGAAATGGCATAGAATGGTAATCTCGTACATAATGACAAATGAATGACTGGTGCTATTTACGAACTTCTTACTACTTCAGATTGCTTAAAACACTAATAAATAATAATCAGTAACGTTATTACTATTCCTATATTATTACTATTCCGTTTGATAGCGATGTAAACTCATTTTGTGACGCCCTTAATGCTTTTCTATATTATGTTATTGTTTATTGTTATTATTATTTTAAATTTGGTTATCAGTAAAGACTCAAAAGAACCGCAAATTACATTGAGCAGTTGACGAAGTAAAGTTAGGTTAGCTTAGTTATTAGCGGAAGCTGAGATCTGTCTATGTTCTGTAACCATTGTTTTTTTTTTTTTAATTACTCTTTTTTCATGACATCTCATTTCATCGCTGACGCCTGTAACATCGGCCACACCTCAAATAAATTCATCTTGAATTCTCTCAAGCGTTTGCATAGTGATGATAACTAGTCCCTTACAGCCTGTATAACGGGCATTCGTAGGACAATACCGTTTGTTTGCTTCGCCTGGATAAATTCTAGCCTGAGAGTAATAATTTTAGACAAAGTGAGGAGACTTATTTTGTGAAAAAATCTGACGTATCGGAACATGTTTAACCGGTCGAGGGAATATGCAAGAAATACAAAACTCTTTTTATTTTTTTTAAATGTTTTGTATTGGTGCATAAAAACATTGTGGTACACTTGTTTAAGTCTCTGAAACATCACTTATTTTTCAATTTATTGTTTTATCTAGCATGTTTTTGGTGAAACGGTAGGCACTCTCAAAACGCATCGTCCTCATTAGCACCGGTAGTGACGTCAAAGTATTCTACTTTCATTTGAAAAGTAGGTAAAGTTTCACTAAGATTAGCTACGCACGTGTACACGCAATTTTTGCTTGAATAAAGCACATACAATTAGTAAAATTACTTTATTAAGGCCATAAAAATAGATGTAAACAAGGCAGATTAAGGTAAATGACGTCACATCATGACCGCGACAGTCACGGACGTTTGAACTGTCATAGAAAATTGCAGGAGTTTAATATTATTTTTGAGCGACAAGCAGTTGAACTTAACTTTTAATACTTTTAATAATACTGTATTTTATTCATTTAAGTGAAGATAAAATTACATGCTTATTATATTATGTATAACAATTCGCAGCGGGAAATGTGTAACAGCAGATCGAAAGAGTGCTGTACCCAGTTCCTCATTAGTTCAACATGCTGCGAACGTAATGTGCTAAGATAAGTGTGATTATAGCTACTAATATTTAGCACACACTCACTTATGATATGCTAATCCATCTCTGAGCTGCAATGATATACTAATTAAACGGATTAAAAATAATTGAGCAGGCACTAGTATTAACATTAAAAAAACGATTCATCAAAATCAGTTAAACAGTTTAGGCACAACGGTGGAACTTAAAAATGTTACAAACGTACATCATACATGGACTACTAAAATCATAACCCTTCCTTTTGGCTTCCGTAGTCGGGTAGAAAAAACAAGTCCAACAAGCCAAGTCTCATAGCTTGTTTAATTCATACCCTTAATCCTAGAGATTAGCCAGCCAGTGTTACGAATATAAAAGACTTGAGATGTGGAGGCCTCGTCCCTTGAGACAACCCTTTTTTTGAACCCCAATTATAGGATGTATCTAGATACGTATTATGTAGAAGAAAAACGATTATATTGATCGAGGTTATAAGTACTAAGTACAATCGTGGTCTTTTCCGCCTGATCAGCAAAAATTTTTTTCGCTTAAATCATGCGGAGGCGCCGAGCCACGCCTCCTTAAAGTTTAGGCCTATTAGGAAAGCGTCAACTTTGGCGCGCAAAATAACAATTACTCTCGTTTGGCGTGCGTCGTCAGTGCGCTCGGCCGATCGGTATCTTTTCATTCATTATTTCTATACAAAGTCAACGGGGCGGGGTTAGAGAGCGTTTCTATTTTGTAAGTGCAAGCAAAAATTTGCTTAGTGGTTATAAGGCGGGAGTGTCCTCGATAGTACCTACACGTTGAACTTCCACGTGTAAAGACACAATACTATAACTGCTTCTAGTAAGAAAGGATTTCTTTATTCTTCTGTCAAAGCGACCAATTTCTCCAAGGAGTATCGCGTTACTCAAACGAACAATTTATGGAAATACTGGCTTATGCCCGTGGCTTAGCCCGCGCCAAGTTCGGTTATTATCCTACGGGATCATACTACCGGGATAAAAAGTATCCTATTTAATCATCCAGGTTATAAAGTATTTGTGTGTCAAAGGAGATGGATTTGCTGCATCTGAAGGCTTTTTAGGGTTCCGTAGCCCTGACAAGGAATTCTTATAGTTTCGCTGATCTGTCTGTCCGAGGTTTTGCTAAGAGACCGTTAGTACTAGAAAGCTTTAATTTTGTAGAGGTGTGGGGTATCGTTGAATAGGTCTTTTAAAATGACTTAGGGTAGCAATAGGCTAATACTACTTTTCGATTTAATGCTCCATTTACGAAATATGCAACTTTAAAGTGCAAATATTGGTTCCAGTAGGGCGTCCCCCCCCCCCCTCTAAAAGCTAAACTGCTGGCTTATAAAAATCTGGAAAAATTCAAGATGAGTGCATTTCATAAACTTTAACCTTTTGAACGCCAGAGCATAAACGCATGCGCGTGCCCTCCACGCCAAAGCACAGATTCACCTTCCATTTTGTCACATATTCGTGTCGTTTGGCGTACGAGGCACGCACTTGTTTGTCACGTATATGTGACAATGGCGTTCAAAAGGATAGAGGGAAATTATAACGGTTAAGATAATTTATTAGTTTATCAGTAATAGTCGTTGAACTTGGGTTTTGGATAATTTTGTACCAAAGACAAAATCCTCTAAAGTGACTAAGATGAAGTAGTTGGCCCGACATGCACTGGGCTGGTTTTTAATAGTGCCTGTGAAGATACGCTCAAACATGACACAATTTATACTCTCCCTGCGATTCTCAGCGTAGAAAATACCATCTCAAGTGATTTGCGATTTCGAAAAGAGGGTGGGAAGTAGCGTCCTCCTGCCTGCTGAAAACAATTACTAATCTATAATTATAATATAAATTCATAATCCAATGATAAAATATAAATAATTATATTTATCCATAATCTAATCAATTAATCACAATTTAATCAATTATAATTTTTAATCAGTAATTTTACATCCCAATATTTTTTTCTTTTGTTTGTATACAACAGTTAATGAATGATTTGATAGTTTCTCTATTAATATTTTAATTATTCTTTGTTTGTATAAGTTTCTAATGTCAATAATTTATAAACATGTGATGTTAAACCGTTTTTTGTGCATGTGGTGTTAACCTGTAATTAATTGTTGCACTTGTGAATGTTACTCTAGTCATTAAGTCAGAAATGTACATAGTGTAAACAATTGTTGGTTAACCTAAAATAAAAAAATCAACCATTGATCTGTCTTTAATTAATTCTTAATGACCGTTCGTTGTATAATAGATAATGAATTAAGTTAGTGGATACTTAGGAGTAGAGATTATGTACTTACGATCCATTGTCTAAGAATTAATTAGTGTAGGTTGCTTTTCTAAAAATTAAGCACAACAGTATCGCATGTCCATTACGTGAAAATCATTGTATAATTCTTTGTTACTTACTTTTTACTATCAACAATAAAAATAGTTAAGGAACATCTCGTTGGGCTGGTGGTTGCAAACGGGACTGCTGAACACGAGGTGCTGGGTTCGATTCTAGGTAGTTGCTTAGTTTTATATACAGAATGCTTGGTGATGGGGCCGTTTACAGCTTGTATTTATTATGATCAGCTGTTTTCTTTTAAAATAACGAGGACAACAAGGTGCATTTTTAAGGTCACAGCTGTTTTGAAAAAAATGGCTTATGTACATGT
The DNA here is from genome assembly GCA_963853795.1 of Xestia rhomboidea. Lineage (NCBI taxonomy): Eukaryota > Metazoa > Arthropoda > Insecta > Lepidoptera > Noctuidae > Xestia > Xestia rhomboidea. The sequence continues at coordinate 4,713,284 of OY970772.1, read as the reverse complement.
CATTAGAATACAAATATGTTTATACTACACTTGCTTAGTAACTGTACCAATACTACCCCACTAAAAGGCTTGAAAGCTGTTCATTAGACCTTCTCAAAAATCTAGGCAGTTATATTATACGGAATTTCATTACTGCCCTGAAAATCAGGGTAGTAATCCATTAATAATGCGTTTTGTTTTTTTTTTAAGTCTTGATGACGTTGTAAGCAAGTGTAGTATAAAGCAGTATATATCACTCGAGGGTAAGTACAGATTACTAAACTCGTGTGGTTCACGGCCCTCCGCTTCGCGTCAGGCCTCAAATGCACACTTTAATTAGTAATCTGTGCCTTACTCTCCTTGGTGAATAAATAGCTATTGTAGCTATATTGATAAAAATAAATACAACTATAACAGCTGTTGGTATAGTATTGCTGATCACAAAGTCAATGAAATAAATAATAGGACGCAAGCGCAAGTTAGAGGTTACTGCACAACGTGGTAGGACGTGGTGATACCTCACGTACGCACGTTGCATTGGTTGCAGGGCCAATGACACGACTGATCTGCATCGAATATAGAATGTAACATCTGTTTTGTTTTGTTTTTAAAATACACGGTGCATGGTTCTTTTGGCGCTTGAAAGACATTCAGTCAGCTGTGAAAATTGTATTGATAAAACAAATTGGCGGTATTGGTTCCAATTATATAAACGAAAAAGAAAAGAAACATACAGCAGCGTTCTCATGCCCTTAACCCAAATTACACGTAATATTTGGGTTCGTCGCAGCATGTCTACTTCTTCCATTCTTCTCTATTGTTTATTATTTTAGAAGTCACCTTCTTTCTAACTGCATGCTGACAGTCTGACACATACTAAGAATGAGGTGTTCGAAAATTCAAATCTGGAATTGTTTGGAAATGTGTTTTTTTTTATATGTTAATCGATGTCAGTTGGACTAAAACGCGCCTTTTGATGAAAGTTCGTAATTTAAAAAGTGATTGATGACTGTAATAGGGACGTCCATTTATTAGAATAATAATAATGTCGATATTCACATAAAAGTTTAATTTAATAAAATTACCGTGAGCGTGCATTGAAGCTTGAGCAAGATTGAACGTTTAAATGATATATTCAAAACTTTCTTTAAGAATGATTGATTGTTATCTAATTTAATAGGTCTATCTAAAAATATCGTTTCTGCGTCAATATAATACTCGACTTTCTTACACTTAAAATTCATTAGATCAATATTTAAATGCATCGATTAAGGCATCATAAACTTCATATTTGATACATTTAAAGCCAGTTTTATTACAGAAATAACAGTACCTAGTTTTTATTATCATAAAATCTATGCAACATCAAATAAATCATGAACTGTTACTTTCACTAGTACAAGTACATTCCCAGCTACTACGCTCAACGTCTCACGTACGCACACGGTTCCCCAAATTCTTCTACTGATGAACGCGACCGGGCTCACATGCACACTTCGTGTTTCTTTGAATCAAAGATAATGCATTGCTGACGGTGGTCACATAGTGCCTTCTGAGAATAAAAGGGCAATTATTGTGCTACTTAATAAAGCATAATACTGTGAACTTTGGATGAATAAACTTGTAGTAAATACATTTTTTTTTGTAACCATTTTTTTGGGACAGGTCTCGATTTTTTTTTTAAACTTCTGCTGTGACTGCGTAGGCAGCGGGAATCCGCTGGATGCGAGTCGCACGGGACCGGTCAATGTGGCGACACTTGGGGAGGCCTATGTCCAGCAGTGGACGTCTTTCGGCTGAAATGATGATGATGATGATGGCCGTACTTGTGAATGAGCTCAAGGCGATGACGTGACATCTGGACATTAAAAAAAATACCTAAGCATCCAAACAACATTGATGGAAAGTCCAACTTTTAGTGTATTCGTTTCTTTTAGCCTGTTTTTCATTAGCTCAACAATAAAAAATAAGGTTAAAGACGATTATTTTATGTGAGATAGGTAGGTAGCTGGGTTTACGAGCAGAAAAGGGCACATGTCTATACTTAGTCCTTAACACCAGTACCATTTTATGAAACTAGTCCAGTCCAGTTTAAAAAAAACTACTCATAACCTTATACAAGCAATAATAAACTATGTCGATGATACAGATTCTATACAATTTGCAAATTGATTTCATCCTTGAATTCAATTGTTCAATCATCGGCCGAGTTGGACGTAAACAAAGATGGAGAGCAGAGTTCGTGTCGTAGTGATGTGATTATCTCGCTCGTGATGTTTACATATCGATATTCTTTTACGCACGTGCTTTTACGGCACGATACAGAACATGTTTACGTAACTGACATGACTTTTTCTACATAGTGTCATATAGATTATCGGGATATAAATTAAAATAAAAAACAAAGCACAAAATATCCATTACTAACAATTTCCTGGATCAACCGTTTGTTTTACGAATAAAAGTACGAACTATTGTTCGTGCCGTAAAATAATGTAAGCGTGTCAGTAAGGTGGTAGTGAGACTAAAAGACAATGTTGCGCCGGGTGCACATTCGAGTAGGTATGGCAACATGCCGTTATAAACTATTGTAAAACGTCACATGTGTAGAAGTGATTTGTCACGCAATTTTTCTATTTGATATTCAAAGGCTGAACCAATCGTAAACAAAATTCAACGCAAAGGTCAGACATTAGTGATGAGTTTATCAACCTGGTTTTGTTTACATTATCGATATCGCCCGTACATCAATTGAGTCATGCAATAATAACATTGACTTTGTATCAAAAATATTTATAATCTATCATATCAGTTTACTGAATTTTTTACTTTGAATGATTGATAAAAAAAACGGTACTCTGTAGACACAATTATATTTTTACCGTCAAAACTCACGAACAGAATTTAAGAACATTAAAATTAATTAATACGAAGGATTTATTATCATCCTTATGTACTCTAAAACAAATAACTGATAAGGTAACATTCTAGCATTATTTTGACACAAAACAACATACTAAGCGAACTAAGATATCTTACAAGACTCAGATAATTAAGTCAAATGATAAAAACAACAGAGTCCAAAGTAAAAATAGCCGACCCACAGAATCCATATTGTAGTGTTGTTCTCATAACATTTGTCTACTTATAATATTATTATAACGATATTAACAAACGGCTGTCATTGCCATCTTTTCTTTGCTATTTTATTACTTACTACAGTTATGAAAACATTCAACGAAGACAATGTGAACACGTACAATGGTCACCTTTAAGGACTAGGTACGGAAACCAAAACCCTAACATAGAACAAGACAATGTGAACTTTTTAATGAAACATAAAATATTAATTGACATGTCACTTTCAGTTATTTAAAAATAAACATAGACAATGACCGCTAAGGAATCATGAATGCAATGATTCATCAAATTGACAATTAAGGATAGAATGTAGGTAAGTACTTATAGTTGTAACACTGATAAATCATGATCTGTCAAATGACCAATTTGGTCGAGACGCCATTGTTTAACTATTGTGTCTACTTCGTGGACAGATCATGGGATAGGCACATGTTCTGCATTTTCTACCAATTTATTTAACCTAAATAATAGCTCAATACTTCAGGAAAACTTTATTACGAAGATAATCTTACGCCTCTCAATAAATTAGCAAACTTTATTATATATATAAATATCGGAATTCCATGGTAAAATAATTCTAACATGATTCTCTAACTTTTATTATTATAAAATGACAAAACAATAGGTTTTAAAATGATGAATTACAACATCAATTTCAAACATCTTTACTTTCACGTAAATGCAGCATGAAAGTACAATGACTCCATAAATATTTACAGTATATCGACATTGCAGTACATCACTACGCAAACCAGTATCGTATAGACGCCGGTTGTACGATCTCTGAATGCATTATCGACTAGCTCGGGCCCACGACAACACTGTCCTTCGTCAATAAAAGTTTATAAAAATAAAATCGTTTTTTTTATCCGTGTAAACAAAATGTTTGCGAACGTGTGAAGTGACTTTTTGAACATTTAATTTTTTCTTTTTCTTTTATTGAGTGTGAAAAGTGTTTTGTTTTGTTTCAAAATGTCTAAATCAACTCTTTTGATTCGTCAATCGCTGTAAGTATTTTTGTATTTTGGTTTTATTATGTTAAATTATTTAATTTACTTTTATTTTACCGCCATTTTAATTTGTAGGTAAATTATCTTGTCAATACGTTTCGCTGAAAAGTTGGTTAGTGCTGCCTTTGGTTAGGCATTATTATTCGGAATCTTTAATTATTAACTTTATATTAAAATTCCCAACAAGGCAATAATTTTAATATCGTAACCGGTACTTAAGTTACCTTCGACATAATTATTTTTATTAAAACGTGAAAGCAATAATTATAAAAATTAAAGTGCCCACATAAAATCTTGCTTTATGCCAAGTTACTGTGCTTCTCGCAATTAAGCGCAGTTCAGTTCATTTTATTACTCGTTTTTGCAGTTTTAATTTATTGAAGAAGTTCCATTCTCTTATAATCATAAAACATATTGATACGATACATTTACTACCTTCCTTAATTTCTTAATGGTAACTAACAGTTTCTTGATCAAATCGCACTTGTAACTTACATGAAACTGGGGTATGTATAAACTGCAGTACCATTTTTATTTTAAAATTCAAACGAAACGAAATGCAAATCATGCGCCAGTCAGCAACTGTCTTTTATCAGTATTATAGGGAAAAATAAGTATGGCATTTTACGGGATGTTTATAGAATCCCAATTTTCAATATTTTGTATTAGTTTTCTATTACGTAACCATACAGTTCGGCAGTGTTTTAAATGAAGAAAGATACCAATATGTATTTTGTAGTAAAAATCTGTAAACATGTTTACCAAAACAACGGATGAACGCAGTTTCACAAAAATGAAAACGTGTCGTAAAATGTTTTCAGTTCTGTGAAACTGCGTAATGAAGTTTTTTTTTTTACTTGTTGCTTGTTTCAATAGTGGTTTAAATGTCCGCTATCCGTTAACGTAGGAAGTGGTTACCTATTGCATAAGGAAATATTTTGTAACAAAGTAATCATTATAGTCGTGAGTTCAACTCCAAGTCGTTGTACCGATTTCACGTGAGAGAATCTGTGTGTCTGACTCCTATTAATATAATACCAATTAAAACAATCAACATACTACAACTATTCGTAATTATTTCAACATAAAATCACACCTGTAATCCCCGAGGGGTTAGACAGAGGTGTACCTAATAGTACACCCACATTTCGCCAGTTATGTTTAAGTCCCATGTAATAGGGGGCGAACCTATTGCCATCAACCAGGCGCAAATCCAGACTCCGTGGCTGCTACTGAGAAATTCCTGATGGCAAAACCCAATGACACTGCGCGACCCGGGTGGCGACCCAAGACCTCATTCTCAAATGGGGTATCACCGACCCGTCCCATAGGTATACAATGTCAGTGTGGCCCCCTCTGCAAGATACGCCCCACCTCCTTTCTTGCCCATCCTGCACAGCCACCTGCACTTTACAGGATTTAAACGAAGCCAACGACAAAGCCGTGCAGGTAAAAATTCTAAATTCCTAAAATGGACTTAAGGCTCATAACAATAAAGTCCATTTTAAGAATTTTAAATTTTAACGTGATTCATATTAAGTTTCTGCTAAAGCGGCCATTTTAGACCCCCTGGTCGGGTATTATTTGAGTCTATCGACACGCAAAGACGAAGCAGTCGTGTTTGCAACCACTAGGCCAACGAGGCAGTCAAGCAACAGTCAACCAGCTATAACAACACTTAAAATAACAACACAAGCAACATCCAATCTTTGGCTAAATTCAAGTGGGTACACGTAACTAGGTAATAAGTATAGACGCAGCACATCAAGCTTCCCGAAACTATCAAATGTTCCCAATCAACCTTGAACTTTATCGCTAAAGCTTCAAGGAGCTTTAGCGATAAAGTTGAAAATCTATTAAAGAATTTTGACAGATTGCAGTAGCTTTATGTGTTGGCGTCTGTAAATAATAGGGTAGATGACAAAAAAATACCAGTTAGTCCGTCAGATAGATTTCCAAAAAATATTGGACACATTTTTTCTTTTATCACGTGTATCAAATGAACACGATACAGTCCGTCAAAAACTCGTGTGACGTCACATTTGAGTACATTTTTTACTTGACTGTGACGTCACAAGCCCTACTCATGATCTTTGACACGTTTTATCTTCGTCAATTTTATTAATTTGATAAAACAAAACACACGTATCCAATATATTTCGATAATCTAACTGATGGACTAAACAAAATCATATTTTTTTAGTCAGTCATCATCCCTATTATGTAGGCAACTGAAAACTCTTGAACTAATCTAAATTCACTTAACAACAAGAATAACTTTTACATGGAAATTAACTCCGATGACTTCTGTAAGATTACAATGAGATTTTATATTAATATTGAGGTTTCAGGTCAATTTTATTGTTACCAATTGATGACAAAAAATACTATAGAATAGACTAGAATATTCAATAAGTACTCGTATTATGTATACCATGCAAGTAGCATTCATAAGATAAAACATTTCACATAAGGTGACACAATGGGCGCTCTTATCGCTAAAAGCGATATTTTCAAGACAACCTTTGGATGGACAGGAGAAAGAGGGAGAGACAATACTGCAGCTAGTCTGTGGTGTACCAATTACATATCAATATACATAAAGCATAATAGGTTTGTGTCCTGAAAAAATCTAATCAGTCCGTCAGTTAGATTATCAAAAAATATTTGACACGTATTTTTTTTTTCTTTTGTTACGTAAACCAAAATTAACGAAGATACGACGCTTTTAAAATTCTCAATACGACACGCCGTGCTATAATTTTTAGTGCGTTGTGACGTCACGAGCCCCCACTCTCGAGTTTTGATGCGTTTTATCTTCGTCAATATTCATTGATTTACAAAAACAAAAAATACGTGTCCATTATTTTCCAATACTCTAACTGACGGACTAAATAGATTTGCAATTTATTGGTGGTGGAAACTAGCCTATAAGTCGAGATTCTCGAGGTCTCCATTCCAGATAGATCCAATAAATAATAGGTAATCATGTAATAAGAGCAGAGAACCATGTAACTGTTATTAAGTTTAACCATATACTATTGCAGGCTAACACATTTATTTATTTTGAGAAGAACAGAGATGTCTCGCGCCATACTTTTCATATCATACAGCAGCCAGGCGAAATTAACATTAACATTAAATTAACCATCTAACACTATGTACGGTCGACCATAGCTATTTGGTTCCCACTCTAACATGCAAATTACATTGTAAAATGTAAACCAAATAGCTTGGTCGACCGTACTTATGTTATACACAATGTTTTATAGTAGTTATAACTTTCAACGTGATACCACGGGCAAAATGTTATTCACATACGTAAGCGATTTCACGGCTACTTTCAACAATTTAGATTCGACTCAAATTACGATAGATTCGTCACCCACATTCATTAAAGCGTTATAACTGAATTGGCTTATTTGATTGGAAAATAGGTCTGACTAAAGTCCATGTAGTCCCACCGGTCCAATCTATGTATAGGCTCGCGCGTAACTAATGATATTAGCCTGTTATTGTCCTGCTGCAGTGCAAAACCGGGATTGAAAACCGGTACCAATTTCGGTTCTGGTTTGTCATTTAGATTCTTATAAAGGTTCCGGTATCGGTTCCAGTTTGGTTTCCGATGTACCGGTTCCTAGAACCTTTAAATCGGATGATATTATACCGGTTCCTTATCACCCGATTTAAAGGTTCCTTACGGAAGAGGGGATGTGTGTTCGGAGCAGGGATTGAATAACCAAAATTTACTGAAGTTCGTGCCTCGGCAGCCAAACAAATTAGGTTGTTTTGCTGTTTTGCCGCCATTCATGTTTCCACGTCTACTTTGTTTGTCAAAATAAAGGTTCTGGTATTGGTACCAGAATCCCTAAATACGGGTAATAGACCGGTATTTTGGAAGAAAATAAAGGTTCTTAAAGGTTCCAATTTAGGTTCTGGTTCCTGTTCCGGTATATGTTACGGAACCCCAAAATAGCGGTATTATACCTGTATTTTGGAACCGTTTTCAATCCCTGGGGCAAAGGCCTCTTCTTCTTACGTAAGCAAAGCATTGATCACCAAGCTTGCGATGTTTCCTTCGTCGATGTCAGTGATGTCCAAGTTAAACTTAACATTATTACTGGCACGGATTTGAACCTACAAACTCGTGCACGAAAGGCGATACCTTTCCATAGGGCCATGACAAAAAATTTCATTATTTTTGCTAATTATTAGTCTCCTAATATGAGACAAGCCTTTCCCTTCTCTCACTAAGTATCTTTTGCATCTGTGGCCAATATTTGAGTAGGTAAAGAGCCAAAATTTAATACCCGTCTTCTTTTGAGGCAGTTGCACTGTCGTCTGTTGTTATTTGGGCCCCATGTGAAATTCTAATCCTCAAAAGTACAATACCTACGCGGACAAAATGTATAGTGTGTGTATACTTCTTTTTTCTAAAAAATGAAAAATGACAATAGCGAAAATCGTTTACTAAATTACGCGTAGATGTCCCTAAAACCCTGACTATCTTGTGGCACATATGCATATCTTGTTGCTTATTCATATGAAACAATATTCCTTATAATTAATCTTCTCCCACACTTAACCGATCCGCCTGGGTAGGTAGTTGTTTGGATCGGAGTTGGCATGCTTGACTGAAGTCCAAAGTGCATGAATTGTATCTCTGTATGGATGAAATACATTGTTCGCTTGAGAATAGTTGGCTTCGTCACACATTCTGAACTAAGTGACCCTTTTGAATTAATTTATGCATAAATAGAAAACTTATTTTATGTGTGACTAAAGTCCAACAAGAACAATGTCTCTAAGTCATATCTGAAGTTTCTGGTTAGATAAGAAAATAATGTTGTAAATTGTCAATTTCCAAGCAATGTGCAGCTTTATAAAATTTCGCGTGAAATTATTATAAAAAACCTAGACCTTATAACATCAGCTATCTGCCAGTAAAAGTCACGTCAAAATCGGCCGATCCAGCTAAATCAGAGATTAGCCAGAACAAACAGACGGGCAAAAAATACTAAAATGTGTTTTTGTTAAAAGTGCCGTGTATCACAGACACTTCAATTTTATTTCTTGTATATGTAGATGAAAAGCTACAAAAATGTTAGGATGCCGATACTTATAGCCTTATTTTTTATTTCATGTCAAATTGACATCTCAGGTGAAGGTGTAAGTTAGGGCTACCGCACACTTACACACACCGCACACTTACCACAGACAGACTACTAGTGCGAGCGAGGCAGACTATTTATCTCTCGCTCGCACTAGTAGGGAAATAGTCTGTCTTAAGACAGTCTGGTCTCAAGTGTGCTGTAGCCCTTATTATCCTTGAACTCAATGAGATTTTACCACATAACATCATTGCTTGAACTACGTATAAAGCACAATAAATACGCACATATACCTTTGACATATTGGTTGACGTATGTTCATAAACAGAGGAGTGTCTACTGCCTAAATACATAACTTTTGAAGTAGCTTCATAGGTTTGACAAGGGCAATGAACACAGCTGTAAACTTGAGATATTTATGGCCTTATTGGGTTCCATTTTTAGGTCAGACATGTTTTATTTATGACTTCTAGCACCAAAAGAAAGACTTAGCTTCAATGTTAAGTATATTGTCTGGAATAGTTCATACTTTTAGAATACCTACCCTTAAATTTTTGTCTGACTGTTATGAATTACTTAGTTGTTTCAAATTCGCGAATAACGTACCAATATGATTAGGTGTGGGTATTCTGTTTTATTGCGTCTACAATTTTTATTTTAAACCTGATTAGATAAACTAGTTTTTGAACGTGTGTAGGTCTAGTAAGTAAATAGGTACCTTTATAGAATAATAAGTAGGCATTATAGTATGCAACGTTATATCACTTGGACAAAAAAAAAACAAGTTGTGGGTGCCTTCTGCGATTTATGACCGGAGCAGACTCAATGAGTGCGCGTGATTTGGAGTGCATGCATCGGTTGTAAACTTGTAAATATTTTTTATGAAATTCTATGGAAAATGTCAGATCGGCTGCGTGGCCTGCACGTAGCGTGCGCGTGGCAACCGGTCAGGTGGCCGAGTCTGCTATTACAATAGTGTCACAATGGTCTATCATTGATTTCATAATTGTTGATCGATGACAATGGTCATTTTGCTAAAACTTGTTGTGTTTTAAATTATCTTTACATAATATAGAAGCCTATATTTATAGCAATACCAAATGGTGCTAATTGAGAAAATTTCGGCTGGAACTGTCAACATTTTAGCAGATTACCGCGTAAGTCAGTCATTCATTTGTCATTGTGTACGAGATTACCATTCTATGCCATTTCTTTCAATGGAGTGTCAGTGGTTGATCATTGGAAAATCATAATGACGCCACTATATTAGAAGATTATCAAACTTGGCAAAATAGACTAATAGACTATTGTGACACTATTTTAATAGCAGACTCGCCCCCCTAGTATATCCCATAGAATTAATTTTTGAAACACATTTCTCTATAATATAATTATTGGTACAATCGCCAGCACAGCAATTTACCACAAATTGTCGAATTTGTCCAAATTATTTAAAACCTTAAACTGTCCAAAATTGAAGATCGTATCTCAAAATCGATCGAGGATCGAAGGTACAGCTCGTTCGTTTCACTTAAGGTGGATGTTCCAGAGTAGCCCGCGAAATTCAAATTTTCTGACGTTTTTTTCAATTTGCAGGCCAGTGCTAGGTTGTATGCATGTTGATTAAAATATTGCTCGCAACGAAAGCTCATAAAGGTGCAAGAATTACTTTTTCAAGGTTAAAGTCATTCCTGCATCTTTATATGCGCTTGGAGGGTTGTATTGATGATTTTAATTCTATAACTACATACGTCTTACAGTCACGAGCAATATTTTAATCAACGTACAACCTAGCACTGGCCTGCAAATTGCAAAAAACGTAAGAAAATTTGAATTTCGCTGGCTACCGTGGAGCATCAACCTTAAGCCAAAACTAAGCTACAGTCATCGAACTGAAATTTTATTAAAACCCAGCTCAACTTAAAGAAACACAAAAGCAGCCTGCAGACATTGCTGCATTTGTCATTAACATACATACAACATTGTCTTCTGCTTACGAACCTCCTTAGAAATTTTAAGTAAGTAAACAATGTTATAGAACCTTGGCACACTGGCCGAAAATTATTTATTCTATTGTGAATTTTAAAATATTAGCACATTTTTCATGTACTTATTTTTAAAATCTTTATTCTTAGTAAGAACAACGTAATGCTCGTGAATGCTCTAACTCAAACTGTCAGATTTTTGCGAATAACTACGCGTGCAGTCAGATAATAATTAGGTAGGTATCCCATATCCTACCCAAGTCAAGAGAAGATCGATCTTCAAGGTTAGCAACAACATCAACATTTATTTATTTCAGGCATTTTTGGCTCTTTGATTTGCCAAGACACCTGTGGATATTCCTACCGTGCCTCTGAAAGCACATTAAGCCGTTAGTCCCGGCTGTTTATTATATTATTATAAGTAGATCGGTTGACAATCGAGTTAAAATTAGGTATTTTTCGTTTTCCTTTTATTGATTGATTTTATCGTAAACAGCCCGTAATGGCGCAATTTACTAATGAAGCAATTACCTCCTTCCTTGTTAAAACGTAATTTGTTTTGCATGCTAGTTTATCAATGATGCAGCTACTGAATTAAACTGCAAAGTCATGCAAATACTTTCTCAAATCCAGTTTAAATTTACTTTCTAATACTAGGAAATTGAATGTACTTAATCTAGACATACGCCATAGGTACCAATCTGCCGAGTCACAATTTCATGAAACAAAACAACAAAAGACGGATTAGTAATGCAAATTAAAAACTTTCAAGTAGGTAAAATACGATATGACACGACAATAAAACTTATTTTAAACAATATAATCAATCGTCAAAATAAATAAAAAAAACCTCCCTATTCAAAAAATCGAACACGGAAATTTTGAAAGCTATTCCATCGCGGGGTTTGTAAGTATGTTATACATTGCTGGTTTTATCCTCAAATTCCTTCTGTAATTGACCAACATAAACGTTAATTGATACCTACTATCGTATTGCAGTGGCGACGACGGTACTTTATTGCCCTTGAACTTGTACGAGGGTGCGTTTTGTATCAAGTTCTCGTTTTAATACTCCAGCCGCATTCTCGCAAATTCCGTGCTAAACCAAAAGGGCATAAGTATGTCACACTCCTCACAACCAATAAAGACTTTTACGTTCATGGAATAAAGTTCAAAGTATAAAGTGTCTACCTACAGTGTAAACACGAACTAAATGATGTTACGAAATAAAACTGGTTGCCGAAAAATAAAACAAAACAGACTCGCGTCGTAAATGGAACCGACGTCGCGACGTTATAAAAAATGCGCTTGCATAAAAGCTCTGTTACAGCTAATTAAACTTTAATTATGGAAGTTGTCAAAAAACTTTTTTTTAAAGTGAACTTGCAGAGTTTGTCATGTTGAAATATCTATCTATTACAAAGATAAGGTGTGTGTGTGTGTGTAAGGTGGTAGTACATTTTGATACAAGTGGAGAAAGTTTGTTATTGCATTCGAGGCGGAATTAACTCCCGAGCAGTAGGCGAGGGTGTTTATGAGCCGAGAACTGCAATAACAAATGTCCACGTGTATCAAACGACGTTTTTCAATACACACAATACAATAATACACGTGGAGATTTGTTATTGCAGGTCTCGGCTCAAAAACACCCTCGCCTACGGCTCGGGAGTTAATTCCGCCTCGAATGCAATAACAAACTTTCTCCACTTGTATCAAAATGTACTATTAATGTTTGGAGAAGACCATAACCGTCATCGGCCTAGCCTTTTCCCAACTATGTTGGGGTCGGCTTCCAGTCTAACTGGATGCAGCTTAATACCAGTATTTTACATAAAGCGACTGCCTATTTATTGACCTTCACAACAATCACAAAACAGTTGATACTGGGTAATAAGAAACCCCTTGGTCCTTGGTAAGACTACTCAGTTGTCAGACTTTCGGTCCACTGACTACTTGTGCCGACTGTCAAAGATCTACAAATGACAACCGGGACCAATGGCTTAACGTGCTTTGTGAGGCACGGAGGCAACCGTAATTTTGTAATAGATGGCCACCCATCCACTGGTAAACCTAAGCAAGCGCTTAAGGCTGGGGTAGCTGCTAAATTAGCAACTCTATTTGTGGTGGTTCAAACTTCGTATGAAAAACTGTTAGAATAAAGTTCTTATCAGCTTGCACTACAAAGTGATGGTTACGTCAGTCACTGCGGGCCGAATAGTGCGAAATGTGGTTTTTATTTAATTGTAGCCTAATAAATAATTACATGAAAATGCCAATTGTACACTTTGTGAAGAAAAAAGTGACAAATATTTGTGTGAAAAAAAATACTAAAATCTAATGCCGTTTAGGATTAGTTACGAATTTTCAAAGAAAAAATGCTTCGCTTTGAATATTTTTTTCTTATAGTAATAATAAGGTTAGAATTATTTCAATTGTACCAATTAAAGTTTAGAGTCTAATACGTTAGTAGTTACACGGAGAAAACCTCTCGTTAGCAGATACCACCCCCTTAACAATATAAAGATCGACTCTAGTGGATGTTATTATTTAGCCACGAGCAACTGCACCAATAACATTATATTTACAGATGTGACACACAATACTGCATTTATTTTTAGTCCAGATAAAACCCGGTTAATTTAATTCACTCGGGTGCAGACTTGCAGACCGCTTTTTGTGACATATTGTGAACATTGACCCAATTCGCTTTACCCGGTTAGTCGCAATTTTGGCTGGGTTTATTGAAGGTCGCATTTACATAATGTGAATCTTTGGCTTACATTTTATGTGAATTTGTGAAATGCTGTGCGGTTAAAATGTTTATTTTTGGCAACTTTTGGGCGACTCAATCGGATGAGTACATACCTATTGAGACGGAAGCATTTTGACTATTCTAAATTCAATTATTATACTAATTAGACTACACTGGCCTGCAAAAATAAGTACTACACTTTTAAAATTTAAATTTTTCCTAAACTATAGAAGTTAGAGATTTAAAATAAAAAAAAAACCTTTGTAGCAATTTTTATCAGCTTTCTTTGAAACTGTAGACAAAATTAAACTATTTTTCGAGTACTTTTTGTTTCAAAAGTATATCTTGTGTACTTAAAAAGTTATTGCAATTTTAAAAGTGTGATACTTATTTTTGCAGGCCAGTGTATGTTGTAATTTTACCAAGTGGTCTTCGATCCAATTTTAAATAATGAGTTACTTGTATACGTAATTATAAAGTTTGCTCAATATTGTTATCTACACACAATATTATAAACAGGTAGGTTTGTGTGTAGGGGGTAATCTACGGAATTACTGATCCGATGCCGTAAATTCTTTCACTAACGGAAAGACATTATCCCGAATGTCGTAGGCTACATTTAAAACGTTCCTGCGGGTTAATTTTCATTAATAACGGGAGCGAAGCCGCGAGTGAAACCTAGTGCAAAATAAAATTCGAACCATTTCGTATGTATCTTTCAAATTCCTCTCTTAATCGAGCCGAGTATTGTCTGCGTAATTTTATTAAAATTACTTTTCTAATTTAGCCTGTGGGCAGCGGTGGCCCAGTGGTGGCGGCCCCGATTTACGAACAGTAAGTCGTGGGTTCGAACCCAGACAAGCGCATTACTTTGTTTAATTTATTTCATCACCGCTGCTCTCAAAACGGTGAAGGAAAACATCGTGAGGAAACCGGCATGTCCTTGAACCGAAAAATTCGAAGACGTGTGACATCTACCAATCCGCACTGGGCCCACGTGGTGGATTATTCTCATAGAGAGGAGGCGGTGTCCCAGCAGTGGGAACATTCATAGGATGATGATGATGAATTTAGCCTGAAGAGCAAACAAAGAGAACTACAGACTATCTCATTAGCGATAATGATCTAGGTAAAACAACGTATAATAACCTAATTATCTACATTAAATGTAAATGAAATAATTACGAAGACAAAAGAAATGTGAAGAAAAACAAAATGGAGCTACTGGTTAAAATTGAAATATATTCCATTTTTTAACTATTGTATTGAGCTCGGCCTGTTATAATTGAATTGGTAATTATCTTCAGCTGTCACGGACTATTCTTGGTTTGACTTGATAAAATATATCTGAAAAAAATATCTCTGAACTAGATTAAGGGAACGACTGTACTTAGTGATGAAGAAACTATGGAAAACTTTTAATAAACGCCAAAGTTTTTAATCTTATGATATGTTTTTTATCTTATTTTTTTATATAATTATGTTCCTCTCATTAATAGTAGCTTTTGTCTCCGATTTCGTTTGTGTTAACTTCTTGTCTTGTCCTTATTTAAAGAAACATTCCAAAATATTTTTTTCAGTCTATGAACTAAAGAAAATCTAATTAAAGTTTTTAATTTACCCAGCTACTCATGCCAATTATGTCTACTATTTCTCTACACTAAATGAATGCTGAAGAGTTGTGCTGAGAATCTTGAAAATCCAACTACGCTCATAAGAAGGTATAATAGACATTCGTTTAGTATCTTCCAGTATTAGTGATACTGGAGTGAGACTGGTAGATACGTCAGATAGATTTCCAAAAAATATTGGACACATATTTTTTCTTTTTTCACGTAAACAAAAAATGAAGACGATACAGTGCGTCGAAAACTTATGTGACGTCACATTTGAGTACATTTTTTTCTCAACTGTGACGTCATAACCACAAGCCTCTACTCAACGATCTTTGACACGTTTTATCTTCGTCATTTTTTTTTAATTTGATAAAACAAAAAACACGTATTCAATATTTTTAGATAATCTAACTGGATGGACTAAACAGAATCATATTTTTTTTAGTCAGCCATCATCGCTATTAGCAAGGTTTGTCACAGGAACAAAAGAGATTATTCACACACTCTTGGCATACCTACTTACACTTAAAAATAAACTGAGTATTTACTCACATCGCATAATATAAATCAGTCTTGATGAAACTCAGTCAGGATACACTCACACACTCCATTCCAGCGGTAAATGGTACTCTGAGTCCTGGTTTTACCACCTCTTCATCATCTGTAATGACCTCTTTTTGTTAAACTTCAATAATGAACGCTATTTTTTTCTTTGTCACCAGTTTCAACCGCCAACGACGGCAGATCACTGGCTCGTCATCGCAGCAGACGTCGACATCACCACAGCGACGGAATGTGGCCGCTCCTAAGCTGGCCACGGCTACGGCCAGGCCTTTCAACGAAATCCCAGGTCCTATCGCACTGCCCATGCTGAGGCACTCGGCGCATGTTCTGCCTAGGATTGGTGAGTGAATATATTTAATTTCAATTACTCTAGTTTATTTTTCTAACAAGCTTACCTGCTACAATTGGTAGGTACAGTTAAACCGGTATATGTATGCGCTTCGGTAATCTTCGTGTCTCAAAAGTTTTTTTCTGAATAGCATGGAATTGTGAATCTACTTATTATTAACTGTGGTAATACAAAGTAAGCAAGTATTCGATTGTTGCTCTATAATGTCTCATCATCCCGAGTTAACATTTCCGAAGATAATTGCCGATGCAAATGCGTTATGTAGTATAAATTTAAAAGCATGTGGGCTGCGTGTATCCGCGTAGTAGTGTTGCATAAGTGTAAAATTACTGCCAAGCTAGACCTACATCGTACATTCGCAGAATCAGTATGTGTTCGCATTCTGATCTGATAAAAACGCCTTGACTGGAATGCCCCTATCTAGATTGCAGCATAAACATTACTTTACTGACATAATTAGTTTCAAGATTTTATGAGAGCTAGATAGACTATACACGCCATTTTCCTATGAGGGTAGGCAGAAACAAAATGCCACGTGCTATATAATCCTTACATACTCACTTTGCTTCGCCTTATTATGTATTAGGTTATTTTCTCTTGGTTATAAAAAAAAAACATCAAGCTTATGAATATTTTGAAGGATCTTTTACTATTGCTGATAGAATTTATGGGGCATGGTTTACATGTAATTATTGGAACATTATTTTTATTTATTTGTTTAATTCGATATGTAAATAACAATTTTTCTTAAACATTATTGACATAATAAGAAAGTATATTCCAAAATCAAATTCATAATACTTTTTTTCAATTAATTTGCTGGCCATTCACTTCTGAGATCAATATAAAGACCCCCAGCAAACTCTCTAAGCAGAAATTCTTATCTCGTACCACGGGTACTGGATCATAAGTTCAAAGTTCACAACTATGAACCAGTATAAACTAGTTCAACAGATAACTCGTCCCCTGTGACACCATAATGACCCATATCCGTGTACCATTTGCGGGATACTATGAAACTACAGATCGTATATTGTTTTTCTTGCAGTAATTGAATTGTTTACGTAAATATGATATCATGGTATAGAGGGTAATGTTGTTTGCTTCGTTTTAATTAAAATTTTAGTATGCAATTATGCATTTATGTAGATTGTACAATGAGATATGTATCTACCTAATTATTCAGCTGTGTAGTTTTTGACGAACGTCTGAGGTTTGTCATAATATATGGCTAACCATACGAAAACCATTAATGAAATATTGTCTGCGTATTGCAAATATATTTTTCATTAAATGTTGAGGTCAATGAGGTCTTGGGTTCGATTCCGAGTCTGGTAAAGCGTTATTGAGTATTCCATTCAGAATTTCTCAGTAGCAGCACACCGGGGTCAGGATTTATGCCTGATTGATGGCAATAGACTCGCCCACTATAAATAGGACTGAAGCATAACTAGTAAAATATAGGTGTTATATATATTCTTTGGGTACATGTCAGCCTAACCCTTCGGAGATTACAGGCCTTATATTATGTATTAAGGTCTGTCTAAAAATAAACCTTGATTTATCTTCGTTAAGTACTGTATATCCTTGTGTTATCCTTGTGTTTATTAAGTTATTTATAAACAAGTCTTTACTTACGCGTAAGTTGGAGTCAACAAACCGCAGTTAAGCGGTAATAACATAATTACATGCGGTTTGCGTCCTTGTTAGTAGGTACCTAATAATCACTCGATTATTACCAACTGGCTACGTCAGTATGATTGTCGCTTGATGCCTACATACACGTATTATGTGCATTGAAACCTGTCAGGCTTGTACTATTATATCAGACAGGCCGACCGGGCTCGTATAGACGCCTTCGAGATGTGGTGCTGCAGGAAGATGCTTCAGATACCCTGGACGGCATTCGCATTAACGAGTCCATCCTATGCGAGCTCAATATAAAGACCAGACTCTCTACGACCTGACTCCGCTGACTTTTGGAATTTTTCGGCCATATAGCTGGAATAGAAGATGACAATAACCTCGAACAACTGTTGGTTACCGGCAAGGATGGTAAACGACCAAGAGGACGCAGCCCTTTGCGATGGTCCGACCGATCAGCAGGGCTATTACGTATCTTTCTGATATCCAGTGACTATTTTGTTGGTTGTACACCGAACTTTGATGACGACCGTGAATGTCATAATATTGGTATTACGTATCACACTGAGTGGATATCACTTTACGGTGACTAACAGGGTCATACATAATACGAAGCTAACCTTTTGACCGTTAATTGATGGGCACTGAGCCCAGTTACTGTCATTTCGAGCTGTCAACAGAGATACGTAATAGCCCTACTGGTCCGTAGTTGTCACCAACAGGCTACGACAATATGATTACGGCTTGAATGCGTATATACAAGATCCCTAAGCATTGAAACCAGTTAGGCTTCTAGAAAAAAATACTTGCAATAAAAGGATAAAAACGTGCAGCTATTGTTTCATATCTCATCCCAGCCTATTATTTATAATGGGCGCGTAAATAAACACACTAACCGAGCCCTTGGTCGTAATACTGGACGTTTTTTAAAAGAAAATGAAAAGCAGTAGGTAATTGCCATGAAAAAGTGAAGGCAAGTCTTTTTGCCAGCTCTAGAATTTTAGCTTTTGCCCTGATATTTTCGGACAGGCCGAAAGGTAATTTTGACCGTGAAGGCTACTTTCTAAAAGCCTAAGCACACGGCGTATTTTAAACGCGCAGATGACGCGCGTATACGCACTTCAAACGAGATTTGAACGCAACCTTGTAACCTAAGCACACGGGGCAATCGTGAAACGCGTGTCTACTGCGCGTATACGCGCAGATACAGACGCGCTGTAACGCTCGTAGCTAGGCGCGGGAGGTGTGGCGGCGTGAGCGCGCGCCCCTCCCCACCCTTCCTCCGACCCCTTTTTTTTTTTTTAGGATGGAAAATCATCTAGTTACTTCTCCCGCTCTGGGCGGAGCAGGAGGGAGTGTCAGACTTTTACTGACTAAAACCCATCCATGTTCCTTCCTCGCCCTTTGTGTGCCGGGGCCACGGTATCTCTTTCGAATAGTCCCGCAGCCCCGCCAGGCTTCGGTCCTTGCGGACCCCTTCCTTATTGCTGACTCTCTTTGAGGCGCACGTGGAACACGAACGCGCCGTCGACACGGCCTGTCGTCATGAGACGTACGGACGGCGAGCTAGCCCATAGCTCCCCGTCCACAGGCCCGCGCCTACGGTGGCCGGAAGCCACCACGTGGCCCCCGACGCCCGGGGCGTCTCCCGCGGCGGCCGGGACGTGAGGATCTCTCCCTGTCCTGTTCCTCCGACCCCTTATACACGCTTCAAACAAGTTTCGAACGCGCGTTTGTATCGCATTTTACGCTCGTTAGAATCTATGAAAATGCAAAAATCGGCATCTACAGCTCCGAAACGCGCGTCGTCTGAAAATACGCCGTGTGCTAGGGCTGTTGTGGTCTAGCTAGAGCAAGTAAAGCCACAAAATAGCTAAAGGTTAGATCGTCATCATCATCATTTCAGCCCGGAATCACTCTGTACTCTGTATTTTGACCTAATGACAGCCATCATTGAGTTAAAACATTGCTCCATCGGCCATCTCCACGACTAGCCAGATGTCTTCAAGTTCTGAAATAAAGAAAAGGAATTGATGTATTTATTTAAGACAAAAAAAAATAAAACAAAAGAAAACAACAAAAATAATCGAATCAAAGCCAAATCTCAGCATGGCAATGGCTGCAACATTAAAAAGAAGAGAAGATATACAAATCAGTCAGAAAATCTCTAATAAAAAAATGGCAACGAACCCATAAAGGCATCCAGTTAATACAGAAACAATTAACGTCCCCTAGCAACCACTTTACGGGTAAAAATAAAACCAAGACCCGATACCCGTTTTATGGGTACCCGACTGTGAATTCGCATCCTTTTACGGTGACTTGCGCGGGCGCAGTGGCCGTACAGACGACTGTCGCGACGCTAGGCGCGCCAGCTTCCGCCATATTTGCAAATAAGGACTACTTTCCATGTAACATTTATTTGCATATGTACTTATTAATATTAATTATTCGACGTGGCCCGAAAGTCTGACAACCAGTCGTATAACCCACGGTACTACTAACTGGGTTGTGGAGGTCAGATAGGCAGTCACTCCATGTAAAATACTGGTATTCGGCTGCATCCGTTAAGATTAGAAGCCAACCCCAACATGGGTAGATAAGAAAAAAAAAGGTTGTACAACTTTTACAGTAAATCTTACATAGGGACCTCCTTTTGAGTAAAAGATATACCCGTGGTAGGAGATCCCGCTCTTCAAAAAAAGGCAGGCTGATATGAAAATGGTCGAGCACTTGAGCCATAAGCATTAAACAAGTTCTAACTAAGAATTGTTTAAACATGATGCTGCATTAGGCATTAAATTAGGTATAGCTTGGCAAAAAAGGGCTTTAAATTAATAAGCATCACTTGTGGAGATGGTGCTTATTATTTTAAAGCCCTTTTTTACTACTACTACTACTTACTTAGATAAAAATAAATGGGAAATGAGCCAAAGAATTCAATCAAACCATTAAAACAAATGAAAAACAAAAGCCGCTCAAATCATACTAAATTAGTACTTGTCAGCAAAATGGTGTATTTGAACACCTGTGTTGATGCTAGACCAAAATATCGAATGGAATTAATTTTAAAACAATATCAATTTCCAAACAGAAAGAAAATTAGAATCCTATAAGTGTTCCAAAAAGCTTTTACAAAACAATTCGATACGCAATTTAGGCCGTTCCAATAATTGAAAAAGCGACTGACGACCTCTTGATTGTATCAAATAAAATAATGTTCGGGGTGAATGACTTCAAAATAATGTTACAAACAGAATCAAGAACAAACATAGGAACAATTTTAACATAAGGTTCATTTTTTTATTTCATTTCTGACTTAAGACCGATGGATAAAATTTATGAAAGATGATTCGGTTCAGAATTCGAGAGAAGAAGAATTATAATAGAGACGTATGGAAGACAACAGTACTGCTAGGAAAAAAATAAAATAAGGAAAAGTAGAAGAAGATGATTTCAAAGTATTTTGACAAGAAACGGACTTACATCCATACGATGTAAATAATACAAAAATACATTTCGATAAAGCTACATTCACGGGTATAAAAATTGGAAAAACAATCAACAAAGAAAGGAATTCAATTAATTCCAATAAAACAAGAAGCCCGTTGAAACTAAAGGCTGCAATAAATCGAGTCAACACGTCCGGTAACTTACTCAGCTGCACTGAGAATGAGTCACATTCATTAAGTTTCATTACCGAGATAAACAGCGACTAATATTGCTGAATAAAACACTCCTGCAGACAATCTGTTTGTTTGGGTGGATTTGTTGCTTCAAGGTTGTGTGCTGTCGAGTTTCTGAAATTCTAATTATCGTATTTTAGAAACTAGGAAGTATCTTATAGAATATATAAATGCCGTTTGCCCTGAAAAACTGTCTTCAGAATTCAAGATGTAAACGAAGCCGTCAACCAAGCATTCTGTACATCTGACTTAAGGGGACTACAGGAGCTAAACGTGAGTTTTATAATGCAAAAAAGTATATGATTCACTGCAATAAACAACACCAGAAAAATATATGATATTCTTCAGGATATATGCTAGAATGATAACGGTTTGAAAACATAATACATATAATTTTACTTTAAAAAAAAAATCATGAACTTATCTCTAAAAGTTTCTTTTAACGAGTAAAAACCATACTCAAATATAGGCGATCATTCTGATTTTTTGGCAAATAATTCTACAAGCAACATATTAGCATGATAGTGTTTTATTTTTTTAGTCCAAATGTCCAATCAATAGATTTTTTGTAAAACGCAAAAAAACACTCATTTCGCACTATTCGGACCGCAGTGACTGACGCAACAACCACTTTATAGTGCAAGCTGATTAGAACTTTATTCTAACAGTATTTCAAACGAAGTTTGAACCACCACAATTAGAGTTGCTAATTTAGCCCCTGTAGTCGCCTTAACGTAACCTTAGGCAAAATTATTGCTGGGAAACAACTTTTTTTGGGGTGAAAAATCACGTGTTTTATACCGTTTTATACATATAGTTACTATTTTAAATGTTACTTCAAACTGAACTGTATATGTTTCTCCCATTTATATAACTTTATGGACCCAAATAGCAATAAATCTAAGTACTAAGCACCAATCCCAGACGTACTTTCCCTCAGTCCAAATAAGGACTTAGACCTACTTTCATTCCAGTTTATATCGTTTACGCTTCTTTGATAGATTCTTATACGAGTAGTTAGGCGTAAACGATGCCAGATGTGAATTTGTGACTGGTCCTATGATACGCAACTTTCACGTAGAGCAAACACCTCATGAGCTTTGAGTGACAGGTCGCAGGATTATTGTGATAATATAGTTTTTCGAAAACTCCTTAGATATTAACAAAAGCTGGATTATTGGAAACAAAGTAAGATTTTCTATAAAATACGAGCTAATGTCAGTGACTTTTTTTCAATTATATATTATACTACGTGTTATGTTTGGCTAAACAAGAGACTATTTGGACACGTGAGAAAAAGAAAATTTTCTTCTTTATCGCCGGCCTCTGATCTTGGCTTTACATGCCGTCAAGAAATGTCTCTAAGGCATGCTGATTTCCTCACGACGTTTTCCATCACCGAGGCAAGTGATAATTGTACAATACGCACATGTATTCGAAAAATCAAGGGAGATTCAAAGGGGATTTTACTTCTTAAAATAGTTTTCACAATCTTCAGATATAACAAGGCTTTAGAAATTATCACTTCTTCGAGGCAGCGTTTCAGGTTGGGAAACGTTCTTAACTAATAAAGGCAGCTGCTGAAATATTTCATACTACAAGTGCTGAAGCAACTATAACGAAAGAGCGACAACCTCTTTTAAGGTCAAACCTAACCGAACAATTTTGCATGTTTTCATAACAGTAAAATAAAAATAAAAGGCCGGATAGAGATAGCGGTATTTTCCTCTCCAAGATTGCGTTATATGGGTAGTATTTATCCTACATCAAATCCATTTTTCCATAGGTTATTTTCGCAAAGACAGAAATCTCAATTAAATTCTTTTCTCTTTAACAGGGAGCTACCACCACACTGTTGGTCTCGGCTTGCTGGAAGGTCTTCGCAGCAAGTATGGCGACCTGGTTAGACTGGCGAAGGCTTCCAGGACAAGACCTGTGCTGTACGTCTTTGATCCTGAGATGATGAGAGAGGTAGGTTGCTACTCCTTGAAATATTCAGGAAGGATTTACAAACACACCACATAAATCAGCCTACAACGTTCCCACTTCTGGGAAACGAGCCTACCCTTTTGTGAAGGGAGGGCCATACTTCACAAAACTGGATTGGACAAAACGATGAACTAATAATAAAAAAAATATATAAAAAATAATAATATTAATAATTTTTTAGAAATCATCGGTGAAATATTGTGAATTTAAATTGTTGTAGAACTCTTATACATGTTAATTGACTATAAATAAATGTAATGGGCAACCCGTAATTGTAGGTTTAGATATAGGTACTGACTTATAAAACATCATAACCCCATCTGTCGGCTTTGCCGTAGTCGGTTAAAAATAAAACTATTTATGCAGGAGTATACAGTCTGCAATTATCCAGTATTAGAATAAATAAATTCTAATTAATTCCAAACACATGCATTCTGAGAGCGTTGTAGATCACAATTATGTTTATTGCACTTTTAATTTATTATACGCAGACTGACTCACCGAGTGCAGGCAAATTGCGCAGTATTGTTTTCTAGATTTTTTCATGCCAGCCAGAGCATACTGGTTAAAGTTTATTTCGAAAAAGTACGTTTAGCTCATTAGTAGTTTTCCGTCGCTCATGGTGTTTCTACAATAGTTAGTAAGTATTCTTTCACTTATAGAATTAGCTTTTACCCGTAGCATCGCCCGCGTGGGGCTAGGATTTTATCTCATGGGAAAATATTACTGGGATAAAATATCCTGTTCCAACGAGCGTGTGTGTCCGAAATTTTATCTTAATTCGTTCAGCCGATAAAGCGTGAAACAGTAATGAATTTATTCAACAAAAGCACTATTTTTAACTTGTTATTGTTGACAATGACATCTTAAAGACGTTGCTTTGTGCATAAATTCTATCACCATTTTAATTATCTAAAATTATATACTTGTATCATTTTAACTGGAGTAGCATAAAATACGGAGAGCAAAACATATTTTATTACACCTTTAATCAATTGATATGACTTATTATAAACTGGTCAAGTAGGTATACACATAAGTATAGTTCCTATATAAGTTGTACCTATATACAGACTACGCAGTTCAGGACACCATGATTCGATCGCGTGATATTTTTTTTCTCAACAACTTGTTTACATATTATGTAAATGTGCACGACAAAAAAGGGCATACCTAATATTTTTTTGGCATGGAAGATCCAGTGACAAGGTTATTAATAGAAGGTACCTAAAAGGATCTTTCTTCTTGTTAGTTACAAAACAAGCAGGCCTAGCCAAGTTACAAACGATTCGTATCGATTCTCTTTCTACAATCGTAAACGTTAAGTCACGTGGTCAAAACAAGCGAATATAAACTTTCGTAGACAAGTTTACATCGATCAAGATGATAGAATGAAATGTATTCGTTTCTACAATCGTGATCCCTACATCCCATATAAATCGTAGCCAACTTACAGTTTTGACTAAAGTTTAAAGTTTCCATTCGTTTGTTTTGACCACGTGACTTATCGTTGATAGATGTCATTCCCATACATTTGGTTAGTTTTCTATTAGCGTTAACGATTGTAGTTTGTCAACTTGGCTAAGCCTAAAGATTATTTATTTCAAATCGGCACGGCTCGTTGGGCGCAGGGGCTGAGCGATTGGCTGTTGCGCTGCGTGTCGCGGGTTCAATCCCGCGCACGGACCAAACATTTGTATGGCCCATTTGTATTGTATTATTCCGGGCCTGGCTGTTTGTGTATGACAGTTTTAACGCACCCATGATACAGGAGAAATTCCTGGTGAGGCAAAGTTTAAAAAAAATAAAAAAAACTGCTGCCAAGACATGTTAGCTCTTGATTAGTTGGCCGATTTTTATAAAAGCAACTTTACCTCCCTGAGAACCCAACACAATAAAAACAATCCTCTACAAAACCAAATTAATTTCTCTATAACGTAAGATATAAAAACTTTTTAGAACCAACTAGACTAATTAGTTTCACTCCGTCCGCGCGTGATTATAAAGTTGACAGATTTTTTGCTCTTTACATTTTGACCTCATTTCTAGACGTTTAGTGTCTACAATGCGTCTCATATCGTGGCATTTGTTTGAATAGCCTCAAGAATTTTATTTCCTGGGTCGTGTCTAAATAATCATGTTTTCAGGCTTATTAAGTAAATGCAGGTATGTAAAAATGTATTTACACGGACAATTTATTTGTCTAGGTGTTTCTCAGCGATTTGGCTACCTAACATTGTGCCTAAAAGTTGCAGTTTCTTTACCACATTGAACTGAAATATTTCAAATTAAATTAAATTTGAGAAATATGAAATTCAGGCATTACATCCACATGTTCAGTCATTCAAATTCAGTCATTGAATTATCACCTCTTAACACAACGCTTATTTTCAAACAATGTTGACAGAGTGTTTATTTAACAGGTAGACTCTAAGTTTATCATTTTCACAAGGATTGCCATACCATATCGTGTTATGAAGCCGAGAACGTAGGCATTAATTGTTACTGTAGTCTCAACTCCATAACAACCTTGCCTGTGGCTTAGGTATGAATTCCGCCTCGACTGCAATAACGAAGTTTCCCCACTTAAATCAAAATGTACTATATCTGTAATAAATATTGTTAGATAATCTAAAACACATCAAAAGCGGTTAGGTAGGTTCCGTCTACTCTCCGCATTACGCTTTCTACAATAACAAGTTAGAAAGTAAACAGAGACAGATCTCGTAATGTAACAATCGCACAAAATTTGGCAGATTTGAGGTCACTTGCCAAACGGTACATACTCACTTTCGAAACCGAGGAGGGACGTCACAAGCATATGACTTATTATACAAGTCAAAGGATCATGGGCAATTTTCTATTAAACCTGGGCGTTAGGTCTACTGCAGAATTGCCGGGGCTGCGGGACAATTCGAAAGAGATACCGTGGCCCCGGAGCACAAAGGGCGATGAAGGAACATGGATGAATTTTAGTCAGTAAAAGTCTGACACTCCCTCCTGCTCCGCCCAGAGCGCGAGGAGTCATTTGATGATTTCCCATCCGAAAAAAAAAAGAAAGTTCTACAGAATTGAAATATAATTATCTCAAATAGTAGCTTATAGAACTTCACTTCATACAAAAACTACAAGCTAAGCTTAGGAGCTCTTTTAAAAAAATCAGTATGCAATGATTGTACTATCGAGGACACTTCCGCCTGATCACCACTAAGCTAATTTTTGCTTGCACTTGCAACATAGAAACGCTCTCTAACCCCGTCCCGTTGACTTTGTATAGAAATAATGAATAAAAATATCGATCGGCTGAGCGTACTGATGACGCACGCCAAACGTGAGTTATTGTTATTTTGCGCGCCATAGTTAACGCTTTCCTAATAGGCTTAAACTTTAAGGGCGCCTCCGCATGATTTAAGCAAAAAAAAATTTAACTGATCAGGCGGAAAAGACCACGACTGTACCTATACTAGTTTTTTTTAAAAGAGCTCAGGAGCAGGTAGGTCCAGATATCGTTAATAAAAGGTTAATTTGCCAAATTTGTAACTACTCTAAACTGATAGGTGTACCCGTCCTTTTTCGATCTAAGTACGAACAAAAACCTCCATATAAATACGGCTCCCGTTCCATATACCTAAATACGGGCTATAAGTCAGTAGGTAACTGTATCATGAAGGCACGTTTCACCTACACGACCTTTTAAACCATCCATTGCATTGGTTCTACACGTTGGCCTTTTATACCTAAATCCATCTCCCAAATTGCGATTGGTCGAACTACTCGTAACCGCTTCTAAGTAAACATTTCTTTTAAAAGCTCAGCTCTCAAGATGTAGTAAAGTTTCAGAAACTAATACTTACTTACACTTAAACTAAGTAATACATCATTGGAAATACTTACTTAGTTAAGTTTCTGAAGCAAAAAACTTTAGCTTCGAAATAAAGAGATACTATTTCATCTATACTATCAATACTAATTACTAATATTATAAAGATAGAGAAGATATTGTATTTGATTATAAGTTTGTAATAAGCTAGTTTCCACCATCAATAAATTGCAAATCTATTTAGGCCGTCAGTTAGAGTATTGGAAAATAATGGACACGTATTTTTTGTTTTTGTAAATCAATGAATATTACACTTAAAGTAAAAGTACTTACGGGATGATATCCGTGATTTTGTTTTTGGTCGATGAGCTCCCGATATTTCGACGCTGTTGCAAGCATCATGATCGCGGGAATACTGAAGAGGTATGCGGGTGGGATGAAAATTATTTATTATGAGCAGACAAATCTGTCTACCCTCTTTCTTAGTCTTTTATTACGCGCACTACTGGAACTCGATTGTAACTCACGACAAAACGCACTCACAGTATCACTAGGTTTTTCTTGATCAATGAATATTGACAAAGATAGAACGCATCAAAACTCGGGAGTTGGGTCTCGTGACGTCAGAACGCACTAAAAATTATACCACGGCGTAACGTATTGAGGATTTTAAAAGCGTCGTATCTTCGTCAATTTTAATTTACGTAACAAAAGAAAAAATACGTGTACAATTATTTTTGGAAATCTATCTGACGGACTAATTATTCCAATAATTCTTTCAATGGGAGACGGGAGCTAAATTATTCCCCAGTGTCATAGAAATTATTTAAAACGTTTCCGTGGGATAATTTACGACCTTAAAGCGAGCGAAACCGTGGGAAAAAACTAGTAAATTATATGATGCACCTAAACTAGTTATTTACTCTAATATAACTACTTAGAAAAACAGTCATTATGAGGAAATTTTAAGTATGGATGCGGATGACTATAAGAGTGGGGGAAGACCAAAGAAACGATAGATGGATTGTGTATATCATGACATGGCTAAAAACAATGGGGTGACTACTGATATGATAACTAATACAAAAATTGTGGAAGAAGAAGTCACTACGCTCTGACTGACCCCGAATAAATTTAGATAAGGCCTAGACAATCATGACGGTTGCTTAGAAAAGCAAAAGACTCTTAATCAAAGTAACTGAACTCTTGGGTAATTCTAAATTCATCTTCTCAGTTTAAAAATTTTCTAAGATTTTGATTGAATTATACTAAGATTCATCCTAAGGGAAATTCATAGAACAACAAATGTTATAAGCGTGACATACACATCTTACCAGAAAGTCAGTACATACTTTTTCCATTATCACCGAACTATTAATACAAAACAGTAATATCTATGACGCACGCAAAGGTCACTACAATTATACAGGCTACGATACAGAAACGAATATTATCGACTGTCGTATGTAGGAAACGAAATTGTTATCGAAAATATTTCTACTAAAACACTTCCATGTCAAACATGAAAAATGTATGAACTTAATTGTTGTGACGTATTTTAGTTCGAGTTCATGGTAAACTATTAAACTACATTATAGAAAGGTAAAATTTGTTAGTTAGTTAATGTTTGTAATCTCCGGAACTAATGATCCAATTCTAAAAAATCTTTCACTGGCAGTAAGATGCATTATTCGTGGGTGCTATAGGCTAGAATTTATATTTATATCATGCATATTAGTCGAGCTATCACAATTTTTGCGGACGACGTCGCGAGCGAAGTGCTAGTGGGTAAATAAAAAACATGGAACAACTTCATGCTTGTATCCCCAAAGATTTTGCTCGTCACAGTATAAATAACTAAGTGCTATACATATTATTTAGACTTAAAGCCGACCTCATGAAAAGTTGGCGAACGATAAACGGAAAGAAATAAACAGCAATGTTTCTTGAATCGCAATCGGCAGCTGAATATGCAATAATACTCCAACTCCAATAATTAGGGGTCTAATAAAACTAAAAGCATTAATATGTTTAATGCTTTACTGCTCATCACAAAGACCATAAAATTTTGGACAAAAAAAAAAGAAAACCACTCATGTACTTTCTATGAAGATCATACACTAAGTGAATGTTACTGTTCTTCTTAGCGTGTCGATGGCAATTTTTTATTAAATATGTTTGGCCCAAAATTCAGCTACGCGAACTCCGCTCGCTGATGCAGTCATAAGATCGTCAAGTTTGCAGGTGTCATGCTACTGTTTAAAATGAAATTATAAATTATAAACAAAGATTATCATACTGTATTAGTTTAAAAGATCTTCGGACTTAATATTATGACTTCTTAACAATGAGAATTTACAAGTAACAGACAATCTGTTTAATTTCATTACTTACAGAGATATTATTGAACAAAGTGATTATGTTAAATGAGAGATAATGCCGTCATTAAAGATAAGCATACAATCTATTTTTAGAAATCTTTCAATAAACTCATTAATAGATACATAGGCAGGTTTAGTAACCTAATTATGAAATGATAGGTATTCCGTCGTGATATTGTGACTCATCCGTCTAGTCTTTGACGTTGAGTTTCCAGTCCGCTTTAGATATAAGATTTATTAAATTCTGAAGTGAAGCGCCAGCTGTGTCCTCTTACAGAAACCGAGGTTTCGTGAAGGTATTAAAAGGGATTACCTACCTATTGAAAGAGTTAAGCATGATTTTATACACATAGGTACCTATGATGACATTATATGGCATAGAATAGGTCCGGAACTGTGAAACATAGAAAGTAAGTAAATTCAGTAGGTACACTTCTTTTAAAGCTGAAGCTGACGCTCTAGCAAAACGCGAGGCCGAAAAATAAGTCTTTACAATCTTTTGTAGTTCACCCCAGGCCTTCTGCTTACCCCTCAAGAAATACAGGTTACGATAAATATCATGCACTAAGTATGCAAAAATGGAGAGATAAACAATCTCATTGTCTCTATTAATGAATGCAACGCGATACTCCGGATGAGGTGTTGGTGTTGTTATTTCCATTCCGGTAACGAATTACATGCGCCGCCCGTCTAGACATATCATCATCAGTCATCACGTAACACACTCTTGTAATTATGCTCTGATGACATGAACCACATTATTAGTGGTTACTAAACAAGTTAGCGAAATGACTAAAATTGCCTTGGAACTTGTCAATTATATACACTTCGAAATATGCGACACCTGTCCCCCGCGCGCCGCTTCTTGCATCGTCTTCTCACGCATTTGTAACAGTTTGTTCAATTACGGCGCTAGGCTTCGGCCAAAACTCGGTTTGGCCGAAGCTAGCCGAAGTCGACGCTTCGGTGGGTCACTAATCTTTGGATCATTTTTGTATCATTGGCCTGAGAGATATTTCTTAACGGCATGTAAAGCCAAGTCAGAGGCCCATGGGCGGCATAAAAACTCTGACACGGTTGGGTACCTAACCACACGATTAAAAAAATGAATTAGAAGATGAAAGAAACGACGAAACGAATGAGTGAAAATGGTTACACAGGGGGTGATAATGGCTATAATAGAAAATAGTAGAAGAAGAACAGGTAATTAGAGGGAAGATACACAATGGCGATATATTGCGAAGGGTGGAGCTAGCCGTGCCAGATGGGTATGTGGGTCGTCGTCGTTAGCCGCGGTTGCTGGTAGAACCGCGCGCGCGAACTAACTTGCTGCGCGAGGCACCGCTCACGGGCGCGCTCCGCACTCTCAACCTCATTGCTGAGGACTTGGACATATTCTGTTGCGCTTTGGGTGAATTTACAAGAACCTATAGAATTAGCTATGTCAAAAACAGTTGAACTATGTTTTTTTTCAATTTTAAGTGTGCTACAATATCGCATTGGAGGTAAGTCTGTAAGGATAAGGCCTGTAAGGATATTTGTATGTTTAGAGTAAATAAATAAAAAAATAAATAATAACATGCTGGGCCGACTCTAAATAGGTAAATTGTGAGGACGGTGAAAAATATTAAATGCTGAGTAGACGTAGTGAATTCTCTGATAAGCCATG
This sequence comes from Xestia rhomboidea, assembly GCA_963853795.1. Classification (NCBI taxonomy): domain Eukaryota; kingdom Metazoa; phylum Arthropoda; class Insecta; order Lepidoptera; family Noctuidae; genus Xestia; species Xestia rhomboidea. The sequence continues at coordinate 4,681,588 of OY970772.1, read as the reverse complement.
GAGGGAAAATCTGTCTTGACTAACTTTAGTAGTTAATCTTTATTTGTGCAACTTTTGTGCATTTTGCTGAATTTATGAAACAAGTTCAAACATAAGCCGCTTATGAGCATAACACGGCATTATAAACAAACTCCTTTTTATTATTAGGTTAGGTCAAGTATCATATCACTGTATAAATGTTTAAATTATGAAGCAGAGGCAGAAATAATGACATATTTTGGCAAATCTAAATATAGAAATGTCCATTACCGGTTTGTTGACGTTAGCAAAAAATCACACTCTCACACCGTGGTATCTATTCACAAATTTATTTTTACGACTTAATTATGCCTGTGCCCGATATTGTGGGTCGTATCCAAATGATAATGTAACCTCAATTGACTTGCAAATTGTATGCATAGTTAAGATTTTTGTGTTTATATTATTTTAAAGCAGATAGTGATTCACGTGACTTTAAACTTCTGTGATTTGCATTTAAACTTATATAAGACGTCTTAAGCTGCTGCCAAGCCTAGCCAGAACAGTTCAAAAAGTCAGTTATGCCAATTTTGTCCCAGGGACTGATCACCACAGGGCCTGTCCACAGCCTCACACATTAAGCTGCAAACACTTTGGGGACTGATTTTAAAAAAATATACTTTTATATTTGTGTATGTGTATGTTTTTATATATGTCTACATTTAATTATACATTTATAAGTAAAATTAATTAGTTCAGAGAAAAATAAATACTTTTCACAACAAAAACACTATCATCACGTATAGACACAAAAAAATCACAACAATGTTACGTAACGGTGTAACACGCGACCGTTTCACGCCGCGACCACGTGCGGTTATAAGTGTTGACTTATCTCGATTTATGTGTCATTGTTCCGTATGTAATGTTTGTGTTACCGTACACACAATCTGTGACACAATGGTCCCACTTCCCCCGGCCTTACAGATGTTCGCGAAACAATGTTACAGCAAGAATGTGGTTGGGAAGGCAGAATGCAAATGTTTGTAACAAATGTTTGCAACAATGCTCTGTATTCTTTAAAGTTGAACGTGCAAAACAAGAAAGAAAGAACAAGAAAGTCGACAAATGAGATTGATCCTAATCATAAACTGGAGCAGTCAAAACACTGAAGTACTGTAGGTTTAAACAGTTTGCATCAAGCTCTATAACCTCAGTGCCAATAATTGAGTATGTTAAGACTCTTTGCGCCTCATACATTTTCCACACCGACAATACCACCGACAGTTTTGACGACCCGAATGGCGCAGCGGTACTGAGGCTGCCTTACGTTCTTAGGGTCCCGGGTTCGAATCCCGGTAGGAGCAAATGTTTGTGTGATGAGCATGGACATTTCTTTCCGAGTCATGGATGTTTATGTATAATAAGTATGTATTTACAAACAAAAAGTATCTATGTAGTATATCAACTGTCTGGTGTCCACGACACAAGCCTCGTTGCTTAGTGTGGCACTAGATGGCGCTGTGTGCTATGTCCAGTGATATTTATTTATTAATTATTTAATATTAAATTGGACCTAAAGACGACTAGGTGCACAACTCTTTGCAATAACGATGACTATTGACCACGTACTGCATACATGTCTCAATTAATATAATTATAATTCTTTCCCAACCAATGTTTTTAATTACCGTGGACTACACAATGACCCACCTCGCCTGAAACAATAGAATCGTAGGTGCGTTATTTATCCGACTGCATATTTGATGGCTTCCTGTATCAAGATATACTAAGGTTTTATGTAATAATAAGTTCCGAGTCATGGATGTTTATACGTATAATAAGTATGTATTTACAAAAAAAAAGTATCTATGTAGTATATCAACTATCTGGTGTCCACGACACAAGCCTCGTTGCTTAGTGTGGCACTAGATGGCGCTGTGTTTAATGTCCAGCGATATTTTTTTATTTTTTATTATGACTAGCTGTTGCCCGCAACCTTTGTTCGCGTGTAATTATTATAAAAATATTACTTCTCTATTTGAATTGGATTTTGTTAACAATTTTAAGGGTTATCATTTTTTTTCACGGAACTCTAATTCTTTTTCTATAATAATAGTAGCCTGTGTTAGTCCCTATTACAACAGCTATATGCCAGTCAAGTCCCGTCCAAATCGGTCTAGCCATTTCGGAGATTAGCCGGAACAATCAGACAGATAGACGGACAGACAGAAAGAAAAAAAATTTTGTTAGAATTACTTTCATAAAATATGCATTTAGTAAAAACCAGTTATTTTGAAATTTAAACAGACACTTCAATTTGATTCATTTGTAAAATTAATTGAGACAGAGAGAAAGGGTTCCAACTTCCTCCCTACCTACAGCTTTGGTAAAGCAATCCCAGAAATCTACAGATTGAAAATCATCATAAGGATTCCCTTAGGAGTAGCAAGGGTTCACCGTAACTATGCTATTTTATATCCTGGCTCGAAGGACCATTTGCACGCTCCGATTGCTTCGTTACATAAAATGGAGCCCGTAGATGGGATTGAAGTTACATTATGTAAGTGGGTAGGCACCGCATTCTGAGTGTGTACAACATCGTTATTGACTTTAAATAATTATTTTATGTGTTAAGTTAGGGGACGGTTATGAGGTGGCTGCCGTCAGTTGCAATAGACAGTCTTCAATGTTTTTTTTTTATTATGTCATCCCCTCGTATCTAATTGTACTATGTATTTAATTAAGCTAGTTTTTGTGTTTTTATACCAATTTGGTTATTTTATAGTTGTTATATCCACACACACACACACACACACTCTCTCACACACCACACACACACTCACACAACCACAAATACTACACATACCCTGAACTTGCTACAATAATTTTGCAACATTCTTGAACCTAATTTTATTCTTTTCATTTTTTAATTATGCCTCAACATTGTAAATTGTAACCCATGGGAAGTTGCGAGGTAACCCCAACACAAGTATCCTTGTAACTTAAAGGGGCTGCCTCAATGTTGTGCTGTAGAACAATTGTATGAGAAACAATATTTTTTTTAGATTACTTTTATGTAATTTTACTGACCCAATTAAATTTTACTATGTAAAACACAGGTTTGAATAAACCTAGATAGGGCAGATCGCTACCAAACATTTGAATTCAACATTATCATAACTTGAAACTGTTAATTATAATTTTAGTTAAAGTTTACTTATAAACCCTTGGAGTGTCTCGGTGAGAGTGACCAGTGGGTTATAAAAAATCCACACAAAGTGAAAACCTTCTCGGTACAAATGCATGGAACAGTTGAGTTGCTTTTTTTTCAACTGTCGATCAATGTCTTTGACACGTAAACTTTGAGCATGGTTTAGGTACATGATAGGTCCAAACTGTTTCTATGCCATTTTTTGTGTGACGCCAGTTAACGCGCTCCACGCGTTAAACACGCAGATCCTGACTATGGCAGTCACTCAACTTTGTAGGGGCTAGAGCATAAAGTAACTCCTCAAAGTAAAATACCATTAAAGTGACGTCATTTGCCAGTCAGTATTATCCGCTCCATTGGCACGTCCACTGCAGACATTGTGGGACAATGAGTGGGTGCGATAAAATGTATACCAGGAAGGAGCCATTACGGATTTAATGTCTTTAAATATTGTCATGACTCCACCTATAAGGAGGGCGCCATTTTCCGACACCAGAAATAATAATATAATACGCCGTGTACTTAGTAATGATTTCGAATTTTCAATTAGTTTTTTTGTATAAAACATGTCAGTTTTCATTTACGGATAAAATATGTTAGAAAAAAACAGCACCTAGACAAAGATTTTAAAGACCGTGTTGGTTGAGTTTACTCACCATCATCATCCTCAGCCCGACTGCATCCCTGCTAGGTATAGGCCTCTCTTTGCTTGTTTCAAGCTCCACGATCTTGTGCCCGACTCATCCAGGATATTCCTGCGATGGCAACAATGTCGTCGCCTATTTGCTTGTTGTTCGTTTAATACATTGTTAAGTTTATTTACAAAACATGTTTTACTAGAACTTCCCTCTTCAAAAAACATATTATTATGACATGTATTCCTAATCCACCTGAAAAACTCAAAAGACAGTTTGATGGCCAGTACCGTTCAGTAAAGCCGCTAAATTATTAGAAAAGTTATCAGCACGTGTTTGTATTGTTACAGGTATATGAAAGTTACTCAACCGAACCGCCTCGCTTCGAAAAATCCCCGCTGTATCAACATAGGAAGGGAGTAGGCCACTGTCCGGTGCACGGGTATGTTTACAATGCCTTTTCAATGTTCATTCTGTACAGACTAGCTTGGAGCGGTTTGACCTTGCGAAAAATATTCAGGAATATTCAGCCAGTGTGAACTTTCAGACTGCGGTTTAATTATGTTTCTATTTGCATAATTATGTTTATAGTTAACTTATGAGTCATTAATGGTTGTGTTTGTGGGCAGGAAAATCAAGGAATCAATTTAAAAAACCAACAAAATCCAATATAAAAACTTAACGGATCAAAATTGATATGCAAACTTTCGTAAAGTCACGTTTATTTTGTGTTGTTGGAAATTAAATTAAACATGTCCGACAAATCTAAACACATGACGCGTTGCACAAAAAAAAGACAAAATATTTATTTACCCATAATAACAATTGTACCTGAGTACAATGACACAATTTTTTAGCGTATCAGACATGCATTTTGTATGATCAGACATCGTGAGAACCACTCTAATCAAACGTGTCTCCTATCGACAAATGTAATACTTATTTATCAGCGGTTTTATTGTTCTAAGTGTCCATTTACTTATCGCTAGATTAGAGGTGCTAATACTACCGAATTGTTTTCGATAAGCTGATATCAAGGATGTACCTATGTTTTTGACAATAAATCGATAAAAATTAATTGTCATGATCTGAAAACATGAACAATTAGTATCTCTTTTGCTTAGTATCTGAAGACCTACGACTGAAACTTAAGTACAATGGCTTTTTTCGTGTAATTAGAACCTAACCTGGGGTCAGAGTTTTTATGCCACTCATGGGCTTCTGACTTGGCTTTACAATCCGTCGAGAAATATCTCTCAGGCATGTTGGTTTGATTTCCTCACGATGATTTTCTTCACCGAAGATAGTGATAATTATACAATACACACATTAATCCGAAAAATCAGAGGTTTGGTACGAACTCGTGCGGAACCTATGACTTGGCAGTCCGACGGTCACAACCCTAGGCTATCACTGCTTTAACAACGGGGTTTGAGAGAAACATTTCGCTAGCCAATTCCATAGGTGCATTTTAGGTTTACCATGAAAGAAAGAAAGAAAGAATAGTACATTATGATTTAAATGCGGTAATTTGAAAATTACAGCCGAGGCGATATTACTAGCCCGAGCCGTAGGCGAGGGCGATAAAAAAGCAGAGGCTGTAATTATCAAAGCGCACGTTTGTCATACGACGTTTTATAACATATTTGCGACGAAATAAATAAAACAAATAAAAACAATACAGCGAAAAGAAAAAGCGCGCGGAATAATTTTTACTTGTTCACAAATTAGCGAGGCGCGCGCATCAGTGCTTTTTTTTAAGGCAGAGACACAAAAAACAGCCAGTATTACTAATAAAGTAAATTAATATGTTTGTGTTTTTGTCACAGATAAATGGTTGTAATTTATTGTCAAAATTAATTAAATTAAAGAATTAAATGTTTATTTATTATTTCATCTCCCAAAGTTAATTTTATTCATAAAATGTTGACCACTTTTCTGACATAAAAACTCATTGCTAAGATTTAAAAAAGTATAAACCGTGCATTTTACTTTACAGCACAAGTACGTAATGAGATACATTACGATATTGAAATTGGTGAAATAAGAGACCCTTAACGAGCAAAAGAGCAGCGGTGGCCCAGTGGTAGCGGCCCCGACTTACGAACAGTAAGTCGTGGGTTCGAACCCAGGCAGGCGCATTACTTTGTGTAATTTACTTCATCACCGCTGCTCTCAAAACGGTGAAGGAAAACACCGTGAGGAAACCGGCATGTCCTAGAACCAAAAATTCGAAGACATGTGACATCTACCAATCCGCACTGGGCCCGCGTGGTGGATTATAGCCCATTCCCTCTCATAGAGAGGAGGCCTGTGTCCCAGCAGTGGGAACATTAATAGGCTGATGATGATAACGAGCAAATGTGTTATAAAAAGTATTTATTAATCTCACACAGGACATAATAGAAACAAAAAGATAGAATTAGGTATGACAAAATTATTTAAAGAAGTAAACATGAGAAACATAAAAAAACAACAAAAATTTATTGGTCCTGTGCAAGGTCAAAAGGCTCCTATCTCAGTAAGGTGCTGTGACAATTAAAAAAAAAGTCACAGCGCTGGTATTCTGATACGGCCCAAAGTGATGTCACGGTCAGTTATACGAATATAACTTTATAAGACAAAATATTACTATTAAATATATATAAATATTTAATGTGTACTAAATACAGGTTGAAGAATAAAAAAAAACAATTTTATCTGCACCCAACGTCCGTCGCCATGTTCGTTATCACTTCACTTTTGGTCTGGCCATCTGGTAGTATCTTAAAACCTATTGGCTAATTTTAGATTTTAGCCATGCAAATGTACAAGAATGAGTCTTATTTACAATCGTTTTCTTTACAGTGACGAACCCAAAGCGATATGGGCTGCAATCCGAGCGCTCCTGCAAGATGGATCCCTTCTCAGGTGCTACGACGAGGCTTTTGATGGTATCGCGGCTGACCTCACCAGAAGGTGAGTTATTATAAAGTTCTCGATGTTTCTTCTTTCTTCTCCGTTTCGCTGGCACGTCAGCACTGCATGTCTTCGGGCGGGTATTAGGTGGAACATAGTTTGTGTCACAGTGCCAAATCCATACCCTCCTGCCGCTGATTTAAAAAAAAAACAATAGTTTGACATCACCAGTATGAAGCCATGTGCGCGCTGTCCTTGGATATTTTACACCTATTACAGAACTCCATATAAAGTCAGCGACAAAAGTTGATTAATATTTCAAAAGCTATTATAATAAAAAAAATATGAGTTCGCTGACCATGCTACACACAAGCAAATATGCATGACGGCTTGTCTAGAAGATAATCAAAATGACCTTGATCTTAGGCACACAAACAACAAAAACAGGCAATTATATAAATCACATGATCTGCCTCAAACATTTCGAACAAGAGATAAAAAAAACGACTTCAAAACGGTAAATATACAAAGAAAACAAAATATATGTCATTCCTAGTTCATTGATCGCTTGATGAAAAGTTTATACACTTTTTGTTAAAACACTTCATATTTTATTAGTCACCGCAGATGAATGAACTGAGCAAATAAATGCATGACCTAGACTGAGACAAAACAGGACAATCATAAGGTGAAAAATAGTAAACAGATTCATTAATGTTGATAAGTAGGTAATTATTTATTCACGTGTGCGTTTTTTAATAGAGAATTGGCATCCATAAATATGGCAGTTCAATTCTCTATATTTCTATAAATATGTCAGTTTGAGTTGGTGATTCACCGTTCATAAAACTGATACAGACAAAGTGGGGACTGTCTGCGGATATAGATCCACCGTGAAACGGTCGTGGATCGCGGACTCTCTGAGGGCACCAATTTGTCCTCATCGGTTAGACTGGACTTTTATTTTTGAGCTCAAAACCACAAACTATCAATCATTCGACATCATCTTGATCGATACGAATTGTGCGCCCTATAAATAAAAACTGCTAATTTTTAGAGCATACCATTAGAATAGTGTGAATTCGTATCATCATAATCGTTTATTCAAACAAATTACTGCCTGCTTTGTAAATTATTTTGCTTGGTTCCGTGTCAAAGTACAGCCTTTACAATGAAAACATAGTCACAACTTTTACTGACATCTCAGCCGACTGGTGTGCCTAAGCCTCCGGTTAAAATGTTGTCTTTTACATAAATGAACATGATTTTCATCTAAAACCATTTTTTTTCGGATGGGAAATCATCAAATGACTCCTCCCGCTCTGGGCGGAGCAGGAGGGAGTGTCAGACTTTTACTGACTAAAACCCATCCATGTTCCTTCATCGCCCTTTGTGTTCCGGGGCCACGGTATCTCTTTCGAATAGTCCCGCAGCCGCGGCAGGCTTCGGCCCTTGCGGGCCCCTTCCCTATTGCTGACTCTCATTGAGGCGCGCGTGGAACACGAACGCGCCGTCGACACGGCCTGTCGTCATGAGACGTACGGACGGCGAGCTAGCCCATAGCTCCCCGTCCACAGGCCGGCGCCTAAGGTGGCCGGAAGCCACCACGTGGCCGCGTGGCGTTCATCGAAAACCTAATATCTAAAGTCCTGGGATTTATTAACAGTATTTTGACAGCCACGTTGGTCACGTGGTCGCAAGCGCGACTGCTGAGTATGAAATCTTGGATTTGATTCTCGGATCGGGCAAATTGTTATTGGGTTTTACCATCAGGAATTTCCAAGGAGCAGCTACAGAGTCTGTATTTGTGTCCAATTGATGGCAATAGGCTCTGACTGAATATAAGTGGGTGTACTATAAGGTATACCTCTGCCATACCCTACGGGGATTACAGGCGTGATGTTAAATGTAATTAATAACAGTGCAGAGCAGCGGTGGCCTAGTGGTGGCGGAACCGACTTACGAACAGTAAGTCGTGGGTTCGAACCCAAATAGGCGCATTACTTTGTGTAATTTATTTCATCACCACTGCTCTCAAAACGGTGAAGGAAAACATCTTGAGGAAACCGGCATATCCTAGAACCAAAAAATTCGAAGACATGTGACATCTACCAATCCGCACTGGACCCGCGTGGTGGATTATAGCCCATTCCCTCTCATAGAGAGGCGGCCGGTGTCACAGCAGTGGGAACATTAATAGGCTGATGATGATGATGATGAATAACAGTGCACGCCCGATAGAACCTGTCAGATATTTCCGGCTGTTGTGGTCTATCCAACCTCACATCTTTTATTTTACGATCTGTCATCTTTTCGCATAGACAGGGAGACCTTCGCCACGCAGAGAACGCTTTGAACGATGAGTTGGAGACAGAGATCTACCGCTGGGCCATCGAGACTATCGGCATGATGATCTTCGGCATCCGGCTGGGCTGCCTCGACGGGCCTGTGCATATACCTACCGCTGATAACCAGTAAGTTGCTCACATTATAATCATCATCATCTGCCAAGCCTTTTCCCAATTATGTGGGGGTCGGCTTCTAGTCTAACCGAATGCAGCTGAACTCCAGGATTTTACATCGAGCGACTGCCTTTCTGACCTGAACAAGCCAGTTACAGGGTAAGACCTTTGGTAAGACTGATTGTCAGTTGGTAAGAATTTCAGGCTCCGGACAACCCGTACCGATTGTTAAATATCTATACAAACAACATTTGGGACGTGGGCTTAACGTGCTTTCCGAAGCACGGAGGAAACTCGGTATATCAAGAACCGTCACACATCCACAGAACAACCTTGGCAAGCTCTGCTTAACCTTAAAGATAGACCTGCCGGGCTATTTACGTATCTTTCTGATATCCAGTGACTATCAAGCTTCGGTTGTACACCGATCTTTGATGACAACCGTGAATGTCATAATATTGGTATTACGTATCACACTGAGTGGATATTACTTTACGGTGACTAACAGGGTCATACATAATACGAAACTAACCTTTTGACAGTTAATTGATGGACACTGTGCCCAGTTACTATCATTTCGAGCTGTCAACAGAGATACGTAATAGCCCTACTGTGCGTTTATTATTTAAGCACTAACCCAGGTAAAGCCCAATACTACCCCACTTCACTATGTTCATAAAACAATCTCACTCATATCTTTCTTCCACAGAAAACCAGAAAAGACCTCACTCGACGATGAGATCCACGACCTCTGTTCCCTCTCCAAGCGGTCTCTGGAGGAGCTGACTCCGGCAGAACGTCTGGTGCGAGTCAGTCGCGACATCGCTGACGGAAGCTACCTGGTCCGGAGTGAGGGGACTCTCACCCCTCAAAGTTCTACCTTCAACAGTGCTCTCAAAGCTTTTGACAGACATTTTACGTAAGTGTTTTAAGGATTTTTTATATCTTTTGTTTTCAAAAAGTTGTTGCGTGTTTGATTTTTGTGAAATGCATTTTCATTGAGGATATTTTTCCATTGCGGAATGAAATGCGATCTTGCCGTAATTATACTTGGTGTAGGTATAGGACATCGACGCGCAATCGGTTACCATGAACTCAGCACATCATTCTCAGCCCACCAGTGGTTTTAAATACCTTAGGTTCTGAGAATTACCTTTCATTTTAGATTTTTCTTGAAATTAATAAGGGGAGAATTAATTCATTTAGTCTTAACGTTATTAAAAACTCTGCAAAGAAACATTTTACATGCAGACTACAAGCAGACGCTGGGCAGCCTTTCGTACTGATAAAGTCTTTGGTGATCAGAGTAACACACAACTCCGAAAACTCCTGGGCCAATGAAATAAAACGTTATGAAACACAAGTATTTACCTACAGAAGCCGGTTTATTTGTAAGAACATTTCTATAGCAACATATTGTTACGAGCTGGGTATGGAATAAATTGAAACAGTACCAGTTAACCCTCTATTGCATGAATTATTAAATTAAAAAGAAAAAAAATATTTTTATGTTTTAATGTGTTATAATAGGGCTTGTAAGACAAAATATAAAGTGAAAAAAAAAAATAAGTATCTTATTTTAGAAAAAAAAAACAGAAGCCAAAATAGGCTTCCCATGCAATAACGTCTGTGTATGAGACTGCCATTTTTGGCTTGAAATTCTCTAAAACAGTTTCTTTTCTCATTCAAGCAAAGAAACACGTCACATTTCTCACATTTTATATGAGAACGCAAAGAACAATCATTCTGACATAATTGACGATTCTTTTGGTGTATCGGGAAATGGTCAATTTTGTCTGTACGTACTGAATTTAGAGGTAGGTCTTGCACTTTTGCTCGGGTTTTCCGTGCCCCTTTTCGAGGTGCGAAAGATTCATTTATACTGGTAGGAGTACCCGTTCTAGATGACGTAGGAGTATTTCCTCTTGACAAGGTAGGTGTACCGGGATTACTGATACTAGGACGGCCTCTTTTTCTTGAGATGCTTTTGCCAGCCTTGCAATAATGTTCAGAAATGGCTAGCTTGAAGTCAAATAGTGACATGTATTGGTCAGTCTTGCGTCGCCACAGTAACCAAGCATTAACTGCACACATATCAACCAAGTGGAAAAATATTTTTTATACCACTGACGAGATCTCATTTTGATCCTATACAGACCTAACAAAGAGTCAAGCAAATCAACGCCTCCCATGTGTCGGTTATACACATCAACGCATTGTGGCGATGTTATGTCCTTGTACTGTTTATCTTTTCTGAAATATCTAGTCTTAGTAGAAGTCGGTTCACTACCAACAAACGCAGACAGTAAATTGACCACTTTATTGTCATACCATGATACCAGGCTTAGTTTTACGTCATCGACGATGGCGATTTTCTCAACCATAGTACCACGACCTATTTTCTTCAGGTCCTTTTCTGTAGGCATATCAGCGTTAGGTACTCTGTTCATCCTAATGGGGAACCATTATGGCAGCAATCCATTTTTATACAGGTAAACTTGCAATTTTATACTATTGAACCAGTTATCGAAAAAACTCTGAATGCATGCGAAGCCATTTTAGGCGCAAACATATTCATCGTAAATGCATGCGAAGCCAAAATTGGCTCCTGTAGAAAATATTGAAAATGAAGTATAAGGAGCAAATATTTTGAATAAGCTGTGATAGGGGTCAAAAACAGAGGTTTTGCAGAACATTATTTACATTTTTTAACATCAATTTTCTTACCTTTTCTATTTAATTTCCACCAACAAAGCTGCAATAAATTTCACTAAGAACGACGTCGCGTACGCACCGGAGAAAAGTGAGGTTAAAATGACACATGACGTTGGCCATATATAATAAAAATTACGTTTCGGTTCAGTTTGAATTCCTTAATATTACTACATTGACATTTTATAATTTTGTTTAAAATTAGGGTAGAAATAAATTACTAAAGTTGAGCAGCCAAAATTGGCTTTGTATGCAATAGAGGGTTAAACGACAATAATATCTTTATTAATCACAAATACACTACTGATCACTGTTCACTTAGATATCGCTCTTCTAGTTCACTTCGATTCGCTTCTTTGTATCGCCTAAATCAGACTACCTGCTCTCGTTTTTTTGTTTTTTTACTCGCATTTCAACTCTGCAAATACCTACTGCTCAACCAGACTAACCGGTGGTGACCTTAAATGAATTTAAACTCGACGATCCTTCGAGAAAGTTCCACAGCATTCTGGAACTTCTTCATAGTTCCATAGTGGAACATTCTAGGATTATTCTCGAATCTTCTAGAAGATAGTTCCATAGTGGAACAATCTAGGCTGTACTCGTAAAGCATGTCAACGTAATATTTTTTACGTAGTTTATTGTCCTTTGTGTGCAATGTTAAGTACCCAATATTTAGTCAGTATCAGCAGTCAGTATCGTGAATCGTGATCACATTCACTAGACAGACACACTTGCCACGGTCAAGGAATTAGCATACACGTGCCATCTTGTGTATTTCGGCAACCTTGGTATTGTGAGCAGTGACTAATCGCCATCTACATATTTTAAACATAATGCAGTCTGGTTTTGAGTTATGCAGTTAATACATCAAATTCTTCTTGGGATAACGACGGTATGGTGCGTCAACTTGCTAAGGAAAATTCTTCAAACCCGCTTGGGAGTTTGTTGCGGCACTTCTTCCTCCAGCTTAGACGCTATGACGTAGTGAAGGGCTAATGTTTGGACTTTTTGAGGAACAGTCTTCTATGTAATTTTCACGTTCAAAAAGTACCGCTTCGTAACGTATTAGGAAAAGGAGAGCTAGCCAATTTGCTCATGGGCTCAGCGGTCTTTGTCCCCGTAGAACTTTGGGCTGGAGGCGCTAGGCGTAATCAACATCTAAAATATTTTGAGACAGTTTCGCAGAAAATAACATCTTTCCTAAATACACTTAAAACTTCAAAAACAAGTCCTTATAACACGGTAAAAAGTCCTGTGCCGCGGTTTTATTATACTTGCCGTACCGTAAATAAACGTACCAATTCAGATTAAGATTTAAATGCAAATTATATAAAATATACCGTTATGATAAGCTCAACAAAAACCAGATGTTTTTGAAGCGACGCCGTAATGAAATTAGCATACAGTACTTACCGTATTTTTACTTTAAGTACCCAGAAGAAGGTCATAGGAAGATATTTAGGATAAAACATAACCGAAATGAGACTATTATACGGAGCGGACAAAGACTGAATTTTCTTGTTGAACATTATTAAAAACATAATAAAGCCAAATGAGCTTGCTGAAACTTAGACCTACTGGTGTTCCGTGTTAATCCAAAAATTTCTAAGTATGATGATACAATATTAAATTATTCTTTTTAAATAAATTTTTAGGGTTCCGTACCCAACAAACAGGACCCTATAATTACTGAGACTCCACTGTCTGTCTGTCTGTCTGTCACCAGGCAGTATCTCATAAACCGTTATAGCCAGACAGTTAAAATTTTCACAGTTGATGTTCTGTTTCTGTTGCCGCTATAACAACAAATACCTACTTACTAAAAACAGAATAAAATATATATTTAAGTGGGGCTCCAATACAACAAACTTTATTTTTTGATAATGGTACGGAACCCTTCGTGCGCGAGTCCGACTCGCACTTGTCCGGTTTTTTTTTATTCCATGTCGCTAAAAACTAGATTAAGGCTTGCAGAATATATAGCTAACCGACTTCCCGCAAATATAAGATATAATGGAACCCATTGCTATGGATTTCTTCAAAGTAAAGCCCGATTCCATATTTACTACTTTATAGATGTTGACAAACACACTTATAAGTACTCAGAACATTAAAACTCCCAGTCTAGCTAGGTAGCTTATACCCAAATTGGCTGGCTCTTAAGCTATTGTCCTATAGTTTGTGTATAGAATACAAATATTGCTTCAACATACTTACTTCTTTGTGTATGATCAGGAAATCATCTTAAATCGTAAGAACTTAAGAGGCTGACAACACCTAGTTGATGTTATTTAAGCAGTTTTTTAGGAAAAACTATTTGTTCTAACACATCAAAAAAAATGTTAAAATTCATCATATTTCAAAGACCGTGGACGGACTTTATACATAAATGGACGAAATCGGCTCGATAGAAAATAATTGCAAAGAGTGGTCTAAAAAATCATCATTAAACGGTTCTATGTCTTTATTTTTTTGACGTATGGGTCTGCAACTAAAAACATGAAGTCAAGATATTCATACCTAAACCGCTAACGAGTTATTTCACAAATAATCCACACTTTTTTTTTCAATATTTATCTCTCGTTTACTCCGATACAAATATACAGTGTGCGCGCATTTTGGTGTTGATCTAAGCAGGTTTAAGTTGGTATTCATGTCAATGAAGCATTAACATCGCAGGATAAAAAAATGCAAGCTTAATAAATTAGTATTAAAACCGGCTTACAAATAGTAAATGGTGTTTACTAACATCGGTTACTTGAACAATAAAATTATTAATCCTGTCTGAAATGGTAAACAAATGCCAAGGACGTTTATTTATAAAATAACCAGATAAGTTAAGTAAACTATGACGATGTCAATTAAATACAGAGTTGAAATGATTTGATAACAGTTTAACTACTTAAATGCATCTTACTTTAAACTGTATTAGGTGAAGAAGCGGTCACCTATACAATTTATGGCGATAATCAGAAGCTACTATTTTTATTAATAGCAAGACCTTATTGTCCCACTGCTGGGTATAAGTCTCCCTGCATTACTTCCAACGGTCACGATTCTGTGCTACTTCATTCCAATTCTCAAGGAAGACATCCAAGTTCGTCCCGCCATCTCCTTCGTAGCCAGCTCCTATATCACCAACTAACGTTAAGGTGGCGGTAATCAAATTTTACTCAACATACAACCTGACACTGACCTGGAAATTGCAAAAAACGTAAGAAAATTTGAATTTCGCGGGCTCCCCTGGAGCATCCACCTTAAGGGGATAGTGACTCTTTTCTCTCTCTTTTACGATTCATGAAAAAAAAACACAGCTTTACTCTGTGTTATAGAGAGAATACTTTTCATACTAAATACATAGGGCATTTAGTATGAAAAGTATTCTCTCTATTCTACACATAATATAACATTAGACGTAGGCGTACACCCACATTTTGTCAATTAGCTTTCCAGTCCCAAATCACACAGGTGAGATAATCCACTCCGATCCAGCCTGTCTCCTTGCTGTCCTCTCCTAGCGACGCCCTAAGCCGAGGCCCGTACCCCGCAGGGGGTGCCCTTAGCGTGTAGTCGTTTAGTTTGTAAGTTTTTTTTGCCCTGGCTGGAGGCCTTACACTTAAGACATCCACAGGATTGTCCGGTTAAGCAGACGACAACCTCTCAGGTTGAACTGCGAGATGCCATTTCGAAAAAAAAAAAAAACTGGTGAGATAATCTTTTGTAAGTGTAGGTACCTCGTATTTACAATATATTTATTTATGCCATACTCATGTACATCTTCTTTGCAGTCTCACAGAACATTTCCTGCAAAAAGCACTGGACTCCCTGAATTCCGGTGAGCTGAAGCCTGAACAAGCGCTGCTGGACAAACTGAGGCCGCTGCAGAGGCGGATCCTACCTCTCGCTGCCGACATGCTACTGGCTGGAGTTCATCCTGTAAGTTATTTTTCTTTTTTTTCTGATCTCGGATTACAATGATTCCATGTTTTTTTTTTGTCGTTTTCGGAATGCCTACATAGTCATTGAATTCGTTATTGCTGCAGCTGTATCTTACTTACTGATTGGTCCATGGGTTTTTTTCTTTTCATCATAATTTTATGATTATAAGGAAACTCATGTGCAAGAATTATGCATTAATATCGAAAGCACGACAATTCTTCACGATCTAGCAAGAAAAAGTAATTAAACATCGTGTAATGCATTCTCCAAGATATACCATTAGGTAAATTATCCTTGCACATCATTTGGTACCTAGATGAGAGGGGAAAAAAACTGTACCTAGTATTCACAACATACCTAAATCCTTAGTTAGAATTCCTCCGGTCTTGTCTTCCATTATCAAACCATTCAATAGCTCATCTTCTCCGTCCCTTTGTGCCTATGGGTCTTATTTTGTTCTGTCTCCTGCTGATATGGAGGGAAGTGGAAATTATGGTTTTCCTACTCCTTCGCTACCTAATAGGCTAGTTTCCATCATCAATAAATTGCAAATCTATTTAGTCCGTCAGTTAGAGTTTTGGAAAATAATGGACACGTATTTTTTGTTTTTGTAAATCAATGAATATTGACAAAGATAAAACGCATCAAAACTCGGGAGTGGGGGCTCGTGACGTCACAACGCACTAAAAATTATAGCACGGCGCGGCGTGACGTATTGAGAATTTTAAAAGCGCCGTATCTTCGTAAATTTTGGTCTACGTAACAAAAGAAAAAATACGTGTCAAATATTTTTTGATAATCTAACTGAAGGACTAATTGGATTTTTTCAGGACACAAGCCTATTTAGTTGATAAAAGACAGTTAAATTGTTTCTCTGGGACTGCGTCGAGCTTCATTGTCTCGGCGCTTATCTAGTGGTCGCCACTGTTAATTCTGGCTTTCAGGAGTTACAGTGGTTTGGGAATAGTGTGGCGGGGTTGTCCCAAATAAAAAGAAATAAAAGTGATCGTCTCCCACAGCTCGCCCAAACAGCCATCAACATGTTCTACCAGCTGTCCCTCCACGCGGCGCGGCAGCAGCGCGCGCACGACGAGGTGCGCTGGGCCGCCGCCGCGCGCCAGGCCGGCGCCGCCCGCGCCGACCTGCGCTACGTGCCCGCCTGCGCCAGGGAAGCTATGCGCCTGCATCCGGCCACTGGGGGAGTGGTCAGGCGGAATAGAGAGGATATCGTTGTTGGAGGTTATGAAGTTCCTGCTGGGGTGAGTGATATCTCATTTTTTTATTTTGTGGTAGCTTTATGGAATCATTCCCCCTGCGTCGATTCCCTTAGCGTCGACTCGTGAAACAAATGAGATCTGTTTTAAAAAGTTTACGCTTGACCACGAGGTTGGAAAAGTACACTTAAAACAAAAAGTGAAACGCTTTTATTTGCAAATAAAATTGTATTTATTTTACACAAATTATAAATTTACTATTCTAATAGAGACAACAAGGCTATTCTAAATTAATTTATCTTATGAATACCTAATATGTATTGACTAAAATCGTCCTTTTGGCGACCGAAAGTACTAGGCTTGCATTCATTCAAGGGAGTCTACTATACATAATTGAAATAAAGGTTGAACTAATTATTGAAATACCATGTTCAATTTGTGCAAGCTTAGAACTTCTTATCTGTTTACTGCACAGATCTTGTCGTGAGCGGAAAAAAAAATGTCTTTAAAACTCATTAAGTCCCTTAAGAAATAGTAAATGAATTTACTTCAGGTGTTGGTCATTTACCTACATTCATTTCTAGATATAACAAAATAAAGTGATTGTAACACGAATTAGATAAAATGAAATCATATAAAATTAACAGTATTTAGATTTTCGACTCAGTAGACTTTCTGATTGGTATATTTTAATTGCAATGAGACATAAAAATATAATTTTATTTCAGAAAACCAAATGGCGTTTTTTTTTTTGTTTTTATATTTTTAGAGAAACGTCAATGACAGAGTGACATAACTGGTGCATAGTACTTAACCAAAAAGGTCAAAGGAGTTTTTTTCTTAATCAATATTACTAAGGCATTTAAAATTGAAATCGGCTGTGGCGCCCTTGTGTTGGGATAAAAAAAAACCTTTTGTTTCCTATTAGTTTACAGTTTTTTGAATAAAACATAAGTATGTTCGATGAAAAAAAAGTTATAAATAAATAAATATTCTTTTTTATATTTTTTGGGTAACAGAAACTGCCCTCAAGGTGAAGGCCGCTTCCAAAGATTGACATTTTTCCATTGCAATAATATGCACGTATTTTTTTCTTCACTTAAATCAATAAAGTACAGTACTATCAAAACAAGAAAATCATTAAAAGTTAAATTCAACGACAGCCTGTTGTTCAAAAACAATTAAACTTTTTACTATTTTCTACAACAGTTCAAACGTCCGTGACTTCGCGACCATTCCTGTCAAAGCGGCTGACGTCATTTTCCTCTATCTGCCTTATTTACATCTTATTTTTTACCCTTATTTTAATAATTTTACTTTTTATGCAAATGCTACCCAGTCCAGCTTGCAAAGTTGTTCTTACCAAACTGCAGAGTTTGCCTAAGGTGCCCAAGGGGACCGCCATTGATAACAATAGATCCTGGGGTGACTTGTTCTTTGAACATAACCTGGGTTTTGTCCAAGTTCACTTTGAGACCAATGCGTATTGAATAATCAACTAGGCCATCGAGCATCTGCTGCAGTGCGTGCAGAGATCCAGCCAAAAAAAGTACTAGGCTAGCAGGAATTGAAGATGGTATTTCAATCACAAGTTTACTGTGACAATATTATACAGTAAGTACCTACACCTACTCAGATACCCGGAATATACAAATAGACACCTCCTTGAACTTATGCTAGCCTAGTACTTTTTGTATTATTTAAAATACGGATCACTGGATAAGCAAACCATCTTTATTAATTAAAAAGTCGTATTTCGTTTTTAATATGACTGTACTCTGTGACAGCTATGTCGAGGCGAAACAAAAGACAGTGCATCAAAACCAAGAAAAATCACGAGTCGACGCAAAGGGACTCGACGCAGAGGGAATGATTCGCTTTATGGTGGCAAAAATGATAATGATGGTGATATATAATTAAAATCTAGACTAAAATCATTACATCCAATATGGGTCCCGACTGTTGCAATTAATGTTCCGTATTAGAATTTTTTATTTGTGCTTGTTTTTTTCTTATCTATTTTTATTTAAAGTTATTAGTTATATTTTTTCACTTTTTAGTTACGATTTTATTAAGATTTTATTTATTTTGGTGTACATTTATTTTATCACTTAAAAGTTCACAAACCTACCTAGTCATCCGCGCGTATCTTGTAGGTATAGATAAATAAATAACACATTTTTTAAATTAAAATATGGTCATGATATACCATTTTAAAATCCTCATGATGAGCCCTTTAATTTGATACCCTAATTGCAGTTTCCATTTTTTTTTTCTTTAGCCTATGTTACCCGACAAGGATTCTAACGATACCACGTACATCGAAATCGGTTTAAGCGTTTAGAAGTTATGGTGGAATAAATAAAATCACAAACATCCATACATACATGAACCCTGAAAATATAACACTCCTTTTTATGGGCAGTCGTGTAAAAAATGTGGTAGCTCCCGGTTTAACTCATAAGTCCACCTCAATCAGGAAATCGTGGCAAATTTCCTTCGAACTTCAAACTTCCTACGAATGAAGAAATTGTTCCATCCGATCTTGCTCATGAAGATGGTACCCTATAATTGCAATAGCTTTTGCAGCAGTTATGTACGGTAATTAAACCATGGGAGCATTTTAAATGTATCCTTCAGCACTCTGTGATAATGAAGCTTCCCGTTTGAGAAAGAGTTTTGGGAATAGGATCAGTAGTTCCGAAGATTACCCCTACATACAAACTTACAAACAAATTTTACCTGTTTGTGATATTGAAATAGATTAGTTGCAATTTGTCCCAAAAACTATAAAAGGTTATCAAAGGGCGCGTAGCAAATATGTCAGTAGAAATAACACTCATCGTATGTATTGCATCAAAACACAAAAACAGTACTTTCTTTTCATTTTCTTTGGTATCTTTCTACCATAAAGAACCTGTGATTTCATTTGTCAAGGTTTTTATGTAACTCAAAACAAAGGATGTCTTATTACATTCATAAGCTTATTTCAAGCTTTGTTCTACATTTCTGAACATAAACAACAACGATGCAATTTTACTAACTGTACCTAGACTCCCGAACAGAGCGACAGTAAAACAATATTTCGTAAATTACGGTTTTCATGCTTCTTTGTGTTATGTAAGATAATAATGTTTCAAGGAATGATGTTTCGTTTTATGTATTGTGATGAGGTACTGTCGCTCTCTGTGTTTTCAACGGAATTGCAGATTTGAATAAGCCATAAATTAACTCTTTCTGAGAACCACCCAAAGTTCTCATACTTATTTATACGGTGCTGTTTAGACTGAGGTGTTACCTTGGACAATTGGGAAAAGGCTAGGCAAATATTTAGGAAATCCCATTCATACTCAATATAATCAACTGGAGTTGACTGATCAAGACTATATGCAACGACTATACGCAATCGCAACCACGACTTTGGAGTTTTGGGTTCGATTCTCGAGTTGGAAATTCTCAGTGGCTGTCTGAAGTCCCTGCTGACTAAGGCCGCGTTCCCACTTTGTCGTGACGACAGATAATCGTGTAGTTTTAAGTGTCGTGACTTGTGTATTTAAATGGAAGTATTCACATATAGGACGACGCGATTACTGTCGTCCACGACTTTTGCCAACTAAAAACCAACGATAAATTAACCGTCACAACATAGCGGGAACGCGGCCTAATACAAAAGGCTTAATGATATTACAGGACACATAAAAACAACCTTTAAATTCCCCAGAAAATATACGTAGATGCAATAAATTAGGAATATCCCAAAAAAATATGAATCACATTATATTACAAACAAACTAACAGCAAAATTCCTTCACCAGGTCGACATAGTCCTAGCACACGGTGTGACCAGCAAGTCTGAGAAGCAATGGGGCCGAGCAGAAGCCTTCGTGCCTGAGCGATGGTGCACCGAAGGTTGGGAGCCCCTGAAAGCTTCCAGAGCACATCCTTTAGCTTCCTTGCCTTTTGGTGAAGCCTGTCCAGGTATTTTTTAAGTTTAATTATTTTGTTAGGTAATCGTTTGTCTGCTCTTTATCAATTTATTAGGGTTCAGCAAGTCTTCTTCTATACTTCTTTATCTATTGTTACCTAAGTGTAAGAGACCCTGGCCTCCTGGGTTCGATTCCAGGTCAGACGGAGTATTGGGTTCTTCGTCTAGAATTTCTCAGTAGTCCCCAGAAGTCTGGATTTGTTGATGTTAGTTCAGTGTCGGTGAACATCATACCTCTGGCTACCTCTTTCGGGGAAAACAACCGTGGGAAACTTCTGTGTCCAAATTTGACACTCCGCTGCTTTTGCTTATGCTTTTTCAGTTTTGTTTTGCCAAATAAGGTGGGTAGGTAAAGACTAGCACATCTATCCGAAACTGTCAAAGTTTCCCAATAATTAAAAATCTAATAAAGAAATTTGACAGATTGTAGTCTGTACTTTATAGGTGTAGGTTTAGCCCAGAGGAAATTAACATTAAAATAGCAAAGCATGATGTAGTTCTGCATTTTTGATATGTTGTATAGATCAGTTAGGGTGATGTGAATCCAAATTTCCACCTTACAAAAACGTGTGCTCGCTGCGCATCACGCGATAAACTGCAAAATGGGACTTTTCTCACTGTTTGCTCTAAAACTCAAAAACAATGCATTTTTTACGTTTTTTTTTCTCGTTGCTTAGTATGGTACTAGATGGCGCTGTGTGTAATGTCCAGCGATATTTATTTATTTTTTATTTAAGAAATAACATTCAGTATTTGTATAAAGTTAACAACCGCAGCTCTGTAAACCTTATAGGGACCAAGATGTGGCTCTGTAAAGATGGACAATTTTTCTCGTCAATTGACAACTTTAAGTATTGTTTCCGTCCGAAGCAAAATATTGGCTAGTAACACTTCTTGCAAATATAAAATTTCGTCTCTTTCCAGGTACTGGAGCAGTCGGCCATATGCTGGCTTCGTTAACCACCAGGGTGTTGGACAAGTACAGGCTGGAATGGCACGGGCCCACGCCCACCATGCACACCGTTGGGGTCAACAGATTGCATCCCCCTTATTACTTCGTACTACAGAACGCTGCTTGAATTTACATATTATTATTGTGATATTTTAGGCTTAAGTTAGGTTTAAGTTATTGTCTGTTACGGTTAACCAGTGATTGTGAATTAGGACAGTCATTTTATATCTGATAGCTGCAAGGAAACAGCAACTTTATGGTGATTGAAATAAAGTTCACTGTTGGTTTGACAAGTATGTAACATCAGAAGTGTTATAACCGTGAAATGACTGTAGTTATTCATTATTTAATTTTACACCCTACTCAAAACAAAATGTACCTACGGAATAAAGTTTTCTGTATTTTTAATAAAACTTGGATTTGACTCCGCCTAAATTTGAATGTCGTCCAGTTTTTTTTTGGTATTCCCATGGTTTTCCAGTAAGCCTTTGAACATTAATTATTGGCTTTTAGAGTATTTTAGTAATATCCCACTTTTTCATCTTCGAAAGTTACTTTCTGATACCTCGAATATTAAAATCTATGAAACAGTTCTCATTAGCCTTATTCATCTTAATTCCCTTTTCTCTAAAGTCGACTTGTAATTCTGGAAGTCAATCAATCATGTTACGCCTCAATGGAACCCGAACCTTATTAAGCTCAGCAATGTCCTGATTAAGACAGATTTGAAACAAGCAACAAAAGATTAATTACTCGAGTAAAGAACTTAAAGTTTTCTAGGTTATTTGAGCTAAGTTCTGCAAAAGTGTACCAACCCACAACTTTCTCTCGAAGTAATTGTAATGAATTTGGGTAGTAAATAACGCTTCTTGAATGATGTTGAATGTTGGATTAATTAGACGGATTTAACAAATTCAAAGTCAAAATTATTTTTGCGGTAAATGTGGTACAAATGATGGTAAAAGTAACATGTAGTGTAGTGCAATGACACAGTCTGCCATAAAACGGTATGCAGGCATTAATAAATGTAAACAGAACACAGTATAAGTAAGTGCAGTACAAGTAAAGCTACCCTATTTTATAACATTAAATAAGGTAGCTTTACTTGATTTAATTACTAATTAATAGAAGAATGATTTTCAGTTTAATAAACTCAACACAAAACAAAATTTTGTTTGTTTCTACAAACAAATTGGTAACAAAATATAATATTTTTAACATACAAAAAATTATAAGCATTATAAAATATTATTTAATTAACTGAATGAATAAGAGATTGTGGGTTGGCTCATTATGGCAGAACTACGCTCACGTGGTCATGATAATCTTAGCTTTCAAAGGGTAAAATATATTTTTCGTTAATAAGGTATTCTTTTTCAGTATCTTTTGTGCTTGTTTTGTTATGTAAGATGTTTTATTTAAGATTATCGTATTAAAATTTGTGTAATTGTTTAATTAATAAAAGTTCCTTTGTAAGAATGTATTTTCTTTTTATTTATTAAGATTTATAACTAAGCATTCTATTTACGATTAAATTTACGTAATTGATAGATAAGACGTGTAGTTTTGAAGCTATGATAAATAAATAGCTAGAAGAAAAAATGGTGTCATTTTATTTTCCTCTTTATGATTTTACAACCTCGCTCTGTTCTTTTAAACATTTGAAGATGACAGATACAGAATATTGTTAACATGTCATTGCGCAAAATGCATTTAGTGCTGATTTCGCCAGTATGTTTAAGTCCCATGTAATAGGGGGCGAGCCTATTGCCATCAACCGAGCACAAATCCAGACTCCGTGGCTGCTATTGAGAAATTCCTGGTAATCATACATAGAACCTCATGCTCAACAGTCGCGCTTGCAACACTAGAGTAACGAGACAAGCAAAAGCTACCAATCAACTCAAAACCGATCGTCTAAACCAAGTCTCGTTTTATAAGACAAAAGCAGTGTCCGCTAAACCGAGGCTAAATCGTGAACAACTTAGTAGAAACAAAAGCCTTGTTCCCTTTTTAACGTACGAGAGAGAGTCAGAGTCAATTTGTTACAAACAGTTTGAAACTTTCGGGTTCAATGGTTAACTAGAAAACTAAAACTATGTAACTGATGTGCTTTTAGTGGTTTGAACCTTTTTCGAGTATAGTAACGAGGTTTAAAATGAGAACAAGTTCGTAATTTACTGGCCATTAATAATGCTGATTGCTCTTTCTTTGTCTATGGTAATTTTCGTAACGTAGTGATGTCACTAATGTGTTCTAAATGTAAGATTTAAAATTGGAATCTATAGCATTGTTTTGAATGGTTCTTTTGGCGCTTGAAAAATGTTGAGACTGCTCTCTGCGGCTTCAGGACCTTATAGAAACACTCGACAACAACTGTCGGTCAGTAGTCCACCGGACACAACACCCGTCTGGGTAGAGGATCCTCCTTTTTTATGGTGGATGAAGAACTTTACACCCTGTTGTAAGCTTTCACGGTTCATAAGTTCTATACTTGAAATGGATATGCTTACGGGATATCTTCTGTGGTTATTGTTTTTTTTTTGTTTTTTGCCCGCGATCATGGCGCTTGCAACAGCGTCGAAATATCGGGAGCTCAAAATAAACAATAATCACGGAAGATATCCCGTAAGTGACATTTTAAGTGTAGTCTGGGTACTTTACACCCTATTCTACATAATCCTTCACGCTGTTGATAAACGTTGTTTTGTGAAATTGTTCAAAAAAAGAAGATGGCGGCGTTTACGCCATTTCACGTCTTATAAGAAACATTATATAGCGTCACGCGGTTTCACCCGCGTAGTTCCCGTTCCCGTGGGAGTACGGAGATAAAATATAGCCTACATTACTCGCTGATAATGTAGCTATCCATTACTGAAAGTATTTTTCAAATCGGACCAGTAGTTTTTGAGTTTAATTGTTACATGCAAAAATACAAATCTTCCCTCTTTATAATATTAGTATAGATATAGAAGTATACTTAGATAAGCAACACGCCAATTAAATTCTATACCGACAAGCTATTAAAAATGCTAAGTAAACCACTGTATGAAGAGGTGCCATATATCATTAAAGATTTTCATCCGAGCGACTGGAAATTAGCGGCGACATTAATTCCTGAAGGCGTCTTGTCACTGCATGAGTTATGACTAGAACTTTGTTAGTGAAAACGTATGAGATAATATTCTGAGAGGTTTATTATATTAATAATGTCGGTTTATTGTGAGGTTGGTTTACTTAAAATGAGACGTTTCTTGGTGATTAGCCACATATATTGTATGTTAGGTACTGAAGGATTGATATAGGTAGGTTTCTTAGCTTGTTTCATCATATTGAGACCTTCCTCGAGGAAGAGTTTTGGCCGAAGGGTGTCATGTATCGGCGATTCCGCGGAAGGCTACGCGACACCACGCAGCGCAACATGACGCCGTCTGAAGAGACGGCGTCATGTTGCGCTACGTGTGGTGTTCAATAGTTTAATTGTGGTTTTTATAAATATGTATGTTAGTCTGTAAGGTATATATGATATGGGTCTTTTGTTACCTGAATTAAATTACATATTATTATTATTGCCTAGCTAATCTAGTGGTCGCAAGCGCGGCTGTTGATCATGACGTCCTGGATTCAATTGCCAGGTCGGGCAAAGTGTTATTGGGTTTTTCCACCAGGAATTTCTCAGTAGCAGCTACGGAGTCTGGGCGCATTACATGGGACTTAAACATAACTAGCGAAATGTGGGTGTACTATATTAGATACACCTCTGCCTAGCCCTTCAGGCGTGATGTAATGTTATGCATCAGTCTTAAGACTATCGAAAACCTTAAGAGGGAACAGAGGCAGCGATTCTCTATAAAAATGTATTCCCCTTTTTTCTTCCTGAATGCCTCTAGAACAATCACTTTTTTCATAATAAATACCAGACAAATTCGAATAACAATTACAACAGGCTCGGCCAGCGGACGCCATCAACACCCCTCCCTCTTAATGGCTTTGTCAGGCGACCGCTGTTTGTAAACATGAGGAACTTTTTCTTACTCGGGTATCATACCACTACCATGGCGACAAAAGACATGAAAGTGGGAAGTTTCATTTTCAAATGGACGAAGCTACAAAGGTAAAATTGCATACACAGCGTTAAATCAGACTACGGGCACTCGCCAAAATAACCATACATCGCGACTATTTGTTCGAAAAACCGGAAGGCGCGACGACATATTCAGTAAAGTCACTTACGCCAAACAAAATTAACGACGAACTACTTATTTTGGAACACGCTTAAAGACTTAGTTATAAGTAAAAATAAATTACCCGAGCATCGCCAAGCTCACACAAAGCGCACACTCACTCACATTACATTGCATTTAGGCACTCCCTAATGTGCCCCTTCTCCGCCGTGAATAAAAGGATCATCCGACAATAGGCGGACGAGGACGTCATCTTCTACTCCAGCCGATCCTGAGACGTCATTAATCACAAAAACTGCGCTTTAAGGCTGGCGCACATTCGCCACATAATTATTTTAACTAAGGTGTAGGTAGAGTTTGTGAAGTTAGACCTTGTAGAGTTAGAACGTGTAGAGTTAGAAGCTTGGCTCTACATGAGATCTGATGATTTTTTAACATGCGAGTCATATGGTCTCGTCTTGGCAAAATTTTACATGAAAATGTTTTTGGTGGGATTCTATTAGTCTGAATTTGAATCTGTCCGACACAAAGACATTTAAATATACAGTTTGGTTTTCCTTTCATTTTATTTATCATGTTTTTTGGTCCATATGATTGACCCTATCGATTGATGTCAAAAAGGTACAGAATGTTATTTCTTCGTACTTCAGTCGATCCATCGACTGTGGCAAGCGAATTTTCGAAAATCTGTGAATGCAGATTTGTTTCTTTTTAAAAATAAAGGAATGTTTCCTTTGAGTAAAATTTGCTATCTCCAGTATTAAAAGTACTTTCCCACCAGGTGGCATTGAAAACTTCCACACTGTATTGTCTTTTTAAATCTCTTTGGTCCGACAGAATATGACTGTTCGCGGCCCGACCTGCCGCGTCTCACGTCGACATACTTAGCCGCTTTTTTGCAATTCGTTGTTATCTGCGCGTAGCTTTAATGGATGACGAGAGTTTCTGATGTCAGATGGTGGAGATGCGACGAGTTTGAAGTAAAATGGATGAGAATTCTGAGTTGAAGCGTTGCCGGTGAAGCCTTGAGGCGTGTGGTAGATTGAGTGGAAGTATCTTCGAGATAATCCTAACTTACAGCATACTTATTAGTTAGAAAAGTGAATCGGTTTGTTTGTTTGGCACAACTTCCCGGCTGAACAGATTTCGAAGAATTTTAGTGCACATACCCTATGGAACAACCTATCGGTTAGTACCTACATACTTACGATACTTTTATCCCGATAGCAAGTTCTTCTGAGAATTCTGGGATAATTTTCGAGCTGCGTTCACCAAGCTGAATTTGAAAAACATTTATAAAGTAGGTACTTACCTATGTAAAATTATATTTGCATGCCCTAAAAAGGCAAAATGTGGTTTGTGCCTAAACCACCAACTTTAACATCTGGTAACACCTGTATTTTAAGCAAATAAATTATTCTTATTCTTATTCTTAGATATAGGGACTGGTTACGCTATCGCTCGCCAAAATCTCATTACGATTGTCCTCGACGCGTACATCAAGACAAAACCAACTCGTCATCCCTTTGTCCTCGTTACTCGAACATTCCACAGCAAAACTTTTTGTCCTTCATACTCCTTTGTTCTAACTCAATTATACCGAGACATTTTAAACAAGTCGACTAATATTTTAAGGACATTAGACACTGATAATGTCGGGAAAGTAAATCACACAATTTTAGGTTTTGATAAACTGAATTTAAAAGGGTAATAATTGTGTTAGTAAAAGGTTTATGAGGTGCCCTAGAAGATTCTAGGGCAGAAGGGAAGGGTCGAAGATTAACAGCTAGGTACTAACAGAGTACCTAGCTGTTAATCTTCGACACTATTAATTAGTATTAAATTTTTAAGGCTTTTAAGGTTTAATTAATAAGGCTTAAAGATTACCTAGCTCAAAGGTGGGCTAATTGCATAAAAGGTAGACTAACCGACACTTTTAGCCTTTGTAGGTACCAAAAATACACAAATCACAGATTATTTTATATTATATTTTTTAATACAAGGATTTTTGTGTATTTTTACAAATTTTGACAAATTCAAATCTAGGTTTTACAAAAAACTTCAGACCTCTGCGATCCTTTTTAGCGAGATATCGGCGATAACGTGTTTTTCACCGTTTCTAGGGCGCGGCGGTTTAAGTCTTACAGCTCCTAAAATATAAACCTGAGATTTTTTTCTATATTTTTACATTTTTTTCAAATTCAATCTGTTATTTACCTAAATTTCAGGTCTCTGCAACGCTTAGTTTTAAAGATCTCCGTGGCCGCGCGGTTCTCCGCGTTTCGATGGCGCGCGTTCAAACCCTTGTAACTTTTTAACCATAACTTTGACAAATTTAAGGTTTTGGGAATAACTTTTACAATTTCAAAAATCTTGGCAGAGTTTTTTTTAAAAAAAAACGCCGTGGTCGCGCCGTCGCGCCGCGCCGTCTTATAACGCACAGAAACTGTGTAAGTAGTTGAAAAACTGTAAAGCCCGTAGAGGAACTTCTCAAAAGCGGCTGATCACCTCATCGTGGTATTTACCTAACTAGGTTCTCTAAGTAACACTAACACGCAGCGTAGGAAGCCTACCTAAGACTGCCTACGATGCTTTCTTAGCAAGGTACTCGTCAGTAGGCTATTCTTCACAGGTAGCCGTGTATTTTAAGCTTTCTTTAATGAAGTACCACCCACATACAGCTGTAGCAACATGGATGGCGCGACCCAGAACCATTACGACGTCGATCACGATCAGGAATGACGTCCATCTCTGACTCCCTAAAATGTCCAACACCGGAAGGGTTCCTTTTTTTCTGACCCCTTACAATGTCTCTTTCTAGAGAATCGTCTTGTATCGGTCGGATCACTTTATTTTCGTGTGTTTTCGACGATTCCTTTGACGAGTGACGTTGGGTTCTTTTATTGGGGTTGGTCAATGTGTTTCGGTTAGTTTGGTCCCTGGTATGACCGAACTGTAGATTGTCTTATCATAATATACGTACCTATGTACATATCATCCCGCTTGTATTCCAATTCCCCAGAGTTGGGCAGAGCAGAGATGTTTAGTACTTACACCCACATTTCGTCAGTTTATGTTTTTGGTAAGAATACAAGACTTGCCTAGGTATAGTATAGGTAGGTATAATATTGCGAAGCGACGATCGACGGCGGCGACCTTTCGCTCCCGGCCCAGGTTCAATCCATGGTCCGGAGCGAGACGGAATGGGACGCTGTCACCTCCTTCTGCGAAGCAGTCATGCTAGCGAAGGAGGTGGCGGAACGTGAGAGGGAGAGATCCACACCTCCCGGCCGCCGCGGGAGACGCCCCGGGCGTCAGGGGCCACATGGTGGGCGCGAGCCTGTGGACGGTGAGCTATGGGCTAGCTCGCCGTCCGTCCGTCTCATGACGACAGGCCGTGTCGACGGCGCGTTCGTGTTCCACGCGCGCCTCAAAGAGAGTCAGCAATAAGGAGGACCCCTTCCTTATTGCTGACTCTCTTTGAGGCGCGCGGGCAAGGGCCGAAGCCTGCCGGGGCTGCGGGACTATTCGAAAGAGATACCGCGGCCCCGGAACACAAAGGGCGATGAAGGAACATGGATGGGTTTTAGTCAGTAAAAGTTTGACACTCCCTCCCGCTCCGCCCAGAGCGGGAGGAGTCATTTGATGATTTCCCATCCGTTGCCATTTCCCAAAATCCAGACTTCGACTAATAAATACCCGACACTGTCTGCCCTGGGATTCGAACGCAGGACTCCAAGTCGACCTCAGGTTCAACCGCTAGCCCAACAAGGCAGTCAGACGATATATTATTTATGAATAATTTACATCCAAAAGTCTGCAACGTTGAAAACTTACTTAAGTAGTAGATATCAATAAAACTATTACGATTATTATACTTAGGTAGATGATTTGCGCTTTTATTTAAGGTGGATGCTCCAACCAGCCCGCGAAATTCAAATTTTCATAAGTACGTTTTTTTGCAATTTGCAGGCCAGTGCTAGGTTGTATGTTGATTAAAATATTGCTCGCGACTAGAATTATAATCATCAAAATAATCAATACAACCCTCCAAGCGCATAAAGGTGCAGGAATAACTTAGACCTTGAAAAACTTATTCCTGCACATTTATGAGCTTGAGCTCCTCCTTAAGGTCAAAGCGTCAGAGTCAAATTTTCTTACGTTTTTTGCTATTTGCAGGCCAGTGCTAAGTTGTATGTTGATTATGACTGTAAGACTTATGTAGTTGCAGAATTATAATCATCAATACAACCTTCCAAGTTCATAAAGGTCGAGGAACGGCTTTTTCAAGGTTAAATTCATTCCTCGACCTTTATAAACTTGGGAGGGTTGTATTGATGATTTTGATGATTGGTGATTTGAGGAAAACATCAGCCTTAACGCCTTGCCGTAAGGCGTATAATATACGGGCAAATAAGGCTAAAACTGTGTGCTCTAAATATTGAGATAAACACGATCTTATTTTTCAGCATTCTTCCACGACAACCTTGCTTAGAACATGATGTACCCATCCCACAAACACCAATATTGGATCAATCCCACAACAAAATCAATCGTATCCATACAATCTACGCTACGTCGACAAACAAGTCAATTCTTCACAGAAATTCACTGCGCGATAATTTACCATCGTTCATAAAACGCGGGCAATCTCACGAAACGTACCAAAGGGACGAAACAATTTGGACAACTGAATACACTCCAACTTTATAGGGCCCTAGTGGATCCAACGTGGACGACTCCAAGTTTTTGAAAAATGTATGTTTCTCAAGTGTCCCTAGAATGTGGGAATGCTTGTGAAACTTATTTCGTCGGTAAAAAGACCTCTTTTTAGAGTCCCCTGGGATCTCGAGGGATATTTGAAAGTGTTCTACCCTGAGCCTAATGGCTTAAAGGTCAAGTCATTCTATAAACTACGTGAGGTAGGTTTTATATTTTTAGCTTTCAGCTTGGGTACATTTCCCAGTATGACTAAGGTCGTAAACGAAAATCGACAACGCATTACTTTTTAATACATTGTGTGTTCAAATGTTTCAATTTCTTCGTATAATGTAAATTGGAAGGTTTGGCAAAGCAATATACAGTCATATTATTTAGTAAACAGCGTGATCACGACCATTTTGTACGCGTTTTCACTAAACTAGGAGACAAGTAAATGAAATTTATTTATTGGCCTATCTACAATTGTTACAATGTTTATCCTAATAATACCAGCAATATGATAATTATAAGCATAGTGTACAATATGGCGCGATAGACACAGCATGCAAAAAAAAAACAATATTATATCAAAAATGAAATTACAATAGTAGTGCACAAATAACACTTTCAACAACAGTTTAGAAACACAGTAAATACAAAGATGACAAGAAAAAAAAAAAAAAAAAATGTGGGTAGTTTTGATGGGCGCTTGAACTTTTGAAGTGTTGTGGAAAAAATATCTATTGATTCATCGCAATTATTAAGAAGCCTGCAATTTCTGGGGATGGGGGAGTTGGATCCTGACACAGTTTTGCGGAATGGGGGACGTAATAGTTTTATAGGGTGACGCGGATAGTTGTGGGGTAGCGGTAGCTTAAAAAAAACAAATCGAAAATAAAAGTACAGAGTTGTATTCTCAGCGCTCGGCTCATCACCGAATTCCAACAGTAGAATAAAATTTAGGCATTCATTAAGTCTAGGTTATTCGCTTAGTATAGGTAGTCCCATCTGTTTGTTTTCACTCTTTCTAATTCAGCTTTTACGATTACTTGGTGTACAAGTTACTGTATTGAAAACAGGACCGTATTACCATAATCTAAAGTAGAAAATTGTATGCATGTCGACGTAGACCGAGTCGCGAGCAAAACAATGATAATACGGTCCTGTTTTCAACGAGCTAGTCAATTGCTCGTGCATTTGGCCGTTCTGGCTGAACTAACCTTACGAACATCTCCAAGAATGCTCCTTTAAAGGGAAATGTAAGGGAGGTGTACTTGCTTCTTTAATAGAGCCTACACAGCAAAGCCATGTCGGCAGCTTTCGTTCTTGTTCTGTTGACTTACCACCGACATGGCACACAGAGGCTTTAAGGTGGACGCACACTTATCCGCGCCGAACGAATCGAATTTTAGAATTACTTTTACGAAATCCTATGAAATTAAAAAAAACTTTCGCCGCGGTCGATTCGTTCGGCACAGATAAGTGTGCGTCCACCTTCGGTGTGCAAGTTCCATAATGAAATTCCAAAATAAAATTCACATGATTAAGGTATGTATATTCTCATTTAATATAAAAATTATAGATATCCACTATAATATTTACATGTAAGTTAATGGCAAACAACTTGTCAAGATTTTAAATATAAAAAAACATACAATATATGGAAGTAGTCACTCTGGGTTGCCAGATTTTTTTAACTGTTTTAATGCATTTTCTATACATAATACTGTGTACATAAAAACTTCAAGCAGACTTCTCAACATACTTCTGTCCGTAATATGTCGAATTTATTTATATAAAACATGATTTTGAATGGTAAAGTACAGTAAGTAAGTATATTATTAAAATTTAAAGTCGTAAGACTGGAAGATGTTGAGTTAGAGCCTTATCACACTAGCGGATTGCGAGCGGATTGCGGGCGCGAATAGCAGCGTGAAAGTGCACTCAATTGTCAACGTTAGGCTGCAAAGCCTAGCGTTGAAAATTGAGTTTGCGTTGCGCAACGAATTCGCTGCGCGCCCGCTCCTCTTTGAATCCGCTCGCAATCCGCTAATGAGGCTCTTAGTTGGAATTTAACTAAATTTTAAATTACTTGTCACTGCGTAGCTTGATGCAAGGTGAAACCATGATTTGCCGCATAGTAACCCAATTGAACTTACGATTTAAACTGAACATCATTGATTATGTAATATTTCAACAATAACAATACAGGGTGTAACAGACAGAGCGCACTACCTCTTAGCCGATAATACAGACCGTGAAACTGGACAACATTCCATGGGGTCGAAAAAAAGAAAAAATTGGAGTTCCCACACAAAATCTCACTGGCTGACGCAATTTGTATGAAGAGCCCTTTTTTTACCACCTAAATGACCTGTATAATGAAAAGACTGTTCATTAAAACTGCACACAGGATATAAACGACTTTTTTGACAATGCTTTGACGTTTTAAAGCTTCTTAAAAGTTCGGTAATTATAGTCATTTTCGTAAGATATCTCGCAGCTCGATAGCTCGTATGTAACATTCTTGTAAATAGAAAAAAACATAATCCAAGTATTATAAACATAAATCAAATATCTCATATATTTATGTAATTGTCAAGTATAAATTGTAACTATAAAGGCCTACTTCACACTGTGTGTATCTACCAGATATAACTTGACCGGTATTTATCTAGCGTCAGACATTTTACGGACAGAAAAAGACATTCCCTATACAGACTAGATACTCAATTTAGATACCAAAAATAATAGAAGAGTTCTATTTTTGATTTTCTGGTAAAAAATGCAATGTTGTTTAAGGTTCCAGTTGTTATGGAAGACATTGTACCACTTGGGACCATTTATTATTGGAAAGCACCAAAAATCCGCCATTTTTTAAGACCTCTAAAACATTAAGTACAGTTTTTAGCGGCTTCAACTAGCCTAAATTAAATTCACATTAAAATAATTTCTTCATTAAAATTATATAAAAAAATCACGATACTTATCCTTCATGTTTTATCTTCCAATAAATCTTGGCTCTTTAGTTCTGTGATACATCAAATACAATTGGAACCGTAAACAGCAATGTTTACAGTCTATTTTCGTTTGAACGCTTATGATGCAACTTGGCCGACTCAGTTCCTAAAATTTAGCAATCAATGCTGAATCTCCTACAACACCAGTGTAGGCAGAACTGTAAGTACTAAATACAAACCATATTTTTTTTACTTGTGTTTGAAAAGCAAAAGACAAAAGCTCATTCAGCCAAGTCACAACAAAACAGTTGGTTTGATATTTTAAAATAAACACATTACCCTTCTTTGAATCGCAGTCAGGCAATAAAAAGCTCAGATCTTTAATATCATCTAATCCTGAATTTTGATTGCACATTACACGCCTCCCATACTGCCATAACATTACAAAAAAAGGAAAAAGAAACTGATTATTTATAATTATGTACTTAAAGAAAGCTTATTCGACGTGGCGACTAAAATATAATAACGGTTTCTTATATATCAGTGATGTTATAGGCCATTCATGACAAGTTCAGTGAATATTTAACGAATGACTAATGGATAATTAAAAACACTAGCGATTTTGACTACCAATATTTTTTCTAATCCCCTAAGATTTGTGCGTAGATATAATACAACAATAGTAATAAAAAAAAACTTAATATTCCACAAAACTTCCTTCTCTAACCAGTAACAAAACTGATAAATATGAAACAAACTTTAACTAAAAACTTAAATGCTGGTACCTACTTAAAAGATTGTACATTTTATTACAAAATCCGCCGCTCCGGTTGTAAAAACGTTGATATGTACAAGAAATTACTAACAATAGTAAGTTGCCTTAAAACTAGACTATATTACACAAAAACATGGTTTCTATCTATACCTTGTCTTTATACACACCAATGTCCTAAATTTTAGAACATTCACTATATGTATTATTATACAGTAATGAATCGATCAGTATTTTTATTGCCATCGAAATTAAGTAGTTCCCGAGTTCTCTATATCTAATGACACAGAACGATAAAATTAAGGCTCTATTGTAAGGCAGACGTCTAAACATTAAATAAAGCTTTCCAATCTATTGGCATTATATTTTTTTTTAGTTTAGGCTTAGTTTTTTAGTCCAATATAATATGGTAAACGGTATTTGGATTTGGTATGTGTGAATATTAGAATGTTTGATTGTTTCTATTGCAGGCCATCAGTGGACGGTAGATTTATTCAAATCCTCCCAGTTTCTAAAACTTTTTTCCATTCATCTGTTTTCTAATTTAATGTCAACTATTATGATTGGTTGAGTTTACTTTAAAATTAATTTTAAGCATTGGCAGAATTGTGGACCGATGTCCACCATTCTGCCAATGCTATAATAATGAAGGTCGATGCCTTCATGTTCATTTCGTTGCCTTGCATGCTATATTGAAAATTCAAGTGGTTTAATTGGTCAACCAATCAAAAATAACTAATATTAGAATGGGCAACAGATTTACAGACAAAATGATTGATCAGGCTTTAGAATCGCATTTTGTACTTCATTATTAACACCAAAGTACCACCGCGTTCACTGACGGACAACCATTTTTCACCTTTATGTCTTAAGTTTTAAGGTTGAAAACTGTCAGTGAACGAGATACTACATCGAAATCCAAACAGTGTTTTGTACCACAGTAGGAAAACCTTCTAATGTCCACACACACTAAAATCGCAAATATCCGACCTGCACCAGCAGTCGTAACCAAAATGATCCAATAACAACCCAGCACTGTTCCTGTTCATTGCACATTTACACTGTATTTACACTCGCGACCACACGCACTATCCATCCACTAAAATGTACCAATATTTATTGTTTGTGTGTCAAGTATGCTTGTACGAAATCTTTGTTGGATAAAACTTTGTTTTATATTTTAGGGAGTAATCAGATTTGTCGACGCGGGACTGGCTTCGGGTGGTAAGACAGTTTTATGATCGGTTGGCATGAAAAAAAAGAGGGTTGGAGAGTAGCCTTAGTGGCGCTACGTCGCGAGGACTTAAAAAATTTAGTCAAAAAGTGTTATTTTCGCAAATCGTTTATTTTGTCGATTCTATCGTATAAAACACCTAAATATAAGGCTAAAAGTGTCTTGGTGTTTTTTGTCTCCGACTCACCGTTTGTCGTTAAAACGAAGTCGAAGGGATCCATAGGTTAGGTTAGAACTGTGACCAACTACGAAATTAGTCGCGAAATTTTTATAAGTCTTTTTTTCATAGTGCCCCTAAGACGACCCACTGACGAAAAAGAGTTGACAACCCTAATGGATACAGGCTTTTTCTAATCGGTTCACGACGATTTCGCGTTAATAATTGTGGTCACAAAATTGTACACCGAATGGTGTACAATTTTGTGCTTGGCTGCTTTTAATTCGAACCCATTTTGTAGTTGAAACTCTTACTGCCGAATTGACTCATTCAACAAATTGCCTTCAGTTTAGACTAGCGTTTCATAATTCTTGAAGGCAACGTGAACTTATTTACAACATTTATATTACAATTCCTGTATCACATTTTCATGACAGTGATTTTCCTTTACATTTTGAGTAGTTTCTACTCGAATTGTTTCTATGAAAACGGTGAACGGCGGGTATATTGACATTGGGTAGTATGACATTGTGATACGGCGTCACTCACGACCCAACCATTACAATACTAGTTTCAAGCCATTTGATTGGTTGAAACTAATTTTAAGTAATGCTCGAGTCTTGAGTGACTTTCTGTAATACGAGCCATAATCCTGGACTTCACCAAAGCGGAGACAAGTGTAGCAGAGATGTGCAAGATTCAAACGATCACAGGAGAGACAACGTAATGTAGATTTCAACCAATGTGATTAGTCAGTTTTCACACTTGTCCTCTCTGCTTGAGTCATCTCCGCATCGGTGGAGTTCGGGCCTAAGTCTGTGGTAGACTGAGGAAATTTATACTTACGGCAGTGAACTAAGAATAAATGCCTTCGATTATGTGAATAGAACCTCTCATTGTAGCTTCACCAATATATTAGCAAGCATAGTGTAAGTCGCGTATTTGGATACACATTTATACGGATTATATACGGAGCACATTTATACGGAGTTACAGTTTAGACACCCTTAAATGTCACTCCTGACTTCCTGAGGTGAATTCTTCTAAACTTATTCATCCTAAGGTGGGATTTTCTAACTCCGTAACTCCACCAGGAGTTACGGACTAGCACACTGCACTTAGCACAAAAAATCCACCCACACTATTCACATGGTTCATACAGGTTTAAACACACAACAAAATATGTATCCAATTACGCGTCTTACTAACCTGTCATCCACCGCATTGCATTATAAATCATGATCTGTCGAATGACCAATTTGGTCGCGACGCCATTGTTTAACTATTGTGTCTACTTCGTGGACAGATCATGGGATAAGTTCTTTTTTAATCATACCCCATATAATCAGCCTATAATCTTCACACAACAGGGAGGTTTCTCATAGAAATGGAGTGGGTGGTATTCACCATGCTTAGCGTCACAAATATCTTCGAATTTTTGGTTCTAGGACCAGCCGGTTTCCTCACAACTTTATCACAAGTCGTACAAGCATACTTTGCACACATATATATCACTAGAGTGTCACACTATCACTTTTTCATCCAGACCACCGAAGGTTCGTCTGGATCCCGCTTCACTCAGTCAAGTTGTTGCACTTGGACCACGGACGTGGGGGGAGGGAGCGAGATCTCGTACTTGATGAGGCCAGTTCGACCCGCAGATAGGACGAGGCCGCCGACTTCTTTTGCGTCACCGCTGTGGAGGAACAAGAATTATAAATGTAATATGTTTTAAATTGTGATTTGGGAGGTTAAAAATTTGGCTTAGGGCCAGGCTTTAGGCGTGTTGTGTTAAGTAAATTTTTATACTAGCCTCTTATTGTTTGATGCAATTTATCATAATTCTCTGTCAATTTGTACATAGTTTTGCACGTTTCTTGTTTTGGTACGCGTTTACCTATTTAAACATGTATAAAAGCAGACATTCTGATAAAACTCCAGAGCATTACACTTAGTTTCGATACTGTGTGTACAGAAATATGTGTGTTTATCATAACAGAACGAGTAGAAAAACAACATGCATGCATATGCATGCATAACAGATAGAGATCATCCATAATGTCTTTTTAAGTAAGAGCTTTGGACTGGCCCATCTCAACAGACAGCAGGCATTTGTATTTCATTAATTTCTTGCAGGTTGTTACCTGGTAGTGTGCTGCCTCGCATGGTGCTTGTGCGTGAGATGTGCGATGTTGGGCTTGATGTCTCTCCCCACGATGTGTAGCGGCGCGACCAGACGCCGCGTACCGCCCAGCGAGCCCACCACGATCTGGTTACCGATCACTTGCCCTGATCTGTTCGTTACCTAAAACAGACGTTTTGTTAGTGGCTGGCAAATAATACTGTGACTTATCGGAAGGAAAATGGTTGCAGCCGGCTATACAGGTTGGTGAGTAAGTCATCCGCATTCGTCAGATATGTTTTCTACCGAACGTTATTTAGTATTACGGTTCAAATCACTTTGACAAATGTAGGTAACTGATTGTCACTCTGTTGAACATTATTTTTGAAGAGTTTTCAGGTTCGATGTGTGTTACTTTCTCAAAGCCAAAGTCTCGAATAGGTATGTTTGCAATATTTTTTTTCTCGAACGACCTTCACAGAGAGATATTTTTTAAAAAGCCCGTGCTATTACAAGTTGGTACTACATAGTTTATACTGCTTCATAAGTGAATACGGTGAAAACGACCAATCAAGCTAGACAATACAAAACCAATTTATGCGGATTATGCGGAAATTGTACAGGAAATCTCCACAAAGCGAGGTCATTTTATACTAGAGATGTATAGCTTGATATGTCGCCATGTCTACAAACATTGTTTCTGTTCTCGTAACTCCTACATTACACTACACAATTTTGTAAATAAATCAACAAATGAGTTTTATTTCTAAAATTTTAATTAAGTAACTTTATCTCAAACTCAACTCTCTCTATTGTTGTTCAAATCGATGATTAATTATTATTATCAACATTAAAAAACACAACACAACAGGTTGACTGGTAAAAAATGCCTATGGCATTAAGTCCATCACTGTACTTTGCGCTTGGTTAAATAAATAAGCTATGCTACGCTACTACAGAAGGATTTCTTATTACATTCTTACTGATTCTTCTCCACTTGTACCTACAGGCATTTGAATGCTCAATTAGCCTCCTTTAACTCGATCTTTCCCTTATAGACTAGGCCATGGTTCAGCAAACTTTGAAGCATAACCATTTTCAATTTTAAGGAGCCACATGAAAATGAAAAGGTCTCCAGTTAAAGCTAGCTCAAAGAGGATTTTCATTTAATAACACAGTATGTTGGGAGCCGTAATTGTAATTTCTGCCGCAACTTGAAGTTTGTAATAGGTTGTTGACTCTGAAGTCAGCACTGTCTTTATTTTGCCGTCACCAGTCTTAAAACCAGAAGTGTGGAAGAAAAAGACATGCTGCGCCGACCCCAAATAAATTGGGATAAGGGTAAAAGTAACTTATTCAAATCAGGCTGATAATCAGCACTTTTTGAATGTGAAAGATTATGTGGATGGTCTTAAAACAAACTGTCTGTTAAGGTGGATGCTCCAACCAGCCCGTGAAATTCAAATTTTCTTAAGTTTTTTGCAATTTGCAGGCCAGTGCTAGGTTGTATGTTGATTTAAATATTGTTCGCGACCGTAAGACGTAAGTAGTTATAGAATTATTTTCATCAAAATCATCAATACAACCCTACAAAGTCATAAAGGTGCAGAAATGACTTTGACCTTGAAAAAGAAAAAGTAATTTTGATGATAATAATTCTATAACTACATACATCTTACAGTCGCGAACAATATTTTAATCAACATACAACCTAGCACTGGCCTGCAAATTGCAAAAAACGTAAGAAAATTTTAATTTCGCGGGCTACCCTGGAGCATCCACCTTAAAAAATGTTAATTCGAGATTGATGCGGTGGAGATCTCTAACGAGGGTTCACGAACGTGTTTTATTTTCTCCACAAGATTTAATCTCGAGAATGGTAATTCGATCTCGCCAGATAGCCGGGCGAAATCATGAATGGAGACCTCGAGAATCTTGACTCCAGATTACATTCCCTATAGGCTAGTTTCCACCATCAATAAATTGCAAATTAGTCCGTCAGTTAGAGTATTGGAAAATAATGGACCCGTATTTTTAGGTTTTTGTAAATCAATCAGGCCCAGAAGGAGATGGCGGGACGAACTCGACTCCTTCCACAGGGACTGGCGCGTAACAGCACTGGATAGGGATAAGTGGAAGGAGGGAAAGGAGGCCTTTGCCCTGCAGTGGGACACAAATGGCTGATAATAATATAATAATAAATCAATGAATATTGACAAAGATAAAACGCATTAAAACTCGAGAGTAGGGCTCGTGACGTCACAACGTACTAAAAATTATAGCACGGCGTGACGTATTGAGAATTTTAAAAGCGTCGTATCTTGGTCAATTTTGGTTTACGTAACAAAAGAAAAAATACGTGTCAAATATTTTATGATAATCTAACTACTAGTTAGATTTTTTCAGGACACAAGCCTATTTTATCACCTCATCCGATTACTATATTCTGTCTTATTATATGAATTTCCTTTCTGTACTTACAACTTGTATATGCGTGGCCTGATGTTCTTGTTGCTCCAACTCCAGACTGTTCTGATGTTGCACCTGTTGCTGGTGTTGTTGCTGTTGTTGCACCTGTTGTTGCACTTGTTGTTGCACCTGAGCTTGTTGCGCCGCCTGTTGCGCTGCCTGTTGCGCGGCTTGTTGCGTTACAGGTTGACTCTGTAATTATGTTGTCATATTAGATCTTAGCCTTTGCCCAGCAGTGGGACATTAGGGGCTGAGTAAAAGAAAAAAAAATAGATTTTATTAGGTTCTTTTTAGGTTTATTTTGACCCATTATTTTATTAAAGATACACATTATACAAGGTCTAGTTTTGCATCCTAGTCAAAATTCAGGAGCTTGTCACAAAAGACATCCTACTAATATGAAAAATGCGAAAAAAATTAATAAAATAAATTACGATACCCGGTCAAATAATTAACAAAGCTGCTATTTTAAATTGTTTAAATTTGTCAGTATTGCAGAATAACACGAAAGTAATAGAAGAAACACCCATCGCGCGACATGTCACTGTGTGCGTTTTTATTTGTGTGTGTGTGAAGGCGCGGTTTATAGGGTAGTTACAGACGGGCTGCGTGGTTTAGACTTACCGATTTCCGTAAATAAGAAAAAAAAAAACTACAGTAGAAGAGACATCGTAACGAAAACTAGCTAACTAGACCCTTTGAATTTTTTATTGGTTTCAAGAAGAATCAGCTGTTGTCGTTCCAATGTCTCTTCCACCGTGCAAATGCTGTGTATCTCTGCTTACCTTGGCGGGAGCAGAGGCGTAAAGGTTAGGGTATTTGCTTACACTGCGGGGCGGCAGGTCCATGTGCTGCCTCTGGTGCAGCATGAGGTGGTTCTTCTGGAAGAACGCCTTCCCGCACTGGTCGCACACGTGCGTGCGCAGTGTACAGCTGCCTTCCGGGTGTCTGGAACAAATCACCATTTTGTTTATTTCCACGCATGACACACTCAAGTCTAATGAATGGGCAAGATACTCCCTGGAGGAGTATCTTGCCCATTCTTCTCCGTGAGATCTACCCTTTGGAATGGCCAACTACAGTCCATTCCCTTTCACATTTATGCCTGTGCTTGGATTGTGCCTGTCACATTTGAAATAAATGGTTCGAGTTTGAAAATGGACATTTTATTTAATGCCTGTACATCAGTTGTTAGGTGAAACGTATGCTAGTTCAACTCAGAAAAGATGCTTATACGTATCTATCTTCTACTAGACAATATTTTTACCCAATCCCGGTGCTGCGAAGTATTGAGATACAAAGTGCTTGATTGAATACTGCATCTAAATTTCAGTGGTGAAACGTTAAAGCGTATGTAACAGTCAATGTTAAATAATAATAATAAAATAAATATCGCTGGACATTACACACAGCGTCATCTAGCGCCACACTAAGCAACGAGGCTTGTGTCGTGGACGCCAGATGGTTGATATACTACATAGATACTTTTTTTTTTTTGTAAATACATACTTATTATACATATAAACATCCATGACTCAGAAACAAATGTCCATGCTCATCACACAAACATTTGCTCCTACCG
Organism: Xestia rhomboidea; assembly: GCA_963853795.1. NCBI lineage: Eukaryota > Metazoa > Arthropoda > Insecta > Lepidoptera > Noctuidae > Xestia > Xestia rhomboidea. The sequence goes on along the minus strand of OY970772.1, from coordinate 4,639,435 downwards.
GGATTCGAACCCGGGACCCAACGAACGTAAGGCAGCCTCACTACCGCTGCGCCATTCGGGTCGTCAAACGGGTGTTCATGCTCAAATAGTACATTGTAATACAAGGGGCTAAAATGACCCATTATATACGAGGTAGTTTTACCACCGAGCTTTAGCGAGGTAGTAAATAGGAACCCGAGTTATAATGGGATTTTAGCGCCGTGTGTTACACTGTGCTTTTCACTTTGAGTGCGAGAAAAATAGTCAAATTAGTCAGACGGACGGACAGACAGACAGACAGACAGATGGACAGCGGAGTCTTAGTAACAGGGTCCCGTTTTTACCCTTTGGGAGTTTGTATACGTCACATGAAGGAAATAAAAAAACTAATTACTTTTACTCCCTAGAGACTAAAAGGGTCACTTTAGTCCCGCTTCGTAGTGGTACATTGGCGTACTTTTAGAGCATGAGAAGTGAAAACATATTTTCCAAGTGTTATGACAATCGTCATGAAATAACATACCTTCTCTGATGCGCCAACAGACCATGTTTAGCCGCGAAACCTTTCCCGCAGTCGCCGCAAAAGTGAACCTTCGGTCTAGGTGTTGTTATTTGATGATTCTGCAATGTAATATATTTATTTTAGAAACTTATTTTTTATGAAACCTACACACACCTTTTGTTCATGCTGGTCCAATGATTTGATTGCTTGTTTGAACATAATCAATGCATTTAAATTATATTAGTATACCTTTTATTTACTTTTAAATTTACACGAATAATTTTAGGTTGTTCTAGAATCGAAAAATTTATAAAAAAATAAATTAGATTTTTTTTTTTCAAAAAATTACAATTAAGATAATATATAAAAAATTAAACTAATAATATATTTTTTTTGTTATTTTTTTTTTTTTTAATAGTCCCAATCGTTTAGAGTTCGAGTTTATGCCTTTCGGTTCCAAAACGACCTAAAAATAATGGTGTATTATGAATACAACTCACCGCCGCTATAACTTGCGTATGCCCAACGTTGTTAGAGTTCGACGAAATTATCTGTATGTTAGGCTGATCTGGAATAATGAAACCTGAAAATTATTGATGATATCCTTTAATTAATTTATATTGGTAATACACGATAGGAAAAATGATGGCCGATAAAGAAGTATGGAGGAAGAAGACGTTCTGCGCCAATAAAAAATAAATTGAGTCACAAAATTAACAAATCTGCATGAACAGTTACTGCACAAGTAAGGATTGCATACATAAATCAGATTCTCAGTATTGGCAAGACGAGACGGATCAGTACTTGTAAAACTGTTTAAATTTTTTTGCCAAACTTTGAAACATTAAAAAATAATCAGAATATTTGTTTCGTTATGCAAGCAACCTACGTGTTTAGATCGCATAGCTAGGCGGTCAAATCGAATATGTACGCTCTGATAGCTCGCTAGTTAGAATTGTGTAAAGTCAACACGGCATGAATGAGAGTATCTTGGGGGGCCGGTTTTGGTTGTTCAAATTGTAACGAAAACAGAAATTAGGGTGATTCAACAATAAGTAGTAACTAGGGCATGCTCCCGGGAAATCCCCGTCTCGAAAATACCGGGATTTTTTAAACAATCCGGTACCGGGTCTTCATCCCGGAGTCCCGGCTCTTTCGATACTTTATTATTTTCTTTCTTTTCTTCAATATAAAGTAAAAAATCACTATCTGCAAGCTATACGGGTCATCTCGTCAGCTGGTATAATATGTAATAAACTGAGAACTACGTTGAGTGACAGAAGCGTAAATGCTATAAGTTTCCTCAGAACTTATTACCGCGAGAAAAAAGCTCTTCAACAATGTAAATAAGGGGTCAGTTCTACCGGGGCTGCGGGACTATTCGAGAGAGATACCGTGGCCCCGGAACACAAAGGGCGTGAATGGGAACATGGATGGGTTTTAGTCAGTAAAAGTCTGACACTCCCTCCTGCTCCGCCCAGAGCGATGATTTCCCATCCGAAAAAAAAGGGGGTCAGTTCTAAGAGGTTATCTTGATCTCGAAAAAGCATTTTAGTATTGTTTTGCTAAATTTGTTTGTTTAATGATACTTCACTTTTATTTTAAAGAGAATAACGTTTTTATCTTCAAATTTTGTTACATTTTATATTTTTGTTATTTATTTTGATGTCGAAAAACTATTATAGTTTAGTTTTGCTAATGTTTGTTTAATGATACTTAAAGCGGAAGCAACAAAGTGATTATGTGACGTAAAACACTATTCTATAGTGGAAAAAAACAAAGTGATTACGTGACGAAAAAATACTTATTTCTAATTCAAAATATACCTCAAATTAAAGTTCTATTTGATAATTTTTATGTCGTATTTTTACATGTCGTGATGGCCCAGCGGTTAAGGCCTCGCCTCCCATGTATGAGGTTGTGGGTTCAAATCCGGGCAAGTACCAATGTGACTTTTTCAATTCATATGTACTTTTCTAAGTTTATCTTGGACATCACAGACATCGGTGAAGGAAAACATCGTGAGGAAACCTGGACTTATAATTAATACAAGTCTGAAATCGCCAACCCGTCTTGAGCAAGCGTGGTGATCAATGCTCGTGCCTTCTCTGTATGAGAAGAGGCCTTTGCCCAGCAGTGGGACAGTAATAGGCTGGTATTATATTTGATAATTTTTACTAATTTCATCTGAAAAAAGGGAATAATTAAATTCAATTTAATTCTCATTAAATTCTGTTTTGATTGTGTTCTAATGATTAACCTCTCAGCCCCGGCCGTACCGTTTTCGGAACGGACAATAAACTTCCCTCGGGCCCGGCCGTACCGTTTTCGGAACGGCAGGTACAGGCAATTTGAATCTTTTTTCAGAATAAAGATATGGCTCTAAATCGTTTGCAAAAAGTTTCACTCCATTGATAGTAATACTCCTTGTCGCGAGACAAAAGACTAGTAACTTTAAATGGCAACTCTAAGAAAAAAATATAAGATTGCGCTTCGTTGTCGTTGAAATGTCAGTTATGTCAGTTTAGGTAAACATTCGAGTGACTGTGAAGTGATTTATTGTGTTTTTGTGTAGATAAGTGCTTCAAAACTGTGTGAAGTGGATGTTTACGACATCATTATAGTGTAGTGATTGTGCGCGACAAAAAACAATAAACACGGGAGAGGCAAAAAATCTTTTGTGAGCCAACAAAAGTTTCGTCGGAAGAATTTCAACAATGAACACGGAACGAACAATTGAAAACGTAAGTTTTACTCTTTTATTATGAAATATAGTGTAGGAAATAGTGTTAGCTAGGTGAATATGAGCACGAAAACATGATTTTCGTGTTCTCGAAGCATAAATCATCATATTTATGTAGATTCAAGTATTTTCAAGTCAAGGTCACATTACGTGGTGGACATTACGCAATAAATATATTCTAATAGGTATTTTGAGTAAATTCTTATAAGATTATTGTATATCAGACTCTTATGAGAATTATTTATTAGGTTTCTTATATAATTATTACATTCGTTCTAAAGTTTCGTGTGAATTGAATCAGTAGGTAGACCAACAAAAAAGAAATGCGGCCACAGCTCTTAGCGCGGCAAGTTTTTTCATATACCTTCATCTCATAACATAACAATTATAATTCTCAAGTAGTTTTACAAGTGTTGTTTATATTCAAACAGATGCTAGCACGATTCCGTAACGTGAAACTGTTTACCTTTTGCGATAAGCGCCCGTATATGTCGAGTGGTAGGCCCTTGAGCGCGCGCGGTCCGATGACTCACGCGATGACGTAACCAGGTGGTGAGGGAAGGGGGTAACCGTTTGTATGCGCTGCTGAATGGGTCGCACACACCTTGATAAATAGCTTGAATGATAAGTCACGGATAGCCAAAGATGATGGTTTATTGAATATATTTAACTACCACGTAACTAATGCTATATGAATAATGCGTGAATGAGTACAGCTGACTATGAACGCTGATTGTGTACTGTCGCTTTACACTATAATTTGTGCAAGGTGACGGAAAGGTGCTGATCTATGCAATGCGCGCGTGCCATGTACGATACATGACTCGTACATATTCCCGGGCGAGAGAGATGCGAGTGGATGATGAAAATGAGTTACAGAGTGCTTAAATGCTAAACTTATAAATTTCACCCAAGTTACAAAACATGACTTATAACTATTCTTAGCCATAACTAGAATTAGTCACTGTCACCAGACACCGGTGTGGTGAATGTAGGTGTCCTCTTGTGGCGCTTGATGCTGCTGAGTAAGCTCGTAAAGTTTCTTAACTCAACCGCCTCTTCTGGCTTTTTCGAGTCTCTCGTGCGTGGCGTCGGAGCGTCGACGACCTCGTGCTGTGTCCGCACCGGCGGCGCCGGAGGCTGCGTCTCGAAGTCCGACTGTAAGTTGGCGCTTCTCTGCCGACGACGACAGATCCACCGATACAGATAAACTGCGACTGCTAGTACAGTGCATGCCAACAACACGTACATAACTGAATATTGGTGGATGTCGTGGCTTGAGATCCCTGTGTTCAAGGGGTTTTCTGATTTCATCTGCTCGATCTGTTCTTTGATGTGTCGCAATGCGGTTTCATGATCAGTGACGTTGATTTCTAGTTGTGGCAAGGTGACGTTGATGATATGGTTGATAGGTGCGATTTGTTGTGATTCCAAGTCAACCGCAGTTTTTAACTCTGTGTATCCCAGTTTGTGTGAAAAAACGGTAAAGTCTTCTCCTTTAATTACGCAATCTGAATCCAGTGCTATGACCCCGGCTTTAGCGATTTGTATTGCAGTAATCTGATGCTCGCATATGACACGAAGTGCGCACTGTCCGCAACAATAATAAAGGTAAGTATTTATTTTGTTCAATTCCATCCAATTATTTCGGCATGCTGCTATGTTTGTAAGACATCTGTTTGTGCCCTTATCTTTGATACACATGCTGTCTTCTGACTTAAACTGGAAGATGGGTCTTCTGGAGTGACAGAGGCGAGTAAATTCGTCGTATTGGACACATTGTTGTATGTCTCTCGCCATCATTGCCAGATAGGTGTCTTTGCGTAAGTTGATTGCGATGTAATCTGATATCGGCACGACGGCGACCGTAGTGTTCCCATGTTGTTGTGGAATTGCTATCAATTGATATAAATCATAACTCTCTCTGTTGACCAGTGGTATTTTAATTTCAAATATGAGGTACTGCTGTGTTACCCTTGTTTTGACCTTCAGAAGGTGGTAAATTTTTGGTAGTTCTGTCTGTATGTTTTCTATCGGTAGAGATAACTCTCGCGATAATTGTCCTGAGATTATGCTGAGTTGGTCTCGTAATTGCTTCGGCGTTAGTAAATGAACGCTAAACATTCCATGATGAATATCTGTTATTGTGTCGATTATTGTGTCTTGTATGGATTTTAGCTTAGTGAGCATATTTGTAGCTATGATGGTGGACAGTGCTAGCTCGTTCTTTACTTCTTGCTCCTGCAAACCTTTGTTCAACATATTGGTTGCCTTCGTTAGATTGTTTAGATGTTGATTGATGGCCTTGTGTTGCCGATTGATTGACTCTTCAGTTCTCTTGAGTAAATTATATTCTGCTTCTACTACTGAGGTCTGGTTTTTCCACAAGAGTGCTAGGTGATTTTCGTTTCCTTTTATAAGATCAATATCTTGCTTGTATTGATCAGCGAAACGTTGATCTAGAACTCCAAATAAACTGTTGGCAACGTAGCCCACACCGTTGATGAAGCCTCGTCGCCTTCGTGAGCGTTCTTTAAAATGCTGGCTCAGTAACATTCCATTGTAATACTTCAGTTCGTCATGAGAGTGATGTAACTGCATAAGGATGATGTCACATAGTGCTTTGTTTGTTTCTCCTTCACATACGCTGTTTATCTGTTTGAGGTATTTGTCGCAGGTTGCCGAACCGTCCCAGTAAGGGTTCATGTCGTAATACACGATGAGTTTCCATTCATCTCGAATGAGCTGCATGTTTGAGATTCGATCAAAATAGAGTGCTTTGCGTATTGTTGTCAAAGTATATGGGGATGTTGACTGTTCGTGGCCAAATATGGATGTCATGAAGAGAAATAGTGTGAAGATAGTTGCTATCAGATTAGACGCCGTTCCAGGTCGTTGTTTTGATTGGTTGTTCGTGGTCTTTTTATTTTGGCAGTCTGACTTTTTCCCTGTCTGCGCGGGTAGTGATTTGTGATTTGTTTGGTCAGATATCAGCACTGACAGTTTGATCACTGGGCGCTTGAGGTAGCCATTTTGTGTTTTTAGGGTAACAACCCTGACCAATCCATCGCTACCGGGATGTAGCTCAGTGACTCTGCCTAGAGCCCATCTTCCCGCGGGGAGATTAGGCTCATGAATGATGACAACGTCATTTACTTGAACGTTTATGTGAGGTCTCTTCCATTTACTCCTAGTTGAGAGTGTCGCGAGATACTCGGATTGCCACCTCTTCCAGATATCTTCGAAAATGTTCTGTGTTCGCTTCCATCTTGTTCTTTCATCTTGTTCGGTATCTAAGATAGTCAGTATGGGGCCGCTGCTCAAAAAGTGTGATGGAGTTAGATAATTTAAATCATCTGGATCCTCTGTAAGTGCGCACAGCGGCCGACTGTTGAGACATGCCTCGAGTTGAGCAAGTAAAGTACTGTATTCTTCGAACGTGAGTTTTTGCTCGCCAACAACACGTCGAAGATGATGCTTCAGACTTTTTACCGCTGCTTCCCATAGGCCTCCTGCGCTTGGCCAGGCAGGGGCATTAAAATGCCACTGTATTCCCAACTCATTTATCTCTGTATAAAACTCTGCGTTGAATGTTTTGCATAGTTCCGATGGTCCTTGCTGCAGAGCTCTATTGGCTCCAACAAAATTGGTGCCGTTGTCGCTGTAGATATGATGTGGCTTACCCCGGCGTGAAGACATGCGTTTTAGAGCAGCTAAGAATGCAGATGAGCTCAGGTCTGATACGAGTTCGAGGTGCACAGCTTTGGTCACCATGCACACAAACACTGCAATGTATCCCTTGCTTGTCTTGACTCCTCGCCCTTTATTGAGTTTCACGTCAACGTATCCTGTGAAATCAACGCCGGTGTGCTGAAAGGGACGCGAAGGATTGCTCCGAGATTCCGGTAAGTCCCCCATTAATTGTTTTGGTATGACAGCTTTATGCTTCTTACACGTAATGCATGCATGTAAGCGCTTCTTAACAGCTCTGTTTCCGCCTAATATCCAGTAGTTTTGTCTGATACTCGCGAGCGTCGTCCGGGCCCCCGCATGAAACGTGCGGCGGTGGGCTTGGTCGATAATAAGGTCAGTAACATGGCTGCTGTGGGGTATGATCAGTGGATGCTTCATATCTTCGTCAATATTTGCATGCTTGAGTCTGCCTCCCACTCTCAAAAGTCCATCCCTGTCCAAAAAAGGGTTAAGGCATAAAGTTTTACTTTTGGTATGTATTTGCTCCTGTTTTCGCAGCTTACTAATTTCTTCCGAAAATTGCATTTCTTGTACATATTTTATAATCATATGTTTTGCGGTTTCTAATTCATTTCCGTTCAAGTAAGCAGTGCGCTTGCTGTGACGTCGTGTGATACGTAGCACCCAAGCCAGCACGCGCACGGCGCGTGTCAAATTACTGTTTCTATGTAGTATGGGTTCTATGACATCATCGCTTTGAGTCTGACGAATTGTGACGTTGCTTTGTTTAGATTTTCTTTCCTCTTGATCCGTGACGTAGACGCTCTTCTCCGCTACTGATGACACATCGAATCCAGGGAGAAATTGCGGGCCGCTCCACCACAGATTATGGTGCTTCAATTGCTCTGTTGTGATGCCACGGCTGGCACAATCAGCTGGGTTGCCAGCTGATTTTATGTAATGCCAATTAGCTGATGGTATGACGTCTTTGATTTGTTTGACTCTGTTCGCTACGAATGGTGTCCAGCGATTGATGTTGCCTTGAATCCAACCGAGAACTGCAGTGGAGTCACTCCAACCAAAAACTTTGATTTTACGTCCGTTGAGGGCTTGCAGTATTTTCCGCGTGAGTATTATAAGTAACAGCGCCCCACTCAGCTCTAGACGTGGTAAAGTGAGCTTTTTGTTTTCCGGCACAAGTCTTGTTTTTGCAGCGACGAGTGTTATGTTGGTATCAAGTTTACAATACACGACACATGCGTATGCTGATAATGATGCATCGCAGAAGCCGTGCAGTTGAATTGTGTCTTGCTCTCCTGTCTGATACCATCTTTGAATTTTAAACTGGCTGATGTTTTGTAACTCTGCTTTGGTTTTTTCCCACTCGGTGCTTATTTCAACCGGAAGCTGGTCGTCCCATTGAATGTTCGACAACCAAACTTGTTTGAATAATAGTTTTAGCTTTGTTGTAATTGGAGCTAACCATCCGAGTGGATCAAATATCTTTGATATATCTGATAGTAATGAACGTTTTGTATGTTTTTCTGTTGGTTTGGTCTTGCTTATTTTTAGCTCGAACGAGAATGTATCTTCATTTGGGTTCCATTTCAACCCGAGCGTCTTTGTTGATTCTGCTTGCTTGAAATCAAATGACGGTTGATTTGAGGACGCTCTGCTGACGTTTTGAAGTAATTCTTCGCTGTTACCCGACCATTTACGTAAGTTGAAACCTCCCGACTGTAGTAACTGGATCAAATCGCTTTGCAGTTGTTTGGCCGACGACAACGTGAAGCTTCCACTTACAAGGTCATCCATATAAAATTCTTCTTGCAACGCTTGTGCTGCCCTGCTGTGTTGATACTTTTGGCCTTCATCAGCTGCCAACTGTTTCAAAGTCATCATGGCTAAGAATGGAGCTGCTTTCATGCCATACGTGACTGTCGTGAGCTTATATTCACGTAAACGTTGGTCAGGACTCTTCCTCCATAGTATCTTCTGATAGGTTTGATGTTCAGTGTTGCAAAGTATCTGTCGATACATTTTCTCTATATCTGCCGTATACGCGAACTGATATTGCCTCCATCGCAAGATCAATGACATGAGGTCTTGCTGTAAATTTGGGCCACGCTTCATGAGGTCGTTCAAAGTGTAGCCCGTCGATGTTTTCGCCGATGCGTTGAATACTACTCTTAACGCCGTAGTTGCGGAATCGGCGCGCTGAACACAATGGTGAGGTAAATAGCAAGTCGGTGTCACGTTACTCGTACACTCGACCATATGATTCAGTGCTTGATATTCATGAATGAACTGCTTGTATGCTTCTGCTAATTGTGGTTGTTTACTAAATTTTCTCTCCAGTTGCCTGAATTGTGCCAAAGCCATGGGTTTTGTAGCTCCTAGCTTTTCTTGAAAGTTTGGTTCGAACGGTATCTCAACAATGTAACGACCTTCTTTGTCGCGAGTTGTTGTGTTCTGGTACTGCTGCAAACAATCCAGGTCATCCTGTGACATTCCCGAGTTTTCTGCTATGTCTTCTACTGTCCAAAATTGTTGAATGTCTTCGATGTTATTTATCACAACGTTACATTGAAATGTTGTTTGGACGTTGCCACATAATATCCAGCCCAGACGTGTTTGCTGTGCGACTGGTTGTGAATTTTCGTGCCTGATGATACCTTCTTGGATTATGTTTGAGTATATCTCAGCCCCGAGTAAAATGTCTACAGGACGACTCTCATGAAAATCTGGATCAGCCAACGTGATATTTTCTATAAATGTCCATGATTTTGGTTTTGTGAATGATTTATTAGGCAAATTGTTGATCAAATTTCGCATAATGAAAACATCGGTGTCAAATGTATAATCGCCTTGCATGGCACTGCACGTGATTTGTATGACGCCTTTGCAATTATTTTCTTTCGCCCCGACACCGAATATGACACCTTTGCAGCGGCCACGGGGTATTCTTAGTTTCTGTGCTGCTTTTTCCGTTATCAAGGATGTTTGTGAACCCTGATCAAGGAGTGCTCGTAAAGTTATCAGTGACCCATCGTATGCTAGCACTTTGATCAATGCTGTTGTAAGCAGAGTTTCTGATACATCCTCTTGAGACACGTGGTTGCTGCTGTCACTTGTTGTTTTCTTGCTATCAGTGCCCGCTGTTGATTGCTGCACTGAATTGTTGTTTGATTTCTGCCCACCCGATTTGCCGTAAGCGTCGTGAAGCAATGTATTATGATCTGAGTTGCAGACGCGGCATTTTCTTCTTGACGGACATTCGCTGCTATTCGTATGTACGTTTAGGCAGTTTTTGCACAAATTGTATTTCGCAACTGCCTTCCGTTTTGCGTCAGGCTGTAATTCGAGAAATGTTTTGCACGAAAACAACTTGTGCTCTTGATTGCAATGTGGACAGTTTGTTGCACTTTCATTGTCTTTTGTCAATGAATTTGATTTATACTTATTATTCTTGATCTGATTTGCACTGAATGCTTTATATGAATGAAATCTCTTGTTTGTCTGTGCAGGCTCCGACTGAGATGGTTTTGTTGTTTCTGGTTTACGACGAGATGATTCCCATGACGTAAATTTTCCTTCTAGGAAATCGAGAAATTCTACTATGTTAGGTAGCTCACGCGGCTCCGCCAGAGACTCTAGGTAGTCGTTATGAGTCACCGTATCCAACTTTTGTGAAAGCAAGTGTACCAGTATTGGGTCCCATGATGACGTGTCTACACCAAGGTTCTTGATCGCATTGATACATTCTTTTGTAGTATCGTGGAGTTTTTTGACTGATCCTGCTGATAAATGTTGAGTGATAGGAACAGCCAGCAATGAATTGAGATGTGACGTGAAGATCAGTTTCTTGTTGTTGTATCTGCGGTTGAGGATCTCCCATGCAGTCTCATAATTTTCCGAGCTGATTGATAGATGCTGAATGAGTTTCTCGGCCTCGCCTTTCACTTTACTTTTGAGAAACTGCATTCTCTGTGCGTTAGAAAGAGACGGACTAGAATGGATAGTCTCAACAAATAAATCTTTGAATGCTGTCCAGTGTTCGTAGCTACCACTAAAGGCTGGAATTTCGATCTTCGGCGTCGACTTCTCTCGGTGAGTAACTGACCACATTTTGGAATTGATGGTTGCTTTCATTTCGTTGTAAACGAGTTCGCACGTATTGTAAGACATCTCATATTGTACATTTGCTTGATTGGGCAAACTGTCAAGGTCCCAGTAAAGTGAATCCACTGCTTTCCACCTGGACTCTAGCACCTTTAAGGCGTCTTCAAACTGCCAATTTTCTTTGAGGAGATCCACGTTGATGCTTGATGCGGTTCTTTGGAACGCTTTGATGTTGCTCCTTTGTTTGCGTAGCATTTCGTCTGTTTTGCTGTTACTTGCGATCTCAGCTGTTTCCGGTACCTTTATTGAAAGGGTTGATTGGTTACCGCGTTCAGCTCCACCTTGCTCTTGAAGGAGTTTTGGCTCCGATGACTGCGAGGTCGACGGTGCGGGCTCAAAAGCAAAGCCTGCTGGCTTCAATACTGGTGAAGCTGGTTTTTGTTCTTGAGTTAAATACTTCATGAAGAATTCCCTAGTGGTTTTGTAAAATTGTCTTGTCTGTTCGTGGGAATTTTGCACAAAGTATTGATGAGAAGGATCTTCGCGCTCACTAATTTTCTCGTGGTTATTTTGAAATTCTGCCCAATACTTGTCGAGAAGGTCTATTTTTCTCTGCACACTGTCGGGAGTCTTACGGCTTCCTCCTTCTTTTTTGAAATTGATAAGAAGTTTCTGCATTCCTTCCATGACTTGATATTGAGTTAGAATAATTTGCTCCATGATCGGAAAATTAATGATATATACTTCGAGTCACCAAAACTGTTCCTGATGACGCTGCCGATGTTCTTCGGTGATCTCTGGTATGCGCGGCTGATGCACTGAGCTCCTCCCACTGAGATGTAGTTCCCGAACCACCAAATGTTAATGTTTCCTGTGGCGATCACAGGGTCCGAAGGGATCTCTCCGTACGATATTGAGCGCCTTCTCAATCTGACTGGGGCGATCCGCTTGTGGAAGACCAGTCAAACCGATTCGCTATCGTAAGTAGGAACACTTCGTACCTGTGGGGCTAGTAGCACTGTTTGCTCCAGGAGTGGCGATCCGGCTCGAAGGACCATAAAGATGTATGCGCTGCTGAATGGGTCGCACACACCTTGATAAATAGCTTGAATGATAAGTCACGGATAGCCAAAGATGATGGTTTATTGAATATATTTAACTACCACGTAACTAATGCTATATGAATAATGCGTGAATGAGTACAGCTGACTATGAACGCTGATTGTGTACTGTCGCTTTACACTATAATTTGTGCAAGGTGACGGAAAGGTGCTGATCTATGCAATGCGCGCGTGCCATGTACGATACATGACTCGTACACCGTTATTTATGTTGGGAATCGAGAGGTTAATGTCAATAATAGATTTACGAATATAAATATATAGTAATAATACATAGTTTTATTAACTGCACCGTACATTTCTAATGAGTTCTTTATTCAACAGATATTTACATAATTGTATGTTCTCTGCACGCACCCGTGCAATAAATACTCTCTCATACTCATACAATAAATTAATAGCGACATTTTGTACGTAAGCAGTAAGTACCGAATTTCTCGGGAAATCCCGGTTCCTAGTCCAGTACCGAAAATCCAGTCCCGGTTCTTGAGAAGGAACCGGTACTGCATCCACTAGTAGTAACATACTGTGCAGGAGCGCGCACAGGTCCGTCACGCACGTGCGCTCCATGTAACAATAAGTAGATACATACTGTGCTGCGAGTGCGCGGCGACCAGGCCGGGCTGCAGCGCCGCCGTGAGCGCGCACAGGTCCGTCACGCACGTGCGCTCCATGTAACAATAAGTAGATACATACTGTGCTGCGAGTGCGCGGCGACCAGGCCGGGCTGCAGCGCCGCCGTGAGCGCGCACAGGTCCGTCACGCACGTGCGCTCCATGTAACAATAAGTAGATACATACTGTGCTGCGAGTGCGCGGCGACCAGGCCGGGCTGCAGCGCCGCCGTGAGCGCGCACAGGTCCGTCACGCACGTGCGCTCCATGTAACAATAAGTAGATACATACTGTGCTGCGAGTGCGCGGCGACCAGGCCGGGCTGCAGCGCCGCCGTGAGCGCGCACAGGTCCGTCACGCACGTGCGCTCCATGTAACAATAAGTAGATACATACTGTGCTGCGAGTGCGCGGCGACCAGGCCGGGCTGCAGCGCCGCCGTGAGCGCGCACAGGTCCGTCACGCACGTGCGCTCCATGTAACAATAAGTAGATACATACTGTGCTGCGAGTGCGCGGCGACCAGGCCGGGCTGCAGCGCCGCCGTGAGCGCGCACAGGTCCGTCACGCACGTGCGCTCCATGTAACAATAAGTAGATACATACTGTGCTGCGAGTGCGCGGCGACCAGGCCGGGCTGCAGCGCCGCCGTGAGCGCGCACAGGTCCGTCACGCACGTGCGCTCCATGTAACAATAAGTAGATACATACTGTGCTGCGAGTGCGCGGCGACCAGGCCGGGCTGCAGCGCCGCCGTGAGCGCGCACAGGTCCGTCACGCACGTGCGCTCCATGTAACAATAAGTAGATACATACTGTGCTGCGAGTGCGCGGCGACCAGGCCGGGCTGCAGCGCCGCCGTGAGCGCGCACAGGTCCGTCACGCACGTGCGCTCCATGTAACAATAAGTAGATACATACTGTGCTGCGAGTGCGCGGCGACCAGGCCGGGCTGCAGCGCCGCCGTGAGCGCGCACAGGTCCGTCACGCACGTGCGCTCCATGTAACAATAAGTAGATACATACTGTGCTGCGAGTGCGCGGCGACCAGGCCGGGCTGCAGCGCCGCCGTGAGCGCGCACAGGTCCGTCACGCACGTGCGCTCCATGTAACAATAAGTAGATACATACTGTGCTGCGAGTGCGCGGCGACCAGGCCGGGCTGCAGCGCCGCCGTGAGCGCGCACAGGTCCGTCACGCACGTGCGCTCCATGTAACAATAAGTAGATACATACTGTGCTGCGAGTGCGCGGCGACCAGGCCGGGCTGCAGCGCCGCCGTGAGCGCGCACAGGTCCGTCACGCACGTGCGCTCCATGTAACAATAAGTAGATACATACTGTGCTGCGAGTGCGCGGCGACCAGGCCGGGCTGCAGCGCCGCCGTGAGCGCGCACAGGTCCGTCACGCACGTGCGCTCCATGTAACAATAAGTAGATACATACTGTGCTGCGAGTGCGCGGCGACCAGGCCGGGCTGCAGCGCCGCCGTGAGCGCGCACAGGTCCGTCACGCACGTGCGCTCCATGTAACAATAAGTAGATACATACTGTGCTGCGAGTGCGCGGCGACCAGGCCGGGCTGCAGCGCCGCCGTGAGCGCGCACAGGTCCGTCACGCACGTGCGCTCCATGTAACAATAAGTAGATACATACTGTGCTGCGAGTGCGCGGCGACCAGGCCGGGCTGCAGCGCCGCCGTGAGCGCGCACAGGTCCGTCACGCACGTGCGCTCCATGTAACAATAAGTAGATACATACTGTGCTGCGAGTGCGCGGCGACCAGGCCGGGCTGCAGCGCCGCCGTGAGCGCGCACAGGTCCGTCACGCACGTGCGCTCCATGTAACAATAAGTAGATACATACTGTGCTGCGAGTGCGCGGCGACCAGGCCGGGCTGCAGCGCCGCCGTGAGCGCGCACAGGTCCGTCACGCACGTGCGCTCCATGTAACAATAAGTAGATACATACTGTGCTGCGAGTGCGCGGCGACCAGGCCGGGCTGCAGCGCCGCCGTGAGCGCGCACAGGTCCGTCACGCACGTGCGCTCCATGTAACAATAAGTAGATACATACTGTGCTGCGAGTGCGCGGCGACCAGGCCGGGCTGCAGCGCCGCCGTGAGCGCGCACAGGTCCGTCACGCACGTGCGCTCCATGTAACAATAAGTAGATACATACTGTGCTGCGAGTGCGCGGCGACCAGGCCGGGCTGCAGCGCCGCCGTGAGCGCGCACAGGTCCGTCACGCACGTGCGCTCCATGTAACAATAAGTAGATACATACTGTGCTGCGAGTGCGCGGCGACCAGGCCGGGCTGCAGCGCCGCCGTGAGCGCGCACAGGTCCGTCACGCACGTGCGCTCCATGTAACAATAAGTAGATACATACTGTGCTGCGAGTGCGCGGCGACCAGGCCGGGCTGCAGCGCCGCCGTGAGCGCGCACAGGTCCGTCACGCACGTGCGCTCCATGTAACAATAAGTAGATACATACTGTGCTGCGAGTGCGCGGCGACCAGGCCGGGCTGCAGCGCCGCCGTGAGCGCGCACAGGTCCGTCACGCACGTGCGCTCCATGTAACAATAAGTAGATACATACTGTGCTGCGAGTGCGCGGCGACCAGGCCGGGCTGCAGCGCCGCCGTGAGCGCGCACAGGTCCGTCACGCACGTGCGGTCGCCCGCGTGCAGCCTCACGTGCAGCGACAGCGCCTCCTGGCGGGAAAAGAGCCACAGTTAAGGTGTGTCCAAACATAATGCGGAATCGCGCGTGCCGGCCGAGCTCGGCCTGTGCGCGCTGTGATTGGACGACTGCTGCGCGCAACCGCCTTCACACTACAGTCGTCAGTATTCCAACAAGCATACAAATCAAGACAATATGCGCAGGATTGCGAGAAACGCTACTGACGCGAGAAATGTTAAGTGAAAAAGTGTGAAAAATTGATAATTATTCAAGATTTGAATTCAAATAAAAACTATACTGAAAAATTCATTGTTATAAGGTTTTATTCAACTTGCCTAGTTAGCTATTAGTTTTAGTACGTATTGGTCAAATCTTGGAACTGAATTTCAAACCAGTTCCCCGAACTACTAAACCGATGGAGATGAAATTTTGCAAACACCTTTGGTTCTGGTGATAATATTTTTTATGACAGACAATACTTAATCCTGCAGCCAGGATCGAAAGAAAGAAATCTTCAATTTTCAAAAGTGCGGTCTTGAAACTTTGTCGTATACACGTTCAATTTTGATAGATAAAGATGATTTTTTACATGACCTCATCCTGCAGGCAGGATCGTCTCCGCAAAAGTGAACTCCTTAACAGTTAACGGCACGGATACGAAAATGTGTAGACGCGTTCATATTCGATAGATAATCGTGATTTCAATCATGACCTCATCCTGCAGTCAGGATTGTCTTCTCACGAGGGAACTCCTCAACGGTAAATAGCACGGATACGAAAATGTGTAGACGCGTTCATATTTGATGGATAATCGTGATTTCAATCATGACCTCATCCTGCAGTCAGGATTGTCTTCTCACGAGGGAACTCCTCAACGGTAAATAGCACGGATACGAAAATGTATAGACGCGTTCATATTTGATAGATAATCGTGATTTCAATCATGACCTCATCCTGCAGTCAGAATTGTCTTCTCACGAGGGAACTCCTCAACGGTAAATAGCACGGATACGAAAATGTGTAGACGCGTTCATATTTGATGGATAATCGTGATTTCAATCATGACCTCATCCTGCAGTCAGGATTGTCTTCTCACGAGGGAACTCCTCAACGGTAAATAGCACGGATACGAAAATGTGTAGACGCGTTCATATTTGATGGATAATCGTGATTTCAATCATGACCTCATCCTGCAGTCAGGATTGTCTTCTCACGAGGGAACTCCTCAACGGTAAATAGCACGGATACGAAAATGTATAGACGCGTTCATATTTGATAGATAATCGTGATTTCAATCATGACCTCATCCTGCAGTCAGAATTGTCTTCTCACGAGGGAACTCCTCAACGGTAAATAGCACGGATACGAAAATGTGTAGACGCGTTCATATTTGATGGATAATCGAGATTTCAATCATGACCTCATCCTGCAGTCAGGATTGTCTTCTCAAGAGGGAACTCCTCAACGGTAAAAAGCACGGATACGAAAATGTGTAGACGCGTTCACATTTGATGGATAATCGTGATTTCAATCATGAACTCATCCTGCAGTCAGGATTGTCTTCTTAAGAGGGAACTCCTCAACGGTAAATAGCACGGATATGAAAATGTGTAGACGCGTTCATATTTGATGGATAATCGTGATTTCAATCATGACCTCATCCTGCAGTCAGGATTGTCTTCTCACACGGGACCTCCTTGGGAACTCCTTCCTTCCTCCTTCCAACGGTTAATGGCGCGAGCACGAAATTCGAGTTCAATGATTAGGATTACTTTTTAAAAATAAGCTTTTATTAAAAATGCACTGAAAAGAAGAAAATAAAAATAAACCTTTTAGTATATGAAAAAGAAAACGAATAGCTTTCATAAAAGCTGTATAGTTTTTCTTTAGCCTTTACCATTCGCGACAAGCTTTAATGAAAGCTTTTCGTTTACAAAAAGGTTTATTTTCTTCTTTTCAGTGCATTTTTATAAAAGCTTTTTTTTATGTTTTTTATTTTGTAATAATATTAAATCGTATAAACAATAGTAGATAACTTGAGGTCCTGTTTACATTCTAAATAATAAGCACTAACCTTCGTGTTGAAACAGGATCCACACTCTGGACACGCGTATCCCGGCGTCGTTTTCTCTGATACTATTTGACCGTCCGCACCAATAACCTAATAACAAAATGTCGAATTGATTAATTAAACAATGAAACAAAGGACAAGGCGTTGAAGGTAGCCAGCCATTACCAGAAAAAATAAAGAATTCATATCTTTCATCCAATTTTTTTTTTTTTGTAATTTTACCATCCCGCACAAAACAACTGTAGTTACGTGGGACGGTACTTTTCCCCAGCAGTGAGACAGTTAGAAATAATATAGAATCATGATCAATTCGACAAGAAAAAAATACAAATCGACGGCAAAAGTAAGCAGTGACTAGCAACAAGTGGTCTTACCTGTACAATTTGCGGTTTAAAATCATCTTGTTTTATCACAGTTGCTTGTTGCTGTTGTTGTTGTTGTTGTTGTTGTTGTTGCTGCTGCTGCTGAGCTTGTTGTTGTGCTTGTTGTTGCGCTTGCTGTTGCGCCTGTTGCTGAGCCTGTTGCTGTGCTTGTTGCTGTTAGATAAAATAGTCTGTATTGCACAAAGATACAAAGAAAACCATAATTGAATGAGTGATTCTATTTACTGGCGGACCTAAATAAATGCTGGATGCGGAATGTCATCATTAATGTATTGTACCCATACATTTATTGTCATAGAATCGTTTCAAATGTAGACTAAGCTTAAACTTGGTACACCATCAAAAGGAAACAAAAAAGCTTTTAAAATGGGTGAAACAAAAGAGTAGTTTTCCTGCCCAATACTTAATCAGCTATTTCTGTCAAAAGATCTAAAAAACTAACCTGTTGTTGTTGTTGCTGCTGTTGTTGTTGCTGCTGTTGTTGTTGTTGCTGTTGCTGCTGTTGTTGTTGTTGTTGCTGTTGAGATTGCGTCGATTGTAGACAATGCCGCGTCATTTTACAGTGTTGCTGCAACTCTGACTTGCATTTGAAGGCTTCACCACATTCTAAGCACGCGACTGCACCTTCCCCTGTGTGGATTCTGGAAGATGGATAGAAGAGAAAATGTTAAAACCGACCGTTATTTAATACTTTCATGGCTCGGGCTAAGATTCTGAAGAGACTGCGACGGTTATGATACTTATATGACCTTGTCTAAGTAGCCGTTTTTTTGTTATAAGTATAATCTTCACTGCTGGAAGTTAAGAAGCCTGAACACGAGAAATGGGCTCCTAAGAACAAAAGTGCAATGAGCATGAATGATAGTTCATTCACTTCCAGTAACAAAACGACTTTTGTCAAGCAGAAGAATACAGCGAGTAGACAATTAAACTCGCTTACTTACTAGAACACACAACGGCAACCGTCCGCGACGATTGCCAGTGTTTGCGTACTGTCGCGCACACTAGCGCCACCTGCACTCAGGCGGGCGGCGGCATACACAATTTGGGGGAATATCACACCATACGACTATCGGTGATTTCAATGCTGCGTTGTAGTGGGAGAGTTTACTTGTCTACTCGCTATATTAACGAAGCTTGATTTCAGTCGACGTGGTCAAAGGATTAGTCAGCTAGACTGTGTTAGCGATTGCTAGCTGTCCAGGAAGCGCCAGCATTTGGAATCGTAGTTCGAATAAGATTAACGCCACTCGGGGAGGCTCAATTCAACTAATTGCACCCTCCAGGATTTGAATGAGGCAAACGACATAGCTGTCTGGGTTGCTACGTACTGGTCGGCCAAAATTTGAGTCATCGATTCGGGAAGAAGAAGAATTAACAAAGCGATAAATTGCTAGCATAGTAGACCGACAAAGAAGGCGCAGAACCGGGAGTTATGGCCGGGTGTATGTTTAGTGGACTCCGATAAGCCGAGTGGATGGTTGAAAAGCACTTTACTCACTTCATATGCGCGACTAGTGTCCTCTTCTGCAGGAACTCCTTGCCGCACACGGGACACGCGTGAGGGACTCGCCCGTGCACTCGCCCGTGGTTGACGAGCTGGAACTTGCGCGCAAACGTCACGCCGCAGTCTGGACAAACGTAGGGGGAGAGGGAGCCGTGGAAACGACTGTGCATTACTAGGTGCTCCTGGAACATCAAAATATACTGTTTGTTGGGCACAAAGGAAAAATAAATCTTAAGGTATGTGATCGTATCTGATAGTGACATGCCATATTGTGCGTTGCAAAGGCGTGCGGCGGCGCAACGCCCATGCAACTGACAAGAGGTCTAGAGAGACGAAGTGGTGGGTCTGAGTACTATGCACTGCACGTAATACAGCTTTTTGTACCTAAACTCCATATTGCTCAAATCAATAGAATTTTTTTTCCGATTGGAAATCATCAAATGACTCCTCCCGCTCTGGGCGGAGCAGGAGGGAGTGTCAGACTTTTACTGACTAAAACCCATCCATGTTCCTTCATCGCCCTTTGTGTTCCGGGGCCACGGTATCTCTTTCGAACAGTCCCGCAGCCCCGGCAGGCATCGGCCCTTGCGGACCCCTTCCTTTTTGCTGATTCTCTTTGAACACTCCTGCGCCGTCGACACGGCCTGTCGTCATGAGACGGACGGATGGCAAGCTAGCCCATAGCTCACCGTCCACAGGCCCTCCTACCCTTGTCCACCTTAAAGGTTAATTTGGGCACATATACTCGTCACAATTTAAATGTTTTTGGACAGCCTTCTAAATCGTAATATATGCTTGCCGTAATCTTAACCTCTAGACCCTCCACTGATATTGTCTATCATAATTTTACAAATAAATATATTTCTAGCTTTAAGAAAGCCATACCTTCTGCGCGAAGCTCTCTCCGCAGTCGCTGCAGACGTAGGGCCGCTCGCCCGCGTGGTACTTGCTGTGCGTCACCAGGTGGCGCTTCAGAGGGAACCCGCGCCCGCACTCGTTACACACGAACGGACGCTCTCGACTGTGTACCTGAAATGTATCGGGAAAGGTAGTGCTTTTAGAATTGGTCCGCGGTTTTCTAATAATGGTGTTGATTAAATATTGCTTGAATTTTATTAAAAAGGTGTCTTAGACATATTGTATTTGAACTCATAATAAAAATACACTACCACAATAACATCAATAAAATAAGATATTTGTATGTTTGTGAGAGGTAATCTCTGGAAATACTGATCTGGAAGCAAAAATCATGAAGGAATACAAAGCTACACTATTCCTCAATAACATAGGATTCTTTTAGTGCCAGAAAAATGCAGTCCGGTAAAAGATAATTGTACTGACACTTAAATGCGCCTAAGCGCTGATAAATGCTCATAATTATTTCGTTTTATTTATATTTACTTTTCAAGATGAACTCTGAACAAAAAAGTTTAAGATACAAAATCAAAAAATTTGACCGGCATTAGTATGAAATATCTTCAACAGAATTAAAAACACTCACCCTAGAATGCGTAACAAGATGATGTTTCAACGTAAACGCCATCTTACACTCGTGGCACCTATACGGCCTCTCCGCAGAATGCAGCAACAAATGTGTGTTGAGACAGTGCTTCCTCGCGAACGCTTTCCCACAATGCGCGCAGACATGAGGCCGTTCACCTATGAAATGTCAATTTGAAGACGGTATTATTATTTGTTTTTAGTTACCCTTGAGTGTGTGAGTAGGTGGTGTTTGAGCGTGAAGGTTTTCTTGCACTCGGGGCAGCGGTACGGGCGGTTAGAAGAGTGCAGTAAGAGGTGGGTGTTGAGGCAATGCTTGTGCGCGAATGTCTTGGCGCAGTGAACGCACGAGTGCGGTCGCTCACCTGAAACAGAGCGAACCGCATGGGTACGTGCACTCCGCCACTACTATACTGTACTTTACTGGTTAGTGAATAAAGCCTTTTTTTTCGGATGGGCATCATCAAATAAGTCTCTGGGCGGAGCGGGAGTGAGTGTCAGACTTTTACTGACTAAAACCCATTCATGTTCCTTCATCGCCCTTTGTGTTCCGGGGCCACGGTATCTCTTTCGAATAGTCCCGCAGCCCCGGCAGGCTTCGGCCCTTGCGGACCCCTTCCTTATTGCTGACTCTCTTTGAGGCGCGCTTGGAACACGAACGCGCCGTCGACACGGCCTGTCGTCATAGACGGACGGACGGCGAGCTAGCCCATAGCTCACCGCCCACAGGCATAGTGAATAAAGCATGGTTCAGACTAGGCTAGTGATTTAGTCGACGACCGAGTAATGTAGTAACTTAATCCTTGCTACTGAACAAAAACAGCTCTCTGCAGCTGGAGCTGCTCTGGAGTTGGGAAATAATTCGTTATTTGACGATTCAATTTTATTATTCTTTGGTTAAATATTAATAGAACCCCGGCATAAAATGGGAGTGATTTCAAATGTCACATTTATCATTGAATAACACTATCTTCCGCATTTATATGTTTACGTGTTTTATTGGCAAAAAATAATAAAACTTGTGTAACTGGTAATTTAAATTAATCAACTTTATCGATATAATGTAACCACTTTAAAAGTACTAATGTGTCGTTTACATAAAAAAGTTAGTAGCTTAAATTTTCATTGCGTAGTTGCTTCAGAGAAACTGTTCAACCTCTTTCTCACTATACAGTGTTAGTTTAACGACACGTTTTATGTTCCTATACATTGTACCCATTGAGAAAACATGGATTCGGAGAAGACATTCAAGTTCTGAATCAGCAACCCTAATAAATGTTGTTTTAGAGGCGAAACGTGCTTCATATTTGCTGAGCGAAAAAGGAACATGACATTTAATGGTACAGTTACAAACGAATTGTTAAGTCTGACCAGTTATTATCGACTAGTGTCGGTGGTAAAACAAGGAAGCAATAGGCTTGTCAACTGAAAAAATCTAATTGATCCGTCAGTTAGATTATCAAAAAATATCTGACCCGTATTTATTCTTTTGTTACGTAAACCAAAATTGACGAAGATACGACGCTTTTAAAATTCTCAATACGTCACGCCGTGGTATCATTTTTAGTGCGTTCTGACGTCACAACCCCCACTCCCCGAGTTTTGATGCGTTTTATCTTTGTCAATATTCATTGATTTACAAAAACAAAAAATACGTGTCCATTATTTTCCAATACTGTAACTGACGGACTAGATAGATTTGCAATTTATTGGTGGTGGAAACTAGCCTATTATTGACAAATATTATATGTATTGGGTTGTTGGGTTTCAGAGGCGAGCGTTTTAAGAAGCCATGGACCACTGGAGGTCACTGCTGTGATGACGAGTAATAGAGAAGTATGGAAGAAGAAAACATGCTGCGTCGACCCCAAATAAATTGGAATAAGGACAGGAGAATGATGATGTGTGTGTGGGGAGGCCTGTGTTCCAGCATTGGGGTTATAAGCTGCTTATCCTAATGCTTTTATGCTGCTCTTGACCTCGGTCTGGCCTGACGATGGAACGTGCTTGTCTAGAAGATGCCTGTTCACTCTTGCATTGAAGGTTGAATGACGTTGAAGGCAAATGGTATTAAAGAACCCGAAAAGGCTGAGCATGAAGGAGAAAATCAGGGCGCAAAAATCTGTTCACATAGATAGCCTAGATGTTCATTATTGTGACACCAACCAATTATCACCTATCGTTTCTAAACAACCGGATGGTCTATCCGGTTGTTTAGAAACATACATACAACCCTACTGATAAGCATATTCAGCCGGATTTGGCACGGTCGTTGAACAAAGTGGTCTGGATAAAAGGAGTATATCTTCTGAAAGATTTTCGATCCTCGCAAAATTTCAATATTAAGTATACAAACGTTAGAGACACGCGCGCCAAGTATATATAACCCCGTGTCCTAAACAACGCGAAAGTTCGCGCGAGTACATCTTCACGTTCGAAAGACCACGGGGATCGCTGTCAGCCCATTCAGGTTTGCCGAACAAAATGAAGGCGATGTTCGCTTTGGTTAGAATTAGGCAGTTTCACTGTCCTATAGCAACATATTAGTGGAGTCATAAAAATAATTGGGTCGTCGCTTGATCTCTGTCTGTCCGCCGAAAGTAATGCGGGTATTTATTACTCTGTCTAAATATAACTCGTAAAGTCTGCGCTGTAGAATTTTTATGCAGCTATAAAACTTGCATCAGAAACATTTTAGTACAGTGACGATAATTCCTTCACTAAAATAATAAATCCGAAAGTATTTGTATGTGTCTTACTTTTTGACGCATAAACTGCTGAATCAATTAAAAAAGTTTGGCATAAGAGTTAAAGCACGCTCAGGTTTATGAAAAAATGGAGTATCTTCAGAATGCAAGGACGCGACAGCCAACAGTTTTATGCTTTTGAAAATTAAAATAGTACGTTTTGATACAAGTGGAGAAAGTTTGTTATTGCATCCGAGGCGGAATTAACTCCCGAGCCGTAGGCGAGGGTGTTTTTGAGCCGAGAACTGCAATAACAAATGTCCACGTGTATCAAACGATGTTTTTCAATACACTTTTGTAGAAATTAAATAAAAGAACCAAAAATAATTTTGTCATGAATTATTAGGAAACTATGATTTTCTTTTCTTTTTTTCCGCGCTTTGCTTTCGCCAGGTTGAAGGAGAAGCAAAGGTTTGAAGCCGTTATACAGCCTAATATAAAAAATAGTTATTTTTTGTATTTTTGAATTTAGAACACAAATAAATGTTAATTTGTTTAAAAAAGTAAATTAGTTTTAAATAATCATGTTTATCTATGATATTCTATTTATAAACACAATTTGAATATTCAAAAAACATTAACGCCGTACAGACGCATTATTACTTTGCCGAAAAAAAAAAACATTCAATTCCGACTATAGGCATTGCACCAATTTGGGCTAGGTATAGGTATAGTAAAAGCATGTGTTAATTTGATGAAATTATTTATTGTTTGTTATTATTCAGGGTTTTTAATGTTATCAATCTGATGAAGTTAGTTGGCGAATTATTATTATGATTGGTAATTTGATGGAATTTATTATTGTTTATTTCTTAATTGCTATTATTGAATTGATCAAATTATTTATTGTTTAATTGATTTTTGATGATTATTGTTAGTTATTGTTAATCTGATGGAATTATTATCTAATGATTGCTGTTATAAACGATTATTATTTTTATTGATCTGATAGAATTAGTTAGCGACTATTGTAATTGATAGTTTGATGGAATTAATTATTGTTATTTTTTATAGTTATTATTGATTTGATTAAATTACTTATTTATTGCTGATGATAATTGTTAATTAATGTTTATGTTTATTTTTACTGATTATTGTTGTTACTTGTATGGGATTAAATAAAGCTTATTCATTCATTCATTCATTCATAGGTATAGTTATCTGTGGCAATTTTCATTCCCGCACACGTGTTGGAAAATGAAAAAAATCGCACGCGTGTGAAATACATTGCATGTTGAACCTAATCATAGTGCGTTAAGAACCAGTTTTCGAGGAAGTGTATTGAAAAAAAAGTTGTGTTACTTCGCACTTAGGAAGAACAACTGTAGATAGATGGAATTGAATGAAATATCTTTAAAAAAATTATACTTTTGGACTTCTCCTATAAATTATCACAGTATTTAGCATTTGTTAGATATATTATAGCGAGTGAAAATATGCCTTAGCTTATCTTTGAGGAAAAAATATGCTAACTACATGGTGTCAATAAACTGTCATTTGTAGAGGTGGTTGTAACATGAATGGTGTTGATTTATTTAATGAAATAATAAACGAGTCTGTTACCAGAGGTCAAGTTCTTAAAAGTATATATTTGAATAGAACCATCAAAATACATGTAACAAACACGAATGATATAAAATCAGGTAGGTATACAAGATGTGTAAAAAACAGCTGTTGTTTGTATGAAAAAGCTGATTTTTTCGATTTCAGGGTTAGTACTTAGTTAGTATAGTCCGCGCGTGAGCTCCGAGGAATCGGTGGCTTGTTTAAATCATGGGTGGTTTTATTTTGGGTGCATAGTGCCCTCATAGCGCGAACTAAATTATGAAATCATTCTGTGAGGGTGTTATGTGCTTAATGTGGAACCACCGATGTTTTAAACAATCCACCGATTCCTCGGAGCTCGCGCGCGGACTATATTTATGTATCTTTGCAAAAGTTATTCACAATGGCGAGTTGACCCATTGGGAGGTTTTCAGTTATTTCAATTACACCTTGAAGAAAAATCTCTATGTCTCTCTCTCTCTCTCTCTCTCTCTAGGGTCTATCCATATTCGATCGTATTTTTTTTGTTGTCTGTCAAAATATGGTATGTGTGTCAATCATATTTTATAGCTTCCTTAAACGCCTGTACCTGTACGGTTAGATTTGTTTTTTTTTTTTATGTATGTATGCTAATTATATTTGCGTAGGATATCTCATAAGCATAGGAGTTTGTTAACATATTAGGAACATTCCTAAGGTGCACCAACCGCACTGTTCGTGCGTGTGCACAGGTGTGGACGCGGCATCTCCACACGCGAAGGTATAGCGGCGAACGCCATGCCATCAAATTCAATAGAAGCGTACGGACTGCTTTATAAATCAGTCTGCACATGGCAATACCATTGCTGCGATACTCTAGTCCGTGTATATTATGGCGCCATAATATAAGCTCATCTCGCAATGTTGTACAGTTCAAACGTATTCAGAAAATCCGAAAAAAGAACACGTAGGGCCTAGACACATCACTACGGCGCGGCATCGTGCCGTGTGCGGTGCACCGCGTCGGCTCACGGCAGCAACAATCGGTTGAACCGTGTATCAAATTTGCAGCTTTTATTTAGATATTAGACCGCGAAAGACAAAAAAGAAAATATTGGGTGAATATACCAACCTTTCTATAATGAACCACAAGGGAAATATTTTTTTGCACACGTACGAACTTAGGGTCAGCTCACACCGAGACACGTGTATCCTTTCGTGTAGTCAATAAAGTTATATTTTGAGTCGCTCTGCGCGCAGCGTCGCGTCTCGGTGTGAACTAACCCTTAGTGACAGCGAAACATTAACTGAACAACCACCATGAGCCGGCGCGCTGCACCGTACACGGCACCACACCGCGGCACGGCGTTGCGCCGCGCCGTTTTGTTCCAGGCCCGTACAAAAAACTAATTGTTGTTTCGAAAGATGTACTTTAGGTTCCCACTGATTGGGGCATCTGTGTCAAATCAGGCCGACCAGAAAATTTTAGTAGCACGCCTAACGCCCGGACTCCACCAAAGCGGAGACGCAACGTGCGGGAATTAACCAATCACATTCGTTTAAATCCACTTCACGTCACTCGTCTCCGTTTTGGTGGAGTCCGGGCCTAAGTCAATATAAATAAAAGCGCACCAACCTGTATGTACTCTCGCATGCGTCGTGAGATGGTGTTTGAGCAGGAAGGACTTGCCGCACTCGTCGCAGCCGTAAGGGCGCTCCTTCACCGCGGCGGGCGGCGCTGTCGTCATCACAGAGTTCGTGTTCATCAGCTCCGTCTGCGAATATACCGTCTAACAACACGTTAGTATGTGATACTTATGTATTGGTCATTAGGTATAGGGTTTAGTTTCGTTCATGGCGTAGTCGTACATGACGCAGATGAGTGTAAGAGGGCATAAATAAGGGCAGCATGATGAAAAAACCAGCGAGAGCAGCGGTGGCCCAGTGGTGGCAGCCTCGACTTACGAACAGTAAGTCGTGGGTTCGAACCCAGGCAGGCGCGTTACTTTGTGTAATTTATTTTATCACTACTGCCCTCAAAACGGTGAAGGAAAGCATCGTGAGAAAACCGGCATGTCCTAAAACCAAAATTACGATCGATTACAGAAAAACACTATAAAGGGTGTAAAAAAACCTCTTATCGAAGCCGAAAGGCACTTATTCTCCCCGTCCTTGGGGTTTTTTTTTTTGTTCTCAAAAAAAAAAGTCTCGTCAAAGTTCCAACTTTTTGTTTCTTTTTTTAAATAAGTACAGGTTTTTAATGTAAGAGTTTTACTTTAAACACCTCCACAACCCCCGTACTATTCAATCTATCTATCAGCACAATGTTTTGAGTGCGTTACATTGAGTTCTACCACAAAACATGACATTCACCCAAAAAAAAAAAATCCCTGCAATAATGTTTGCGTAAAGTTACTTATTTTGATGTACAGAATGCTTGGTTGACGGCTTCGTGATGAGGTTACACCCTGTATAGAATTCTCATAATTATATCTTAACAAACTACTCATTAAACTTACTTTAGGCGAATTATTAGTAGTCCCAGGCTCTTGTTTCGTATGTAACAAATGATGCTGATGTACTGTCGTGGTTTGAATCGTCTCCGCCTGCGTTTGCTGAGTCGCTTCCGCCAGACTCTTCAGGCTCCCGTTTAATATCGTATGGTTCAGTTGCGACGCGTCTATGACCGGGGTTGCGATGCCCTGGGCCTGAAGAGCCCTCTTCATCAAAATCTCGTTGCATTCTTCCGCCGTTAGCTGGATGGGACCTATCGGTGTCATAAACGGCTTAGCTGCTAAGTTCGCTGTAAATGATACACATTTGATGTTATTTTTATTGAAGTATGTGTTACTAAGGGCGTATACACACGGCGTTTTCTATACGCGCGTTACGTTAAAAAAACGCCGAGTGAATATGCCCTAAATGAGTATGGTAAAGATAGCAAAATCAATCAGTTTAGTCTAACAAGTGGATGGCTTGAATGACTTCTTGCTAAATAGTATGAGACAAGGGCAGGAAACTATGTTTTCTACTTTTGAATTGTCTTTTAGATTAGATTCCACAGACCAAGATATTGACCATGACCTTACGCAGAAGTAAAAAATATGTGGTTTTTGCTAAATATAAAACTAGACACCAAGTATGTATGATGTAACTAATGAAATTCCACAACTTCTTTGGCATCCTAATGAATCGATGCAGATAATAAATAACTCAATGATGGGAGCAGGAAAATGTAAGACAAGGCAAACAGTGTTTACAGCAATTAGGTGATTTAATGAAAAAAATGTTCAAGCTACCACAGCAATACTTTCTTGGTCAAAGGATGACTCTTTGATTTGACTCACAGACAGGTGGTTTAGGTTTTAAGCTTGATTAAAAGAATTTAGAAATTCAAGCAATTTAGAATTAGGTCTATAATAACAATAAAATTAAACATCAAAAAATTTGTCCACATCACTGTCAATAGGAAAAGTTCCCAGAAGGCTGGCAGCATTGCCACATTGGATGGCAATGCTGATTTTTTGGTCAAAAACAAAAGGCCAGCCCTCTGGTCACATGTAAAGTCAATCAACCAATTGGCAATATCTAGAATTTGTTCATAAGTTATTTACAGTTTTCATGATTATATTTCCTTGTCTAGATAACTACTGAGATAATGACTAATAGAGAAGTATGGAAGACATGCTACACTCTCAAACAAATTGAGATAAAGGTAGTAGGGAACACGCACAATGGTCCAGTGGGGACTAAGTACAGAAACCAAAACCCTTTAATAGGGTAGTAGGATAAAATTAATGACGGTAATTTATTGTCATTTCTTATTTCTTATGGACAATCTGTTGACATCTGTAGTATCCTAAATTAGGTTGAATCAATCAAATTAACAAAATCTTTACACTCACTATGTATGGTAGTTGTCTGATTCTGCTGTGTCACCCTGTTCAATGTATGGGCTGTGGCATCGTTCACCACAAACATCCGTCTTCCAGAGACCGGTGTGCCTGTAGTTACCACCCTGGTTAGTTGTGCACCTGCATTTGATACTGCTACTGTGACGGCACCTGCTTTTTCTTGGACTTGTGGTGTCTTGTGGGACATAACAGTCAGTGTTGTTTCTGGGGAAACCTGTAAAGGAATTAATATTTTTATTTGAGGCCCCTGCGGACCACTGGTGGTCCACGGACCATAGGTTGGGGACTACTGATTTAGAACCATATTTTGCATAAAAATAAGGTTTAAGTTAGCTGATACAAGGTGTACCGAAAACAGTACACCCAGGTTTGACGGCAATCAGATTTAGAACCGTTTTAGGTATACTTGGGTCTAAGAGGTTAACTCTGTAATTACTTAGATTTTTAAAAAAAATATTAAAAAAATTAAGATGTGTTTATAGATGAATAAAATAATAATGTGGAATTTGTAATCTTTGGAATACTGAATGGTTTTACTTCAAATCAGTCATCAAGTTCAAAGCAGTCACCCTTTTATAACTTGTGATTGTCGTATTTTTGTGAAAAATTCGTGCATATATACTAGACCCAGTGGTTTTGTTATTGTATTTATGGTTAGAGGAAAATAAGCCTTATTACAGAAAAGATTTAAGCTGTAAGCTAAAGATTATACTATCATGTAGCTACAAATTGAAAACTCAACTTTTTGTTACATTATTTTACAATCAAACAAATTAATTGGCACATTGAACCAATATTCAGAAACTAACCATGATTCATTTAAAAACTTTACTACAACAACTACTACTAAAACTCACAGAAATTAAAGAAAACCAAAGCTTAAGAGAAACATGCTTAAGGTTATTTAACAGTATTTTAAACAAAGTGACATTAATCAATATTTAAGGTTTTCATAATAAAAGTAATAAAAGTATGATAGAGGAAGGACTTGGTCAATGTCAACCAGATTTCATGTTATTACATGGGATGTGTTTCATGGTTCTAAGTAGAATAAAACAATATGATGTAACTAACATGTAAACATTGCGATTTTTCTTTATCTAATTGGAACCTTTGACTATCACGAATTGTATAACTTCAAATACTTCGATAGTATTGCATCAAAACACATTCGGCTTTCCATTGTACTGTGAAAGTTAATTGCTATGCAAATATGTCACTTAGTCAGTAGTTCGGGCGACTTAAAAAGATTAATTACATTGTATAACATACCGTATTGCCCAAAGTATAGCTCAGACTACTCGGTGTTTCCACTTCGCCCTTCGTAAGGTCCGCAGAACTCGTGAAGCCCCACGAGTAACCGAAGCCCGAAACATTGTTAGGAGTTGGCATACACATTTTTAACAACAAATATAATTCATTACAATTACAAAAACTAATTCACTAACACAAATTCGCTATTTGATAGTAAACAAGAGTCCTCATGACAGTTTTATCATTGCGAACATGTATGTACGCTTTCACACTTACAAACGCACAACGCACTCATCGATCACAATGCCGACAAAAACGTACTAACTATGAAAATTCATAGTTAACGATGCTTTTATTGACTGACGAACACCAGTCTACACGAAGAAATCTTCGTAAATTAGTCTAATCAACTCAATATAAACGGCGGCATAGGACAACGACGCTATGAGCAGGATTGACACGCACATTATTTTCAACAAAGGATGCGTGACTTAGTTTAGAAGACACTTTATAACTATTCATATTAATGTTTAAATACTAATAAACATGATTAATTAACTAAAACTTTGATAAATCTCATGATTTCATGAAAACAATAATTTTATCGCACACACAAAAAACCGGACGCCATTTTATTGTTTATGGTCAATTAGGGGTTTTAAATATAAATCATTCTCGTACAGCAATGATAATTTTATCTTGTAATCACACAACAATGTATTCGATTTTAGTTTATGTTCAATTATTGTAAATTTTTATATTTTTCCAGCAAATCTTAATAAAGTTATGTCTTGAAAAATTACACATGAAAACATGGAAAGCAACTAAAGTAAAACATTTTTCAAAATCGAGAAAAATAAAAAATAAGATCTATGGTTACACTTTTGAAACGTTTTGTTTCAGCGTTCTAAGATATTTCTTTATAAAATAAAATATGCAAACTTCAATTAAACAAGGCCACAAAAGATTCATGAATGATTGATGATGATGATTCATGAGATTCATGACGATTTTTGATAGCTATAAAATGTATAACGCGAAACAAATATATACTTGCAAAACAAAAAAGTTAAAAAATCACTCCGATGAAGAATTTGAACCTACAACTAAACGCAACGCAAATTTGTGACAGTGTGAGTGTGTCAAAATAAAATAAATCGTCGAATTTGTCAATCGCATTAATTGTAAATTCATTACTCGTTGTAAATCAGTAAAAGGGATTATTGTTATTACTAAAGACTGTGCATTGTTTTCTTAGTGCTTTCAGACCCCGATAATTGCAGAACTTACGTAGGAAAATAAATAATTTCGAAACATTCACCATGAATCCGATGTCAATGGACCGAGAGGAGCCTTCTTCATTGTTGTCATTCTCTACCAACCATCCTTTGGAGCAGTTTGTGTTGTTAGCAAAGGGAGCCAAGGGATCAGCATGTGCGGAACTAATCAAACAGGTGCTGGAAGCACCAGGAGTTCATGTGTTCGGCGAACTTCTCGAAATGCCGAATATTAAAGAGGTTAGAAGTCATTGATCGGTTCTTATCTTCTGTACTGTGTTAAACGACTTCTGAGACTAGGAACCTGTTGGTTAAATCTGTTCAGCATCAATAAATTGTATGTAATAATATGTAAAACGTCTTTGCTAATCTGAATTTGAAGGTACTCATGACTTACTCAGGTACTTCAAAGTTCGAATTACTAAAAACTACTTTCTGTTTTAAGTAAGTACCAGCCAACTGTAAACAACAGCATACGTCATGTCCTAAGCATCATAATCTATTGATTACGATGCTTAGGACATGTACTGTTACTCAATTATTTATTGCATTCCATGTATAACATAGATGGTGTTATAAAATAAAAGATCAATATGGACCATTACACCTGCAACAATTTTATAAATCGTAACTCAATAACAATGTCTCATTTCAGTTGGAAACGGGACCCTATGCCACTCACCTGAAGACTCTAAATCTATTTGCATACGGCACATACAAAGAGTATCTTGAAAATCAGTCTGAATATCTAGTTCTCACGCCAGCTCAATGTAAGAAGCTGCAACATCTCACTATCGCAACTCTGGCCACACAGGAGAAATGTATCCCTTATAGCGTTCTGTTGCAGGAATTAGATATAAAAAATGTAAGGGATTTGGAGGATCTTATTATCGAAGCCATTTATGCAGGTGAGATGATGTTTATTTTGTTTCTGTTTGACCTTCAAACTGACCCCTAGTTTTTCTTAACTGGAAAGTATACTTCGAATGAGGAATAGTTCTACAGCACCGGATTAAGGGCAGGGCAACAGGGGTACTTGCCCCGAGCCTCCACAAGGCCCCTTCCTCCAAAACTTATTCTTTTTTTGCATAAGAAAAAATTTCATTATTTGTAAACACTGTTTTAAGCTTTCACGGTTCATAACTATACTTAAAATGTCACTTACGGGATATCTTCCGTGGTCCATGACACCACATGAGAGGTTGTACAGTTAAGTCTATGTTACACCTTGCAAACATATTTTTTTCGTCTGTTCCAAAAAAAAAAAAGCGTCCACTTTTTGATTGCCCCAGGGCCTCCACACCTTTAAATCCGGCCCTGACTTCTCCATACATACAGAATGCTAAATGAAAAAAAGGAAACTCAAATAAATACTGCATTTCTTACTCCCATGCAGTATATCCAACATCAATTGAATGCCGCAGTGAATTAATTAAATGTCAACAATAAACTAAAAAGTCAAAATTAAAAGTCTTTTAATCAAACTAGGCTGAGAATCAGCACCTTTTGAATGTCAAAATGTACACTTTTTAATATTCTTTTAAAATTTCATTTTGTGCCTGTTTGCCCTACCTAGTGTTTTTTCTGGGTAGAAAAAGTGGTGGAACAAACACCTGTAATCATTCCTATTTAAAACCCAAATCATCTCTGTCCTTACATTTTTACTCCATTCACATTCCAGACATAATCCATGGCAAGTTGGACCAAGAATGCAAGCGAGTGGAAGTCGACGTCGCTTTAGGTCGCGACGCGCGCCTCGAGGATGCCTCGGCAATCGCCGATGTTCTAGCAGACTGGTGCAATGCTTGCGAGGCCGTCCTTAGCTCAGTTGATAGGCACATACAGCGCGCCAATCACCATAAGACGAGGGCTATTAGACATCAACAGGCTATTGAGCAGGAGGTTTGTGCATATTGGTGTCATCAGATCATTCCATTGTAGACCTACGTGAGAGGGAAATGTGGATCCATTTATATAAAATCTGCAGACAGGCAAATGAGCATGCCTATGACAGACACACTTAATATTAATACTTGTCATTCTGTGACCATTTTACGAATTGTAATGTGATTTATAATACTACTAGCAGATGCCCGCGACTTCACCAGCCCGCAAATTATATACTAAAATCTTCTTGAATCATTGTATCTATTAAAAAAACCCGCATCAAAATCTGTTGCATAGTTTTAAAGATCTAAGCATACATAGGGGCAGACAGACGCGGGCGACTTTGTTTTTCATATTATAAAATATGTAGTGATTATCAATTATGATTCTTCTAAAGCGGTCTTTTTTAGGCCCCCAGATAACTGGACTTAGTGTACCTATACAGGTTCCTTATTTTGCCACGCTGCACTAAAACTTAAACTTTTAGAAAACCTTTTAATTAACGGGCTTACCACAGCTAGGTAAAGCCTCCACTGGACATTGCTTTTGTTATAATGTGTATTCTGGTAGTGTTAAGTACTGAAAGTACATCCAATTTACAATAAAGTGTAGTATAATTAGTAAAATACAGTTCTATAAATAAAATTTTATCAATGAAACATCTTGCAAATATCCTTTTCCACTTTCAGATACTGTACATAAAGAAAACTTTGAAATCGCAAGCAGAGAACGACGAATCTGCCACAGGCGGCGGCAGCGAGACCCACTCCGCGCCAAAGAAAAACTCGGGGAAAGGCAAGACGCCCCGCAATGCAGCCAAGTTCTGGCAGAAGAACACATAATCACTGCCCAGCTGGAATCATAGTTATTTAAAATAAATTGTAATTTTTGTGATACTGTTAATAAACTCTAAGTGTGCTCTCGATGGTTTGTTTCTTTTTATTCAGAAAGTAGGGAGCTTTTCTTGACATGATTCTGATTCTGTATCCTAAAATGATTCTGCTCTAAAGGCAGTTTGACCTTCATGGTATAAATTGCGAAAAAGTTCAAGCTAGAAAAGCGATGTCTATGAAGTTTGCAAATAAATTGTCTATGCCGAAAGGTGAAAGTTCAAAAGCTGCCACACTATTCTACTGTTTTGGTATTTATACGTTTTATCAGATTTATTGGTGATCTTTATCATCATTAGGTTGAGGGATGAATAGTTTATTTTTATTTCAACTGCCTATTATTTACGCTCGACATAGTGAAGATGACGTTCCTTTTGGATACGTAAAAGCGATATTTACGTAGCTGCGACATTGCTATAAAATATCATCAGGCGCCTAATTATTAAATGTGTGTGATTGGCAGTGTTAGTACACGTGAAATCAGCCTCTAACTTGTGTTGATGAGCAAAATAATCATCAACTCAATAACAAAATAGTTTTGGTACGATTTTCAAAGAAATACATCCTTTAAGTTACGAAATTAAAACGCTGCAACCCTGCCGGCGAAACGTCAAATGTAAGAGTGGGACAAAACCGCGAGGTTTCCTAGGCTAGCGAATGAGAGGGCAGACCTCCGCCGACGAGGCGGCGATTTCGCCCGACATTGAGTATCAAGAGACTGTTTTGTTGACGCAGAAGCGCAGCAAATAAAGTGCGCAGGCAGTGCAACGATTATCACGTTCGCAGGCCTCTAAATAGTGATGTAAATAACATAAAAAACGTAATACATCGTAAACATAGACTACGTGAAGTACTTACGAAAACCAATCTAAATGAAAAAAGACTCGGAGTTAAGTGTCGTGATAAGTCACAGCACCATAGCAACCGAACAGTGAAAAACTACGACATAAGTGACCGTCGCGTTTTACACAATGATGCCGTGATAAAATCATCATAATAAACAGACAATCTTGTTTTGTAAAGAGACTTGTTCACCGGAGTGCCACAACTTGCGGGCCTTCGCGTATTGGATGAACAAAAAGGCAAGTACCAAGTTGCCCTTTGTTAGGTCGTATGTATTCACCTTTCACGTAGGAGGGCTGGTATTCATGGTCAACACTGTTTACTCAATACTTGGGCCCGTTGTCATGTAGCTGTGCTATAATAATATTAGATGGCGACGCCAAGGCTTGATACATTGACCTTGATTTATCGAATGTTTGGCTTCAAAATGAGCCAGGTTGGTGTTGTTTTTGTAAAATATCGTCTGGTAATCGTTATAATGATTAGCGCAGTTGAAGGGTTTCAATCAATACAGTCGCGTGTACGGTTGAAAATAATAATAATGTATCGTGATTGTACGTATCTACCTAGCGTGTTATGTTTGTGTGGGTTGGGTTGATGTTCTTTGTTGTCGGCGCTGTCAGCTGTTCGCGAGGGGAGCGCGGGGCGGAGCGAGCAACTGGTCGGACTGGTACCGCGCGCGCGCCTTGCGTTGCATTATACTCATGCCGACTGCCGTCCGACCCTCCTCCCGTTTGCAAAACACGCTTTCTTTTCAACAAACCCCTTTTGCTGGTTAAATTAATGGTCAAAGAATTATATTGTCCACGAAGAATGACTTCGAAGAGCACGCGAACGCATTCAATAAATATTTATGAAGCTGTTTCTGATAAAAAAAACAAGGTAGCGCGAATTACTTTGTAACCTTCCAGTGGTACGTAAGTACGTATATGTAGATTGTACCTATCTTTAGTTGGTACACAACGTTTAGGAAAACCTGGGGCCTTGCCAACAGCACTAAATGCGCGCAAAAAGCATGAATATTTGTTGAAGCGCTTTAGATAAGTAAGTATTGAATTATTGTGACCTTCCCTCAACACACACTGGACGACTTCATTCGAATCTCGTTTGAATGAATAAATCATGTCGCTTTGAGCTTTGTGTAGCAGATTATGAACAATATTATGGAACCCATTTTTTTTATTTTTATTAATGAATGGCCTGTAACATATATCGAATTTTGCCACCATATTTACGCTCCTCTTTCCTCAATCTTCTGGTGTTAACCAATCCTGTCCATGTGGCAGAGAATCAAGCTTAATTGAAAGTTTATCTGTCTCCTGGGCAGACAAATACAGCACACCCTGAATTTAGTGGCTAATTCTTATAACGACAAATTCTACTACATTCAATTCGAGCTATATTCTCATAACTATGCATGTGTTGGCATCGATACCCATTAGAGATAATTGATTGTGATAATTGAGTGGAGGCCTTTGTCACTCAAACACAATAGTCTCAGACACTAAGAGAGATCTACGTAGAAATAGTCTACATAACTTGTAGACGAGGCAAGATACGTTTACGAGAAGATCCTCATCAAATTGAAACTCTATACTGTCTAGTAACATGCCACGAGCGTCCATTTAACTAGACAGGACGTAGTCAACAAAGCCGCAGTATAAACTTGAGCATGCATTGGTAAAGTTAGAGCCTTTGTTCAATTCGACGCGGTCTGGAATGAAATGATATGCGCGCTTACTGCTGAACTTCGCCGTTGTTATATTTCATTAAGTAATACGTGAGTCGGTGGTTATCAGACTTTTGCACTGGTCCTGCCACCCTGGTTTCTGCAATATGCACCTTCCTTGGGAATTTTGTGAAATTTTGACGCGAAATTTGGAAAATTCCTTGCTTTTGTTTGGTGTTGGTATGCAGACTTGAAGATTCCACAATAAAATGCCAAGATAGGCATACCGGAAGGTTGCAACTTTGAAAATTCTCGTGTCGAAAATTTTAAGGGCGTATGTTCAAAAGACTTTCAATGTTGACATAACATTGCACGAAGTAAAGAGAGAAAATAACTTAATTTCATAACAAGATGCTTCAGAAATTGTACCACTCTACTGTCACGAATACCAATACGTAAACACATAACAACTTTTAAAAGCGTTTTTCTCTTACTATTCTGATTAAAATTTCATGCTGTTACGAACATAGTATTCTAGAACTCATATTTTATGAAAATGATACTGCTGTTTAGTAGTTTAGTTGGGAACAGTGGGAAAAGGCTAGGCAAATAATGACAATAATAAAGTCAAGAAGTCTTTACGACCCTTATCGAACAAAAACTCAATATTTGACAGTAAAACTATGATGGTTAACGCTATGCTATAGAAGTATAGAGGAAACCGAATGTGCAACCAATCTCTATTTGACCCCAGCAGTAGTTAACTACTGACCTACATAATGTTCCCCAAGGGATTACCAACTAATCATCAGCATAGAAACAAAATGCATATTACAGAAGCCTGCTCATAAGTATGCATCGGTCGGGCTTCCATAACGGCCTGTAATGAGATATACCGACTTGTGACGTCACTATATAGGTAAAGCCATTATGTCAGCATGTTGGCGTACTTCCTTGTCACTGGTTATACGAGATTAGTGAGCTAAAGGGCTCTACACATCAAAACCGCTGCTCCCGACAGCATTAAAGGCAAAGCAGTATTTCAATAGACACGTTGGAATTGATAGGATGATATGGTATATGGCTAGAAATGAGGTGAGATGATGACATGTGCTGAGATGACGAGTAATAGAGAAGTATGGAATAGAAAGACATGCTGCGCCGACCCCAAATAAATTGGGATAAGGGCAGGAGCATGATGAGACCCGTTTGAATTGTCAAAATTAAAAAGATGAAGCTGCAGTCTAACTACAAGTCACAATAACATTAAAAGCGTAGATCTCTATGGAGAATAATAGGAAAGAAACTCCATGATTCACTCACAATATTTTTACAAAACTTTCGTTACATCATTCATGTGTTGGTACTAACTAGTTGGCAGCTTCAAAGCATTACAAGTCCAAAAACATTGACGGCGGCACGATATGTGCAGCTCTTTTTGTCACTACAGCTTGAGTCACGCAAGTCACCTAAGCCACACAGCCCAAGCGCCTACGCGAGTTGCCAACATGTCTGCGGGTAGCACGTGCGGGTAGCCAAAAGCCAAATTGTGGAACTGCCGGCCATCTGTGTTCTCTCCCACATTTAACCCGTCAGCCTTCAAAGCTTTAACGCGCATCTTCTGGGCACGCTCGTTCCATCATAGACCTCATCCATCGCATTCCATCAGGCTTGATCGAGGTGAAGAGCAGGCCCATTTTGTAATTTAAAAAAATGCATGTCGCCGATATGATTCTTTATAAGATTCCGTACCTTTTTTTTTTTTCGGATGGGCAAGCATCAATCCTCAAAAGGGAACTCTTAAAAGATCACTTTCTTGTCCGTCTGTCACCGCCGATTTTCTCAGGAATGGGTGGACCTAGCAATTTGAAATTTATACCAGATTGTGGGGTCTGTAGTCCCTGCCTATTAGGTGTATAAAAATCAAGGTCCTGAGTCAACAAGATAAAAAGATAAAGAAAATTTGCCCATGCAAATTTAGATTTTCGCGAAAACTTGTAAGTACCAAAATTTAACTTAATTTTCAACTTTTTATATTTTTTTATATCAATTTGCCGGGCTGTGTCGACGAGTCGTCGGCGTTGGTGTGTAGAGCCCATATAAGATAACCTATTTCTGTTGCAATGCACCTGACTGCACATCGGGCTATTAATACTTGTAATAGCTTGGTATTAGTTTGTATTAGTCTCCCCGGAGTTTCGTCATTAGTTGGTGGAGTAGGAAACTAGGAATGATACATTTCCGTTGGTTTGTTTACCGTTTTGGTCCATCGTCTTTGGAAGAGTAATATTTCTACTTTAATGTGGAAGGATTTGAAAGTCTACAATCAGTCGTCGTCGTCGTCGTCGTCATTTATATGACAATTATCATTAATTGCCCCTTACCTACCTTAAACGTAGCTCTAATAAAAAATAGAACACTGTTAAGAAGTCTATATAGGTCTATAGCTACAAAGTTTCGTAATTTTAAAAGAGACCGTGACCTCTGAAATTTTTCGGCTGTCTTCTCAGAGTAGTCGGGTACGAAACACCGGCCCCATCTAGTTTTAAAACTAGATGAATGGAACTAGATGATGGGGAAAAGTATTGACGTGTAAAACTGTGTTTAAAACCAATTTACAGAAATAAATATGATTTAATTGACTAAAAAAGAGTTGTAACAACCACATGGAAAGACGCTTGCAACAATGCCGGAACCTAGAAAACTTCAATCAAATAAAACAGTGGAGGATTCTGTACAGGCAAATAAAGAAACCGTACATGAACCAGCAGGCACTATTATAAACTCCAAAGACAACATTACAGAAGATAACTAAGCAGAACAATAAAATTACGTTAATCTTGGTAGACTTCCAGCTTTAACTTGGCAAGAAGCAACTTTGTACGTAACAGTTTCTAAGATGGGGGGCCTTAAAGCAAATGGAATGAGAAACTATGAAATATGATAGACTATTACTTCTTAGAGCCCATCATTCAGGCGCAGGAGTCGAACAAATCAAGTTTTTTGACTTTGAAGAATGATTGCTTAAGAAAGTTAGTACTAAGTTGTCGATTTTGCTATCTTCGAGAGAATACTGCAACAACAGATAAATAGCATTTTCAAAACTAATGATGATGATTACTTTGAACTAAGCTTTGATGAGTCAGTTTCTAAGGTTAGTTGCACAAAAATATGCCTAGATTTTAAAGCTCTTTTAAAATTAAGTACCTACCTAACAGCTTAACATGATGCCATCTATCAGGCTTCTCTTAACATTGTTAGCTTGCAACTCGTAGGCATGGACTTACCAAGTCCATGCTCGTAGGCTGAATCGATGTTCGTGGATGATGGCACTTTTTTTGGCGGGATTTTGGCTATACGGGCCGGCCTTCTGGTTCGAGACGCCAGCAGGAAAAACGTCTACAATAACATCGTAATAAAGTAGTGTAATTTAGATTTTAAAGCTAGTAAGTAAGTATTCATTATTTAAGTGTTTGTTTTCAAGTATTGTGAAGAGGGAAGTAAATGTGTTTGTGTCTGGTTTTCTTTTGCAAAGTCCTTCATTTCTGAGCTGTAGCTTACAACATTTAGTTATGTAAAATCCCTTTACAAAAAACTGTTATTGTCGCACGTAAACAAAATCGCATCCACGTTTTTCTGCAACAACCGGCACTTGCAACCGCGATGTTCAGCCAGTGAAATTAGACCCCCGCCCAAGAATTAAATGTCCCGCAAAGCGTTTGAATTCACAATGAATGTTCTGCGGTTAGCTGCAACCGCAGTTACTCCAGCGTTTGAAAGCACGTCATCTCAGATTACCAACATTAAACACTTTTATTGTGACCAGTACCTGTTGTAGAAAGTGCAACAACCTTTTCTGTATGGAACTATTTCTGTTTGATAGTATTGTGTGTGCCTCGCTCCGCTGCGTAAGTATTAAATGTCGTTGGACTGATCCTACAGCTTCGTTGGCTGCGGTTTAGCAATCTGGCCTTTGAAATTGTGATTTGGTGGTTTCGTAGTTCCGTCTAATCTAGGAACAGGTGCTGAACCTCAGAAGTTTCGTATCAAAAGATGAATTTAAAAGAGTAAGGAGCAAAGAGGTCAAATACAAAAAAAAAACTTTAGAAGGTTCACAAAATGTCAAAGCGAAATTGACGTTCCAATTTTAAATCCATCCTGTCCTCTGTAGGAGGTTGGAGGCAAGGGGCGGGAGACGGAATGGGGAAGGCTGGTCAAAGCTGATTGTAGATGGCGCGTCCATAGCTTAGATTCAATCCGACCAATGAGGTCAAACTATTTTGAAATATAAAATGACATGAACAGATTTTCAACCAATGACGATGTTTGGTTCATGCGATGCTAGCGCCATTAGTTTCACCAATTGCCCACCCCATTGAATAAAAAACAAGTCTGTCTCTGATATTGTCCAACCTACAGACATCGCTAGATTTAGACAAACTTATTTAGTATTTATAGGTTAGACTCCAGATTTGAATCTGAGTTAGATCGTCCAAAGTCTGCTAGATATAGCACTCGAAGTTAGTTAAAGCTTAGTCTGCTTGAAAACAAAAAAATAAGTTTTTATTAGATTGTCTTTCCACTACGACCTTTTTGTACTACAACCGCAAAGCTCTAGAACTCTGCTAAGTCCTAAATGTCGTAAAGTGACTCCCTAAACTTTTTTTTTCACTCATTTCACTGTAAAGTTTGGTCGGTGCCAGAATCGTGACGAAGTTTTCATACGAGTGAAGCATTCGTGCGGAATACAAAGAAGCATAAAGTTGTGAAAAGTTTGAAACTGCAGCAATTTGTGAATTCTGCTTGATGCGATATGCTGGAATATTTCCATGACTGGCGTGGAATGGCGAAACGCTGTGTGAAGTAAAATATGCTGTGAATATTCCTAGAATTTGTCTTGATCTTTTGATTGATGACGTCTGAAGTCGATTAATTACATAGTGTTCAGAATTGTCTTCTTCTTATTGTTTCAATGACAATTAAAATTAAATCAGCCCAAAATACGGTGACGCGTTTTGACACTTTGGATTGTCTTGATCGTCTACTTTAAAAATCTGCTGAGTTCTTTTTGGTTACAAAGAATATACAATATATTTATATATTAAATTACAATTAAATAATATATATTAAATTTAAAATATATAAAATAAAATAAATATTATATATATTATTAATAAAATATATTATTAATAAATAAAATAAAATATATATTAAATTTATATTATTAAATTACAATATATAAATATATTAGGTACACTTATTTGTTATGCCTCAAGTTATTGCCTCGTCCGAGACCTCAACCTGCTTAATATTCTCGTCACCTATTTCATAAAATCCACCTACTCGAGATGTAACAGAAACTGAATCAAGATTGAAGCTTATTCAGAGCTTTAAGATACGAATCTTTATATCGTTCACCCGTCGCGTCGCCATACAATATGTAAGGTAATGCCATGGAATAATAAAACCACAGAGAAGCGAACTCTTCTAGATAGATAGCTGTACAAGGACCTAGTAATTTCACAAAAAAAACAAGGTCTTTACCAACAACGACTCTTATCAATTTCGAACTCGAATCGAGTTTGCTCAAGCCAAAAGAGTTGCAATTTTCTTCTTTGCTAGCGATGGCGCTATCCTGACTGCATTGAATGTTTCTAACGTCCCGAAGCTGTTGGTATTCTTCTTCTTCTTTCGTATCAATAATAGTCTGGTCGTGAACGTCTTGTCAAATAACATGAGCCAAGTAGGTGGCCA
Source organism: Xestia rhomboidea (assembly GCA_963853795.1). Taxonomy (NCBI): domain Eukaryota; kingdom Metazoa; phylum Arthropoda; class Insecta; order Lepidoptera; family Noctuidae; genus Xestia; species Xestia rhomboidea. Next base: position 4,596,780 of record OY970772.1, on the reverse strand, counting down.
CGTTTATCATCGCGTCACCAGTGGCGTTTTTTTAGGTCCTGGCATTTAGAACAGGAGTTAAACCTCTATAGTAGTCCTCTAGTATCTATGGTAATGCTTAGCAATGGTCGATGAACCTCAGTCTCGTTACCGTGGGCCTTGAAGTGAGCGATGAGAAGACCGATAAAATGAACAGCGTTGTAAAAGAAAATGTTATCGTACAGCTTGTTAAAAACTTTGAGAAAATTGCTCGTCTCTTGTCTTCATGTGGCTTTATGATGACAACATGGTTTAATGTTATGTTTTGGGTTTCAGTAAGTATTTGCTCGGGATGTAAGCGGTCTAGTTTACTTGAACAAGCTTAACCCATTCCTTTGTCAGTATCATTACGGTTTCTTACATTTAGTTACGAGTAGCTGGTAATTCTGCAAATGCTATACGAACATTACGAACTGATGGCTAAACTCCTGCGATGTCTAGAAATAGTTGACTATTTCTGGACATCGCAGGAGTCATCAGTTAGTCACTTTTAGTCTATTTCTCCATCCAAATTGCGAGATAACTGGTTCTGGTTCTAGATTTAAATCAAGAGTGATTGTGCGTGTGTAGTAGTAGTGAGTATTTAGTTTTAGAGCCACTCCCACTTTGGTGTCCTGTTCATTCGACGATAAAATCTAGATAACAAATTCCGTTTCATAAAGGTTGCACCTCCCGCTTGACTCCAGCTATAATATCGCCTCCCTAATGGCTCCATCATAAATCTTTGTTGGAAAACTAGAGAGATGGAATATGCACTTTGACTATGTCAACCTCTATACCGCTCAATAGAGTCTTTTCTTATAGCTAATTGTGTGTACGTATAATGTAAGAGAGAACTTCTGCAATCTAGATATACCAAATGCCCAAATAGTCTCTTATGCAGATGACACTGCATTAACTTTCACCGCTAACTCAAGGTTGGAACTACAGTCAGTTGCACAAAAAGGATTTAACTCCACACTAAGATGGCTTTACACACACTCCTTGACACTGAATACGACTAAAACCAATTTCATTACCTTCTCAATAAAATCAAATTCCCAACCAAATCCCTCTATGTCCCTAAAAGCTCACTCGTGTAGTTGTATGTCGCAGCAGGCCTGCCAGTGCCCATCACTTACTCCAGTAGATCAAATAAAATATCTTGGTGTCTTCATTGACAAACACCTAAATTTCAAAACACACATTAATACCCTATCCGGCCGCATACGGAAACTGATTTACATTTTTAAAACACTGCGACACGTGGCACACGCTTCAGTTATCCGCAATGTATACTTCGCTCTTTGCCAATCACTAGTCACCTATTGCATTTCCTGCTGGGGCGGAGCTGCAAAGACAGTAATGAAGCCTATAGAGATCGCTCACAGAGCCATACTTAAAGTTGCCACATTTCGCCCTATCTTATTTCCAACGACCGAACTTTACAAATCCTGGAATGTTTTAAATGTTCGACAACAGTACATTTTACATATAGTTTTACTCCAACATTCCAGAACACCGTATAGACATATCTCTAAACGTCGGAAAGACAGAATCTGCACTGTTCCACCTCCACGTACCTCTTTCGTAAAACGATTCTCTCTATATCTTGCTCCATCTCTCTATAATAAAATTAATGCAAAAAGCCCAATCTTTAAACTCTCATTCTACAATTGTAAAAAAACTGTACGGACACTCCTTTTGGACCTCAATTATGATGACACTGAACTGTTCCTCACAAAGTAATCATGTTAACACACTAATATACACACGCACACACTCACATATACACACTTAACACATTACACTTACACTGACACACGCACGCATACCTACACACTCTAGATAAGTATGTCTTAATTGTACCAATAATAATAAAATATAATATAATTTGTTTTTCATATTGATTTTAATTTTAATTTAGTTTATAATTTTGGTTTGATTTTAATTTGCTTTTGATTCTATTTTGTTTTTGTTCTTAATTTTGGTTGAATTTATTGTCTTTTATCACATTTATGTATTGTTGCTGTAAATTGTTATTTACTTATATGGATGAAATTAAAGTAATTTATTTATTTTGGATAACTCTTGTACCAGTAACAACACTTATGTCCAGATGCTGTTTCAAACCTCAAACTTTAAATGTTAAACACAATATTTATATAATAATCCGCCAATTCAGGGGACCGGCACTGTTTCTCCTTAACACAGGCTAAATTTTAGCCTATCTAGGAGAACAGTACTTCACCCATTTTTATTGTATAGTTGAACCTAAAAAAATTGTAAACTTTGCAATCCCATTTTGAAATAAACTATTATTATTATTATTATTATTAACTTATTCAAATGCGAGCACTTTACAGATTAAAGGAACGCTGTGCATTGTCACAATCTTTTTAAGTATGTTCTTACTTACCTACTTGCTGTTATTTTCAAAGTTGGTTGAAAGTTACTTTCTAGATTCTAGGATAGGTATTTTGAAGAGTCTGGCTGGAAAGATTTTGAGATAGTTGTCTTGTGGACAAAAAACAGGGTGTGCCCGATGAGGTTTCCATCGGCAAAAATACCAAGTATTTTGAAGCTTCTAGCAGGAAAGATTTTTTTTGTTGTCTTGTGGATTTAGTTTGTAAAGGATAGGGTTTTTGTAGATGTAGAATCTATTGTTAGTCGTGTGCCTGATGAGGTTTCTATCGAAAAAAATAACGAACTTCCTATAGTTAATCTCATCTCCTTTAGGAGATGAATTTCCAAAAATACTTCATTACCTTCGGTTTTGGTGGTTTGTGGTATGTCGGTGGTGGCGATTTGAGTAAAGTAGCTACCTATTTAGATGTTATTCTTAGCCAGAGTTGTTTTTCCAGAATGTTCTCACAAAAAAAAAAACTATTGCTTTCAGTAGGTAGGTGCTCAAGCAACAATAATAATTGTAAACATGATAACGATTCCTCGTAAAATTCACGCAAGCAAAATCTGAATTTCACGAGAAAATAACGCGTATAAAAATGTATGTGATGTCGTAAACTGGCTAGCTAATAAATCGTAATTTTATTTGTATCAGCTCTTAAAGTACTTCTCGAATCATAATAACGGTTTTATTTTATGACAACCTCTTTGAATTTTATAGCTTTTTTCGTTTTAAAATTGAACAGCAGTTGGTCCATACGCTGTCTTCGCGGAAAAGAGACATCAGCTGAAAACTATCAGCATCTTTTTGTAAAGTCAAGTCTTTACCTACTTCAAACCAATGAATCAACCATACTAATATTATATGCGAAAATTACGTCGCGGGCAAATCACTATAAGACAAGCATTGGAAACTTTAGACCAAGTAAAACCGGAAGTTGGAGGTGAACTACATTTCCTTGAAAAGAAAACACAAAAATACCAAGTTTCTCAAGTCAAAGACTTTGCAGTGTAAAGGCTAGTTGAAACAATAGCCTGTGTGGCTGTGTGTACTTCCAGTACCCACTCAACTAGCGGTCTGAGAGTTCTTTTGCCAACTCTTAGGAAAGTTTTTATGGCCAGTAAAAAAAAAATCTTATTGAGATAAGAGGCTTTTAAAAATCTTGGCTTTATCAAAAAAGTCTTCACGTGTGTCAGCCTTAATGGCGTCCAGGCCTTATTTATTTTCTACCCTAGATAGTCAGCTCCATCATCAAACTGGAAAAACTATTCAACATTTTTGCTAAGATGAACGAAAAAGAATTTTAAAGAGGCTGAAGTGAAAAGCCAGTAATAATCCTACCCTGAAGACTTACTATACATTTTTTTTGCGGATGGTAAATCATCAAATGACTCCTCCCGCTCTGGGCGGAGCAGGAGGGAGTGTCAGACTTTTACTGACTAAAACCCATCCATGTTCCTTCATCGCCCTTTGTGTTCCGGGGCCACGGTATCTCTTTTGAATAGTCCCGCAGCCCCGGGACTTACTATACATAACCTACTTATTTCACTAGATATTTAGAAAGATGAAACTATAACTAGCGATCAAAATATGGCCATATAATGACGAAGAAGTGATGTCTAAATATTGAATGAGCCTTCATTCTGGAAAGGACTTTTGATAGAAAAAAAAAAACGAAACAAACCCTGTAATGAAAGTTTTAAAGCTGGGAGAAATAAAATAAAAACTTTCGCCCCGCTATTTAACACTTGCCCGCATAGATACCAACTCCGAAAGGGGTGAAACAAAACACCGCTACGCTAAAAAGAAATCTAAAGAAGATTTAAGAAAGAAATAAAATCAAGAGGTTTTCTTTATCCACAATGATTGGTATGTATAGGAATGTTTCTTAATACATTTGAAACACCTAGCTGTCACAAAAGAATCTGCAATAAACGCCGTCGAAATGAAAGTGATAAATTGAGATGAAAACGGGCTGCTTTATAAGCCACGATGTGAATGGATGGACCAAGAAATGAATTTCTTAATAATTATTATGTTATGCTAATTGTGTGTGGAGAAAATGTTGTATCATTTACGGGTTCATCATTCAAGTGAGAGATGTCCACCTGTCACAATTTTCTTGATGGGGGATGGTACTATCGAGGACACTCGCGCCTGATCACCACTAAGCTAATTCATGCTTGCACTTACAACTTTTTATAGAAATAATGAATGAAAACATACCGATCAGCCGAGCGCACTGACGACGCACGCGAGAGTTATTGTTATTTTGCGCGCCAAAGTTAAATAGGCTTAAACTTTAGGGAGCGTGGTTCGGCGCCTCCGCATGATTTAAGCGATTTTTTTTTTGTGATCAGGCAGAAAAGAACACGTCTGTACGTACAACATTTAGAGTTTCTGAGCATCCGATTTTTTATTTTAATGCAGATGTCTATGCTTATCAGACCCGTGAAGGAAGGTAACAATGTTTGGGACGAAAGTTTAAATAAAATTAATTTCATCGTCATGCACCAAAATGCGCGCACACTGTCTATTTGTATCGGAGTACACGAGAGCGAGAGAGTTACTGGGCGGCCAAGTTTTAGAAGAAAATAATGAATAAATATTAAAAGAAAAAATAAGTGTGGATTATTTGTGAAATATGACTCGATAGCGGTTTAGGTATGAATAATTATGTTGACTTCATGATTTTCATTGCAGACCCATACGTCAAAAAAATAAAGACAGATCCGTTTGATGATGATTTTAAGACCACTCTTTGCAATTATTTTCTATCGAGCCGATTTCGTCCAATTAAGTATGAGTCCGTCAACGGTCTTTGAAATATCATGAATAACATATATTTTTTTGGTAGAACAAATAGTTTTTCTTTAAAAAAAACATCAATTAGGTGTTGTCAGCCTCTTAAGGGTAGGTATGGCATAGCCGTATAGGATCATTATTTTGTCTTCAGCCCGTTCAAAACAAGAAGTCGCACTTGCTCCTTTTTTTTTTTTTTTTTCGGATGGGAAATCATCAAATGACTTCTCCCGCTCTGGGCGGAGCAGGAGGGAGTGTCAGACTTTTACTGACTAAAACCCATCCATGTTCCTTCCTCGCCCTTTGTGTTCCGGGGCCACGGTATCTCTTTCGAATAGTCCCGCAGCCCGTCGCACTTGCACCTTCATTCTGCCTTTAAACGAAGCCAACGACAAAGCTGTGTCCAGTGGCAACATACTGGTCAGATATTATTTGAGTCTATCGACACGCAAAGAAGAAGCTAAAGCAATTCGGAAAGTTCCCAAAATAGAACCTCACCAAGACAAGACAAGACACCAGATAGTCTATATACTACATATATACTTTTTGTTTCTAAATAAATACATACTTTATTTAGGTAAGTACATATAAACATCCATGACTAGGAAACAAATGTAAATGCTCATCACACAAACATTTAGAATACTTACCTAAATAGACAAAATTCAATATTTTCTCATTAAACAAATGCACCCAAACAAGAACAACCCTCTAAAAATACCCGAGAGAAAGTTGCGAACTTTCATCGTTACAGAAACCAAGGCACAGATTTCGACCTTACTGTAACCCAAATACCGGGCTGCAATTCATTTGACCCGCACCGGCTATGTAGGGCATGACGTCACGATGCGGAGATGCAACCAGCGATAGGGGGTGATAGGGGAAAGTCAATCGGGTTGTAAGGGGTTGTTATATTGTTGATGGGTGTACACGTGGCGTTTGAGGGGTCGTTTTTTTTTGCTGTCAATCATTATTGTAACTAGTTTTTTTTATATTTTGTGGTCGTGTGTGTGACGTAATTTGGACGCAAAGGAAGTTAAGTACAACAAAAAATCTTGCTATTTTTTTTTTGTAAAAGATAATTTGTTGTTTTCACTGAGTTCCAAAATTCAGATTTTTTACCAATTTCCTCCTTAAATTACTAAAATATTGTTATTGTGATACTGATAGAATGTGTTGACGGATTGCCAAGTATCCAGTATTAATGGGAAGAAGTCACTGAAATCTGGTCAACGCCCACCAACCATTCAGGCGCCAAAAGCACTCTCATCTGAACTTTTCAGGTCCCGCCCTTTCTTAATGTGGAAACATTTTGCTCGCAAGCTTTTTTACCCGACTGCCAAGGAAGGGTTTTTTTTTTATAGTAAATCATTGTGATTGTATGGAAGTTTTATGGACAGTTTTTGTTTCAAGTTAGGTACCCCATGAGAAAGTACTTTAGTATTCATAGAAAAAAAATAGCCGTTAAGCCTAGTCTAGTTAAAATTATTTTACTTTTCCTATTTCTTGGCATTTCATTTTGGACAAACTACTAACTGACGGCATTCGAGATCCCTTTCAACTAGATACCGACTCACATCGTCAATTCTCAGCACAGGGGAAATAAATAAAGAAATAATGCTATTATTGTCGTACTTCCTACTAATATTTTAAGTAAGTATGCGAAAGTTTGTGAGGATGTTTGTATGTTTGTTACTCTTTCACGCAAAGACTACTGAGGGGATTTGGATGAAATGTAGCACACAGATAGTTTATAACCTGGATTAACACATGGGATATTTTTTATTCAGGTAGTATGATCCCCTGGGACAATTATCAAACTCCACGCGGGCGAAGCCACGGGCCTAAGCTACTATTATATACATTTTTTCTAGTGTGAGAACAGGCCCTTGCTCTGTGTCAGGGATGTTATGGAGCTCCGTAACCGTAACCGAAACTATCGGATATCCGAAATAAAAATATATCCGTAACCGTATCCGTTTCATAAGTTTCGGATAGTTTCGTATAATTACACTAATTATTCAAAATACGTTAGAAAATAGAAACACTGAAACAGAGGTTTACTTTACTAATTATTATAACATCTCTAACTAATTACTTACCTATATGACTGATTAAAAAAACAAATGATAACCTAGACTAGATAAAACCTATAAATAAAACCAAATTATAACATACTATTTGTGTTTATATTTTACTTTAATCTAATATCCGTAACCGAAACTATCCGAAACTAACGGATAATCCGAAATAATTACATATCCGTAACCGGATCCGAAACAGATATAATTTTATTCCTATATTCATATCCGTATCCAGATCCGAAATATCATATCCATAACATCTCTACTCTGTGTTAATAAATAATACCGTAACATAAATAATTATAGGTATGCTGTGAATAATTATATTCCGGTAAACAGTGAGAAAAATAATATTCTCACATTCATATGTAGGTGAACACATAACGTTACTTGTTTCCAACTTGTTTATTACTAGTTCAGACCGCGACTTCTTTGCGTGGAAATTTTGATGTGTATGTGTGAGACTAAAAAATAGGCTACGACCTATTCTCAGACTTGCTAAATATACATAAAAAATACAAATAACACTAAAACCAGGGCCTGCAGTCTCGACAGAGATAACGACAAAATCGCTAACTTTCGATTGCTAATTACTAACGAATATATTTGATTGCAAAAACGATACTCGCGGGAAATGCAAGTCTCTACATCCAAGATGCGTTCCTCGCAAGCATCGTTACTGCAACCGAATTTATTCGTTAGTAATCAGCGATCGAAAGTTTGCGATTTTGTCGCTATATCTATGTCGAGACTGCCGGGGCTTGGCCGTTAATTTGTAAGAATAGAAGTCAATTGACAATCTACCGTTTAATTATAATATGACTAGTGAAATTGTAATATCACTGCTTTGACAATATACCTGGGACATATCAAAGATCACACTCGGACCACTGTGCACGTACTCGCTTATCTTCGAAACCGGGGCAGGACGCTAATCCTCTGTATAACATTCAAATATCCCGTAAATAACTTGAGATAATTAGACCGAGTCTACAATTACGTTTTAATAACAACACGCGAAGAGCAATCTTCTCGTGTTTATCTGCGATCGTAGTAATTTTTAGGGGTCTGTACCCAAAGGGTAAAAACGGGATACTATTACCAAGACTCCACTGTCCGTCTGTCCGTCACCAGGCTGTATCTCATGAACCGTGATAGCTTGATAGTTGAAATTGTCACAGATGATGTATTTCTGTTGCTGCTATAACAACAAATACTAAAAACAGAATAAAATAAATATTTAAGGGTGGCTGGCGGCTCCCTTACAACAATAGTGATTTTTTTGCCGTTTTGTGCTCGATATTAATAACGGCAACAGGTAGACGCTTGAAATATTCACATAATATTTAAATGTACTTAATAAATAAGTAAAATTAAAATAAAATAAATAAGGGGGCCCATACAAAAAACGTGATATTTTTGCCGTTTTGTTTAATGTTGTATAGATAATGGTACGGAACCCTATGTGCGCGAGTCGAACAAACGGTTCAATGGTAGGAATTAGCATAATTTACTTTATTTTTTATCTTCTGATAACTAGTTTTCGATTACCTACGTAACGACTTTTATTGAACAGAAACCTGCTTAATTTTCAGACTTTAAACTCTGACAAAAATAAAATCTCAATGAAAACCACTGAAATATCGTACTACTAAACTAGGTCACATAGTAATTTCTTTCACCTTCATTATTCTTCATACTGTTATTTTTATGTTTTTTAGTCGATAATCCCGAAAACAAAGAGAAAGAGAACAATAAATTGGGTTTTGGCACGGACAAAGAAATATGCAGCCTGGGGCTTCCTTCAAACAATGTAAAATAAAAATTATTTATAGCCGCCTTGTTGAATTTGTTACATTTTCCAATAAAATAAAGGTTATTTATTTTTAAAGGCGACCTTAAACCCGCCTTCAGGCCTAAAGTGACACGTTAAATAAATAAATTAAAGTAAAACATGAATGTTATAATTGACCAAAAAGGTTTGAATAACCTAAGTAAAGTCAAGTGAAGTCTTCGAAACATTCAACCTCTTTGGAGCAAAAGCCGTAACTTGAAAACAGAACAGCACAAGTGTTACCTTGCCAACTTGCCAGTTCATTATTCTGCCGGTGTCTTGGAGTGCATTATGATGTAGTGGCCTGGCTGCAAACTTTATATAGATAATCCCTCAAAGCCTGTTACGGAGGTTACGAGTATATCGAGACCTATCAGCTTCCACCTTGACGGAGAGATTACATGACGACGTTCAAGTGTTTTCATGTGAAATTGAATAGAAAAGTGACTATTGACGGAAATATACTCAAGTTTGTGGGGAATAGAACTCGCTTACAGTGCTCATGTTTCTTTTGGTGTTTGAAAGACATTTTCAGGAGAGCTCTGTAGTTGTTAAACACTTGTGAAATTGTCCATGGAAATTGTATTGAGAAAACAAGATGGCGTCGTTATTTCGGCTTGTAAAACCGCGCCAAAATCATGCTGCACTATAACAGAAGCTTGGGTTGGCTGTTTCCATTTAAGATTTCGAGATATTTTAACAATGTCTAAACTAGAAAGTTTTAGAAGCTAAGCTTTGTCTACAAAGCATTCAGGATACTTTCAATCGACCGTCCGTCCGTGTATCTGAAAATACCAAACGAAAATGCAATCTAATCTTCATTGGTAAATAACAGTCTAAAAACCCTTCAACGAAATACTCACCAATGGAAAATGCAAAGGAAAACCATTAACTCTTTGAAAAAGTAAAACAAAAAGAGAGACCAGAGACACTGAATATTTTAATCCATATTTTTTTTGTGTGTAACTAAAATTTGCATTTGAATTCACAGTGCAGGGGAGCGTTACGAGTTTAATCGCGCGTTGTGTTGTGTAGTGGGCTTTACACTGATAGTGTTTAGTCGCCTTTGTTTTTCGTGAAAATTATTTCGACTGTGTTGGTGAAAACTTGAATGAGCATTTTTTTGGCATTTCATTTTCAAATATTAAGTTATTTTGTTTTTTTTTTTGATAGTTTCGGTTTTTTCGACGGTGTTCGGTTTATACAGTTGTTGGCAGATGTTGTATTTTGCTTAATAATTATTACCCGACTGTTTTATTTGATTTGAATAGTCACAATAGCCTCTTTATCTTTTTTATCTTATTTCTTAGGTCCTAAATGGGCATCGGGGCTGCGGGACTATTCGAAAGAGATACCGTGGCCCCGGAACACAAAGGGCGATGAAGGAACATGGATGGGTTTTAGTCAGTAAAAGTCTGACACTCCCTCCTGCTCCGCCCAGAGCGGGAGAAGTAATTTGATGATTTCCCATCCTAAAAAAAAAAAAGGTCCTAAATGGGCATACTTATTACTATTCCATGAAGCGTAAAATTACACAACACTTACTAACAATAGCATACTGCTCGTTTCTCAAAGTATCAATATAACTTTTGCCCAATCATATCATGGATATAAGCAGTATTCCCGAGAGAGAAGACGCAGTAGTCCCAAAGGCGTTATTTGCTCAGTTTCCAGATATTTCCGGAGAAAATCGCCACGAAAATCACGTCAACAAAGTTTTATTCGATACAGAAATAAAGTTTGATTCACACCCGACTAGTCACGATGCCAGTGTCACCTGCCGCGAGTTCATGACTGCCAGCATTCTGCCAGTAAATGACGTTGGCATGCCACACATGCCAGATATACTGCGTTTGTGCGTGACAGTTCTTTGAGTGGGCATCTGATAACTATCTAAAATAGTGCATAGTTTTGCAGTTGAATCAAGTTTCTATAATTTTATCTGTAAAAGAGTGAAAAGACAATTTATTGTTTTATTTTCTGTAAGTATTTTACTGTTGATAGTTAACGAAAATGATCTAACTAAAGAGTTCAACCAATCAGCTTCTGCGTCATCACTTGCATTTTAAAAGTTAATAATTTCGGGTACCTACATAAATTAGTAGCGATACAGTATATAGGTATTCTTTTCTTTTTTATTCTTTTTTTCCCGCATTATCACCAGCATTCTGTGAAAAATCTCTTTTAAGAAGGGGATCAAAACAAACGACCTATATGAAAATATCGTCATATTTGCCGATGCAATTCTCATCGGCCATAATTTTATTATGCCTAGTTACACAAGAATTCATCACTATGCAATGCAATGGTGTGGCTTCATCCCTTACTAAACCAAAACCCAACAAAATACTTACAATCAAGAACACGTTGCACCCACAATCGTCTGCGCTCCACCGTGTAGCTCCAGTTATAATTGGAATCGGTTCCATTTTGTCGTTTTCAAAGGCCAAATGAAACTGATTTCGATGACCATTCAAGTAACTTGATTAGCCAGTCAGTCAGTCTGAACGCAGGCTATATCGGTAATACAAATCACTTTGAAATCGGTTTTCGACCACTCGAGTGATATATGGAGCAATCTCGTCTAAGTAGGTATTTCAAATTTTCACTTTCATTGTTGCTATAGAAGTAGACGTTTTTTTGCTTGGTTTAGCATTTATTTAAAGTCTTTTTTATTTTTTGTGTGTTGTTATTACTTCAAGCGTATTGCCTGGTTCTCAGTCTTTCTGGGGTAATTCTATTGGTAAAACTATTAATTCCTTTCGTTCATGCTTAAATTATTCTTCTTCATTTTTGAAGTTTTTCTGACCGCTCTGAGTTAGCTTTGTTAAAACGTACGGCAAGCGTTCTGCTATTTTGATATCTGTAATAATCATAATGACATTCATCTTCTGTCATCAATCAGAGCTAATGCATTTCTTGAGACGAAACCTGACTTATGTAATTAGAAATAGGCACATTTCACTATCAGAATTTATCCCCAACATTCTCGTGGAAAGCTCGACACTTTCCACGTTTGTTCATTTGAACAAAGAATGCCCCCCCAGCCAACAATACCAAATGCTGGCTACTAGCCCTTTACGGCTCGACTCACAATGGGACAATACTGGCTGAATATAATACTTGGCTGGAGACTACCAAGTTACTTTACTCGTCTGCTGAAAAACAGAAATCATCTTATTGGGTTGGTTTACTTTTTATTTTGTAGTTTATGGTAAGTTTAATTTAGATTCTGGAATGCTGGCTGAGCTTGCGGAGTTCCTTGTCTGTTAGTTTGTGTATGGGGATCTGCAACAAAATATATACACACGACATATATTTAGATAATGGACAACATAACGTATTAGGCAGGTGTACAGTACGATTCACGAAAGATGACCACTGCGCAGAAGGCATATTTTAGGTCCCTTTGGAGGTGCGGGGTGAGGCGCGGGCGGAATGCGTCAAGACCGGAGCGACGCCATTGGTGCTAACTAACATTAAAATATTGTTTTGTCTTAAGTCTTTTCTTCATGGGTGTACATGCGCAGACGGCCGCTATTTGTGGTCATCTTTCGTGAATCGTACTGTACTCCTTCACATAACGGACACCACAGCATGCACATAAACACACACAATCTAACAAAAGCCCTTAATAATAATAATAATAATAATAAATTTTGGTTGTTTAAGAATGCTAAAACACAAAAACAATAATTTAGTAAGATATTGAAACATAGAAGAATAAAATAACATTGACTTACATTCTAAAAAAATAACTTTAACATCTCTTTATATAAAGTTTTCAATTAAGTATGTTTTTTTTTATGAAAGCCATGTTTTGGCAATTATTGAAAGTACTTAATCATAAATCAAATACCTAGAGCTAATTATGCTTTTTGAAACTGTAACACTTCACACGTTTCTCATTTGACTTATTGTAAACAGTTCTTTAGAATTTGAGTCCGGTAACAATGGACTCAAGTCTACTCTCACCGTTGTTCTAGCTATTACTTATGTTAAAATCTTTCCTTCCTCCCATCAAAATATTTTTACCCGAGCCGAAGCTAGAATTTGTACTTGTACCTACAACCACGAGGAACAATAGAAGTACATAGGTAGTCTACGTATATAATACGCTCAGAAGGTGTACTGTGACATCATGACCAAGGAGTTGTGCAACTTTGTCAATTGCCACGGACCTCGTGCCAATGTCCTTTGTCTGCCTGTCTGGTTGTCTATGGCGTAGTTGAAGGGTGAGGGGGGGGGGGAGTAAGTGATGCTTTGTTTGATAGTGGCACGGTTATTAGCGAATGTGACACGTTTTGGAGAAAAGGTGAGGTATTTCCTATATTGTTCTAATTTAAGGGGACTACAGGAGCTAAACGCGAGTTTTATAAAGCAAAAAAGCATATGATTCACTGCAATCAATAAAACCACAAAATGATATTCTTCAGGATATATTATGCTAGTATGATAGTGTTTTGAAAACATAATACAACAAATTTTACTCTTTAAAAATTTATTTTCACGAGTAAAAACCATACTCAAATACATGCGATCATTCTGATTTTTTGGCAAATAATTCTACAAGCAACATATCAGCATGATAGTGTTTTATTTTTTTAGTCCAATCAATAGATTTTTTGTAAAAAAAACAAAAAACCACTAATTTCGCACTATTCGGTCCGCAGTGACTGACGTAACAACCACTATGTAGTGCAAGCTGATTAGAACTTTATTCTAACAGTAATTCAAACGAAGTATGAACCACCACAATTAGAGTTGCTAATTTTGCTATTAACAACGCCTTAAGAATGTATTGTAGGTGAGACTTTCCGATTTCTCGGTTTCTTTACTGTAACTTAGGCGCCAATTGATGCAGTTTCGTATCATCATCTTCCTGCCCTTGTCCCATTCTATTTGGGGTCGGTGCAACACGTTTTCTTCTTCCAATCTTCCCCCTATCAGACGTCAAGGCATCATTTTCTCCTTTTTCTTTTAAATCATCATTCCTCAAACAATTATCTATCCATCTTTTCTTTAGCCTTCCTCTTCCTCGCCATCCATCAACATTCATGTCCATCACTCTTTGAGTCACATGCGTTTCGGATAAAGTATTGAAATACTATGTCATCATCATCATCATGACAGTAAGACGTGAAATAAGACCCGTGAGATATAGAGTAGTAGATATAGAGTAGAGTTAGGGCGTATTCACGTAGAAAGCTGGCTACCGGCGCCGATCTGCCAGCGCTTATCGGATCCGGTCCGCGCAGGTAGTCTCTATACTTTGTGCCGAACCAGCGCCGATAAGCAGGTCGGAACTTGTCGGCGACGTTCGGCACTTATCGGCGCTGGTCGCCAGCTTTCTACGTGAATACGCCCTTAGGAGCAACATTAAGGGGTAAGGGGTCCGCAAGGGCCGATGCCTGCCGGGGCTGCGGGACTATTCGAAGAAGATACCGTGGCCCCGGAACACAAAGGGCGAGGAAGGAACATGGATGGGTTTTAGTCAGTAAAAGTCTGACACTCCCTCCTGCTCCGCCCAGAGCGGGAGGAGTTATTTGATAATTTCCCATCATAAAAAAAAGGAGCAACATTAGTAATTGTATCATATAATAAATACCTTACTACTAGAAGGTAGAAGTGACAGAATTATCTTACTAATAGCTTGTAACAACTTTTTGACTTGAAGTGGAAATAAATGGTTTCCTGTTACATAAATTATTTATTAGAAATGTAACAGAATGACTAACAGGAACCGATATGATATCAGTTCTTGTAACAGACATCTGGTAGGCGTTCGGGAGTTAATTGCTTGCTACTTTACTAATTACTAGGAATTGGTTGATTAGATTGTCTATTAATAACATAATTATTACCTCGTTGGTTTAGTGGTCGCAATCGCGGGTGCTGAGCATGAGGCCCTGGGTTCGATTCCTGGGTCGGGTAAATTGTTATTGGGTTTTCCCAAATTCCTTAGAGGAATTTCTCAGTAGCAGCCACGGATTATGAATTGCTGCCCGGTTGATGGCAATAGGCTCGCCCCCTATTACATGGGACTTAAACATAACTGGCGAAATGAGGGTGTATTATTAGGGAAACCTCTGGTTACCTTGTATACACGTAGAACGCTGGTTGTCAGCGCTGGCAGGTCGGCGACGATAATAGTTAGAGAGCCCACGACACTAAACGTAGTTCGATAAGACTTCCAGATGATATTTAATTAGCCACGTTATTAAAGAGGGAACACAAAATGGCGATGCTAAAAATAGTTCGTGTTCCCCCATTAATAACGTGACTAACTAAAAATATCATCTGGGAGTTTTATCGAACTAGGTTTAGTGTCGTGGGCTCTCTAACTATAAGCGCCGACAATTTCTGACAGCCAGCGTTCTACGTACTACCAACTACCAAGCAAGCCACCTATCAGTGCGTACACAGCCTTAGTGAATCCTACTGAAAGTTGTTCAGTGCGTTCGTAGCATAAGACTTCGGCTGCTTAGGTCAATCCAATATATTTTGAACTTTTCTTTCCCATCATCTTTATCGGTAATAGTATTTCATTTATCTAGGCACTCTGGTCACGAAAGTTGTAACATTCTCCTCCTAAAACCATAACATCATTCACTCCCTCCAACAGTCATCATTCAGATTTCATTTGGTATTTCACTTTCACACAATTGTAATATAATATCGTGATTACCTATGAGAGTGTTTTCCGTGAAAACACTTTCATTTAGGTATAATTAATTTTAATATAAACGTTCAGGCATATAACACGAATATGTGCTGGAATTACAGCTAATAACGTTATTACAATAGTAATACCAGTAATATTGAAAAATATACGAGTATCTAGAGCTATTACTATAAATTAGCTTTTCATGGCCATGGTCAGCTATAGACCGGTGACAGTGAACTAAATAGAATAATAATAACATAAATAAATAAATGTCGCTGGACATTACACACAGCGCCATCTAGTGCCACACTAAGCAACGAGGCTTGTGTCGTGGAACTCGTGGACACCAGATAGTTGATAACAAAAACAAAAAAATAACCGATTGATCAGTGGCTATTACTTATGTTTCTGATATCCAGTGACTATCAAGCTTCGGTTGTACACCGAACTAAGATGACAACCGTGAATGTCATAATATTGGTATTACGTATCACACTGAGTGGATATCACTTTACGGTGACTAACAGGGTCATACATAATACGAAACTAACCTTTAGACAGTTAATTGATGGACACTGAGCCTAGTTACTATCATTTCGAGCTGTCAACAGAGATACGTAATACCCCTACTGAATGACAGAATTTTGATCTACCATTTTGGTGAAAACTAGGGTAAAATGACCTGCTTATTCTGTCCCACTGCTAGGCAAAAGCCTCCCCTTTTCCTTTTTAACTCTCTCGGTGTTTTGCCTTCTCTGGCCAATCAGTCAAAAAAGAAAGTCCAAACTCACGGTTTGCCAAAGGACGATGGAGCGTAGCATTTTAAACATCAAAGTCACCAATCGAATACGCAACACCACAATACGCTCCAAGACAGGCATCGCCGATGTTGACGATAAGTCTGCGAGGGTAATCTGTGACAGGATGGGCAAGACAGATGATACTTAAAATGTGACTCCGAGGGTAATTATGCTACTTTTGATCGAATCCCATGGAACACAAAAGAGTGTCTGATGCAAACGACTCATCGGTATTTTCAACCATTTTCATGACAGATGCGATTTACAATTTTTTTTTGTTCAAGCAACCTCAACCAAATCCAACTCCAACTATCAAATGCTCAGACCAGCTGACCAGCGCCATTTACTCAAACACGACAACAAACGTACGCCTTTTGATTAGCTCCGTCCCAACAGTGAGTAACTGATCGAGTAATCGCGTTCAAACAGAGCTGTCCTTTCAAACTGCACCATGCGTCTGCGCCCGCGCCTGCCTAACGTCATGTATCTAATCAGCTGCCCGATGCCAATTGGCTCCAATTCGTCCGCAAATTGAACGATAACCGATACCATAGCAACTGTGTCGTCCATTTAGACAGTATGATCTTCGGAGATCTCGGATACCTACATATAAAATTAGATATGGAGACAAGGGTCAAGTCAAAAACTCTTTGCTCATCAAAATAATCAGGGGAAAGAAATATGGAAACTTGTAGCGGGGATCAATTGGAAGGAATTTTCTGGGAATTCTTAATTGTGGTTGGTGCTGGTAATGGTTGGATTGTGTGAGGGATGATATAAAAGGGAATGGATGATTGGCAGATCGGAGAGGATGGAAGAAAACAACGTGATGCAACAAGATGATGGTTGATGCTGGTGGTGGTGAACTTATTTGGAAACGTGGTTGAAAACAAAGCAGTTCCAGTTTCTGGAACTAAAACACACAACTCTACTAGGAGTTAAACTGGATGTAATCAATTTTAAATTGTAAGCTAACATGGCTGATTTTAGCTTAAAGTTTTAAAGTATCTTTATCTGTAAATTCGTCTTTTTGTTATGCATTGTTTGCTACGAAGTTATTCTCATTACTTAAAAGTATCTAGTCGGGGCCGTCATCATCATTTTCTTGCCTTTGTCCCAATGCATACGGCGTCAGCGGAGCATGTCTTCTTCTTCCATTCTCCACTTACTTTATTCTCAGTTATCATCACCTTTCTAGCTATATTATCTTTCACACAATCTGTCGTCTTCTGTTCTCCAGATGTTCAATTGAGTACATACCTGGCGAAATGTGGGTGTACTATTAGGTACATCTCTGGCTAACCCTTCGCTGATTACAGGCGTGTTATGTTCAGTTGAGTTGTACATTGATTACCAAAGAAAGCAATTGCCTCGTCTGTTTCTTTGCATTCATATCGAAGTTAAATCTTGAGATTATTCAACCTCTTCCATTGTATCTATAGAATCTCCATGCGTTACAAACAGCGGCCACTTCACACCCACGCGACGATTAAATCACACGAATTTTACGACTGCTTGTAAACTGACTGTGGTTACCGAGCTTGACTGTGTTGCAAGAGGAACTCACAGATTAGATGTTCTACATACACAGGGTTGCCAGATGTGTACTTATAGGCGTAATTGTGTTACCATAGAGTACAACACAATCTACACGTTCTACAGTCCCTCTATGATGCGTTTTTTTAGTCAGTGCTCAGTTTTTTAGTAAGACTGGTCTTTAATTAGTGAGTTTTAAGCCAACTTACAGCGACGCGGTAGCCAAACTAAGCATTTTAATTGACATCATAGAAAATCGTACATTGCTCAAATAGAGTTATCCGCGGGCGGATCAGACACGACCCGTTTAGTTAGAGGAACTTTTCACTCTGTTTCATAAACTTCTTAAACAGAAAGAACCTTGCCGATAATAGGACACATCAGAACATAAGCCGCATTTTAATGATTTCTGTATATGTACACACAGGACATTAAATTCAGATATAAGCATTCACTAGAGCACAAAGGTACTACTTATTACATTTTCAAGGTGGACTAGCGGTTTTGCACAAACGCTCGCTATGTCCAGCAGTCCAGCTGTATGAAGTTAGGCTGTGGAACTGCGAAGCGGAATGCATTTTAGTGAAGCGCGTTTGTAATAGAATTACCTTCGCTGCGCTGGATAGTGTACGTACCTCTTCCTATATGTTACTGGCCAAACACGATATTTCGGTGCAAATTGATTTTGAAATATTTCGACCGAATAATTCAATTCATGTGCTGATTTTTTGTCATTTTAGAATTAAAAATACGGGTGTATTGGAAAAATCTGTTTGCAGTAGTGTCATCTAAATGTGTAACAATTCACGCAAAATACAATACATCCAAAAACTCTCGCCTTTTACCAATGGGAATTGGCAGAAACTACGAAACACCACCTGCTACGACTCTTACTTTACTCCTTTTGCTTCGTTCACGTGCATGATCTGGTCACAACACCAAATACACCATAATAATGACGTTTTTTATTCGCCTCTTTGATAAATAACAGTGCATTAGTAGAGGAGGCGCAAGTAGTGGCGATACCCACCTTAATGCGTGCAGCGCACCTTGCTGATTGGCTAATCTAAACGTTTCACCGCGCATTTCATATATCATGCCTACAGCTCGATATCTTCAACAGAAGAAGATTAATGACATACTTACTATTTACTAAGTACTTAGACAGCCCTATCTATAAGTAGGCAGTAAGGTATTAGTTAGTGAATGCGTGTTTATCAGAAGATGTGCAAATAGGCACAGTGCGTGGTCTGTTTTGTATGAAAGCTTCTAGAATGAGGTTATCTGTAAAACTGATATTTATATTATTAGGAGTGGTTCCAGCTCTGAGGTGAAAGCTAAATATACAGGTCTTTAATTGATGATGTGCACATGTTATTGGGGAAATTATTTAGTTTTGACCGGTATAAGAAATCTTGGTCCCAAGATGATATCGGCGACTCATTATAATTGTTTGCAGCTGTACTACTTTAGATCTATTCGTGTCAATAATAAAGATATCAAAGAAAAATACACACCTGAAATAGAGACCTTTTTCAAAGAGTTCCTTTTCATTATCGCCTTGTCGTGTCACATCAATAAAACCACAAAAAGACGTCCATCACCTGCCACTATTAACGACAATCCAAAAATAGCATTTAAAACCACAAAGCTTCACAGTCCATTTCAAGATCTTAAACAACAATTCTAAATTAAGACACACATCCTCTTCCTATTTTCCTAACTAACCCATTTACAGCCAAAATGTTTCACCATTTTATTATTCCATGCCGCCCAAACATCCTATGACGAAATCTCTAACCAGATTAAAGGGAACTTCACACGTTTACGCGATGTCGCAAGCCTGGAGCGAAAGCCGTATTCGACAGAATTTCGACACGCAACGCTCCATCTGGCCCAATTTAGACGCATCAGTTAACTGATGGATTATCCACGTCACTGTATCTATTTGCATTTGCTTACTATAAACATTGTGAAACGCAGCGTCTGAATATTTGTGTGAAAAGTTTCGTTGTTTCTGGATCGTGTGTGTGTGATTGTGCTTTTTTATGTTATCGTTCGCGTTAATTTGAAATTTGACAATTAATTCGGGTTGTACTCTGCTTGTAATAATATAATTCAATCATGATTCAAAAGATACGTAGCGCTATCTTAGGAACGTTATGGTTGTCGTTTGTCGTTTCCTCGGAAACAGTAGGTAATTTTGTTTCGGGATGAAAGGTACCCTATGTCCGTTTCTATACACCTGACAATGTATATGCAAAATTTCAGTATGATCGGTTCAGTGGTGGTGTGAAAAGGCAACTAAGTTACTTTCGCATTTATAATATTAGTAAGGATCATTTTTTGATATATCTATATTATCATCGTCTAGTCATTCAGCCTAATTTGTTTGGTGGAGCTGGTCTATTTCTTTCATAATTCTATCAGCCGTTATCTCAATATTTGGCCTTTTTCTAACTGTATCTCGTGTTTTGTCTTCTCTACCAACTACTAACTAGCTAGTAAGTACTAAAACTAACACAGTTTACAATGAGGATTTCGAAATGATCATACCTACAGCAATAGTTTCTTGTTCATTCGGTTGAGTTGATGACAACATGATCTCGATTTAGACGAGTCAGCGTTGTCATTCGAATATAGACCCAAAGGGCAACTCTATTATAAGGATATATTGTAAAATTGAAAGAAGATTTTAGTCAGTTAAACTTTGTTAAGTTTACAATAAATAAATTCTCTTCATCATTACAAATACTTCTCGCGTCTTTTCAGATTTAAGTTCAGACCTCAGACTCATTTGCCGAAACTTTTATATTTCTTGAGGAAACTTAGATATTTTATAGATAGTTCACCGTTCCACTTATTTATAATGAGAAAGTTTATTCAATTATTTGTTTTCGGCCAGCGATAAATTATAAAACTTTTGATGCTGCCAGAATTTATTGTTTGAAGCTGTTCTTTTATGGCGAAAATTAAATGTTAGGAACTTTTTATTAGATTGTTTCTTCGTTCACATCTTCTATGCGCTTCTAATGTCTATGGACTCATATTACCGGACCAGCATGTAGCCAAGTTCACAGAAAAGTCAATACTGGTTCTGCGTTTCGAGAGTAAACTAAATTGTGTCAGCCCAGAACTGAGCCATGAATTTGGCGCCTTCAGTTCCTGTAACGAGCAAACAACAGCACATGCAGGACATGATATAGTAAACACTAATCATTGCTGACTGTCAAAGAAGGCTATGCAAGAAAAAAAATCTTGAACCTCCTGAAAATAAAGAATTGACACGCATTGTATATCACTGGAGCTGAATAAGTAAAGATAAAATTATACAAAATTGTTATTATATTAAATAAAGTTATTGAAATTGGCCGTTAATGAATTACAACCAAGAATAAGAGAGAGAAAGCTGTAGCAACCACAATAATAAAAGCAACTAAATTCAACTTGGACACACAACTCTTGCAAGATGCAATCAACCATGTACCGTCAACTCGGCCAACAAAATGGTTGTTTATTTCTGTTTTTCAGTACATTTACCAAAACACGATGTATAATTCAACACGGGTCGTAGGAAGTAGGCCGCGAAACTGACGAAGGTACGTTCCCTTTTCCGACATGTTTCAAAATACGACGACTGGCATTTTGGTCGTTTTTCTGGATATGCAAAGTTGTTACAGTCGACGGACGGTCCGATATCGAAATGTTTGATGATTTATGGATTTGTAGAGATAGAGCTTCGAAATGAAATAACGGAATCTTCAGTATTTGTAGCAGAAACCTCAAAGTAGATATGTTTAGGTAGGACGGATTGAGAAGCCGCTAACATCGTGCCGTCCTTCCTTGAAATGTTCGGCAGTTACTACCTATTGCAGCAAATGTAGCTAAATACGGTTGTACTACTGTACATTCGCTACATTTGTTTTCATCATCGTCATCCACAGCCCGACTTCACCCACTGCTGGGTATAGGCCTCTCTTTGCTTGTGCCAAGCTCGACGCTCTTGTGCCAGCCTCATCCAGAATATTCCCGCAGTGGCAACAATGTCGTCTGCCCATCTCGCTGACGGCCCAATTCCATTGAGTTTCATAACGCGATTTCAGTTTCATTACAGACCTTCGTATGTACTTTTGTTTTAGCCACATGTAATAAGCAACGAGACACCACCAATCCCTACTTCAAACTAGTACAGAGAAGTTCCTGATAAAACCTAGTAACCCTTCAATCTTTCCGACCTGGTAATCGGACCTCGTGCTCAGCACTTGATACCTAGACCATAGAGAAAGTCCAAAGAGGTCTCAATATAAACAGGGTTTGTCAAACGAACGTTCCCTACTCCAAGAAAATATAAAAGGACCTGTAAATTATCCAATTATAATCTTTGCTTTGACTTTGAATCAGAATCACAGAACATTGATAAGCCAAAGGCCATTGACCGCTGAGACTAGCTCTCACAATGGCAGGATCTGTCGCGTGCCAGACTAAGCCAATGTGTACACCTCGGTATTTGTTTACTCCGGATCCGGTGCCTGCACTGGTACATTGCTTTCTTACATGCGATTTTAATGTCCTTCTCTTGATTGTGGGGATGTTTTCAGTGCATTTTCGTTTTTAGATTGAAGTTTTCTTGTGTTCTTTAGCGGATTTTTATGGATGGTAAAAATTGAAACATTTACTGGTAACTATAGTCAGCTGCAAATACCTCATGTAAAATAATGCTTTCTGCGGCATTTGGTTAGACAGGAATTTAAGCCGACCCCAGTATATTTCGGCAAAAGTTAGGCAGATGAAAATATGGTGACCCTGCATGAGCATTGTGGAAAGATTGCTTTTGGCCAGCACTTACGTCTATGCCGTTTAGTTCTATTAGAATAAAACTATCAATTGCCATGCAATAACGTCATATTCGTATTCCAACCGTCGTCAGAAGGTCATTTGCACTCAGCTTAATTAATAACCCTTCATACTTTATTTTTAATATAAAACCACCATGGTTTATCAGCTGCCCTTCCACGCAAACCGATAACATCAATTAACGGGCTTACCTATTTGACATTTATGCAACATGCAACCTAACCTTTAGCTATAGATAACGCACGGCAAGCTGCCTTTATTAACCAATCCGCAGGCACACCGATCTGCTTAAGCCAATTGGACGGGCGCAGACGAGAAGCGTTAGCCAATCAGGGACAGCTGGATAGGATATACTCGTGTCATCTGGCTTACATTAAGGCCTCATTCACGAAGTCAGCGGCGGCGGCGGCGGTGGCGGTGCGACGGTGGTGGCGGCGCGGCGGCGGCGATGGCGGCGCGGGCGTACATTTAAATGGCGGCGGCGTACGAGCGGCGAGCGGCAAACGAGCGGTGCCTTCGAGACTGCATTGACGTAGTGTTGTGCAGTAGTATTCTTTTATTATCGACCGAAATTTCAAAATGCCCACAGACGTGTTGGAGCAAATTATAACTATGATTTTGGATAGAACTCCTAGGTATATGGAATAGCAAGGACAAGGAACCACAAAAATAGGGGGTATATAATAATTTATATCTTCTTTTGCCCACAATAAATCCAACTTTAGTAAGGAATTAGAATCAAAAAGATGTTGTCATCGCTGTTTACACATTTCGTTCGCGAATAAAGCTATTAATTTCTCGTAACACAACACTACGCCGCTCTAGCGCCGGGCGTTTTGCCCGCCGATGCCCGCGCCGCCGCCACCGCTGACTTCGTGAATGAGGCCTTATTTTGGTTCTAGCGTTTTAATAGTGACGTTTTTGGGCATCTGTTCTTTTAAAGTAGAGGCGTTAGGGTTAGACCGCGAAAATCAAATTTTCTTACGTTTTTTGCAATTAGCAGGTCAGTGTCATGTTGTGTTGATTAAAATATGTCATAATTTGTCCGACATACAGCCTGACTCTTATCTGCCAGACGCTTTAAAGCTCGGATCCAATTTTAAGTCTGCTTCTTAAAAAAAGTTACAAGCCATACTTACAACAGTTTAATTTTATCCACTCTGTTTGCAGTATGCACCATCGTCTTCTAATGCACTGTCTAAACTTAGATCCCTTCGACTATATTTACTCTATGATTAGGGAACGATAAGGAGTTTAAAATTAGAAGTGTGTTTACATACATAGTTACAATTGCTAAACATACAAGGCACTTGAGTTATATGAAGCACGCATTGTAGGTAGCTTTGTTTACTTAGCGCGCTAGTACTGTAAAGAGTTTTACTTTGTTGAGGCTTACTATTTTCAAGACGTTAGGAGTGTATCTCTTTTAAATGGGATTTTCGGGGGGGCTAAAATGGCTGCTTTATCAGAATCATAATATAAATCACGTAAAAAATTTAAAATTCTTAAAATGGTCTCTATGGTTATGACCATAGAGACCATTTTAAGATTTTTATTTTTTTTTATGTTATGCCCCCTGGTAACTGAATTCTGCAAGGAAAAATGCAATGACAATGGCAATTAAGGAATGGAGGAAAGTTGGTCGGCTGCAGCCTTATAGTATTCATACATTCGCCTTGCTTGCTCCCATGAGTGCAGGCAGTAACTGCAGAACTTCATCTGCTGCGACCCAGACAGCATGCTTCTTTTGCGTTATCCACGTTCACGTTTGTTTGTGCTATTGTTTGCGTTCCTTATTGTTATTAATTTTTCACATGTAAAAATACCACATCATCATCATTCAGCCCGGAATCACCCACTGCTGGATATAGGCCTCTCCATTTTCTGCCACTCTTCCCAATTCTCTGCGTCCCTTATCCAGGTGTTCCCCGCGCTTTAGTATAAATACAATTTGCCTCCAAAATAACTGACACACTCCGCTACGAACACCTAAGCACATTAGGTAAGATTACCCCAAACACATGTATTTTAACATGTACCTAACAAGTACCACTCAATGTTTTACAGACCAGTAGGTACCAGTTACCCACGTTACCCATTTGACGAGCTTTGCCTAAAGGTTAGCTCTTCATGAATTGTTGAACACTCTCGAACTTTATCGCCTTACCCTTTGATTTTGAGCCGTAAAGTGCAGTTATTATGGTATAAGTAACAGCTTAGCTATTCATTGGTTCTAGGAATGGTTTAATTCAGCTTTAGGGATGTAGTAACACAAAATCACACCTGTATTAACGGAAAGTTTAGTAAGAGGCGTTCTTATACACCATTATTTTTAGGTCGTTCTGGAACCGAAAGCCATAAACTCGGTCATCAAATTCGGAAGGATTAAGACTACTTAAAAAAAAAAACTTTTTTTTTTAATAAAAAAAATTAAAATCACGAAAAATTTAATTTAAGTATAATTTTGTTGTTTTTTCGGTTCCAGAACGACCTAAAATTAACCGTGTTCAATGGGTGTAAAAATACCCTTAACGAAGCCGAAAGGTACTTTTTCTCGAAAGGTTCTTTTTTTTTGTTCTCCAGAGCAAAAAAGGAATTGCAATGACGATGAGTTGGTTGTGTGGTCTACCATACAACCAACTTTTTCACAAGTATTTTTTTAAATACAAATTTTCCCTACAGCATAATTTTTTAACCTTCATACGTCTTCAAGAAAAAGGAGCATTTTCCCCATATTTCCTTACTAATTGGGAACTGAACTCGCTGCAAGAGCTAGGTGCTCGTTCATAAGTTCTAATCAGCTTCGCTTAGCTATTCTTTGCGAACTGCTTCGTAAGCGAGCTTTCCCGACTCGTGTTACTTAGCTCTTTATAGAGGCTAGTACTTATCGCTTTAACACAGTGTAGGAGGACTAATATATGGGTGTACTTAAGTTTGGAGTTGGTGCACACTGCGATGCTGGGCTAAGGATGTTTATCTGCGTGCCCTTGTGTTTATTCGCGACTGTTATCAGTGTTTAATTTGTTTTGGTATTAGCCTTCGTTTAAGTAGCGTTTAATGACCAATTTAGATCTTAGTAGCCTAGTATAAGGTTCATTGTTTGTGTCAAACTCCAATTACACTTACAAGAGTAAATGTGACGTTTTGACAGAGTGTCCATACAAAAACTGTCTAAATGGCAAACTTATTCATCAGATAAAAGTTAACTGGCGATTTTAAAACAGGCCCTTAGTCAGATTAATTTCTAAATATTTAATACGCCATCGAGTAGACGAATTTTTGAAACAAAAATTTGTTCGGCAAGCGTGGCCAGAGCCAGAAGATGCATTAAACAGAGAGAATTAGAAGGAGAAAAGGGAAGCCTTTGCCCAGCAGTGGGACACGAGGTATTGAAAATAGAATGTGTAGCATTGCAAATGTTGCCTTCAGATTTTAACAGAAAAGGGTTTTACACAATAGGCGAGACGACAAAAAAATCTAATAAGTCCGTCAATTAGATTATCAAAAAATATTTGACCCGTGTTTTTTCTTTTGTTACGTAAACCAAAATTGACGAAGATACGACGCTTTTAAAATTCTCAATACGTCACGCCATGGTATAATTTTTAGCTAGTTCTGACGTCACTCCCGAGTTTTGATGCGTTTTATTTTTGTCAATATTCATTGAATAACAAAAACAAAAAATACGTGTCCATTAATTTCCAATACTCTAACTGACGGACTAAATAGATTTGCAATTTTTTGATACTGTCGTCATGCCTATTAGGGTGCATCTAAATATAAGTTATAGTTTGCTACTTGTATAATCAGAACATTTAATTCGTTACCAGACTCACCACGTTTCTATTCTCACCAGCTTGTAGATAAGGTGCCAACAAACATCTGTGACTATCCAGTAGGCTTAGCCAAGTTGACAATCTACAATCGTTGAATGCCTTGTGGCATTAAGTCCGCCTATGTACATGTACATGAAGTTTAAATAAATAAATCGTTAACGCATAGAAAACTAACCAAATGTATCGGAATGACATCATTTCAACGTTAAGTCACGTACGTGGTCGAAACAAACGAATAGAAAAGTTCAGTAAAAACTGTAAGTTGGCTACGATTTATGTGGGATGTAGCGATCACGATTGTAGAAACGAATACATTTCATTCTATCATCTTGATCGATGTAAACTTGTCTACGAAGTTTCTATTCGTTTGTTTTGACCACGTCACTTAACGTTTACGATTGTAGAAAGAGAATCGATACGAATCGTTTGTAACTTGGCTAGGCCTGCAGGTGTAAGTACACTTGCACACACAGTTGGTTCAACGCGAGTAACGACTTGATCCCTGTATAGTCGCGAGCTAAAAGTAAATATGACATTTTGACATAACGTGGAAGCGAATGGAGTGTACGATAGCAGGTGCCGTTCTGTAGCTTCTGTCTACCCCCATGGGAATTGGCGTGAGTTTAAGTATGTGACAGGTTGACATATCACGCGAATTGTTTACTAACACAAGTTTGCATGGTAAATAGAATTTAGCGACGTAAAATGATAATAGGCACACGTGCTGATGTCTGGACTAGCGCCCAATGTAACTAGACCTTTTTTGAAAATCATCAAATGACTCCTCCCGCTCTGGGCGGAGCAGGAGGGAGTGTCAGACTTTTACTGACTAAAACCCATCCATGTTCCTTCATCGCCCTTTGTGTTCCGGGGCCACGGTATCTCTTTCAAATAGTCCCGCAGCCCCGGAATGTAACTGGACCTGCTGTGGAAATTGGAACTAGGTTCTCATGCAGTTTTATTACTGCAACTGAGTCCAACGGGCCTGGGGGTCACTAGCTTGGCCGCTTAACATACAAGGTGTCGCTTCGCACCCTGGTCAAATTCAAGAAGCTGTCTATGCTAATGATTCTCGACCCGAATCGATAATATAATGGGTAGGTTTTTATTTTTTCTTATTTACGGAAATCGGTAAGTTTAAACCACCCGTATTAAAACGCAGCCCGTCTGTAACTGGCCCTATAACCGCGCCTTCACACACACAGAGACATGTTGATGATGAGTGACACGCGCGACGGGTGATTCTTCTTTTACTTTCGTGTTATTCTGAAATACTGTCAAATTTAAACAATTTAAAATAGCAGCTTTATTAATTATTTGACCGGGTATCGTAATTTTAATTGATTATTTGTCTTTTGTGACATGCTCCTGAATTTTGACTAGGATAGAAAACTACACCTTGTATAAGCTACCTACCTTGTGTTTCCTAAATGATATTTTTATGTAATATCCTCCTCTGTTATGTATTACATTTGCATGCTATATTAAGGCAGAATGTACATGGATCCTATCATATTTAATTTAACAACTTATTTTTATTTACCTACATTCTAAGCAAATAAAGATTCTATTCTATTCAGTGTCAGTGTGGTTTATGAGTACTTATCTTTCTGTATAGGGTTTTTCCAAGGATTGTTGGTGGTGGTTGCCTAGTTAAAGTCAATTCAGTGGGTGTACTTACAAAGTATACAGGGTGAAAACCACCTCATCACGAAGCCGTCAACCAAGCATTCTGTACATCTAACTAAGTAACTTTACGCAAAAATTATTGCTAGGAAACGACTTTCGTTTTTGGGGTGAAAAATCATGTTTTTTGGTAGAACTCAATGTAACGCACTCAAAACATTGTGCTGATGGATGGATTGAATAGTACGGGGTCGTGGAGGTGTTTAAAGTAACAATATTGCATTAAAAACTTGTATTTAAAAAAAAACTTGTCAAAAAGTTGGAACTTTGACCCCCAATATCTCCGTAACTAGAAGGTTCCCAGGTATGGTCTTGAACAAAAAAATAATCGCAATGACGAGGAGAACAAGTTAACTACAAGTTAAGACTAGCACTCGGTTTCTGGTCTATCATATATCAATGCGTCAAAATTAATAAAGTCACAAGTCAAGTGATGCCAACCAATTCAGTCAACAAGCTATTTATCGTGTTGAAATGTGTCATAGATACAAACCCAACGTAACGTGTCAAGATAAACTAGATCCTAAACAAAGATTTAACTATTATATTGAGCAAAAAGTTAAATAAACTACGGTCTTGTGCTGGACATTAAAACTTAAGGCGCAATTAGGGACCGCACGACATCTGACAATGAAGTTATTGTCCTAGTTGACATGTGTTAGACTGAAATCACTTTATTTACTCGTGTTATATATGCGCAGTTGTGTGCTATCAGAAACGTACAATCTTCTTCGTGTCACCAGCACGTACAGCGTATACTCTATACAAATGAGGTAAAATTTGTTTGTAGTTTTGAATGTAGAGGGGGTAATCTCCGGAACTAATGATCCAATGCTAAAATTGTTTTCACTGATAGAAATCTATATTATTCGTGGATGCTATAGGCTATAAATTATTTTTATATCTTGCATATTAGCTGAGCTATCACACTTTTCAATGTGACACACTCGGGGGAGGCCTATACCCAGCAGTGGACGTCGTTCGTCTGAAATGTTGATGACACTTTTAGCGGATGAAGTATTTTATATTTTGTTAACCTAGAGCTCATCTCTTTTCTGGCAAGCTTCTTGGGTCTCTTCGAGTCGCATCCAGGTTTCTCTCAAGATTTTTAAGCGTGCTAAGATTCCATAGGTACAGTCGTGGTCTTTTCCGCCTGTTCAGTTAAATTTTTTTTCGCTGAATTCGCCGAGCCACGCCCCCTTAAAGTTTAGACCTATTAGGAAAGCGTCAACTTTGGCGCGCAAAATAACAATAACTCTCGTTTGGCGTGCGTCGTCAGTGCGCTCGGCCGATCGGTATCTTTTCATTCATTATTTCTATACAAAGTCAACGGGGTGGGGCTAGAGAGCGTTTCTATGTTGTAAGTGTACCTTATTATGAAAGTGTCAGCCAGTGTTATTGTATTTTTTCTACAGTAATTTCTTCGTTCGGTGTGTGCTAGCCGCAATGACGTGACGTTTTTTTAAAAAAAACTATGTAGTCCCAACCGGATGCAAATGTGTACCTACCGTTATTTTACAGAGAGACTGCTTATCTGACCTCCACGACCCAGTAACTAGTAATACGATACTCTTTGGTTAGACTGGTTGTCAGATTTTCGAGCTTCTAAAGGTGCAAGTTGGCAGCGGGCGACACAAAGCCGCCGCAGACGAAGTGTCGCAGCGACACTACTGGTTTCTATGTATTTCTATGAAATTTCCTCCGAAGCAAGCAACATGAAGCTAGCGACGTGTCGTCGAGCGGCAGACGCAAGTGTCGCCCGACCGCAGATCAGGGGGTCTAAAATCGCCGTTTTATCAGCTCTTTAGCAGAATCAAAATATGAATCACGTTAAAAAAAAATAATTAATGGACCTTACGGTTATAACCATAAATTCCATTTTAAGAATTTTAATTTTTTTACGTGATTCATATTAAGATTCTGCTAAAGCGGCCATTTTAGAACCCCTGTAGTGTCGCTGACAATGAAATGAAATCATGACTGCAGCGACATGAGGCGGCGGCGTGTCGCGGCGACATGAAGCGACGACACGTCGTCTGCGGCGGCTTCGTGTCGCCCGCTGCCAACTTGCACCTAGATCTACAATTGACCGCCGGGACCAACGGCTTAATTTGCTGTCAGAGGCACGCACGGAGGAAACTCGGTATATAATGATTGTATCCCATCCACGGACCAACCTCGGCAAGCACTGCTTAACTTTGAAGTTCGACCCGTGCACTGTTATTATTATAATAAGCCACGAGCTCCCAAACATATTAATTAATATATTTTTCGGGAATCCGCTTTGTCTGTCGCTCGGATCCAATCCCCTTATAATTACGTTAGTTTACCTCATAACAGTATAACAAACACAAAGCAGCTTTTCCTGTTCTAATCAGTAACCAATGAGAAAGGGAGATCGTGCCAATTTTCTTCGGCTAATAATCCGACGTTAGCGAGAAATTAATTACCGTGTTATCGATAAAAGAATATCCGGATCCTTTCTAACAATTCCGCACGATTGAAGAGCAAAGGCGGTAGGAAATCAATATTATTTTCAATATTCATTGTTTTTATGCGGAAACAACCGGCTACTTCTCGTAATTAAAAACCGGCTAAGTGCGAGTCGGACTCGCGCATAAAGGGTTCCGTACCAACGTAGTAGGGGAGCCCCCTTTAAATCTTTAATTTATTTTTATTATTTGTGTGTTCAGTTTTTCAACGACCAGTGGTCCACATTGGCCCTGGATCGAAGAATTTGGAAGTCATGGGGAGAGGCCTTTGCCCAGCAGTGGGATGACACAGGCTAACAGTAACAGTGTGTTCAGTTCATCATTCACAACTAAATCTGCTGTTTCGTACAAAAGTGCAAAACCTATACAGTCAACATGTATGGACCAGCAGTTTGTTTTTTACTGAAGAAAACTAAACTTTGTAATTCAACAGCTTTTAAATGACTGGGATAGTGCAGGCAGTGTATTACACCGTCCAATCCATCGCTAAACTGACGGTAATTCACTACATTACTGGACTGGAATATCCAGTAGGCATAAAACTCGGGGTTAATGCACATACAGACAACATCACGCCTGTAATCCCCGAAGAGTTAGGCAGAGGTGTAAATAATAGCACACCCACATTTCGCCAGTTATGTTTTAAGTCCCATGTAATAGAGGGCGAGCTTATTGCCACCAACCGGGTCCAAATCCAGACTCCATGGCTGCTACTGAAAAAAATCCTGATGTAAACACCCAATAACACTGCCCGACCCGGGAATCGAACCCAGGACCTCATCCTTAGCAGTCGCACTTGCGCCAACTCAACTATGGAGGCAGGTCAAGCACACTCGCATTATATTCTCATTTGTCATCCTCTCCTGCAATTATCTCGACCAATTAATATTATTTCGTGGTAATCATTGTGATAAACATCTAAGCTCAAATCGATTATTAAGATTACATTGTTCACAAGTATCTTTTTTCGTTTCAAAGTTCAATGAACTGCCATTGTTTTGTGGTTAATAATGGGAATGAAGTAATTGGTGTAGAAAACCCGCTACTTTTGATATCTATGTGTAAACTGTTAATTACTTAAGTAATTGGTATGATTAATTAAGAGTAACTATGTAA
This sequence comes from Xestia rhomboidea, assembly GCA_963853795.1. Taxonomy (NCBI): domain Eukaryota; kingdom Metazoa; phylum Arthropoda; class Insecta; order Lepidoptera; family Noctuidae; genus Xestia; species Xestia rhomboidea. The sequence continues at coordinate 4,564,669 of OY970772.1, read as the reverse complement.
GCTTGGCAAGAACACACCTTGGTGCAAAAAATAATTGAACAACTTTTTCAGCATGTGTAAATAAAGTGCTTAGAATAATTGAACAATGTTTTTATGATGAATATATTCCGATAGAATGCTTGGTAATTATTTTTCGTGTGGTTGTTGCCTTACATGGTGTCAGAGTTTTTATGCCGCCCATGGGCCTCTGACTTGGCTTTAAGGGGGTGGTATCTGCTAACGAGAGGTTTTCTCTATGTAACTCCCCTTTGATAAGTGAATATAAGGGTGTAAAATAAAAATATGTTACTTATTAGACTCTCAACTTTAATTGGTACAACTGAAATAATTCTAACTTTATTATTACTATATGAAAAAAATATTCAAAATGAAAGCATATTTTCTTTGAAATTTTGTAACTACTCCGAAACGGCATTAAGTTTTAGTAATTTTTTTTTCACACAAATATTTGTCACTTTTTTCTTCACAAAGTGTATTTGTGTACAATGGGCATTTTGATCTAAAGATTTAATTAGACTACAATTAAATAAAAACCACTCATTTCGCACTATTCGGCCCGCAGCGACTGACGTAACAACCACTTTGTAGTGCAAGCTGATTAGAACTTTATTCTAACAGTATTTCAAACGAAGTTTGAACCACCACAAATAGAGTTGCTAATTTAGCAGATACCTTATATATATATATGTGTATAGATGTCTTAAATGTCGTCGAGAAATATCTCTCATGATGGTTTTCCTCACGATGTTTTCCATCACCGAAGCAAGTGATTTATTATACAATACGCACATAAATCCAAAAATCAGAGGTGCGTGTCTTGGGTTCGAACTCGAGACCTATGAACAACACAAAGCTATCGCTGCTACTAATGCTTGGTGATTACCGGTATTTGTCACAATTATATTGTGGAATTTTAAACTCTTCATGGTCATTCAGTTTTCATTCTGACACTTGGTGACAACACTACGAACTGACGAACTTCGAAATTTCTCGGTACCGGACTACCGGTATAGAAAACGCCGAGTAGGTACCGATAGTAATTTAGGATATTGTTTCATGGTATCGAGAAAAACAGTACGTATAAATGTTTGTTTTCATTCTCATTGTTTTTCTTTCTATCTTGAATCTGGAAGCAAACAATAAAAGCTAAATTACATTTAATCTCTATTTTGATATCATGTTTATGTTTTTACGTGTATTTATTGTCGCCATATTGTCTCGTTTGTACATGAAGTGGATTGTCTGCTAGACGTCGACTTATCTTATCTTACAAACATTGTGAATGTTATAAGAGATAAAATAATTACGTTTATCTATCAGCTTTGAAGGCGTATACAAAGTTTCGTGTCTGTGCTAACTTGAGTGCTGTTGAGGAGTTCTCTCGTGAGGAGGTGATCCTGGCAACAGGATCAAGTCATGTCATGCACCCGCGCGTGGTACCCGCCGACATGTCACGTCAACTAGCGTGCGCACACAGTTGTCCGCCACCCGCATGCTGCTGTTCTGTAAAACAAAGTTGCACATCTCGTGCCTCCGACATACTGCTTACAAACTTTTTCGACTTGCAATGACTTAGACAATTACCCTGCTAGTGCGAGCGAGAATACATAGTCCGTCTCGCTCGCACTAGTAGGGTAATTGTCTGTCTAAAGACAGTCTTGTCTATATTGTGTGGTAGCCGTTACCCTAACTAGCCCGCCGTCAACGTCACACACGCGTGCGGCGGGTTTGGTGTGTAGAGCCCTATAAACTTTATAATATCTTATCCTACTTCTTACTAATATTATAAATGCGAAAGTTTTCGAGGATGTATGGATGTTTGTTACTCTTTCACGCGAAAACTGCAGAACGGATTTGGATGAAATTTGCCACATATAGATAGTTAATAAAGAATAACCTCTTAACGAAGCCGAAAGGCATTTGTTCTCCCCGTCATTGCGATCATTTTTTTGTTCCACATCATACCTGGGAACCTTCTAGTTCCGGAGATGGAGATGTTGGGGGTCAAAGTTCCAACTTTTTGACAAGTTTTTTTTTAAATACAAGTTTTTAATGTATGTACACACACACAACACCTCCACGACCCCCGTATTATTCAATCCATCCATCGGCACAATGTTTTGAGTCCGTTACATTGAGTTTTACCACAAAACATGATTTTTCACCCCAAAAAAAATAGTCGTTTCCCAGCAATAATTTCTGCGTAAAGTTACTTAGTTTGATGTACAGAATGCTTGGTTGACGGCTTCGTCATGAAGTTGTTTACACCCTGTATAGGATACTTTTTATCCCGGTAGTATGATCCCGTGGGACAGTTACCGACTTTTACGCAGGGGAAGCCCCGGGCATAAGCTAGTACGATATAAAGGAAAACGTCTGTAGTGAGCAATTGATGCGTATTAACCCTTGTCCGGGTTTTCGTGAACAAAGATTTATTACACTTGATTGAATTACGCCCCACATGAAATATTTCTGAAAGATGTTTTTCCAAAGATCATTCTGCTTCACGAACTAGCACTTAGATGTTTATTATTTAGACACTCTTTTCAATTGGTACCGAAAAATATGTTTATTTTGATGGTATCGATATGAAAACATCGATATCACATTGCTGGAATGAATTTTTGGTGCTGAGGTACTTGTTATTAGAAAACGAAACAGAAATCTCTTTGTTCGAATATTAATAAGTTTTAAAGCGTTACTTAAATATGTAATACCTACATTTATTGGTAGTGTCTAAGGGCTACCGCACACATATTATAGACAGGACTGTCTTAAGACAGTCAATTACCCTACTAGTGCGAGCGAGACAGACTATGTATTCTCGCTTGCACTAGTAGGGTATTTGTCTGTCTAAAGACAGTCTTGTCTATAGTGTGCGTTAGCCCTAACTCAAATCCCTAAGGTGTATCTATTCATACTGAAATGTGAAGAAAAAATACTGTAGGGAACAGCTGATTTTTTTTCGCGATTCAGGGTTTGGTACCATAGTAAAAATTGTTTATAATGATGAGTACAATGACCCCCTTAAGAGATTTCGTGTATGAATGAATAGATATGAAATATACGAAATGACTGCGATTTTGACGCGATTTTGACTGGCAGATAGCTAAATGTTATAAGGGGTAACTAAAGGCTCCTTTATTCTGGAAAAAGGATTAGGGTTCCGTGCAATAAAAATTTAAAAAAAAACCCTTGAAATTGTAATCAAAATCCGATTCTAATAGGGAAGTAATAATTTAATAATAAGTAATTTCACGCGGACGATGGTCGTAGGGCACAGTTAGTCTATAATAAAGTCATATAGTTAATCTTACAAATTAAAAGACACCACAGTAGGTATTCAAAAAGAGCTTAGCACAAATTGCCGTCGGGGCAATTTGAACCCAGCCTAAATTAATCCTCTCCAACTCATTTCAAATAACTTCTGCGAAAATCTTTAAATCCTTCCGTAATTCCCTTTAGAACGAGATAATTAATAATATCACATCACGCCTGTAACTCTCCGAAGGGAGAGGACCAGAGGTGTACAATCGAAGATACTCCCGCCTGATCACCACTAAGCTAATTTTTTCTTGCACTTACAACATAGAAACACTCTCTAGCCCCGCCCCATTGACTTTGTATAAAAATAATGAATGAAAAGATACCGATGGCCGAGCGCACTGACGACGCACGCCAAACGAGAGTTATTGTTATTTTGCGCGCCAAAGTTGACGCTTTCCTAATAGACCTAAACTTTAAGGGGGCGTGGCTCGGCGAATTCAGCGAAAAAAAAATTTAACTGAACAGGCGGAAAAGACCACGACTGTACCTAATAGTACACCCACATTTCGCCAGTTAGGTTTAAGTTTCAAGGTACAAACCCTGACTCCGTGGCTGCTACTAAAATTCTTAATGGTAAAACCCAGTAATACTTTACCAGACCTGGGAACCGACTCTGCAGTCGGTCGGGCGACCATTTGATTAGCGACGAGAATTTTATTTGAAATCCTTCGAGAATCCTGTTCAGAACAAGATCATTACTTAATTTAAACAGCTAAGTGATTAAATAGGATCCTTCTGATTGCCTCAGATCGTCACACCCACCTGTAGGTGCACTATCAATCAACTAATTGATTTGGGACGCTAAGCAATCATTTGATTGAGATGGAATCTATTTACAGTCTGTTGGAAAATGTGGAAATAATTTTCTATAGTTGCTATACTGAAATGGTAACCGTGATTTCCTGCATTAGCTGATTTGTCTCTCTTTTCTATAACTGCATTAGAAGACCATCTTCCAGGTTAACATATTAATTTTTCTTGAAGTTTAGGAGTGTGATGGCAAATCTTCTGCAGTTGGTAGTCTGTTGTTTTGATCGTTCCTTTTTCCAACCGTCTTTTGTTTTCCCACTTTTTCTTAGACCTCTCTATTTCTCCTTATGCCCTGGTAGGTACACTAATAATCGTTTTTCCCTTAACCAGGTTGAGCACCGAATTTTTCCTTGCCTCTTTTTCAACACCATTCAATTCTTTATCTCCTCTGGCGCCCTGGTACTCCCAGTTCAACTTGCACCATCGTTAAAACATCCTTGGAACTGTCATACACGTGCCATGCCATTCACTCATCCATAACATCCATAGACACAGTCTTTGTAAACAAGCCATGTTTCATCATACCTACGACAAGCAAATAACGAGACGTAATGTCCACTGGTAATGAACGTTACAGGATATTATGCATCGCCATTATGGACACGCATCCAGGGTTTGTTAGCTCAGCATGTGTACCTTGTCCATCACTGTTTTCCTTTTTATGTCATGGTTTTATGAGGCTTTGGTAATAATGGGCTGGTGTTTGTGGACTATGTTGCGTTTATAGAGCTTTTTATGTTGGATTTTGTAAATTAGGGACTTGAAGATGCTTGAATTTAATGGGGTCTTCTTTAGAAGCCTGTTGTTTTCGTTGTGTAGTTTTATTTAAGTGAACTCGAATGGTTTAAAGGCGAAATACGCATGTTTTGTGGCGCAAGAACCAATTTAAAATAAGCCTTGGCTAAAAATCAAATGTTCGCTAATCTACGAAACCACCCAACCGATTTCTATGAAATTTTTTGAATTATGAATGGTTGATTCCAGCTTGAAAGATAGGATAGTTTTGCACCCGATAGGTGGCGTTCTTGTCGCAAACAATTCTCGATGTTATGTCATGTTTTCATAGCACCCGTGGAAAACAGGGACGGGTTGCTAGTGTTTTTAAAAATATTTACCTAGCATTACCAGAAAGCAAATTACATGGCAATAATATCTCACGAATCATTAGTTGATTCGAGATTGATCCAAGGCCCAGAAATGCAGGACTTTTCGACGATTCGCATTCGTGAAATCGTAGATCAAAACGGAACCGGCGGGAAATATTTGAAATTCATATGAGCAGTATAAAATCCGTTTTAATTGAATGATATTGAATACCTATAGCAGTGATATGAACAAATAACAAGCAACAGACATGAAGCTGTAATGAGTTCTCAGCGGATATTATGAGCTGAACTCGCGCATTGTGAAACAGGGCCGGATTGACAGCTTCGTTTAACACGTCAGGGGTTTTTATAAGACTGTATGACACGTTCATGTTTCTAATATGTAATTATGTAGGTTCTTACGTCATTGTTATACGAACGTCCATGGTTCGGGATTCCCGGCTTATTTCAGACTAGCTCTTACTAGCGAACGTCCGAAATTATCCTACGAAAACTTTCTGATTAAAAAGTCTTTTGTCCTAACTCAGATCATGGTCCGTGTGCAAAATTTCATCAAAATGCGTTCAGGCCTGTAATGATAATTGAGAGAGAGACAGCGGTACTTTGATGTTATAAGAACTAGCCAATTTTGATATTACGACAATTAAAATGAAAAAATGTTTTTTGACTTTCGAAGAACTTCCAAATGAAACATCATTTGGAAGTTCTTCGAAAGTCTGTGGTTTTTTTCTATATTTTTTTTTCTATGTTTGGTATAACTGTATTGATAGTATTCTACAGTCCTTAACAATGTAAATACCAAGAATAAGGTACAATGGAGGACACAAAAACCCAGTTATTACGCTTATTTAGACCCAGTGGGCGTTGTGGCTTCTACAGACATTGTGACATATATGATTCACTGGAACTAACCTTTCATTATACCCGAAATAGAAAAGTATCATTACTCGATGAAAGCGTAGTAAGTCTATGACGCACGTTTGTCTATCATCGAAAAGTGAGGGGTGCTACACACATGTTAGTCGAAATTCAGCACATATGGACAACATCGAATTCATATGTGGATGATTATATTTTATTTATTGCTAGCCTGTATTGTCCCACTGCTGGGCAAATTCCTCCATCCATTCCTTCAAACGGTCACGATTCTGTGCGCTGCTTCTTTCCGATTCTCAAGGAAGACATCCAGTTCGTCCTGCCATCTACTCCGTGGTCTGGCGCGACTCCGTGTCACTGTTTCAGGACACCAATCCTGAGCTTTACGGGTCCACACCTCGTGGGATTTTGGACATACGTACGTGCGGGAAAAAGCGGGTCACCGTAGCTTGAATTGCAGATACGGAACTGAGTTTGCCGATTACCACAAGCCGAATTTGTCAGTTTTGTTATTCACCAAATACTGTCGAGCCACCAGCGCTTAGCTACCCTTTCTCATCCTTCACTATTGAAGTTATATAGTTTTTGATATGGCCCTTTCATTAGAAACGGTGAAATTCTTGGTATTTATAGCCTTAAATTGATGTTACACGGAGGTTGTTTCAATTTGGTGTCAAGTTACCTAATAATAATAGCCCTACGGATCGAGCTTCAAGGTCACGCATGGCTTATCGGGGTCTATTACATTATATCGAGACCCCTCCATACTTGTAAACCCTAAATTATGTAAGACTATGCTTTGCCTGCGTCGAGTCCGCGCCTGTAATTGTCTCACGGAATCGTACTACCGGGGTAAAAAGTATCCTATGTGTTAATCCAGGTTATAAACTATCTGTGTGCCAAATTTTATCCAAATCTGATCAGTCGTTTTTGGGGTATAATGAGAGAGTAACACATCCGGATTCCAGACATCTAGATATCCAGACATCTAGATATCCATACATCCCCACAAACATTCGCATTTATAATATTAGTGGGAAGATTCAGCTTTAAAACTTCAGAAACGCGACAAGCAATTCGTCACAAAAAATATTATACCGTCGGTCCTATCTCCTGACGCTATTCACGTGGCAACTAAATGTATAAATCAAATCCTATTTCAATTACGTCCCTGTGCTGTGACAGTGGAATTTGTAACATTGTTGCCTATTCTGTTCTGTTGTTGGCCACTTGAGCTGTGCAGGGATATTTATAGAATTTATGACGTGTATGTTAGGAAGATGCTCATCGATGCAGGTGTGAAAGCCAGGTGTGATAGTTGTTATGTGGTTTTTACGTCCATAGTTAGCTGGTAGTTAACTAGTTATGCATTGAAAGGGTATGTTCTTCTGTATGTATAAAGGGTTTAAAAAACCTCTTAACGAAGCCGAAAGGCTCTTGTTCTCCTCGTCATTGCGATCATTTTTCTGTTCTACACCATACCTGGGAACCTTCTAGTTACGGAGACATTGGGGGTCAAAGTTCCAATTTTTTGACAAGTTTATATTTTATAGAATAAAATTATTAGATACAAGTTTTAATTGTAATATTTTTACTTTAAACACCTCCACGACCCCCATACTATTCAATTCATCCATCAGCACAATGTTTTGAGTGCGTTACATTGAATTTTACCACAAAACATGTTTTTTTACCCCAAAAAAAAAGTCGTTTCCCTAAGAATTTTTGTTTTTTGCGTAAAGTTACCTAGTTTGATGTACAGAATGCGTGGTTGACTTCGTGATGAGGTTGTTTACACCCTGTAGATAGAAAAGTAATCTGTGGATCCAGATTCCAAATTCAAATCATGGTTTCTTAGAATTGTATCCAAAATAATTTCAGATTCCTTCGTACTGTCTCATCCCAACAGACCAACCTAGGCAAGATCGGAGTGGCTGTTGTTATTTAACTACGAGCTCCTCCTTTTGGGATACTTACAGAGGATAGGATGTGGTTAACTATTGATGATAATAGTACGGTTGAACAAGCTATTTGGTTTACATTTAACAATGTAATTTGTGTGTTAAATAGTAAAATAGCTTGTTCGACCGTACATCAAGTCGGAGAAAAAAGGGGCTTGGAGCTAAATAATAACAGCCACTTAGCTAGGTTGGTACGTAGATGGGTGACCGCTGACCACCCATTACATACCGAGTTTCCTCGCCTCAGAAAGCACGTTAAACCGTTGGTTCCGGCTGTCATTTGTTGATTGGCAGTTGTTACAGGCTGTCAGTGGCCCGCAAGTCTGACAACCAGTCTTAATAAGGGTATCGCATTACCCAGTACTGGCTGGGTTGTGGAGGTCAGATAGGTAGTCGCTCCATGTGTAATACTGGTATTGAGTTGCATCCGGGAGGGGGAAAAGTCAAAAACTCAAAATCAAAGCATTTATTTCCAGTAGGCCAGTTACAGGCACTTTTGAATTGTCAAAACAAAGATGAAAATTAAATGTAGCTACAGTCCCAGTCACAAGGCATAAAAACTGTGAAAGTATTGTTGCCCAATCCTTAGCGTAGTGTGGAGAAGAACGGGCAAGAAACTCCATGGACACTCTTTTAAATCATAATTTTTAATCAATCATATCATGTCTAGGCAGATGATGAAGTCGAAGAAAAGTTTGTCACATCACGACAAGTTCTCAGATATTTATAAACAATCGTATAACACCGTTAACTGAATATATTTAATTAGATTACCTACCTATAACTAACCAACAGTTATCTCTTGGAGCTTGAGGTGTTACACGTGTATCTTACCGGTCCTTGTCTATGTATAGAAGACCCTGATCTTATTTTCGGCAACAGTTGGTGCCGAAGTGAATATTTATTATAGCTTCCTATTTCCCGAGTAACTCCTACATTCCTGTAGGAGTTACTCGGGAAATAGGAAGCTGAAATTAACATCTTAGAAGCCGTTGGGATTGTTTGTCTAAACTCTAACCTATAACAAGAAACAACTAGAACTAGGTCAGTTAAAGAAGCAATGTAAATACCAGACATACAGGGTGTAAACAACCTCATCACGAAGCCGTCAACGAAGCATTCTGTACATCAAACTAAGTAACTTTACGCAAAAATTATTGCTGGGAAACGACTTTTTTCTTTTGGGGTGAAAAATCATGTTTTGTGGTAGAACTCAATGTAACACACTCAAAACATTGTGATTGTGACACTCAAACATACCGAATAAGCTCCCGAGGAGACCATGGCTAAACAATAACAGCCGCTCGGGTCGATCTTTAGGTTAAGCCGTGCTTGCCTAGGTTGGTCTGTGGATGGGTGACCACCCATTACATACCGGGTTTCCTCCGTGCCTCGGAAAGCACGTTAAGCCGTTGGTCCCGGCTGTCATTTGCAAATCTTTACAGGTCGTTACAGTCAGTGGCCCAAAATGTCTGACAACCAGTCTTACCAAGGGATATCGTATTACACAGTACTAACTGGGTTGTGGAGGTCAGATAGGCAGTTGCTCCATGTAAAATACAGGTATTCAGCTGCATCCGGTTAGACTGGAAGCCGACCCCAATATAGTTGGGAAAAGGCTAGGCAAATGATGTACCGAATAAGCTTTGAAACTATTGGGCCGATTTTAACAATTTTTTCACCAGTAGAGAAAGCTAAATTATCAGGAAGTAACATAGGCTATAATTTATATTTATATCATGCAAATTAGCCGAACTTTTACAATTTTTGCCGGTGAAGTCGCGGCCGAAGTACTAGCTAGTGTGATTATAAAATTTCATATTTCGTGGAAAACATTAAATACGTTTGTAAACTCGTCCTCGAAGACAAGGTCGTCAGTATTCTCGGCGAGCCGTCTGATTCACCTTATAAATTGCTGCTGCGTACGGTTCTTTGTCTCACAGCTAACACCAACCACACAAGGGGTGTTAGTCATCACCAACAAGAAATAACTGTCTTGGCACAGCTATGTAATTCCGCCTTATTGGAACTTTTCTCGTGATTTCCCATTCATCTCACTGTTAGTTCGCAGACGAGTACTAGGCTAACATAAATGTGTAGGAAGTCGGTCGGTAACTGAATGTTTAAATTAACGTTCTACTTTCAAAATAAACTTGCAGTCTCACAAAGAAACATCGAGAAAATGTATCGCTAAAGATTTCTTAGTTCGCAAACACTTATGTGTAAACACATAGAAGCTGTATTAATGTTTGATTATACGTTTGTCTATTTAATTAGTAGTGTTTATCTTCAGTCTAATTACCTTTACAGAAGGACTTGTCAAGGATCTTATTAAATGCTTTGTGTTGTCATTTGAGTCGTTGAGTCGTAGATACTGGGGACTTTACACAGTCGAATGAAACCGCTTTCCACTAGAACCTCCGTCGATCCAACTTGTGAATAATAAAGAAAATTTGCATATAAAGGGCGGGGTCTTATTACTCCAATTTAGTTGTTATACGACTGCTCTGGGTCGAACTTATCTAGTAAGTATACGGGTCGATGCTCCTTGCGTCCTCGCCTGTCGGTCTTTAATGAAGAGATTTACCTCCACGCTCAATTACTTGAGGACACCTCGTGTTCAATTACTGCCTAGAACTTAACAATAGGTATAGAATTACTATTGTGCTGTAAACTAGGGCACCATTTGCAACGCAACGTTCGGTGAGCCACTTTGCTTGTGTTTATAGTTACAGTTATAGTTTACAGTGGTTCGGGGAACGAGGAAAATATTCTTGCAGTGATAAATTATTTAAATGGTATTGAAGCATAAATAAACTGGAAAAGGGGGCGTCGTTAGCAGCGTTTATAGGAAACGCTTTTTCGCTGTACGATAAATTAATCTGTTTGCTTGAATTTTTATGCTTCAGACAAAGGAGGTAACGCAGAAATTAGAGGTAATTTACCTGTTAACTGCAGTTTACAGCTAAATTACGTTTACAGGAAAAAGTAGTTATCTGTAAACTGCTTTTTTTCAAAGGAAACCTTTTTCTGTATTCTAAAAACAATAAGATTTCATCTAATAGAGAATCTGGAAAATCCTTTATGCAAAAACTGAGAAGAAATAAAAAAGTGTAGCTCGGAAAATCCTCGCAACCGTAAAAGATTTGTTTCGTACCAACAGACTAAAGTACTAGGATCACAAGAACGGGTGGAGGTTTGAGCAGATAGGTCTGGAGGTGGCAGGAGGGATGCGGGCGGCGGGACCGCGACCTAGGCCGAGAGGTCAACTCGGGTCATGTGCCAGTTAACTGGGTCACAGGCTACTGCTTGTGTACCGATGGCTACCAAAATAAACCGCCCTGCAAAACACGATGCTCACAAGGCAACGACTGACTGAAATGCTCGATAAATATCGGTTTCGACTGTAATTATGTGTTGTCGGATTTTCGTAAATGCTCGTACATTACTAACGAAGCCATTTTGTCTTTGTTACAGGTATGTTTCCAAACCCCGGGACCGGGACTGATTCGGGCGTTCCGGACACATATCAACGTGTACGGCTTATGCAACAAAGAAGGTGATAAAGTTACATGAATTCAGTTTTCCTTTCATAATAATGTAATGCTTTTAAGCAACGCAGTTGCACTCGATTTATTTTTACAGCTTCATCCTTTGAAACTCGTTAAATACTTGATAAAATCTGCACAGTAAAACGTGGATTCAATGTTTTGATCTCTTCCATTAAAGATTTAGCGTTTCGAGTTCCGTCTCTTAAAACGTTTCTTGAGAGACTTAAAATTTAATAATTTATTGTTGGTTTCTGCTCCCTTCCGACCGTCATCCAGCCAATAGGACAGCCGTCCTATTTTCAGATGGCATCCTATTTCAGATTCATCGATCTTGGGCATCCTTAAAGAAAGCCAACCTATCCAGGTATTCAGAAAAACTTTGGCCAGACAAATTAAGCTCAAATGTAAGGGTCAACATACACTGCAATTATTCTTTAAAAATAAATGCTGATTGTGAGATGGCTCTCACAATCAGCATTTATTTTTAACTTCACTTCGCGTCAACCGTCCATTCATCTTTTTATGACTCAAACGGACGAGGGCTGCAGACGACCGAGGAGTTCGTTTACTCCAGCTCAAAGACAATGCAATGAGGAGTACTTGCTTTATGAATGTCAATACTGAATATTTATATCTTTCCACGGAATTTTTGCTGGAGTGATAGGGTGAGATCGAATAATTGTTAGTTTCATTCTTAAAGTTTATTTGCATAAAACTGGTAGAAAAAGAAAATGTATTTCATTATGGAAATCAGGGATTAGACCTTTTCGGGTCCTTTTTCTTACAACATTCTATAAGACAGTTCAGAGAAAAACAGAAAATTGGTTTATTTTCAGCTTACCTGCCTTAAGTAGGTAGATAACCTCAAAATAAATATATTTGTTAACAAGAAACTACTTTAATACTATACTTTTCAAATTCCTGGCAACCTTTAAGAAAACAGCAAAGAGTTTGCACAAAGAAATCGTTACCATTCTCGCAAGAAAAGAACCAAAGAGCTATCTTAAGACGGAAGTCAAACCAATAAGTACCAGGCTGTCATAGGTCGAAGAAAGTATATCGATCGACGCGTTTCGTCAACAGAGAGAGATGCAGGGCGAGGGCACCGGGTCAACAGTCTCCGCTAAATATAGGTCGCGCCGTTCGCGAGCGTGTCTGCAAACATTCTTTATTGCAATGTTTTTATGAATCTTATTCTAGTATTACATTTGCACAGGCTCCAGGTGTTGGTTTGTGTGTTTCCGGCTCAATAAAAAATACCTGAAAGTCGTTTTGACGTATAACCTTGACCGACACGTTCAATGAGTCAACTGAAAAACTATTTTGTGTCAAGGTTGCTTGACAACAATTGATTGTTTCAGGTTCAGGTTCAAATAAATAAACGTTCATCAATCATCATCATTGACAACCTTGTTCGCTGAGTGAACCGACTTCCTATTATGCCATAACTCCCTGGTACAATCATTTTAGTTGATTCTCATTCGTCCCACGAAAAAAACATAGTTACCCTAAATAATATGCAGCTTAATAATTTTGTAGAGCACTAGAACCACCTGTTAGAGCATGTTAAGCTTCAAGGTTCTCCATAACATGCAATATAACAAGCTAGAGCTACTATAACTTAGGTGCTACTTGTGTACAGCTTAGGTTTGCTAGAGTATGGCAACGCTCCTAAATTACTGCACACCACAAACTTAAAGCTCATTTAAATCGCTTGAGAAATAGGCTTAAGGCTGGGGTATCTGCTAAATTAGCAACTCTATTTGTGGTGGTTCAAACTTCGTTTGAAATACTGTTAGAATAAAGTTCTAATCAGCTTGCACTACAAAGTGATTGTTACGTCAGACACTGCGGGCCGAATAGTGCGAAATGAGTGGTTTTTATTTAATTGTAGCCTAATAAATCATTGATCAAAATGCCAATTGTACACTTAGTCAAGAAAAAAGTGACAAATATTTGTGTGAAAAAAAATTACTAAAACTTAATGCCGTTTCGGAGTAGTAACGAAATTTCAAAGAAAAAATGCTTCACTTTGAATATTTTTTTCATATAGTAATAATAAAGTTAGAATTATTTCAGTTGTTAATAATATATTTAAATAATAAAGATAAAAATATTTTCTGTTTGCGGTTATATAATACTAAAAATATAAAAAAATGGTTGGCTGGTTGTATGTATTCGACATGTTGAATACATGTCGTTTACAAAAAACCTTACGTCACCAGAAATCCACAGTCCAGACGTTCCCGGCGCAAAGGTCGCATTGTTAATTGGTACAATTGAAATAATTCTAAAAGTTTAGAGTCAAATATAATAAGCAACATTTTCTTTTTTTGCACATTTATATTCACTCGTCAAAGAGGAGTTACATGGAGAAAACCTCTCGTTAGCAGATACCACCCCCTTAATATAATATCTAAAGTAAAAACTAATTAATGTAGGCAATAGAGCAGAGCATGTTTGGCTGTCAAGCGAATGATATTGCGTTCTCTATCTCTCTCTTCTTCACCCTTTGACCGTCTCCGTGTAGGTCTCTTCCCAATTTCTCCACTTTTGGCGGTTTTGTGGCCTTCCAAATACTTAAACGGGTGTCTAGTATAGCATATGAGTATAACCAGCCTAAACTCTTCCCACGGCTGGGACACAGATATACTTTCTGAGAGAAGCGTGGGATATCCACGACGCGGGCTCAGTACGGTTGGTGTACGTCACATGAATTCGGAATTCTTCGGTATGATATGTCTGGTTCGAGCCTACTACTCACAAGTCAAATGTTACAGTCGTTTTCACCTCACATCCCCCGATATCCCCCGACGCACAAACGACTTGCCACCAACTCGCCACCTGTTCAGTACATAGCAACGCTCCACGTAGATATTTTTAATCGGTAATTTTTTTTATAACACATTTGCTCGTAAAGGGTCTCTTATTTCACCAATTTCAATATCGTAATGTATCTCATTACGTACTAGTGCTGTAAAGTAAAATGCACGGTTTATACTTTTTTAAATCTTAGCAAAGAGTTTTTATGACAGAAAAGTGGTCAACATTTTATGAAAAAATTAACTTTGGGAGATGAAATATAATAAATAAACATTTAATTCTTTAATTTAATTAATTTTGACAATAAATTACAACCATTTATCTGTAACAAAAACACAAAAATATTAATTTACTTTATAAGCAATACTGGCTGTTTTTTGTGTCTTTGCCTTAAAAAAAAAGCGCTGATGCGCGCGCCTCGCTAATTTGTGAACAAGTAAAAATTATTCCGCGCCCTTTTTCTTTTCGCTGTATTGTTTTTATTTATTTCCACGCAAATATGTTATAAAACGTCGTATGACATACGCGCGCTTTGATAATTACAGCCTCTGCTTTTTTATCGCCCTCGCCTACGGCTCGGGCTAGTAATATCGCCTCGGCTGTAATTTTCAACTTACCGCACTAATATCATAATGTACTATTAAATCACCTGTTCCGTAACATTTTGACCGTTCCACTTTTGTAGCAGTAGGTACATTACTATTTTGTCTCCAGGTTGAAATGTATAAATAATTATCAGGTGCATTTAGATCAATTACCCCGCTAACAACTGCTCATTTGCTGATATTTTTATCCAGCAGTTTACAGTGGTAGCAGTTTTAAGCCAGGGGGCAACTAATTTTGCCAAAAATAGACCAATCCTTCACACAAACAAACCAGTAATATAATGTAACAACACAATTCAGTCTCCAGTTGGAGAAGTGAACGATACATGAGGGACAAGACTTGGGACAACTTATTCAAATGTGCTGCTAGAGGAGCGGTTAGTCAGATTTTTATGAATACTTGAATGGAATGGGGAGAATTTACAGTGGTCGTGCAATTTTGAGTAAAAATTGTTAGTTGGAGACATTTTTCATATTTAATAAAGTTAAGTAAGTATTTATTTGTTAATAAAGATTTATTATTAATTATTATTTATTTATTATTTTACCTTTGCCGGCTTCCAAACCAACATTAATCATATTTGTTAGTGTTCATCGAGCACATACCGTCTTGTCGGTGCTAAGAAAGCAAGACTATAGTTGGTGCCAGATAAGGGTGTATACACGTAGAACGCTGGTTGTCAGCGCTGGCAGGTGAGCGCCGATAATAGTTAGAGAGCCCACGACACTAAACTTAATTCGATAAGACTCCCAGATGATATATAAATATATAATTAGCCACGTTATTAATGGGGGAACACGAAACGGCGATGCTGCAATACAAAGAATCTGGCGGCGCTATTAAAAAAAAAACGATTTTTAGTATGATGAAAAATCGTTTTTTTTTTCCAGGCCTCCCGGTTTTTTGCATTGCAGCATCCCTATTTCGTGTTACTCCATTAATAATGTGACTAATTATATATAATTATCATCTGGGAGTCTTGTCGAACTAGGTTTAGTGTCGTGGGCTCTCTAACTATAAGCGTCGACAATTTCTGACAGCCAGCGTTCTACGTCTATACCTACGCACTAAGATGACAATAGCGGTCATTTCCCTTTCCCTAATATCTCTTCGAACGAACCAAAACAAATGAACCATGTAGTTTTTCATTAGAAAAAATGTTGAAGATCACGATAGATGACGATTCAAGACTTGACAAGGCTTATTTTAGGTTTTCAAAGTTAAGAACTTTAATAAACGTAGATGGGTTAATGACCGCTATTGTCATCTTAACTGGCAGCAACTATTCGTTGACTTTTTGCCATGTTTAATCAACAGCCTTTGAAAATTTTTCCATTAAGATAATATAAAAAAATATCTGTTAAACAATTATTTATGTGGTCTGCCTCGTTGGTATAGTCATTCAACCTTGTGCTCAGCGGCTTGTGATTACTATGATCACAAGCCGCTGAGCACAAGGTTCGATTCCCGAGTTGGGCAAATTGCTATTGGATTTTCCACCAGGATTTTTTCCTTTAGGCACATAAAGTCTACTTTACCAAAACTACCACTTTACCAAAATGACCGTTGGTCCTGGCTGTCATTTGTAGATCTTTGACAGTCGTTACAGATAGTCAGTGACCAGAAAATCTGACAACCACTTTTACCAAGGGGTACCGTATTACCTAGTACTAACTGGGTTGTGGAGGTCAGATAGGCAGTCGCTGCATGTCAATACAGATATTCAGCTGCATCCGGTTAGACTGGAAGCCGACCTCAACATAGTTGGGAAAAGGCTCGGCAGATGATGATACCTAAGACCTATACTATCAAGAGTCTGTGAAAGAGTTCCATAAACTATGTGCCATTACCTAATTATAATTCGACGTCTGCTCCAAATAATGCGATGTTACCTCTATCTCAGTTAACAGATACTACAATAGACTGTGAGGCACGTGTACTGTTCTAAACATAATAACTCATAACAAATAATCTATCTAAGGGTTCTTACAGACGTCCCGGCCGCCGCGGGAGACGCCCCGGGCGTCGGGGGCCACGTGGTGGCTTCCGGCCACCGTAGGCGCGGGCCTGTGGACGGGGAGCTATGGGCTAGCTCGCCGTCCGTTCGTCTCATGACGACAGGCCGTGTCGACGGCGCGTTCGTGTTCCACACGCGCCTCAAAGAGAGTCAGCAATAGTGAAGGGGTCCGGTCCGCAAGGACCGAAGCCTGCCGGGGCTGCGGGACTATTCGAAAGAGATACCGTGGCCCCGGAACACAAAGGGCGATGAAGGAACATGGATGGGTTTTAGTCAGTAAAAGTCTGACACTCCCTCCTGCTCAGCCCAGAGCGGGAGAAGTCATTTGATGATTTCCCATCCGAAAAAAAAAAAAAAAAAAGGGTTCTTACAGACGAGCGGCACATTGCCAACGGCAGACAAACTGCAGCCGTCGCCACCTGTCAAGGGCTGCCGTCGACGCGCCGCGCCGGGCGGCAGCCGCCGAAGCGCCGACGACTGCCGTGGACGGGTCGCGACGCTTGCAGTTGTGGCATGCCGCGTAAATGTGTGTCAACGGCTGCCGTCGACGCGCCGGGCGGCAGCCGCCGAAGCGCCGACGACTGCCGTGAACGGGTCGCGACGCTTGCAGTTGTGGCATGCCGCGTAAATGTGTGTCAACGGCTGCCGTCGATGCGCCGGCGGCAGCCGCCGGTACCACAAGTGCAGCCGTCGCCACCTGTCGACGGCTGCCGTCGACGCTTGCAGTTGTGGTGGCGACGGCTGCAGTTTATCTGCCGTTGGCAACGTGCCGCTCGTCTGTCTGTAAGAACCCTAAGTGAATTCCCCAAGTGCGTTCCCTAATTTCGACTGGATGATTTCAAAATTGTTCAAGTGTGTAGACTGGAATGTTAATCTTGAACAAATCTCATTTGTGTTAAGTTATTCATTCTGATAGCATTTACGAGTATGTTGTCAAGGACATGAATTTCTGTTAAAAAAGTAAGATAAGAGGGCTATCACATTTTTTCTTGTATTTGAGTGTTTTAAGAGTCTAACACTCAAATACAAGAAGGGTTTGGGCTGGGCATTGATGAGTCAGGCGGAACGTGACTGGCGCGCGGAACGGTGTGACACTTTTTCGTGCGTGTAGAGTGTTTTATTATATTTTATTTATTAATTATTAAAATGGAATGGTCCTCGCTGCCATTTTTTGTTTAAATGTAACCAGTGACACTTGCCAAGATGAATCTAACGACGTATAATTTATCCAAATCCGTTCATCCGTTTAGGAGTTACGAGGGATCAAAGAAACGGACACACATACATACATACAGGTCAAACTCATAACCTTCCTTTTGGGTTTCGCCGCAGACGGGTAACAAATAAACCATTCACATAACAATAATGCGAAAAAGGCATAAACCACACTTACATTGGTAGTAAAACAAACTGAACTTCTCATGCGACCTGTCATTGACATCAACAGCAGACATGTTCAAGTTTTATAGCCAATTTGCTGAATAAATAAAATTGCATTAGAGCATTTAAATGTTTCAAATAAATCTACAAACCTCACTACTGTGAACGGTCGGGTCTTCAACTTATCTTTATTATTTAAAGGGTCTGTCGATTCGCAAGTCTGTGGTCGTAAAAATGTCATATCTTTAGAGGCTAGTTTAGACCATAAACGAGAGAATACTCAATTTTATATTCCCACTTTAATAAATATGTTATAACTGTTAACTGTGACATTGCATTATTTCGTTGGCATACAAGGTGGTCCACACCGACACTAAAATGGTTACCACGTACTCAGGGCATTATTCAGAACCCACCCCCACACATGTAAAAATTTCACCAGTATTTTTAAAAAAATCTGCTGTGTCATACATTTTGACCGTGTAGCAGTGTAGAGCAGGACCGGCAGTCTCGACATAGATAGCGACAAAATCGCTAACTTTCGATCGCTAATAATTCACGAAAGAATTCGGTTGCAATAACGATGCTTGCAAGAATCGCATCTTGGATGTAGAGACTTGCATTTTTATTGATATGGTCACTATAAGATGTTGTTAGATTAGCTAATTACGTAAGGACCTTTAAGTAGGGACTGAATAAATTAACCGACAAGTTATTACATGGATCTCACAACTTTTTACGGTAGAAGAACTAAGTTGCGAGACTTGGTTTTTTTTTACAAGTTATGTTTTTGATGGCATAGTAGTTACTTGAGCGGTCAGTGTTCTTTTTACGTGACGGAACCTATACCAATGCCATTCAATACTTCAAATAACTAACAGCAACCCGTTTCAAGAGTTTCGGAGTAGTTAAACTCCTTTCAAGAGTTCGTACCAGGAAAGAATTATCTTCAACCAGACGAAGACCGACTATTTGTCAAAAACTTCTCACCGCTCAAAACTTGGAAACTCACTAACAATAATTATGGAATGCCTACATATCGTAAACTAGCTTTTACCCGCAGCTTTACTCGCGTATCATCGTCATCATCATATCAGCCCGGAATCACCCACTGCTGGGTATAGACCTCCCTTTTTTTCTGCCACACTGTAAAAACAGAACCGGGAATCAGTTTTCACTCGCGTAAAAATCCGAAATTGTTTTACCAGAACGTACTCAACTGCCTAGCCTTTTCCCAACTATGTTGAGGTCGGCATCCAGCCTCACTGCCTATCTGATCCTTCAAAACCCAGTTTGTACTGGGTAATACGATTTTCGGACCACTGACTTAAGGCCGTTTTCTGTAACTGTCCGTATAAGTGTCAGTTATTATGCCAACTCTCGTAGCTATCGGTGTTTCTATAAACAAAGTAAGTCCTACCCGCGTCACCTACCTGTCACTTGATTCATAGAAAAATCAAAGAAAGCTTTAGAGAGCTTCTGAGACGTTTCGTTTCTAACCGTCCGTAAGCAAAAATGTCAAACTAAAAGTAACTGATAGAGAGACCTTCTTTCGCTTATATAATATTAGTTTAGAAGTACGGATTGTAAACACCATTATGTAAATTAAACATTCATACAAATTATATTGTTTACAGTTTCATGAAAAATGCTTGCTGCATAACAGTGGAAGTATTCGTAATATCAATTGAATGCAAATATGTGAATAATTTCACTTTCTGGAGTATTCACGTTTTATGACCTTGTTGTGTTGTTTTTCTGCACTTTGCACTGGGTTGCGTTATTGTGTATTAAAAAAAGTTTTTTTTTTACATGAAATTGTTGTGAAAAAAGTGCTGTAAAATATGCGCGTTATAACGTAAATGGCAGTTTATGTTGTGTAACAACTCATGAAAACAAATTGTCTCTAATGACTGCTAGTCACTGTTGTCGCGGAAAATTTCTTAACACATTTATGTGTCTACCTATAAGGAGCTCGTGGCTAAATAATAACACCCGCTCGGGTCGATCTTTAGGTTAAGCCGTGCTTGCCTAGGTTCGTCCATGGAGAGTTAACCACCCAAAACATACCGAGTTTTCTCCGTGCCTCGGAAAGCACAATAGGTCCTTGGTCCCGGCTGTCATTTGTAGATTTTTGACAGTCGTTACAGGTAGTCAGTGACCCGAAAGTCTGACAACCAGTCTTACCATTGGGTATCCTATTACCCAGTACTAACTGGGTTGTGGAGGTCAGATTAGCAGCCGCTCCATGTAAAATACTGATATTTAGCTGCATCCGGTTAAACTGGAAGCCGACCCCAACACAGTTGGGAAAAGGCTAGGCTGATGAGTCTAACTGCGACCCACCGGCCCCGTCTTAGGGTACTTACTTCTAAAAGTAACTATAGCAATAGAAATTTAAATCATTCTTCACTACCAAGAATAATTACAAACTCGGATCCATACCGTCGCACAGCTGGTACTATCCGATACGGTACTCTGACGTCATCCAATACTGTAACAACATCGGCGCAGCGGGGGTTCGCCCGACGAACGACAGAGTACACCCACCCACGCAGCTTCAATTATCTCTTTATTAGATGCAGTATTAAAGTGATGGATGCACTTATGTGGGGTGGGTTGTTGAACCCTGACCACTGTGTGTGAATTGAGTGAGATCGAATATGAAATTATAAGCCGTGAGAGCTCATTTGCAGAGAGAAGTGCAAAAAGAAGCAAGTTGAGTACCTAACTA
The DNA here is from genome assembly GCA_963853795.1 of Xestia rhomboidea. Taxonomy (NCBI): domain Eukaryota; kingdom Metazoa; phylum Arthropoda; class Insecta; order Lepidoptera; family Noctuidae; genus Xestia; species Xestia rhomboidea. Next base: position 4,543,478 of record OY970772.1, on the reverse strand, counting down.
CACTGGCCTGCAAAACTAAGTATCACTCTTTTAAAATAGCAATAACTTTTTAAGTACACAAGATTTACTTTCGAAACAAAAAGGACTCGAAAAAGAGTTTCAAAGAAAGCTGAAAAAATGTTGCTATACATATAACGTTATCTATTTTAAATCTCTAACTTCTATAGTTTAGAAAAAAATGAAATTTTAAAATTGTAGTACTTAGTTTTGCAGGCTAGTGTAGTAGCAAAGATTGAACCTTTGAAACATAACATAACATCACGCTTGTAATCCCGGAAGGGTTATGTAGAGGTGTGCGTACACCCACATTTCGCCAGTTATGTTTAAGTCTCATATGATAGGGAGCGAACCTATTGCCATTAACCGGGCGCAAATCCAGACTCCCTGGATGTTGCTCAGAAATTTCTGATGGAAATCCCAATAACACTTTGCCTTACCTGGGAATCGAACCCAATACCAGCTGTTCAACAGTCGCCCTTGCTACCACTAGACCCACGAGGTAGTCCTCTTAAACTTATCAATTAACTCTTTACATTGTTGTCAGAACTTGGAACTCAAAGATCCACTATCAGGCATATTGACAGCCAGACAGAGTAAATTGAGTAGGTGGTCAACCCATCCCCGGATCAACCTAGACAAGCGCAGCTTAACCTAAAGATCGACCCGAGCGGCTATGGCCGCAATAACTGCAAATCTAAACACAAAGCAGATAAATAATCGAAGTTACTAGATAATTCCAAATATCGAATAAACACACTAATTCGTAATCCTGATTTGCTTGTAACAAAGCTCCAAGATAACCCCACCAAAGGGAACGTAGGCGTAAACATTGTTATGCAAGATCATCAACACTATTAACAACGACTTTCTAAAGATAAGACCACGTGGACAAAACTCGGTAAACACTTGAACCGAACCGGTCTAAACAAAGGGACTCCAAGCGTTATGTAGTGACGTAAACAAACGAGTTATGAAACGATTTGTTGTTTACAATAAAGGTCTTAGACTACTGTGCAACTATAAACATTGTCTTTTTTAATTAGTAGTACACAGGGTGTAAACCACCTCATCGCGAAGCCGTCAACCAAGCATTCTGTACATCAAACTAAGTAAATTTACGCAAAAATTATTGCTGGGAAACGACCTTTTTTTTTTGGGGTGAAAAATCATGTTTTGTGGTAGAACTCAATATAACGCACTCAAAACATTGTGCTGATGCATAGATTGAATAGTACGGGGGTTGTGGAGGTGTTTAAAGTAAAAATCTTACATTAAAAACTTGTAAGTAATTAAAAAAAAACTTGTCAAAAAGTTGGAACTTTGACCCCCAATATCTCCGTAACTAGAAGGTTCCCAGGCATGGTGTAGCACAAAAAAATGACGAGGAGAACCAGTGCCTTTCGGCTTCGTTAAGAGGTGTTTTACACCCTTTAGGTAAGTACTTACATATTAATATTTTTACTGGGTGCAATTTTATTTGTTTTATATTTTACGTTGTTGTATTTTGTGATTTATAGGCTAACATCGTATTAGACGAGTCTGTAATGTTGCTATAATTAGTGGTATATAATAATCTAGCTGACCCGCGCAATTTAGTCTGCGTCACATAAAACTGATATCTCCTAAGATATTCATTGAAATCAAAATGATCAATTTTGTTCAAAATTAAATACTTGTGATGAATAACGTACCCATTTGGATAAAGATGAATACCATGTTTATAAAAACACCTTCGCAAAAAATGCATTATTTTAGAATCTAGCTCTTCCCCTATTACGTGGTTTGGGCATTAGGCACAGCTCTGCCTAACCCTTCGGTGATTACAGGCGTGATGTTATGTTATTAAAAACTACAATGCGAACTTTAAAAGTGAAAACTTTCTTTATGAATATAAATGAGCTTTACAATTACTCTGAAAATTGTTCGAGCTATCAAATAGTTCAGAAACAATCTGATAAAATAGTTTTGCATGAATTTCTAACAAAAAGCCAACAGAACTTTCCGAAAACATTTGTATAATTTAAATGTAAATACAACATTTCAGACGATTTGTCGTAGTGTGGACAAAAAGTTGATTTATACGACGGGCCCCATTACCGGGCTTGACGTGTAGACGGAATGCAGACGACAAAGGAAATTCACCGCGTATAGGAACGTCCTGCTACCATATTTTAGGTAAACATTCAAGTTGTGATCTTTTTCCTCACTAAATGGTTTATTAAGACAATGGTGTCGATTCTGTTGTGCACAAAGTAACTTTGTTTTGTATAGTTTAAAAAATGTTGTTGTTTATTGTATGTTTATTTTAGATTTAATATTAGGTTGGTAACTAGCTGTAATAACGTTAGTTTTAATTTCTATTTACTTCACTTTCAGTTTTTACATAAAAACTACCTGCACTACATAAGTGTAAACATTATTTGTACGCCTTGCAAGGCAACACATAGTGAGACATTTTTTTTTTTTTTATAACACCATGTAGGTACCTATTTATTTTTACCTGTGTCACAAATAAACAATTTTGAATTTAATTTAGGCTATTGCTATCTTTTTCTCTCTAATAAAACGAGAAAGAGACGGACGTAATTTAGAGCTGTCAACTTTAATTGGAACTAATATTTCCATACAAATGAAGGGTGCCCGTAAAAACATGTCGACTAAAACCACGGTGAAGCGCAAGGCCTAAACTAGTTTGATATCTCTAACTTAGTTCATAGCTATAGCCGTCCTTTTCTCGCACTGCCTTTTAGTAAAAGATAGCAATAGCTCTAGCCTAAATTAAGTTTAGTTTGTGCACAACAGAATCGACCTAAATGTCAGACTTAAAATAACTAAGCTAAAATCTTATACAAATTGCGCTTTTGAAGCATTTCGTGAGTCTACAAAAACTATCAACGGGATTAACATGAAGTTTCAGATAGTTTATGTCAATCCAATACTAAGCTTTTCCATCATCGATTTAGCTGATAGAATGTCAATTTGCGCCAAGACTTTCTTCAAGTTATCATTAACCTCTCAAAGTTCGCCTCAGTTTTCAGTGTAATATAAAAACAGCTCGCCAGTAATCCCGAAAGTTTTATACAGAGGTTTAATATGAGCTGGCCTGTTGCCATCAACCCTGACGAAAAATCCATTTTGTCCAATCCGGGAATCGAGTCTAGGTCCACAGCTACCAGACAAGCGAGGCAGTCAAATAGGGCAGTTTTTAGTGTCATCATCATCAGCCTATTAATATTCCCACTGCTGGAACACAGGCCTCCTCTCAATGAGAGGGAATGGGCTATAATCCACCACGCGGGCCCAGTGCGGATTGGTAGATGTCACATGTCTTCGAATGTTTTGGTTCTAGGACATGCCGGTTTCCTCACGATGTTTTCCTTCACCGTTGTGAGAGCAGCGGTGATGAAATAAATTACACAAAGTAATGTGCCTGCCTGGGTTCGTAAGTCGAGGCCGCCACCAGTGGGCCACCGCTGCCCAGTTTTTAGTGTACTACCTACTTATCTTGAGTGCTAGCTTCACTACCTACTGATATACGTTACAAAACAAACCTACAAACATCCAACCTTTTACGTTCGAAGCCAGCCACTCCACAAGATTTGTCGCACCTAACAATGCGTTGATTTATTCCCCGAGATTTACTTCCGACTATCGTTGCAGACTGCAAATCCAAGATGGCGGCGACTGCAGACAACAAAGCCACGACGTGATTAATTGACGGGGCAGGGACCTCCACACCCCTGTGTAGTTAGTGAAAAGGGAAAAAGAACTAGACTAGACGAATTATTAGGAAATGTTGGAAAGGAATTAAAAGGTAGCTTTTGGTCACGCGCTCATTACTGAGCAACACTAATTAATTTTTCTTGTCTAGGAGAGCACGTTAAGCCATTGATCCCGGCTGTCATTGCTGGATCTTTGACAGTCGTTACAGGTAGTCAGTGGCCCAAAAGTCTAACAACCAGTCTTATACGGGTGTAAACAACCTCATCAGGAAGCCGTCAAACAAGCATTCTGTAAAATTATTGCTGGGAAACGACTTTTTTTTTGGGGTGAAAAATCATGTTTTGTCGTAAAACTCAAAGTAATGCACTCAAAACATTGTGTTGATAGACGGATTGAATAAAACGGGGGACGTGGAGGTGTTTCAAACTTTAAAGTAAAAATCTTACAATTAAAGCGTACGTGTATCTAATAATGAAAAAAAACTTGTCAAAAAGTTTAATCTCAATCAATATCTCCGTAACTAGAAGGTTCCCAGGTATGGTGTAGAACAAAAAAATGATCTCAATGATGAGGAGAACAAGTGCCTTTCGGCTTTGTTAAGAGGTTTTTTACATCCTTTATGTAGGTATGTATATTTTGGTATCATATTATATTACCCAGTAGGTACTAACTGGGTTGTGGAGCTCAGACAGACAGTCGCTCCATACTGGTGTTCAGCTACATCCGGATAGACTGGAAGCCAACCCCAACATAGTTGGAAAAAGACTGGGCTATGACTCTGTGGTTGTTGAAAATTATCCCACAGGAACGTACCACCAGAATGTAAAGTATCCTAAAATATCCCAACCCAGGCCGCTATCTACCCGTGTGCCCGTTAATAGATAAACACAGTTACTTTCGCATTTATATATATTATTACTATTTATGTACACACTGTATACAGCACAGGAAAACACATTAAAAAATATGAGTACATAGGTACTGCTTATTAGAAAGATAGAGATATTAGAATGGACCCTACCACCCGTCTAGTGTGTATCTCTGAACTACGCATTAAATAGATCGATATAATTCTGTCCTCCAGAGGTTGAATGATAAAAAATGCCGGTGCCTCATGTACCTATGGCAAAATTTCCGCGTTATACACCACAATCGTTTTAAATGCATTCATTCTGTCATTATCATTCTCCTGACCTTATTCCACTTCTGGCATATATTATTACGACCAAATGACATAATCAAGTAGTATTCTTTGCTGTCATCATTATGATCCACAGCTTGGATTCATCCACTGCTGGGCAAAGGCATTTTCTTTGCTTGTGCTAATTACTTATCCTGAAGTTAAACTTATCATCATGCATTCTCCTGCCTTTATCCTAATGTATTTGGGGTCGGCGCAGGATGTCTTCTTCTTCCATACTTCTCTATTATTAGTACCTTTCTAGCCATATCAGTTTATTCATCTTTTCTTTGATTTTCCTCTACTCATAAAACCATCTCACATTCATATTCAACATTAACTTAAACTTATCATTCAATACCTAAAGGAAGACAGTAGGTACCCAACGAATGTCCATTGCAATACGCGCCAAGCATTACAACCTCTTTATACTAGAGTCTAAAGAAGTTGTCATGCCAATGCCAATATTCCCGCAAAACAGCTCAAAACCCATTCATACAGTATAACACCCCTGTCAGACCAATAAAACTCCTATCGACGTACATTTATGTCAACATAAAAGCATTATTGCCTGCACCGGTGCAGGGTGCAGCAGACAACAAAGAACCCGACGGAATCGCCGACACCACGTGATTGGCTGGCGAGACACCCAGTTATGTAGAGAGGTATTATGTAGCTGGCGAGACAACGTTATATAAACCTATAAGAGCTGGATATAGGGCTGATATTTCCTAAGGCAAATATCTTAATTTTCAGACAGTACTACCGCAGATATTTTAACACAAACAGAAACTGTAAAACGTTAATTTAATTCCATGAAAAGATTCTGACATTCCCATTGTCGTCTACTTAGAAAGACAAAATACAGCTGTGGTTTGGAAATAGAAACAATCATGGAAAGATAACGGGTTATTAAAAGAAATGAGAAGTTAAAAATAACTTGATTGCTATTATTAACACTGAAAACGTTTTACCATGTTTACTATACAGAATCAAGTTGTAAGTGACAGTGGTAGCGATACCGAGCTCAAAATAAATGGTAGTGACAGACGGACAGACAGACAGACGGACAAGAAAGTGATCATAAAGGGTTCCTTTTTTTTACCTTTTGGTTTTTTACGGAACCCTAAAAACGAACAAGAGAATGTAGACCGATTTGTCTGCTCATAAACACCCACACCCAATAACATGGTAAACATGGTTAATAAGCCGTTTTCAGTGTTCATGATAATGTTATACTTAGTGACCATGTCAGTTTAAAAACATTACTTGATTGCTTTCCGGATTTCAGGAATTAAATCGAGGTGCAAGCTGCAAAGCTCTGATGTTACCGTTTGTCAAAATTATCGTGTCTCCTGAGACTAATAGAAAAGATTTAAGCAAGAGGTCATGAATAAATTAACGCGGAAAAATATATATTATACATAATATCACAGATATAACTCGTTAGATAGTGCGAGAATATTTATATTATGAATGCAATAACTTTAAATACTTTGTGTGTACTGAAATGCTATCCATCTTAAGACAATTTCTCATGAAACAAAACAGAACACAGTAAATTCTCCGGCCATTTGCCCACTCAAACGTTTCCGCCACTATTTTCCCCCATAACTTGTCCCCGCATTAGGGTACGGACACAATATATTAGTTCTCACGCCCTTTACCTTATCCCATTAAGTTTCCTCTAATGGAAACCAGCTCCTCGGGAAATTCGGTAGGTTACGTTACTTTGTGTTATTTATTTCATTAGCACTACTCTCAAAACGGTGAAAGAATCGTGAGGAAATGTCCTGTCCCATGTACCTACGCATTTTGAAGAATCTCACGTGACATAAGGGGGGGGTGAGGGGATCCAGTCTTCTTCTTTCTACTGTATATTGTGGTTAGTGTCACACCTGGTGTCAGAGTTTTTATGCCGCCCATGAGCCTCTGACTTGGCTTTACATTTAAGAAATATTTCTCAGGCTTGTTGGTTTCCTAACGATGTTTTCCTTCACCGAAGCAAGTGATAATAGGCGAGACGACAAAAAAAAAACTAATTAGTCCGTCAGTAGATTATCAAAAAATATTTGACCCGTGTTTTTTCTTTTGTTACGTAAACCAAAATTGACGAAGATATGACGTTTTTAAAATTCTCAATACGTCACGCCTAGGTATAATTTTTAGCTAGTTCTGACGTCACGTGCCCCCACTCCCGAGTTTTGATGCGTTTTATCTTTTGTCAATATTCATTGAGTTACAAAAACAAAAATTTGGTGTCCATTAATTTCCAATACTCTAACTGACGGACTAAATAGATTTGCAATTTTTTGATAAGATAATGTCGTCATGCCTATTATCTGGGGGCACGGGCACGGCAGTGCCCCCGCCAAGTCTAGAAAAAAAGCGGCACGGTCATCCTTTTCTCGAAGCAGTTCAGGCCATTTTCGACCCCCCTATAACTTCGTTGTGGATAAAACTAGAAGCCTGGATTTAGTAAACAAGCAGGCATAGTATAAATAAACACGGTATATTTCAAATTTTATTCAATTTGAACCAGTAGTTTAAGAATTATAACTAGTCAAAGTTTCTTAATTTAGGCACTGACTGACTGACCGATCATCAAAACTCTAAAGGCACTTCTGGCAGACATAGAAGCTTCAAATTTAGAATACAATTAGTGTTTAGTGTGTAATCAAGGAAAAACTAAAATATTTTGCAATTTCGGTCCAGTTTTCTAGATACACCAACTGCATAAATAACTATAGTCGGTTAATTTATTCTGTCCCTACATAAGGGTCCTTCTGTCTTAAGTTGCTACGTAATTAGCTAACCTAACAACTTATTATAGTGACCATATCAATATTAAAAATCTTTTATGTTATAAATATTTATGATTGACTTGGCCATCACATGAAAACACAATGTATCTCACAAGTAATACATATTTATTTAATAAATTAGATTGTTAAGTAAAAGTAATTAAATTAACCGACCTGGAATGCTTTTCTCTAATTTTCCTTTTTTTTTTTATTAATTTAATATGCGTTTTTCCTGCAGTCTTCAATGCGACTGAACCTAATTTACTTGCAAATAGATTATAATGTGTGTTTGTGTATGTTTATTTATTTTGTAATTAGTATTTGACCTTCTTTTGTCTTACTTCCTTCAATTGTTTACACCGGAAATGTTTTCCTGTAAACAAGACAAAACGTACATTTTATTATACTTATCGTCTATTTTACATTTCACTTACCCCTTAGTAAGTAGGTACAGAAAAAGTCTCTACTCCTTGCCAATTGTTACCCTTTAATATACTGTATGTTTACCCAAGTGACACCTTATAACTGATAATAACACCTGATAACTGTCGAAATGTGGGTGTACTATTAGATGCACCTCTGTCTCACCCTTCGGGGATAACAGGCGTAAAGTTATGTTATGAGTTTCATATAGTTGGGAAAAGAAATATATTTTAAAGCCAATCCATTTGTTATGGCATATGTGCTTAGTTTAAATCTGTGATTTTCTATAGCATCCCAGGAAAAATCCTACAAAAATATAAAAATAGTTAAAAATATAAAAAGACTCAAACGACATCTCATCAGTATGCACGCAATAAAGAGCGCAGTGCAACCGAAGTTCATGGCTACTCATTCGATATTCAAATTACGTAAATCAAACAACGCGACTCTTGCGCAACAAAAACTACATTTATTCATTAAATAATCGTTCAAGGTTACGACAAAACAGTTAAGCTTAGAAAAAAATTAGATATTATGTAATGGTTGTTGAAAGGTCATTTTTTTTAAAGAGGTAGGTATGTAAATACTTAGTTTATGTGTTCATACATAACAAAACATCACGTCTGAGTTTTTCCGCTTTGGTCATTTGGCTAGTCTAAGTGTCGCGACACATCTGCGGAACGTACGGCGCCGAACGTTCGGTTCAATACGCTCGCAGTGTTTTTGAAGTTCCCTATGACATATCAACCGAAATTACGTCGCGTTCGGCGTAGCGCCGAACCTTCCTTCGAGCAACTATTTCAGTAAAAACGCATTCAATGTATTGTGCATAGCAAGTGACACATCACGCGACGCGTTACGCGACGGAAAGTTCGACGCGCGTAGTTGAACGTTTGGCGATTCTCTGAGCGGCAACCAATGCACCCAAAAGAGCCTGTTGCATTTTTATTCTTTTTAGCCCTCCATAATAGCCAAATTTGTAATAAAATCCATTTTGCTAGGCAGTTCAACACGTCACAACTGCACATCACAAAGACAGCGACTGACTACGATGCCACGTAATTTTCCGTCGCGTAATGCGCTGAACTAAACGCCGCCGGCACCGCCATCGCGTTTCCGACAGTTCGGCGCGTTTGGTGTGTCATGCCAACCGAATACTTCGAACGATAATTCATTTGCTGAAGTGTCGGCGCCGCACGTTCCGCAGATGTGGCGCGACCCAGAGTGGTTAGACTTTCGAACCACTGACTACGTGTTACTATAGTCAAAGATCTACAAATGACAGCTGGGACTAACAGCTTAACGGGCTTTCCGAGACGCGGAGGAAACTCGGTTAGTAATGGATGGTCACCCATCCACGAACCGACTTTGGCAAGCGCGGCTTAACCTTGAAGATCGACACGTGCTGATATTGTTATTTAGCCACGAGTCTCTCCAGCTACATCTCCTACAACAACAACTATGTACATACAATTATTACAGTGAACTGCAGCCGCGTACTTCATCATGTGCTAAGCTTATGTCATGAGTTAAGGTTACATTAATAGGATTAGTACATAGAACTCCTTCAAAATACGCCCCCTATAGTGTATCTCAAAGCTATAGAATTCATATCAGTAGACTGCAATAGACTTATTAGCTAAGCAATTGAATAAACATCCAACATCATCACGCTGAATACATCGAAAGACCACACGAAAATGCACCTTTGTCAAATCCAGACTTTTATAATTACTGAGGAATTCCTAATGAAAAAACCCGAACGGCATTTTGCCAGGGGATCGAACCCAGCAGTCGCTTTGAACTACCAGACCACAGAGGCCGTCAGGCTGCACATTAATAGTGAAACCTCTTTATTTATGATCAGAACCTAGTTCGAGTATAGATTTGCTATAAAGTGCGCGTCACACCGAAGGCGAATTGGCACTGAGCCAGTAGGTTGTGGCGATATTTAGTGCCTAGGTACTCAATCGTAGAGTTCGATTTGCCATGAAACTGCCGCGAGGAAAAGTGATCCCATAGAGAACCAGTAGCTGAGGTTTTGTGGCAATAGTCGTCGTGAATTTGCGATGCCCTAAGATTTGAGGATCGCAATAACAACTAAGATGAACTGGCGGTTTCATAGCTGATTTACAGGTGTGAGGAATTGGGTGGGAAGCTGCTTATCCCTCATTGAAAAAGATAAGATCCTCCGACTAGATATTCGCATCTGCTGCATGCTGGTGGTCAAGATAACCCGTTAAAGCCGTGTATGATTGAAGAGATCTTCATGCTGAACCCTAACGCAGGAATGTCTGGGACCATCCCGAACGAGGATAAAGTCGGGGTTATCACACAGTCAATGTGACATTTTTAAATTTGTAAGTAATTGGGTCTCGCAAATACCTCAGAAAAAGTGGTAAACCAGAAATGATGAACATAAATGTTGCTAGATGAAGAGAAAGGCCAAACAAAGATTGATGGATTGTATGAGGCTATGAGGAAGCATAATTATAAAACACTAGCGGACATCACGCGGTTTCACCCGCGTAGTTCCCGTTCCCGTGGGAGTACGGGGATAAAATATAGTCTATGTTACTCGCTAATAATGTAGCTATCCATTGCTGAAAGAATTTTTCAAATCGGTCCTGTAGTTTTTAAGTTTAATCGTTACATACAAAAATACAAATCTTTCCTCTTTAAAATATTAGCATAGAAAAGGACGTCAATGATAGCGTGGCGTTTGACAGGAGAGAATAGAAGAAGAAAACGTGTTGTGCCGACTCCAAGTAGAATGGGACAAGGCCAAGAAGGTGATGATGATGTAAACAGCTACATAATAATAGTAAATTCAGGTAAATAATAATATACAAGACTAATAAATAAATCCTTGGTCCTAGTAAACTTTTGACCACATCTTGGCACGATTACCTACATTAACTCCTATTCTTTACTTACAGATTCAGAATGATAAATCAGTCATTTAAATGTTAAAACCTTGACGCTATGACTGGGTACATAATTTAAAACAATTTTTAACCTATCATTATAATTTTAATTTTTTGATTATTGACTCGTTTTAAAAATACTAACGAAAAAATTGTAGATCCACCAATGCTTTTTTGGGGTGATATTCACAAATAAAACTGAAATCGATCACGTAGACACTGCTATCAAGAGCAGTGACAGTATTCCGTAACAATGATGAATACCAGCTCTTGAATGCGATATAAATGTGCAGATAGTGTTTTGGGAAAGAGGCCATCACTTTTTAAATTGATTTTCAACTTTATCGCTAGAGCATTAAGTTCAAGGTTGATTGGGAAAATTTTACCGTTTCAGGGGCCCTACTCTCTAACGTTTCGTCCGTATATTTGGATCTATCCGTCTCTCTCGCGTACGTCTGCAAATGAGAGCGAGTGAGAGAGACGGATAGATCCGAATATACGGACGAAGCGTTAGGGAGTAGGGCCTCAGGTTGGTTGATGTGCATTCGCGTCTGTACGGTCAAACAAGCTATTTGGTTTACATTTTACAATGTAATTTGTTGGTTAAACTGTAAAGCAAATAACTTGTTCGACCGTATATTCGCCGTTCGGGAGGAAGCATAAAATCATCAATACAACCCTCTAAGTTTATTCAATCCCACTGAATGACTTTTTCATGAAATAGTAATTCGATGCGGGATTAAATGAACTTAGAGGGCTGTTTTGATGATTTTAATAATTATAACTCAGTAAAGTCATATTTGTTACGGTCGCGAATCTATCTAGGATATATATCCTCATATACCTAATCATAATGCAAATTGCAAAAAATCGTAAGAAAAATTTAATTTTGCGGGCTACCCTGGCCTTAATATTTGTCTTTACCACGCTATTTGCTTGCAAGTGACAAAACATAGTGTTTATAAGCTGAAAATCTCCCAATTAATGAATTTCTCACAAATCAGTATCCATTGTTTTCCATCCTTGATTAAAGTCGAATCGTTACAGGCCATTTAACAGACAAAAAGTACTCTCAGGAGATCGACAGTGAATTGAATTTCGATAAATCTGAATGAATGATTGATTGAATTTGGGGCGTAGCAGCCGGTAAAGAATTAAGATTGTGATGAGATAATTCAATTCATCAGCGCGAAAATGTCCGCCGAAAGTCTGACAACTATTCTTACTAAGGGGTATCGGTCGTGTTACCCAGTACTAACTGGGTTGTGGAGGTCAGATAGGCAGTCGCTCCATGTAAAATACTGGTACTGAATACCAGTATTCTACATCCGGGTAGACTGGAAGCCGACCCCAACATAGTTGGGAAAGGCTACGCACGCACTAAAAGTCATCATCTGATGACTTTTAGTGCCCATACCAATGACAACACTTTTAGTGCCCATACAAATGACAACACTTTTTCCACCCATCTGTGAGCACGACAACATGCCATTTTTGTGTCATTAGTCAACGCTAACCTACTTGATTGACATTACAACAGTACTCGCCGTTATGGTCGTTTTCACTGATTATAAGCAACACTTAACTGTCGCTCATGTATTTTCAAGTCTCGACGCTCGACTTACAGTTGAAATTCCAACAATGTAATCATACTTAGGCATTCATGTGGGTGTTGTTTAGTGTTAGAGAAAACGATCAATTGTCTCCTACTTCTGATGTTTAATGTCATAACGGGGTACGGTATTAACTCGCGAAGTAGCGATAATACTCGGCCTATGGGGACGTGATGAGAATGCTAATGAGTGTTTTATTATGAAAATAATAACATAATTGGGTACTGGTGGAATAGAAAACAAAGACAACTGTTCTATTAACTAGGTTAGGAATGCAGCAGCTACGGAGCCTGGATTTGTGCCCGGTTGATGGCAATAGGCTCGCCCCAGTCGCCCCGTATTACGTGGGATTTGAAACATAACTGGAGAAATGTGGGTGTAGGTACTATTAGGTATACCTCTGCGTAAATAAATTTCTAAGCCATTGCTGAACTTTAGAAAAAAATAGTTTGCCTGACAACGTAAAGAAATTTTAAGGAATTTATTGTCAAACTTGGGGGAGTCCTATATCCAGCAGTGGAAGTCTTTCGGCTAAAATAATGATGATGATTGTCAAAATAAATATCAGTGAGATTGTGAGTTATTAAACACCGAAATTACCTTTAACGAGAAAAAATATTTTCCATCACTGTTTATTTCATGAATTCCAAAGACTTCATGATAGACAATAATAGTTCCCGGATTATACCACAAAACACAGTTTCACATTTTAATCCAAAACAAAGAGAAATAATAATTAAACACGATGTCGGACGAATATGGTGTAAAAGCGGTAACCTTACCTTGATTGGTTGCAATGCGTACACAGCAACCAATCAAGGTAAGGTATACAAAACCAATTTATGCGGATCACTTATTGTACAGGAAATCTACAGGGTGTAAACGGACCCTTCACGAAGCCGTCAACCAAGCATTCTGTACATCAAACTAAGTAACTTTACGCAAAAATTATTACTGGGAAACTACTTTTTTTTTTATGGTGAAAAATCACGTTTTACGGTAAAACTCAATGTAACGCACTCAAAACATTGTGCTAATGGATGTATTCAATAAATAGTACGGGGGTCGTGGAGGTGTTTAAAGATCAAAAAAAAACCTACATTAAAAACATGTATGTAGTATGTGCTGTGGGATTCTAAAATGAAACAGCAAGCAAACGTTACTTTCTTAAATAATATAATCTTCTAAAAATCTTACGTCTTCCATCTTTGTTATTCGTCGTCCGTCGTGCTTATAATAATGCTCTCTGCGCATCCTTCCTTGACATACAGTGTTGTCACTCCATCATCTTACATTACCTCATTCAATCAGTGTTGCCACTTAACCCACCTTACATTCCCACATGTATTTAAAGAAAAACTTGTGAAAACGTTGGAACTTTGACCTCCAATATCTCCGTAAATAGAAGGTTCCCAGGTATGGTCTAGAATGATCGCAATGACGCGGACAACAAGTGCCGTTTGGCTTCGTTAAGGGTCCCTTTATACAAAGCGAGGCCATCTTATACTGGAAACGTATAGATGTGTCGCCATATGTACGTGTATGCTTCTGAAAACTGAAAATAAACTCCGCATCGGTTGACCACTGAAGTGCGGTGGTGAAATTATAAACCGTATGTACTGAATTTATTTGATTCAATTCAGAAATATTTATGTATTGTGGTGAGATAGTTAATATCTATTTAAATGTGTTTATTTACCATTAATTGAAAATGGTAACTAACTGCCCGTTCGTATTCATAGTATGTACTATCTGTCATGCACACCGAAAATTATATGCGAACCGAAACCTTCACAAAGCCGTTAAAAAACTATACTGTACATTAAACTGGGTAAATACTGCGCAAAAATTCCTGTTGGGGAACGACTTTTTTGGTGTGAATAATCTGGATTTACAGTAGCGCTCAATGTAACGCATTGAAGGCATTGTGCTGACTGATTGATACATTGAATAGTACAGGCTTCATGGAGGTGTAAAACATTTAATAAAAAAGTGTGAAAAGGTTGGAACTTTGACCTTCAATATCTACGTAACGAGAAGGTTTCCACTTTCCCAAGTATGTTCTAGAACAAAAAAATGATAGCAATAACGGGAAGAACAAATACCTCTCGGTTTCATTAAGGGTATTTTTGCACCCTTTATTTAACCCTTTGAAGAATCCCCTGAAAATGACAAGCCTACAAGAAATATAACGCACAATATGAAGCAATGACATTTAATATAACAGATGGTAATGACCTAGGTTAACATGTTTCGAAAAGGGCATATTCAAGAGAAAATACTAAACGAAATAAATTCAGATCCACTAGGGCTGAGAAGCGAGCGACGAGACAATATTTTAGAAAGCCTACCTTTCGTATCATATTTCGGCCACACGGTGCGTAGAGGCGACGAAAGTTTGGAAAAATTGATAGTGGTTGGAAACACCGAAGGCAAGAGATCACGCGGTCGCTCACCAACAAGATGGACCGATCAAGTCAAAGACTCGTCGTCCTCCAAATTCTGCACGATCGTAAAGAGGCGCGATGGACAGAAACCGATGGAGACCGATGGCAGATCATCCGCTCCAGATGCAACCCAAGGCTAACCACGATCCTCAGACATGAGGGACCGACTTTAGTATTAAAAAAATGACAAAGGTCTCTCACCTTTATCATTTTTTTAATACTAAATTTTCTTAAAAAAGAAACTGTGAACCGGCGCGGGTCGCCTGGCAGATGTGAAACATCGAAATTATTTGGTACAAGTAATATGCTTAAAAGAACAGATTACGACAGGAACTAAATATGACTTAATGAAAAAATTAAATAAATAAACGAATTTTTCCCTGAAAATTATGACTGTATATAACTTTGATTGAACATCTGTTCCAAAGTACGACAAAATTAACAATGTTTTGTTTAATGCTCCTATACAGATTTCCCCCAAGAGACTGCTCAAACTAAGCTTAAAGCTAGCTATTCATTGTGCTCTCAATTATTATCAAACAAACATGTGGCATGTCCCAAAAGATATGAAATTCACGTTCAGAAAACTAGGGACGTTTCGCATCCCTAGCAGACGGGTCAACGACCTGTCTGTCCTTTGCGACTGAGATTTTCCTTTAAAACCACTGACACAGAGTAGATAGATACAGAAGGCCCGCTTGATGCAATGGGAAAACGCACGCACACATAGACATGCTTCACGTACAGGTACAACGAAAAGATTTAGCTAAGATATTAAATTAAAACTCGCAATGCATACTTAATGCAATCTCGATTCGAGACTGGATCTGGAGATCTCGTGTGCCAAGTAATGGGTCGAGATAGGCCTTTCTAGGTCTCGTGTGCTAAGTAAGCATAAGGTCGATCGTGCGTGTTAAGCCTGTGTCAAGATTTGCTATTCGAGATGTCGCCCGGCAATCAGGTCGGGAGAGGTTTCAAAATTTCACAAGTAATTAAGTCCTTTAATAGTGTGTCCCAAAAAATGGCTCGATATTTCGAATCCTGCGTGATCTCGATCGAGATTGCGTTTAATAACAGCAAGTACGAGCGAGCGACTGGCTATAGTTAGCGGTTTGAGATCTCCGTATATAAGTAGAAGGTGCTCATTTATGTGTGCTTGCGCCTGTTTTTGCTCGTTGTATGAAACTGAACTTCTGCAAACTATCTACTCTATGCCACAGGTCTATTAACAAAATATTACAACGCACATCTGGTGACTTCAAAACTTTCATTAAAACTAACTTGAAATAATTTTAATATACATTTGAAAACTTTGTTCTGAAATATTATAAAGCATTTTTCTGTTGTCTTTATAATTTTAAATGCGTGTAAAGTTTTAAACCATGGTTTAGGTAACTTTGAATTACATTAATTTACTTTGCTTGGGCAAACAGTGGTCCACATTGGCCCTGGATCGAAAGATTTGGAGGCCTTGGCCCAGCAGTGGCATCGTACCACAGGCTAACAGTAACGTTCAGTAACTTTGTTTGGATTTGCAATAGGCATGGCCGAGGTAGATTTTCAATGATCATGATTTTAGAGGTTTCAGTGATAAAATTGTATCCAAAATAGGTACTAGGAGCCCTGACGCTCCTAGTACCTAGTTGCAGTCCTAACGAGGTATATATTAGCTCTAGATGTAGATATAGGTATTAGCTCTAGATCGAAAGAACTAAGTCATGGCGAGGGGCGGGCAAGCTATTATCTAGTTTTTAGGGTTCCGTACCCAAAGGTTAAAAACGGGACCCTATTACTAAGACTCCTCTATCCGTCTGTCTGTCTGTCTGTCTGTCACCAGGCTGTATCTCATGAAACGTGATAGCTAGACAGTTGAAAATTTCACAGATGATGTATTTCTGTCGCCGCTATACCTAGCAATAAATAATAAAACCGGCCAAGAGCGAGCCGGACTCGCGCACCGAAGGTTCCGTACAAACTTTTTAAAGGACAAACCTAAATTTGCTGTTTGATCCCTAGAAACGGCTTTTGCATCAACTGCAAATAATGAGTTTGTAATTGTAAAATCGCTTTTTTTTTGTTATTAAACTACATATTTACTGATTTCAGATTTCATTTTTCCCTTAACATGTGCTGTAAGACCTTGCTTTGTGCCAAATTTCGTGATTCTAGGTCAACGGGAACTACCATTACGGTTGACCTAGAATTGTCAATTTTGGTTAAAAGCAAGGTCTTACAGCACAAGTAAAGGGAAAAGTCCGAAAAAAAAAGTTGAAAATTAAGGTAAATTTTGGTACTTACCTACTTACAAGTTTTCGCGAAAATCTAAATTTGCCCATATCTTTTTATCGTGTTGACCCAGGACCTTGATTTTCTCTCCTCAGTATCTGGTATAAATTTCAACTTGCTAGGTCCACCCGTTCCTGAGAAAATCGGTGGTGACGGACAGACAGACAGACGGACAAAAATGTGATCTTAGGGGTTTCGTTTTTTCCTTTTGAGGTATGGAACCCTAATGAAAGGAGGCTCCCCTACTACAATGGTACAGAACCTTTCATGCGCGAATCCGACTCGCACTTAGCCGGTTAGGGATGATGCGGGCTAACAGTAACAGAGTAATAATTATCAGCATACAAGAATAATAAATAAATACTTAATAACAAATAAATATCGCTGGACATTACACACAGCGCCATCTAGTGCCACACTAAGCAACGAGGCTTGTGTCGTGGACACCAGATAGTTGATATACTACATAGATACTTTTTGTTTGTAAATACATACTTATTATACATACCTATAAACATCCATGACTCGGAAACAAATGTCCATGCTCATAAAGTATAGAGACTTGCATTACCCGCAAGCATCGTTATTGCAACCGAATTTATTCGTTAGTAATCAGCGATCGAAAGTTAGCGAACCTATGTTTAATTTACTGACGTTTTAAATATAAATCAAAAAGTTGTTTACAAAATATCAACTCGGAAAAAACAATAATTTACGGCTAATATAAAAAAAAATATCTTGAAAATAAATAAATTACATGTATTACGACCAAATGTTAAGTAAAGCGTTAACATTCTAAAGTCTCGCCGTATTTGCATTTTTATTGCGACGAGAATAAATACTTTAATAATTTACCCATTTAAACTTCCGTGAAGTTACCTCTCGAGTCTAAAGTAAAAATATGCACAGAAACGCAGACAAGAAATGCAGAAAATACGAACTGCAATCAAAATCGGAAACTTTCAAGGTACTCGTATTTAAATAATGTTAAAACCTGACTGGGTTTGCCTCTAACTATATAATATATGTTACGTGAGAAAGGATAGAAGAAAATATGTATATGGAACTAGCACTTAGCCCGTGACTTCGTCCGCAAAAATTGTGATAACTCGGCTAATTTGCATGATATCAATATAATTTATAGCCTATGTTACTCGGTAAAGATGTAGCTTTCTAATGGTGAAAGAATTTTTAAAATCGATTGTGTAGTTCTTGAGTTAAATCGTAACAAACAAACAAAAAATCAAATCATTCCTTTATAATATTATAGTTTAGATAACATAACATCACACCTGTAATCCCCGAAGACCCAGACAGAGGTGTACAGTAGTACACCCACATTTCGGCAGTCATATTAAATTCCCTTGTAATAGGGGGGCGAGCTTGCCTCAACCGGGCACAGATGCAGACTCCGTGGTTGCTACTCAGAAGTTCCTGATAGAAAAACCCAATGACACTTAGCTCGACCCGGTAAACGAACTCAGGGCCTCTTGCTCAGGGCACGCCACAATAGTGGCGATAAGTCCCCTCTTTGAGGAGTGGCTGGAGAGACGCCACGGCGTCCTCACCTTCCGCCTGACGCAGGTTCTTACCGGACACGGATGTTTCGGTAAGTTCCTGCACCGAATCGGGCGGGAGGAAACGCCCGGGTGCTATCATTGTGAGGATAGGCCGGAGGACACGGTGGAGCACACTGTGGAGGTGTGCCCTGCTTGGGTGGAGCACCGCCGTGTCCTCGAGGTGGCGATCGGCGGCGGCGACCTCTCGCTCCCGGCCTTGGTTCGTGCCATGGTCCGGAGCGAGACGGAATGGGACGCCGTCACCTCCTTCTGCGAAGCAGTCATGCTAGCGAAGGAGGTGGCGGAACGTGAGAGGGAGATATCCTCACGTCCCGGCCGCCGCGGGAGACGCCCCGGGCGTCGGGGGCCACGTGGTGGCTTCCGGCCACCGTAGGCGCGGGCCTGTGGACGGGGAGCTATGGGCTAGCTCGCCGTCCGTACGTCTCATGACGACAGGCCGTGT
This sequence comes from Xestia rhomboidea, assembly GCA_963853795.1. NCBI lineage: Eukaryota > Metazoa > Arthropoda > Insecta > Lepidoptera > Noctuidae > Xestia > Xestia rhomboidea. The sequence continues at coordinate 4,524,053 of OY970772.1, read as the reverse complement.
CGACGGCGCGTTCGTGTTCCACGCGCGCCTCAAAGAGAGTCAGCAATAAGGAAGGGGTCCGCAAGGGCCGAAGCCTGCCGGGGCTGCGGGACTATTCGAAAGAGATACCGTGGCCCCGGAACACAAAGGGCGATGAAGGAACATGGATGGGTTTTAGTCAGTAAAAGTCTGACACTCCCTCCTGCTCAGCCCAGAGCGGGAGAAGTCATTTGATGATTTCCCATCCGAAAAAAAAAAAAAAAAAAAAAGGGCCTCTTGCTCAACAGTCGCGCTTGTGATCATGTAGGTATTTCGTTTCTATCTCCTTGTCCCCTTCATGGACACAATAGTTAAACAATGGCGTCCCGACCAAATCGGTCGGGTCCACATACGGAGGTATTATATATTTTGTACACACATACATAAACCCACGCCTTTTATTCATAGGAGTAGGCTAATACACGCAGCACTTCCATACAGCCCTGAATTAACTAAAAAAAGACGGAAAGATAATATAGTTTGCCTTCGAAAAAGTACAAAACACGCTTTCACAGCCAAGTTTTATATGTGCTTCGGACAGCTACTCTATAACAGGCTAAATGAAAAAGGAAGCATTTACTCCTTAAATCACAATATCTGCAAGAAAATGCTTAAGGAAGCTCTTCAAACTATGTCCTATGAAGATACAGAGAGGTTATTACTTGTGCTGAAGTAAATATTGTCCATAATATTGTTATTTTTTTAATTAGTAAGCTAAGTTAAAATAGTTTAAATTTTATATACCTTTTCATGGTACGTATATACCTTCACATTGGTGTCAATAATATTAATATGATATATGATTATTTAATCAATTAATGTTACCTCAATTCGCCTGAAACACATGGCAGGATTACCTAGTTCATAGTCAAAGCATGGGTGAACTTGACATAGATTTAAGAAAAATTGGAAATGTTTACGTTATATTTTTTGAATAAAATTTTATTATCATTAATAATACTAAGTACACCATCACCAACGACACCGAGTGTAAATTAATTATTCTTTTCTTTTAAGTATCAGTAATTTGGCATGGAAGTGTTGAGTACAAAGATATTATATCAGTAGTGAGTGATATATATGTCACGTCCTGTTACATAAATAGCCTTGTTTACATTGGTGAATGTTATGAAAAATGTATATTTATGACCCATAAACTACTCGTACTCGTAAGTTTTACTCCTCAATAAAGTAACGCGATAGGGTTATATGCACTTTCACGAATATTATGATAGTTATTAAAGCTAGCCTATATTATCCCACTGCTAGGCAAAGGCCTCCCTCCATTCCTTCCAACGATCACGATTCTGTGCCACCTCTTTCCAATTCTCGAGGAAGACATCCAGTTCGTCCCGCCATCTCCTTCGTGGTCTGCCGCGACCCCGAGTCACTGTTTCAGGGCACCAATCTTGAGCCTTACGACGGGCCCACAGTTCGTTCGGCATGCGACAGACATGTCCTGCCCAGTCCCATTTAAGTTGGGCAGCCTTTTGAGTCAACGATTTGTGTTTTGTTGTTTATCCAACAATCGTAAAGCGGGTTAACGCTTTACGATTGTTGGATAAACAACTCTAGCTAGTGCAAAATGTCATGGTTTTAGATACAGCGGTTTAGACAGTGCGTTGACAGACGTAGACGCCATCTAGCGTCCAAACTATCGCAATCATGGTATTTTGTTTGCTTGTCAAGCCACTCACACATGTAAAGAAGTGTCAAATTTTCAAGCCTAGTACAGGATCACGACTCAAAGCACAGCTGGGCCATTGTGGGAACACTCCTGATTGTATCCAGATCAATTTTAGCACTGCAAGGCTATTGTCCAGCTATATGACGCCCTACTAATGTATGTGATGAAATGTTACATGTTCTAACAAAGGGGAACGCGGTGTATGTTTTAATAGTAATGATAGTGTGGCCTATGTCCAGCAGTGGACGTCTTTCGGCTGAAATGATGATAATGATGATAGTGTGGAAAGTAAATTATTATAACCACTAAAGAGACCATGATCTGTCCACGAAGTAGACACAATAGTTAAACAATGGCGTCTCGACCAAATTGGTCATTTGACAGATCATGATTTATTGTGTGTCAATTCCGAGTCTAAAACATAGGTCTACAGACTGATTGCTAATTCCTTGTAATGGACGCTACATGACCTAATTTGCAACAATTTTGAAAACCAATAACTTGGGGTCCAAAATGGTTTGCTGTTGTTGTGATTATCGATTGATTTGATTTATTTTATGTCTCAAAGAAAGAGGATCAATCATTAAAAAAAAGACAGTTTAAATTTTGCTTGCTGTTTTTGCAAAATAAAAAACGATCATAAATGCATGCCATTAATTAACAATCAATAATACCATAGCTATATTTATTGCAAGGTCTAAATAAACAATTGCTAAACTCCCCCGCTGTGCAAACATGCATATTTTATGTAATTAAGCCATTGACATATAAATAATGTATTGCTATTGATAGAGCAATCGAATTACATTGGTTTAACGTGCATTCATAGATTTACATTTAAATTCGCAAATTGATTTATACAGGTATATATTTGGCACAATTTTCATCCTACTAATATTATAAAATGCGAAAGTTTGTGAGGATGGATGGATGGATGTTTGTTACTCTTTCACGCAAAAACTACCGGATTTGGATGAAATTTGGCACACAGTTAGTTTATAACCTGGATTAACACATAGGACTTTTTACACACCACCAACCCAAATATGTATTAGTATATTATTGTTGTTAAATATTATGTTATGTATTCTATCGATAGGCCTTAGTTGCCTGATAATGAAATGATTATTATTATTTATCCCGGTAGAATGATCCCGTGAGACAATTATCGAACACCACACGGGCGAAGCCGCGGACATACCATAGCTAGCTATGCATAGCTAGTTATTACATAATTATATACATAAAGTCACGTCCTTTTTCCAAGGGGGTGAATATTGTGACTGTTGCAGCCGCTCACGCCAACTTGCCAACAATACGGAGGCATAAGGCAAGCAGGCTGTGCAGAAACCCTAACACCATTATGGGTAGTAGTTTTAAGGAATCATTCCCCCTGCGTCGATTCCCTTTGCGTCGACTCGTGAAACAAATGACATCTGTTTTAAAAAGTTTACGCTTGACCACGAGGTTGGAAAAGTACACTTAAAACAAAAAGTGAAACGCTTTTATTTGCAAATAAAATTGTATTTATTTTACACAAATTATAAATTTACTATTCTAATAGAGACAACAAGGCTATTCTAAATTAATTTATCTTATGAATACCTAATATGTATTGACTAAAATCGTCCTTTTGGCGACCGAAAGTACTAGGCTTGCATACATTCAAGGGAGGCTACTATACATAATTGAAATAAAGGTTGAACTAATTTAAGGGCAAGCCAAGGCTTGTATGAAAGTAACGCCACTAGGGGGTCGGCAGAAAACACAGAAAGCCACCGCGAGGATCCTTAGGTAGGTCCTTTTGTAATTATCATTTCGAATTAAAGTCGAAGTAAATTGATGAATGATGATAGGAAAATTGATACAAAAACCACGCCAATTTATATTTAGGCTGCGCAGGCAGGGACCTATCAATTGTGACATTTAGGAATTGGAAAGATGGCGAAAAGTGTGACAAGAGCCCCGGAATCGGAAATTATACCTCGGATTATTCCACCCTGTCTTACCAAGTTAGATTTGTAGCATAAAGTGTCTACGTACATAAAAGGCAAAGAGCGAGTCGGACTCGCGCACCGAGTGTTCCGTACAAACTGTTTAAAGGACAAACTTAACTTTGATGTTCGATCCCTAGAAACGGCTATTGCTCCAACCGCAAATAATGAGTTTGTAATAGAAAAATCGTTTTTATGTTATATAACTAGATATTTGCGGTTTTCAGACTTTTCCCTTTACATGTGCTGTAAGACCTTGCTTTGTGCCGAATTTCGTGATTCTAGGTCAACGGGAACTACCATTAGGTCTTCGACCCAAAACGTATAGGGTACTTCCGGTTGACCTAGAATTGACAATTTTGGTTAAAAGCAAGGTCTTACAGCACGAGTAAAGGGAAAAGTCCGCAAAATAAAAAACTTGAAATTTAAGGTAAATTTTGGTACTTACAAGTTTTCGCGAAAATCTAAATTAGACCATATCTTTTTATCGTGCTGACTCAGGACCTTGATTTTTTACAGACGGATAAATAAAACGGAACCCTTATAAGATCACTTTCGTGTCCGTCTGTCCGTCTGTCACCACCGATTTTCTCAGGAACAGGTTGACCTAGCAAGTTGTAATTTATACTATATACTGAGGTCTATAGTCCCTATTAGGTAATTTATACTATATACTGAGGTCTATAGTCCCTATTAGGTAATAGGGACTATAGACCTCAGTATATAGTATAAATTACAACTTGCTAGGTCAACCTGTTCCTGAGAAAATCGGTGGTGACAGACGGACAGACGGACACGAAAGTGATCTTATAAGGGTTCCGTTTTATTTATCCGTCTAAAAATGAGATAAATGCTTATTCCCATTGTCTCACTGTTGTGTTGGGACAACTTTGTGGAGCAGAGTATAATAATTCAAATTACAAAACATCACGCTTGTAAAGGGTTAGGCAGAGGTGTACCTAATAATACACCCACATTTCGCCAGTCATATTTAAGCCCCATGTAATAGGGGGCGAGCCTATTGCCATCAACTTTTTATAAATCCAGACTCCGTGACTGATACTGAGAAATTCCTAATGGAAAAACCCAATAAAAAATTGCGCGACCCGGGAAACAAACCCAGGACCTCATGCTTAGCAGTCGCGTTTCCGACACTAAACCAACGAGGTAGTCCATATTTAAAATGATTGGGCTGTAAAGGCATTAGGGGATCACATATTCCATTTAGCGATGACATAAGGTACTCTAGACATTACATACACGCATTTTGTTGGAAAAAAAGACAATCTATCCATCTAGATGCGTCTATGCACGCTCATCCAGTTAGCGGGATTAACTGGGTCAGTTTTAATGGGGTCGTGTCACTGAAACCAGTTCAGTGCAGTATTTTATAATACACTCTTTTTTGCTTTGAAAGCGAGACGCATCCGCAACCCGCCGAAAATACTTTTACGGAATGAAAAGCGTTTTTCACGCTCCGGTTTTTTCTTTTACAGAGCGGGGTTGGTTGAAAATGATACTAATTTTGTTCGAAAATATGCTGAATGTTGATGATTAAGATACACATTTGCATGGACTTAAATAATACTCTTACATTAAGTGAATTAATTACTTATTTTCGCGTTCAAAAGCAAATAAAATGTGAGGAAATTCAAAAAATAATCTTTGGCTTATTCGTCAACTGGCGACTGTGAAACTCGCGAGTGCACGTGAGTTGGCACCTTCCGGTTTTTTTTTATGTCGTCAACTCAAGACAGTACACAAGACAGTCAAATGAAAATTATTTTATTACCTTTATTTTAAAGTCAAGTCGTACACATTTAAAGTGTCGTTTTGGTAAGGCAGGGTGGTGACGTTTTTTTACATCTGACGTCATCTGTCGTATTTTACGTTAGATTTTCAAGGTCGAGCAAGTTGACGACAAAAAAAAACTAAAATCGGAAGGTGCTAACTCGCGCGCACTCGCAAGTTTCTCACTCGCCAGTTGACGAATAATCCCATATTATGAAGCTGCACTGATAGGTAGAATTTCCCAAGGAGCTTAATTTTAAGTCGCAATAAATTTATGTGGGTGGCGTCACTGGCATCTACAACGCCATAAACAAAATATGCAATACAATACGCATCACACTTGGGGGCCTAAAATGGGAGCTTTAGCAGAATCATTAGAGAATAATAATAATGAATCACGTTAAAAGTCTAAAAATGGTCACAGACGCCGTTAGTTTTATGAATTGACACTTTGTGATCATTTTACGAATTACCTAATTCATATTATGATTTTGCTAAAGCGGCCAGTTAGGCCCCCTGAGGCCACGCGAATCTTACATCGTGTCATCATCATCATCATCATCGTTTCAGCCGAGCTGGACATAGGCCTGTCCCAAGTGTCGCCACATTGACTGGTCCCGTGCGACTCGCATCCAACGGATTCTGCAACCTTCACCAGGTCATCGGTCCACTTGGTGGGAGGTCTACATTGTGGTTTACATCGTGTAAGCAGAGATATTTGCTCGATTAATTGTACAGAATCTCGACAACAACCGTCGCGCAGTAGCCCAACAAACACAACACCCGGGGAAAAGGACGACAGCTTTTGAATGAGGGGTGAAGAACGACACCCTGGTCCTTATACGTCCATAACTACTCATACATGGTGGAACGGACATTGACGCTAAAACGTTACCACTGACGTTACCATTTTAGCGTCGTAGGTGCTATTCAGTACATTATACATATAGCCATTTAAGCTTGTATACCATGTTTTATGCGAATAAATATACTACTACTACATAATATGGCGCATCCACACCGCAGTTAACTTTTGTGGACTTGTTTACCGTGTTGCTCAGTAGTGCTACTGAGCAACACGGTAACATTAGGTAACTATCTGTAACTTTTGTGGCTACTTGTTACTTGTTGTCGATTTTTAGCTTGTTACTCATCGCGTTCATACCGCCAATAACATAAATTAACAAAATATAACAAAGAGTAACTTTCGTTTGATCAGGCGATGACGGACACGTATACATTTGCAATAGAGTTAACAGATGTTATTTTATGTTGCCGTGTTGAGGTAACATTCTTTAACAATGTTATCAATAGGCATGACGACAGTATCAAAAAATTGCAAATCTATTTAGTCTGTCAGTTAGAGTATTGGAAATTAATGGACACGTATTTTTTGTTTTTGTAAATCAATGAATATTGACAAAGATAAAACGCATCAACAATCGGGAGTGGGGGCTCGTGACGTCGGAACTAGCTAAAAATTATACCATGGCGTGACGTATTGAGAATTTTAAAAGCGTCGTATCTTCGTCAATTTTGGTTTACTTAACAAAAGAAAAAACACGGGTCAAATATTTTTTGATAATGTAACTGACGGACTAATTAGATTTTTTTGTCGTCTCGCCTATTGTTACCACGTGTTGACTGTTTTCGCGAAAAAAAAATCTGCTCTTCAATACATTTTTACCAGTCAGGCGAACATAAATTACTGAAAAGCAGATTTTTTTTTCGCGATTTCAGTTTTGTTCCCATAGTAAAAGTTGTTTGTTATCACGAGTACGTGTTTAAGTATCGGTCACTAATTACCAGTCACCCTATATCCTAACAATAAATAACTTTTTGATTTCGGATGTTGCTCAGTAACACTTGGAAATGTTGCTCTACAAAAAGTAACTGCGGTGTGGAGGATGCACCAATACAACCGACGAAGAATTTCTATGTACTTGTATGTATTACTGAATCGTAGTAACTATTTTAGCGTCGATGTGCCTTCCTCCCTTACACCCTGTATATTGTGTCTGTCTGTTTGTCACACGGAAAAAGCTGTGATTTTTTTTCATCTTTCTCTCCTAAAACCGCAATCTCGTATCACATACACTTTTAAATGACGGTTATTTTAGTAAGCCCACAAACCAAACGAAACTTTGTAAGCTAAATTGATATACCTAAATATGGCTTTACTGCATAGGAATAATGTTCACAATAAAACCGGCCAAGTGCGAGTCGGACTCGCGCATGAAGGGTTCCATACCATCGTAGTAGTGGAGAGTTCATGAGATACAGCCTGGTGAAAGACAGACAGACGGACAGTGGAGTCGTAGTAATATGGGCCCGTTTTTACCCTTTGGGTACGGAACCCTAAAAACAGATACTGTGAGACTTTACTCAGAACATAAAAAGAAAAACTCCGTTATTTTAAGGACTGAGTTAGTATGCATATCAGTTCCCGGAAAACAAACAGTAGATTTAGGGTTTTTACAGACGAGCGGCACGTTTCCAACGGCAGATAAACTGCTTCGACGACTGCCGACGACGCTTGCAGTTGTGGCATGCCGCGTAAGAACATAAAAAGAAAAACTCCGTTATTTTCAGGATTGAGTTAGTATGCATATTAGTTCCCGGAAAACAAACAGTAGATTTAGGGTTCTTACAGACGAGCGGCACGTTGCCAACGGCAGATAAACTGCGTCGACGTCTGCCGTCGACGCTTGCAGTTGTGGCATGCCGCGTAAATGTGTGTCGACATCTGCCGTCGACGCGTCGACGGCTGCCGCCGGCACCACAACTGCAAGCGTCGAGCGCAGCCGTCGACAGGTGGCGACGGCCGCAGTTTATCTGCAGTTGGCAACGTGCCGCTCGTCTGTAAGACCCTAAAATCAGATGCTGACCCATTCACACGCCGTCGCCCGCGCTCGTCCTCTGGCCCGCAACCCGAGACAGTTCTCAAGGGCAGGAGGTCCTCGCCTCCTACATTAAGAATATGGATTACAGAAGGACCAGTCTGGTGTTATTGACAATGTCAATTAACAAACAAATGAAAAATCGCGTACACGTAGCAAATCTCAACATCCAATCTCATTATGTTTGAAAATACATAAATGATGTTGATTCTGCTTTGTATTTATAACACTTTGACACGCCTATTTTTTTTTGCTCCTATCTTACCACTCTGCGAAGAAACAGAAAAAAAACTCGGAGGGCATATTATAAATGTTGTTTATTTTGCAAATAGGTTTTTACAACCACTTTCACATTTCATTGTTTTTACTACTCTGAAAAGAAACAGCCGAAACAAATTCAGAGGTAGAGGCCAAAAGATTAAGGCCTCTAGGTCAACTCACTTGAAAACTATACAGATTAATGGCTGAGATGCTCTTTAAAAAAAAGAACCACACAGACTAGAGTGGACCTGTCCAGTCAGTGCAAGCATTTGTCAGTTATGGTGGAGCTCGATTCATGACTCAAGGTTGCAGTTCACGCGAGGATCGACCGGAGGACACGGTGGAGCACACAGTGGAGGTTTACTCCGCTTGGGCTGAGCACCACCGTGTCCTCGTAGCGGCGATCGGCGGCGGCTACTTCTCGCGTCCGGCCCTGGTTCAATCCATGGTCCGGAGCGAGACGAAATGGGAAGCCGTCACCTCCTTCTGCGAAGCAGTCATTCTAGCGAAGAAGGTGGCTGAACGTGAGAGGGAAAGAACCTCACGTCCCAGCCGCCGCGGGAGATATACCGGGCGTCAGGGGCCACCACGTGGCCCCCGGCCACCGTAGGCGCGGGCCTGTAGACGGTGAGCTATGGGCTAGCTCGCCGTTCGTCCGTCTTATGACGACAGGCCGTGTCGACGGCGCGTTCGTGTTCCACGCGCGCCTCAAAGAGATGTAGCAGAAAGGAAGGAGGACCCCTTCTTGCAAGGGCCAGTGCCTGCCGGGGTTGCGGGACTGTTGGAAAGAGATACCGTGGCCCCGGAACACAAAGGGCGAAGAAGGAACATGGATGGATTTTAGTCAGTAAAAGTCTGACACTCCCTCCCGCTCCACCTAGAGCGGGAGGAGTGATTTGATGATTTCACATCCGAAAGAAAAAAAAGGTTGCAGTTCACAGTTGCAGTGTTGCGAGATTGTCCACGCAGTTGTACAGATATCAGTCTTTCGGAAGCACTCGGATTTGGAACCTTAATGCCCAGTTTCACTAATACTACCAATTTTAAATGCGTGTGAATTTTGAACCTTCGGCGGTGAGCAGAGCGTTGATATTCAACATCGCGTTTTATTTACGCATTAATTTTGTGGTTGGCCTCAGCGTCTCATAGCCACTGAGCAATTTAACCGTCCTTTGGTCCTTCTGCGCATTCCTGTTGAGTGTCCCCTCACTATTTATATTATGATTGAGTGAATCACTTGATTAGAGACAATACGTCTGAAAGCTCTTTGTTTTTTACTAACGAATGTTTCTGCGAATCCCGAACGATCCCGATGTTATGGACAAGAGTAATTAGGTTTATAGAATCATTCCGTTTCGCTTTTATATCGATATTCTATTTTCCAAAACAGATTTATTGTTTAAAGTTATATCAATTTAAAAAACCGGCCAAGAGCGAGTCGGACTCGCGCACCGAGGGTTTCGTACAAACTTTTTAAAGGACAAACTTAACTTTGCAGTTCGATCCCTAGAAACGGCTATTGCTCCAACCGCAAATAATAAGTGTATTCCCGCGATCATGATGCTTGCAACAGCGTCGAAATATCGGGAGCTCATCGATCGAAAAGAAAATCACGGATATCATCCCGTAAGTACTTTAAACGCAAATAATAAGTTTGTAATTGTAAAATCGCTTTTTTTTTGTTATTAATTTACATATTTACGGTTTTCAAACTTTTCCCTTTACATGTGCTGTAAGACCTTGCTTTTTGCCAAATTTCGTGATTCTAGGTCAACGGGAACTACTATATAGGTTTTCGACCCAAAACCGGATTGTCAACTTTGGCTAAAAGCATGGTCTTATAGCACAAGTAAAGGGAAAAGTCCGAAAAATAAAAAAAGATGAAAATTAAGGTAAATTTTGGTACTTACAAGTTTTCGCGAAAATCTAAATTTGCCCATATCTTTTTATCGTGTTCTGGACCTGGATTTTTATACTATAGACCTCAGTATATGGTATAAATATCACCTTGCTAGGTCCACCCGCTCCTGAGAAAATCGGTGGTGACAGACGGACAAGAAAGTGATCTTATAAGGGTTCTGTTTTTTCCTTTTGAGGTACGGAACCCTAAAAATGATTAGTTGATGGACGGTTTAAATGCTCTTGCAGTCGTTTTTAGTACTACGTGACAATACATATCGCTTTGCAATTAATAAAGTCTCTGAGACAAAAATATTTCTATGCCGCGACGGTGCGTTTCCATTATTTTTGTCAGAGTTGGGTATTGTTCAAATTAGATATCTGCTAGCTAGCCGCCATTAAAGGTTGACATTTTAGATACACGATAGTGACATCGAAAATCTTTTTGTAATCCCTGCCAAATAAAAATGTTTTGCATCTCAAAGTTAACTTTATTTCGAAAACCACCTCATTTTTTCAAATCGGTTAAAAATATCCATTGAATAATTCGGTTTAGCTATTACACTCTTCTTTCATAGTTAAAGGAAAATAAACGAAACTGAAAAGGAACGTTACACGGGTTGTGAATAATTTAACAGTTTTTATTAAACTTTTTGTGAAATGAACAATTGTAATCAAGCAAGAATTATATAGAAATGAATCTATTTCTTTTGAGGCGTATGTTGTTCTAATCACAATACTAACATTATTTTTCTTCTATGAAAGTACGTAATTTTTTTATTCCTATTCAGCTGCAGTTGGTCAGACTGGAAGTCAGTTCAAACCAACCCCAACAAGATGGGAAAATGGTTGTGTTGTGAAGGGTGGTGAGCTACCTTTTTTTTTTCGGATGGGAAATCATCAAATGACTCCTCCCGCTCTGTGCGGAGCAGGAGGGAGTGTCAGACTTTTACTGACTAAAACCCATCCATGTTCCTTCATCGCCCTTTGTGTTCCGGGGCCACGGTATCTCTTTCGAATAGTCCCGCAGCCCCGGCAGGGTGGTGAGCTACCTAGTTCTTAGAATTTCTATTCCTTGGCGGACTTACCTTCCAGGCACCAGGAATGATACGATATGCTGGATATGCTTTCAACTTTGACCACTAAGAAGCCTTTGATCCAGGATTTTATTTGTATATCTTTAACAGTCGTTACGGGTAGAAGCCCTAAAGTCTGACAAACAGTCTTTTCAAGGGTTTTCGTGTTACCCAGTGTTAATGTTAACCCTAACTAGGGTTATGGAGGTCAGATAGGCAATGGCTCCACGCAAAACAGTAGTACAGCAGCAGTACAGTTGGTAAGCTGCGTTCATTAACACTGGAAGGTGACCCCAACACAGCTCTGTAACGGCTAATAATTGTGATAATAATGTCGATCACTTACAAAATTGAAAAGCTTCTTGTGAACTTCCATTGAAAAGCAACCAAATATGGTTGCTTTTCAATGGTGACAGTGACATTTTAAGTACAATAGTACTTAAAATGTCACTTACGGGATATCTTCCGTGATTATTCATTGTTTTTGAGTTCCCTTTTGCATATTTCCGGCCCGTACCGTATGAATAATCACGGAAGATATCCCGTAAGTGACATTTCAAGTATAGTTATGAACCGTGAAAGCTTAAAACAGCAACCATATTGCCATTTCATTCATACCTACTATTTTAATAGTGGCAATTGGCATAATTTCAACCACAAACATAATTTTGCCCATTTACAAGTCTTGACATATATCTACAATACCGAAATAGATTTGCAGTAGCGAAATTATACCCTTTCCTTGAAACGAGGATTACCTTGAGGAGAACGGTTAGCTTTAAGGTTATTTATAACAACCCTCTGATTGAACAACTGTAGTTTTCAAGTTCTCCTAGAAACGAGGGAAACGTAAACTGTTACAGGGAAATGAGTTGTTAACGAACCGCTGATTTTGTAACCTTGTTTTTGTTTAAAAATACATCTTCTGTTTTGCCTGGCTGCCATTTTGAACCATCATCATCTGCTTAGCCATTTCCCAACTAAGTTGGGGTCGGCTTCCAGTCTAACCGGATGCAGCTGAACACCAGTATTTTACATGGAGCGACTGCCTATCTAACCTCCACAACCCGGTTAGTACTGTCATTTTGAACCATTCTAATTAATTTGACTTGATCTATAACCATTTTTGGATTAAAAACAGGGATCAAAATCAAAGCACTTATTTCAAGTAGGCCAGTTACAGGCACTTTTGAATTTTCAAATACTTGAATAAAATACTACAGTCCAAAAAAAAAGTTACTGCAGGACTCCCAGTCAAAATGCATAAAAATTTTGAAAATACTGTAGTTGCCCATTCCAAAGCATAGTTTTTTTTATGGAGAAGAACGGGCATGAAGCTACATGGGCACTTTTTTAAAGTTTTATGCTGTTTTTTTTTGTTTTTATGCTGAGCTGAGGCTCTTTTGGCATTATTAGTTTTGTTTGTATATTTATTTTGTGGAATTTTGTAAATGTTTTTAATGCCAAATAAACACAATTTTCTTTCTTTCTTTATCATAATTCTATTTTTTTTGTGACCAGTTGGAGACTTCCAACTGAAACTGTGAAGTAACTGAAACTGTGTGACACGAGTAGTGAAGTAACTTACTTCACCACTCGTGTCACACAGTTTTCAAACAAAATCACAAAGAACAATAGGTAGGTATAATTTCCCATAGAAAAACAGTCGATTAGTGTTATATCTGGTCTTAATGAAAGTCTTATTGAACTCCATAAAGTTATGAAAGTCGTAATTTTTACTCTAAAATTTTAGAAAAGTAAATTGCGATCGCATAAACGCAGTATGTGATGAAATTACGAGATCTTACTCAGGAATGCATTTGGCTCGCTGCTATATCTGAACAGACGATTTGAGGTGTCGACAGCCCATCCCTCTACACTTGGAGATTAATATGTTTACACTGGTATTTGTTACTCTTCCGTAGTAAAGTAATGTAATATCAATTTGGTTGCCTCCTTCCTCGTTTATTTTAGTACGGTCAGAATAATTTCGAAGAGGAGCTCGTGGCTAAATAAAAACAGCCGCTCGGGTACACACACCTCTACCTAACCCTTCGGAGATTACAGGCGTTATGTTATTATTTTCTCCTCGCAAATCTCCTTACATAAAAATAAACGTATAGGAATGCTTACGTCATAAAACTGTAGTCAGTTAAATCTTCATTCGCGATTTTGTTCCATTTTTCGCTAAACCTCGTTATGGCTGCCTCAGTAACGCAATCTGTAGTTCTGAAGCTATGAGCACAATGACATATTTCCACGACACAGAATGTCACTTGTAAAATATTATGATACTTGTCATTTTTAGAAGAGTCTTAATCTTGTTGCTTTGTCAAATTTGTTCTACTATTGTTTATAAGGAATTTTAGTTATACTTACTTCTTTAGTTGTGTTTTCTTTAATTTAAGAGAAACGCTCTTACCGTTTTAAGTTTTTCTATTAGGATCTAATTATTTCTATCCACTGTTTATCCATAAATATTGGTCATCACTTAGGTCTTGGTCTTAGAGCAGCGGTGGCCCAGTGGTGGCGGCCGCGGCCCCGACTTTCGAGCAGTAAGTCTTGGGTTCGAACCCAGGCAGGCGCATTACTTTGTGCAATTTATTTCATCACCACTGCTCTCAAAAACGGTGAAGAAAAAACATCGTGAGGAAACCGGCATGTCCTTAAACCAAACAAATCACATGACATCTTCCAACCCGCAATTATAGAGCTATAAGGCCTGTGTCCCAGCAGTGGGAACATTAGGCTACTTAGGTATTTAAATCCCAGTAATCACAATACCCCTATGGCTAACCTTGCAGGGATTACTGGCGTCGGGATCTCATGGCGACATGGAGAGAGCGACTATCGCAACCCCGTGCAGGGCACGCCACAATAGTGGCGATAAGTCCCCTCTTTGAGGAGTGGCTGGAGAGACGCCACGGCGTCCTCACCTTCCGCCTGACGCAGGTTCTTACCGGACACGGTTGTTTCGGTATGTTCCTGCACCGAATCGGGCGGGAGGAAACGCCCGGGTGCCACCATTGCGAGGATCGACCGCAGGACACTGTGGAGGTGTGCCCCGCTTGGGTGGAGCACCGCCGTGTCCTCGAGGTGGCGATCGGCGGCGGCGACCTCTCGCTTCCGGCCCTGGTTCGTGCCATGGTCCGGAGCGAGACGGAATGGGACGCCGTCACCTCCTTCTGCGAAGCAGTCATGCTAGCAAAGGAGGTGGCGGAACAGGACAGGGAGAGATCCTCACGTCCCGGCCGCCGCGGGAGACGCCCCGGGCGTCGGGGGCCACGTGGTGGCTTCCGGCCACCGTAGGCGCGGGCCTGTGGACGGGGAGCTATGGGCTAGCTCGCCGTCCGTCCGTCTCATGACGACAGGCCGTGTCGACGGCGCGTTCGTGTTCCACGCGCGCCTCAATGAGAGTTAGCAATAGGGAAGGGGTCCGCAAGGGGCGAAGCCTGGCGGGGCTGCGGGACTATTCGAAAGAGATACCGTGGCCCCGGAACACAAAGGGCGAGGAAGGAACATGGATGGGTTTTAGTCAGTAAAAGACTGACACTCCCTCCTGCTCCGCCCAGAGCGGGAGAAGTCATTTGATGATTTCTTATTTGATTACTGGCGTGTTGTTATGTTATGTTGATCTTAATACATAAAATATGCTAGTATACTCTGGCTCACAGTTCTTGGTCCTTCAACCCGCCTCGACCGGACAGCTGACCCTAGTCTCAATTTGCAATTAACAATATCCTCTACAAATTTAACCCACTTTGTTGCAACATCTGCGTGACCCACGAAGACATTAACTGGGTATCACAACGTGACAAATAAACGTGACACCGTGACAGTATGACAGTGGTCACACCAGCTGCCGGAACAGTCGATGATTTAGCAGCGTGACAAACGGCCGGATGTCGGCCTGGTAAAACCAATTGATGTTGACATGACATTCATGAATATATGGATGAAACGATTAATATTCCTGACGGGTTTGGTAATATTTCAATGTTTGCCTATTTTTTTCTTGGTCGTTCGTTCCTATTGTTTAGTTTCAGAGACGAACGGAGACAGAGCAATATTAACGCTCGAAATACATCCGCCGTTAGAATAGTGAGACTTCTATGGAAGCCAAACTACAGCCCATTGAAAACCTATCTTTAGTAGGAAAAGGAAGAGGATTCGAGATGATATTTGTCGTTATGTGGTTATATGACAACTGAGTAAAAAGAACGCAAATTAGGTCCAAACAACCTTAAGGTGTTAGCCCACATAAACGACTCCGCTCCCACCCGGCAAAAATGTAAAGTATATTTAAAGAGAAATACTTATAGCCCATTTTTGAATTATATTATTTTTGCCGGGTGGGAGCGGAGTCGTTTCTGTGGGTTATAAGCTCACTACACACACATTATTCTGCAAGAAACCTTGATCACCAGGTGATGTGAGTGACTACTAAATTGATAATTAATAGAGAAGTATAAAAGAAGAAGACATCTTTCAGTTAGCATCCTGTCAGTTGTGACTGGTCATCTCTTAGTTGCCATGGCTTATTTCATGTTTTTTTTTTTTTTTTGCTTTTACTATGGACACTTTTAACGTGCACATCTTGCTACATTGTTCTTAAATAATATACGATCTCAATATGAATGATGTAACCAAGATTTTGCAACAATATTTTGATTTCAAAGAGTGTCCATGGAGTTTCTTGCCCGTTCTTCTCCATAGAGATCTACGTTAGGGAATGGGTAACTATACAGTACCTTCACAGTTTTTATGTCTTGTGACTGGGACTGTAGCTACATTTAATTTTCATCTTTGTTTCGACAATACAAAAGTGCCTGTAACTGGCCTACTTTAAATAAACGCTTTGATTTTGATTTTTGCGCCAACTCCAAATAAATCGAAATAAAGGCATGAAGGATGGAGAGATGACGATATAAGGATAAAGGAGTTGTGTGTGTGTGTACAGTGTGTAGTTTGTGTGTGTGTGTGTGTGTGTGTGTGTGGATAGTGTGTGTGTGCGTGGCTAATACGCCAGTTCCGATAATCATTATAATTCGACTGAATCATAATGATTATCGGAACTGGCGTATGAAAGGCAGAAGCTCCCTAAGTCTTACCGAAACACCGCGATTTCGTTCGTATTAGTACTAACTACTTTTTTTGGGATAGAACCAAGCGTGTAGATGTTTAACTTCTTGAAGTTAAACACAGGTTTTTTTACAAGACAAGTAAAAAAACCTATTGTTGACTTTATTGTAGTATTTTCGTGTATTACATTGTTTTGTTAGTTATGTCACGGTTGTAGTTAAAATGGGCACAATGCACGTTTTTATTTAATCAAGTGTAATGCTAGACTTTGTACGAATGTAGGACTTAGGGCTGCTACGTTAACTTTAGGAGGAGTTTTCTAAAATTGTTTAATAATTAATTTAGATAGAAATAAAGAATGAATGGTTGGAGTGGGAGAGGAAGACAAAAGAAAAGATGATTGTATGAGGAATTATATGAAAGAAAAATGAGTTGATGATATCGTGGCGGTTGACAGGGAAGACACATGGGACAAGAGAAGAAAGATGATGAGAGTAATAAATAGAAAATACATTATTGTTCCCCAAAATTGTGCAGAACCATTTTTTTTTCACAAACGACCAACTTTGTTTTTAGAATTTTACGTTTTCGGTACACACTGAATAACTAAATATTAAAAAGAAAAGACATGAGTACTTACAAAATGATCAGATCAATAGCAAAGGTATTTGGCAAAGGCAATTGTATTATTCGTATTTTCAAACACAGGTTTGCTGAAAATTAGATATAAGTTACTGCTAGGAACTCAATCATGTTAAGCACTTTTAAATATTTCCTCCAATTTTTCGTGGAAATCCTCTCTGTGTTGTGCAAAATCAAAGCGATTACATGGAACGGATCATATCGTGTAAAGAATGTAAAAATGAAAAAAAAAAAGAAATGTAATCAAATCACACTATAACACGTGTTATAGTGTGATTTGATTACATTTTATACTACTGACGTATTACGAGCGTTTTTTGACACGGATCACATTTTCTGGTAAAATATTAAAGCATAATACAGTTATAATAAAATGTACTTACTTGTCTCGGAGAATTGACAAAAATAAACTTTAAAAACCTTACAATGGAGCAAAGGCCAGCTGGGTACTTTGTGTACCACATTTAAAATGGCAATGCCTTTCATTTTGACAATTCTACAACATTCATTGCGGTATTTAGGTTGCCAAGCAGACTATTTTTTAAACAAATCATGAAGGGGTTTGACGCAGAATGGGCACAAAGCAAAATGTGCACTTCTCAAAATGAGCACTTATCAAAATAAGCACTTCTCAAAATGTGCACTACTCAAAATGAGTGTGAATTTTATCACAATGGGTTGAAATAAAAACCGTTTGCTTACTTTATTATTTTTCACGATTTTTAGCACGATACCAGAGAATTGATAGTTTGTTATAAAATGTTAGGCAAAACTGTAAACACAAAGATATCCAATTTGATAAAAATATAACAAACTTTTAGTAAAATTAGAAAATACAGATGTTATGGTGCAATTCCTCGTGAAAAAGATTATTTTCTTACTTAAGGGTCTGACGTAAAAAAATTCAAAAATATGTAGAATTGACATGATCATGCTACCATGCATAATAATTAAAAATATATATAGTAGGCAAACGGTTTTTATTTTGACCCATTGTGATAAAATTCACACTCATTTTAAGTAGTGCTCTTGTTGATAAGTGCTCATTTTGAGAAGTGCACATTTTGTGAAATGCACATTTTGCGTCAAGTGCACATTTTCCTTTGTGCACAGTCTGCGTCAAACCCAAAAATTATTGGATTAAGAATTTTGTTGAAGAAAGTGTAATTAATTATTCTAGTGAATAGTTTATTCATTGTGTCTATCTAGCCAGTCTGGCATGTATTATTGTGGCGCTGCAGGGCAAAATCCTTCTACTTTCATTCACGTATTGTCGATCGTTGTTCATCCACGCTAATCTCCGAAACCAACCAACCGATTTCAATGAAATTTTGTGAATGTGTTTGGTTGATTCGAGCTTGAAAGATTAATTTTGTACTGAATAGGTCGCTAGTTACATTGAAGATATTAAAAGGCACAGTACCAGCCCTGCCACTGCAAATCGGTCTTGGTTATGTTTCGTTATTCCATATCGGTGTCAGGGCGAAGTTTCATAGATATGTACTGCTATACGTACAGACACCGATATTTTAGTTGTATGTACAAGGTTAGGTGAGCGGCCGGGAACACTCGAGTCTAGGTATCAGACGTTCTACTTCTGGTTACCATGGCAACTGCGAAACGAATTTGGGTGGAAAAGTCCGTTTGGTGCGTTGTCATGGTAACCGCTTTTGTTTTGTTGTTTATGTAAGGTAAAACTATAATAGGATGGTCAACAGTATCTGCTTTCGTGGCTTTTCGTGACTTTTCGATTTTCTTCGTGACATTTAGAGTCTTTAGTGATACAACCTTTTTATAATCTAGTAGGCCTATATTTATAATTCAGCAACTGGTCTAACATAGCCCTACATGTTAGTCCAGTTGGTTTTTTGTTCTCATACATGAATGAGAAACATCTGATTGCACAATTAGATACATAATATGCGAAGTAGGTACCCAGCTTAGGAGCAGATTTAAATTTTAAGCGAAGTGTAGTGTGACTATGAACGAAACTTCCTAATTATAGATTACGCAGTAATTTAAAATAACAACTTCTTAATTGGTTTAGAACTCACTGAACTAGAAAACTTAAAACAGCCTCAGCCTTTTCTCCCGTAACATAAACACCGACAACTTTTCTTCTCAAAAGCTACATTTTCAGCAAAATTCTAAAGGAAAATTCCCTAGATTGAAAATAAACAGGTCTCTTTCCATCACAGTAGCAAGTAGCACTATTCCATTTGTCCACCCCCCTTGGGATCACTCGGGAAGGATGGATAGGATATCGAATACTAACAGTACCAACACTTGTGCTATTCACTCCCAACTCTCGAGCCCCGAGAGACTTCGGGAGACTTCGGGGGAGTTCGGGTTTTGTCGTGGATTATGGAGGTAGTTTTTCTTTTAGGTTGTTGACCTGGTGTGTACATAAATAGGTGATCTATTTGTTGACTTGTTGCTCCTCTGCTTTGTGTAATTATTTGCATACTAAATGTTTAATGTCTGTATGTTTGTTACAGGTATGTCCTAACTGGGTCGAGTCTTGGAATGAAAAGGAAGATATAAATGGCGTTTTGGAACAAGTGAAAATACGACAGGTTGAAAAAATATACAGTGGTCAGTTAGTTACTAATACACTTATCATCTTCCTGCCCTTGTACCATGTTATTTGGGGTCGGCGCAAAACGACAAATCTTCAACTCAAATCAAAACAAATAAAAAATAAAAAAATCAAATCCAAAAAAAAATAAAAACAAATCTACCACTCTCGCCAAACTTGACACTAATTTAATCAAAATAAATAATACACTTTGGGTGCTTACATATGGAAACAGGTTTCCGGTACGGGCAAGTCGGTACCGATCGGTACATGTATTAATTTCTATGTTATCTTATGCGCTCACTTATAAAGAAACAGAGACAAGTTAATTCGGTTGCAATAACGATGCTTGCGAGAAACGCATCTTGGATGTAGAGACTTGCATTCATCGCAAGCATCATTATTGCAACACTGAATTTATACGTTATAAATAGGCGAGACGACAAAAAAAAATCTTATTAGTCCGTCAGTTAGATTATTAAAACATATTTGACCCGTATTTTTTCTTTTGTCACGTAAACCAAAATTGACGCAAATATGACGCTTTTAAAACTCTCAATACGTCACGCCATGGTATAATTTTTAGCCAGTTCTGACGTCATGAGCCCCGACTCCCGAGTTTTGATGCGTTTTATCTTTTGTCAATATTCATTGATTTACAAAAACAAAAAATACGTGTCTATTAAATTCTTTCTGTCTTCTTTCTATTTTGTCGTTATCTCTGTCGAGACTGCCGACCCTGCACCAATCGGTTCCGACCCGCACAGATTTGTCTGTACCGGAAACCTGCTTCATTATGTAAGCACCCTAACACAGGTTGAAATTCTTCTCAACCCTAAAGGACGTGAAGTAAGCAAGTTGTCAATCTCAATATTTGCTCTGTCAGCTCTATCCTCGTTCGTATTGTAGGTGTAATTTTATTTCAAAGTGAGAAAAATCTAATAAATTCTGTGTTGGGTCGTCGCTCCTGCAAATATATCTGCGCTCGCAAAATTGGCTCATAAATGATGGAAACTGACAGCTGTCAATGGCATGTGAGAACATTTGGTCCTTGGCTCGTGGTTTGTGTGCACTATGGGAAAGGGCCATTTTTTTATGTGTTCTTTTTACGTGAATTGGTACACTAAAACTGGCCATAGGACTATGTAAAAGCAACGTTTTCGTTTTGAAAAATAAACACTAAGTTTAGTATGAAAATGAAATAAAAAATCAGCTGTTCTCTAAATTTTGTCGAGTAATGTGAACAATATGTTTGAAACAGATTTTGAGCTTTAGTCTGGCTCTAAAATTATACAGTTTGGTAACCAAACACAATGTTTTATTTTACCAACATAAGCATACACTATTACGAATTTATGATTCTGAATAATGCTGAAAGTGTCGAAAAAAATAAAATCTAAATTACTTTTCAAAGTTTTTCCTGACACATTATTATTCTTATCGTGTTAACATACCACGCTGGCTCGCCAAACTTTTCGGACGGTTGTGAGTTCTTAATCGAAACTGACGTTTAGAAATATTTTTTTACCTGTTACGCTGTTCTACCAGTTGTTCGACGAAAATACCGCAATGAGAGAACCGAGAAATACTAAATAACTGGCTGGATGCACATATTCTACAGCAGTGACCAATCAAGCTGCAGGAATGCGTATTTTTTTTTAATGTCAAATTCAAATTCTGTGTTGACAGCATGTTAGACTTTTCCATAGTTATGAAAACGTATTCAAACTTTTTAGTGAGTTTGTACTATCTGAAGTTCAAACGGGAGGTCATTGTCCTTTGCCGTGTCGTTGCGAATTCCAATGGGAGATGAAATGTTCGCTATTAAAAGTTCCCTATTTAAAAAACGCGTTGTCACGCTTCACTCATACTGGACGATTCTCATTGCAGATTCTTAAGTTGTCCTATGGCTTGTGGTTCCTTTTCATATGTTCTAAAACTTTGTTGTGGTATGTGACGACACGAACCATTATATCCACTTCCTTCGAGACGTTCATCCGTTGGAAACTGTCCAATGGTTACCGTAAAGGTTTGAACCTCATCACTGATATATAACTTACTGAATTTCGAGACTCCTCAAGTGTATATGTTGAGCTATGATACGGTTGAAACCCATTGCCAATCACGTTGCAATAAAAACTTCAATCGAATACCCACAAATATATACCAACAACGCCCTTTTGTCAAAATCATTGGAGCTTCAAAAAAACCTGTGTATTTGGAGTAAAAAAACACTATTACGTCTAACTTTTACTCTATTCTGACGATCTATAAAACTTGCCCCCGTATGGTATGCTACCTGGGATTGTTTCTGCAGCGCGGTAATCGTTGCCCGATCATGATATGACATAGACAGGAGGGCGCTATTCGTCCATTTTTGAAATTCTCTATGGAAATCGTAGTGGTAAAACAAGATGGCGTCGTTAGTTCCCGCCAAAACATTAGCACTTCAACTAAGCTCTTTCTATTTTTTTTTGGCATTGTACATCTAGAGTATGTATACTCTTCTAACTTTTGGTCCTTTTAGCCAACTTTTTGCTTTCGCGTGGTATGCCCTACCTGGGACCGTTTCCGTGACGCGGTCATCGCTCGCCGGCTCGCCCCGCGTCGGGACGTTGACATCGCTTTGTCTTGCACCGATCGAATACAGTGCACAGTGCAACCCGTCTGCACTTTACATGGAGTAGGAAGGAAGTGAGCGCAGTTGTGGATGTGGTACTTGTTTGCATCGATTGAATCCAGTTGGCTATTGAGCTGTAGTGTATAATTATGCTCTTTGCATTGCATCGATTGAATACATTCAACCAGTCTGTATTGTGCAGGCCACACGGAATGTTATAGGAGTCAGTATTACTGTAGCAGTTAGGTATTAGGCTAGCAGTGAGCTATTAGTTAAGTAGTAGTTGCTATGGGCTTTTTCTTGCACCGATTGAATACAGTGTAACTCGTGTGCACTGTGCACTGTACATGGAGTAAGAGTAAGCGTAGTTGCGGATGCGGTAGTTAAAATTCAAAAGTCATCATTTATTAAAAACAAGCTGAGAAACATCGTTTTTGAACATCAAAATTTTCATAGGACTGTGTGATAGTGGTTTAGGTAGGTCCCCTAGTTTTATTTTCAGTTTTGAAGGGCAGATGAATTATTTCTTAGTGTTTATCAGTGCGTTTTCTTCTTATTCGTGTAAAGTACAGGTGCCCTACTCTCTAACGTTTCCTCCGCATATTCGGATCTATACGTCTCTCTCACGCGCACTCATCTGCAGATGTGTCTCAGATACTTCAAATTGTGTTGGCTATAAACTTCACCGCTTCCACGATGTCTTCGGTGGCAGGGAAAAGGTCACTTTGACTGCGTGTCTTGGGATTTTTTTAAATGCTACTAATTAAAACTGATCGCGATCAGTGACTTTTATCATTTTTAATTAGTTTAACTTTTAGAACTTGTAAAGGATGCGCAGTGCTTACTACGTGAAAGAACAACAACTTACATTAATTTGTGCGTAAACTTAATTATCAAGCTTTTATTTTAATTACAAGACCTTTTAACGAACTTCGTCAATAATTACATTTTGATAATAGTTCATACGAAACGGGCTCGAGTTCATAGAGTTTTATGAAACGAGCTCGAGTTCTTAGAGCCATGTTCACCAACAGTAAAATAACCGACTGTTTCGTAATCGGCCCGCTAAACATAAACAGTTGTTTAAACACGAGGCGGGAATTTTGGTGTTCACCACAACTTATTCTAGCTCGGTTAGATAAACGAGCGTTTTAGGAATGAAAGACCGAAAGATTATAATACAGACAAATAGGGTGGTTTACTTATCACGTAAAAACCGTACAAATGCGAAACATCTTAAAATGGTTGCATTATACCTGAGATGACAGTTCTTTATAACCATCAAATTACCTGTGGTGTTTGAACTTTTGAAGTTTTGTTTGTTTGAAATAGTTTTTAAATTAAATATGATATTTATAATTAAATATAAGACGAAATAGTAATTGTCACTAATTTAGCGTTAGTGCACCGATGCCGCCACAAACTTGCAAAAATTGCAGTCTTTCAACGGTTTCAAACTCGTCCAAAACGCCATCCTCTTCCAAAATAGAATTCAAAGCAGACTGCATGTTAAATTCTCAGAATATCTGGATGTAACCTTAAAATTTGTTATATTTTCAATTTGACAAACGTCAAAATACACCGATTAACTACTAACCGGGACTTTAATCAACCTCTCCCGCCTCGGTTAGAGAAAACAGTTGATTAGCGTGTTTAATCGGTTGATTTGCTTTGGTGTACATGAAAATGTGTTTTAAACAGCTGTTTTTAAATAATCAGACCGTTATCTTTTCGGAGAACATGCCCTTGGAGTTTTATGAGACTGGTTTTTACTAATCAAATCAAAAATTTGTATTTCTAATGCAAAAGAGGTAATTTAAAATATGTAAGACGAAAATGATACTTTTATATTAAACAACAAAACATACTCGTACGTAATACTCTGGTTTTTGATCAAAGATGCTTCAACAACACTGTAAATGTTTTATTCGTACAACTTGTAAATAACCGTAGGTAAGTTCTGCATACATTACAAAAAAAAAACACTACTGCAAAAAAACGAAAAACAAGTGATATTTTCCTACATTAGCGCAGTGAGACAGACAGACATTTACATAATTTCCACGGGCGACGCGACGGTACCGCGAAGGTTGTTGAATTTATGTGTCTGGTCGGTCCACAGTCTGGTAGACTGGTATAGTATCGTAACAGAGTGCAGGACCCCTGCACATTGCACTGTGCACACTCAGTTGTGAACGATACCTGACCGTGAGTGCCCGCGAGTGTCGCGTACCATCGCTCATCCAAAAAGTTCTAGTGCTTTTGCTTCCTAGTTCTGTGTGATCACTGACGGATTGTTGGCTTCGCCGCCATACAAATAGGTGAGTTGATTAAACGTTATATTTATTTATGAAACCTTTAACATTTTTTGGCTTTTTGCGAGTATCAAATTGTTACGTTTCGGTTAAATTTTACGCTGAAAAGTTTGTTTGAAATATTTTGTTTGATAATTCGGGGATCAATTTCCAATTAAATCCTTTGTTACGTTTTAAACTTTTTGTAACCTTGGAGATTTCTATTGAGAAATTAAATAAGCAAAATGATACTGTTTTGCTGAAGCCTAACACGTTTCATTTTAAGAACAAACTTTATGAGGTAACCAAATATTTTAGGGAGCAACATTTCCTTGTTTGTCGATTAGGCGAAATCAATTAAAGCTTCCTTTGAATTTTCCTAAAGACGCTACTGAATAATAATTCTTCTTTCTTTTTACTTAAATTCTTCTTAATAGTTCTTTTTCTTCTAAATTCAAACTGTAAATACAACAAGACCGATACTTCAATTTCAGTTTCCAAATAAATAAACGTTGTAGAAACTTTATATTAAAATTATTAGGTACCTCATCGCTGAAGTTTCTTAGTAATTCCAGTAACTAGAGATGTTTTGATCTACTTAGTTTATCGGGATAATACTGCAAAATATTTTTACCGAAGACTTTGGGCCGAAGAATTGATTCACGAAGTCAGGAATCGACTTGAGAAAAACATTAAATGAGACCTAATAAGTATAACTGGCGAAAAGAGATTATGAGGGACACCTCTGCCTTAAACTTTCGGGGTTACAGGCGTACGTGATTGTATTGATTCACAAATTATTTCTAAAATAAGAAATCAACTTGAGGAAAAACCTGATGAAAGGAAAATTATAGGCACTAGTAAGTATAGGTAGTAAGTGCACACGGAACGGCCATTAAAGAAATTAAGGGTAATTTCCAACGACGTCGGAACCCAGGTGTTTTTTAATGAAAGTTCTCAAGAACGGAACGTAATACAGGTAAGTGAAGGAGTTTTTCCCTCTTGAGTGTCGTTTTCATTCATGGTTCAAGTTTTTTAGTTTGGTCTTTTGAGTCGGAATAACGGATTTTAAAGGACTATTTTTTTGACGAAATGGTCCTGCGTCGTGGATTATAGCCCATTCCTTGTCATAGAGAGAAGGCCTGTGTATCCCAGCAGTGGGACATTATAGGCTAATTATGCTAAAGGACCATTTTTACAATAAAATTAGTGCAAAAGTAGAAGAGGACACTGTTCTTATTATCAAAACGATATATCTTTTGCAGTATTTTTCCGGTATCTTGTGTGTCACTATAGGTACTTATGCCGTTAACCAAAATTAGCATAATCATGAAATAGCGTTCAACACATTTTTACAAATAAGTAATGGAGGTCATTTGTAACTCAAGAACAAAACAAAAAAAGTGACAAACACTTTTCATCTCAATGTCTGAGTCATACAAATACACAAGTGTTGACTAATGCGGAATTACTTAAAAACGTTTAGGAAGAAAGCCAAGTTTGTTATGTTTCATTGTGGAAATATTTGACTGAAATTTCCGTTTCTATAAAAAAAAAACATTTAATCATTGTGGAATCTCTTGAAACTTACTCATCGGGTGACAATACTGATTCTGCTCTTATTTACTCTTATTTAACCTGAGTAAACCAGGCTCACCAGATAGGTATTGCATCCATTATATAAAGTCCTCAAATCATCTTAACAGTGTGATAATAGTATAATCAGAGGCATGTATTCTATGGCGATCGGCGGCGGCGACCTCTCACTCAGGGCCGTGGTTCAATCCATGGTCCGGAGCGAGACGGAATGGGACGCCGTCACCTCTTTCTGCGAAGCAGTCATGCTAGCGAAGGAGGTGGCGGAACGTGATAGGGAAAGATCCGTCCGTCACGTCCCGGCCGCCGCGGGAGACGCCCCGGGCGTCGGGGGCCACGTGGTGGCTTCCGGCCACCGTAGGCGCGGGCCTGTGGACGGGGAGCTATGGGCTAGCTCGCCGTCCGTCCGTCTCATGACGACAGGCCGTGTCGACGGCGCGTTCGTGTTCCACGCGCGCCTCAAAGAGAGTCAGCAATAGGGAAGGGGTCCCGCAAGGGCCTAAACCTGCCGGGGCTGCGGGACTATTCGAAAGAGATACCGTGGCCCCGGAACACAAAGGGCGATGAAGGAACATGGATGGGTTTTAGTCAGTAAAAGTCTGACACTCCCTCCTGCTCCGCCCAGAGCGGGAGGAGTCATTTGATGATTTCCCATCCGAAAAAAAGGCATGTATTCTACCAAGAATGTAGTTGAAAAATTAAGGTTCAATAGACCTTTACATAAAATAACTTTTAATTCATATGATTGATGACTCTTTTTTAAAAAAGGCCTGTGCCTGCCTTTAACGTTTTCTGTCAGTCTAAACGGCCCTTTATATTAGAGTAGATAAAGGTAATCCCTAAACCTACCTATCCCCACAACAACTAAACTGCTACTGACGAAACTCTACAAAAGGGCAATGTACGCGAAGTTCAACAAACACCATTTCGAACAAGCAGTTTAGCCTTACGAATAAATTCACAAAAATATCACGTTCGGGCCACCAACAGAGTGCGAAACCTGACCGATAAAGACCCGAGACCACGGTATTTTTCCTCGCATTGTTTAAAAAATAAACAATCCCTTAGATACATACAATATGTATGTATAACTGTGATACCCACTCGAGCCTAATCTATGGGACACCTAATAATTTTTTCGCGATCACGATGGTGATCCCATGGAGA
The DNA here is from genome assembly GCA_963853795.1 of Xestia rhomboidea. Taxonomy (NCBI): domain Eukaryota; kingdom Metazoa; phylum Arthropoda; class Insecta; order Lepidoptera; family Noctuidae; genus Xestia; species Xestia rhomboidea. The sequence continues at coordinate 4,496,448 of OY970772.1, read as the reverse complement.
AAGTTGTTTAGTGTGATGGTCTATGGTGAATTTTCAATAAACAAAGACAACGGTTTTATGTCAAACTAGCTTATGCCCGCGGTTTCGTCCGCGTGGTGTTCGGTGCTGGCCCACGGGATCGTAGTACCGGGATAAAAAGTATCCTATATGTTAATCCAGAATATAAACTATCTGTGCGTAAACTATCCTTTCAGTAGTTTTTGCGTGAAAGAGTAAAATCCATCCTAACAAACTTTCTCATTTAGTATTATTACCAGCCAAAACAACCGAAAAACTGCAAAGGACACCTTGTTTGAAATAAACATTCCCTTACACACATATTTCCATATCTGAATGTCGTGCATATCAGACACTAATGGGACATTATCTGTGAATCGATCGTGTGACGTCACTCATCGATTTCTGGTGCGGTGGTTAAAAACGACGCGTGTCATTAGGCTTTAGGGCCTGGTCCGATGTGATTTATGTACTAGTTTGTGCCTAGTCAGTTTTTCAGACATAAATGATTGGTGTTCAGTGTCCATAATAACGGTGGACACGAGTATTTTCGGAGTTAATGACTTCCGACGTTACTGCTTGTCGTGTCATTTGATTGTGTATGCGACATTTCGCTACTTACATTTGGAATTTGGGATGCAATGCAAGGACCAAGTTTTCTTTTGCATTGAAAACCTGCCAATGTACCCTTTTGGGGTATTTGTAAAAGTCATTTAATATGCTTGAATCCAAAAAAGGAAACGACAGTCATTGAAATTCCTCGTGACTTGCACAAAAATATGGATATAATTAAAAACATTTTTCCACGAAAAACTGCAAATTCATAAGTAAATGGCTTATGGCTATTATTTATTTGTTTAGACAAAGCATATCTAACTTTAACACAGCTTAGCTTTTATTTGCACTTAGACTAAACCATTTATCCGTCGGTCATAAAGTTGTGTACATGGGCTTATTCATTTGACTTTACTTCAAGTTTTTCCAAAAACAAAGAAGAAATTGTTACAACCCTTTATGCTTAAGTATTTTTATAGAAAGTTTTGATAAATTATCTAACTTTTAAAATTGTTTTTCGACAGAATAAAAATCTTACGAAGTGAATGACTTTATGTGAACAAAAGCGAGCCTTATCCACTGGCGCTTTAGCACCTAATTAATTATTTTATATGTCACGATAACTCTGTTATCCAACCTTTGTTTACTTTCGTTGACCTTTCACAATCAATCAATCAACGTGTCCCAGCCCACTGTTATAGTTGGTGCCAGTTAAGGCGATCGCAAAGGCGGTCATTGACCCACCTACACTTATTAAAGTTCTAAACTTTGAAATCCAAAAATAATCATGTTCGAGTCTTGAAGCGTCATATATCGAGACCTTCAACATTTTTTCTAATGAAAAACGATACATGGTTCATTTATTTTGTTTCGTAGGATGAGATATTAGGGAATGCACAGGACGCTTGAAGGAGGACATAACCGTCGAGGTCGACCGCGAATATGGTGTGACGATCTGATCATGGTTGTTGGGCAAACATAGTCAGTAACTGCACAAGTCAGAAAGGTCTGGAAGAAGAAAGGGGAAATCTTTTCCCAGCTGTGGGACACGACATAGCCTAGCAAAAAACAAGAATTTGTGTGCTATAGTAGTATATATACTACAACTAAAAAACCCGACTACTGAAAAATCACGCTCTAATTAAATTCGGGGTTTACAAGGTAAAAACTACTCCTCCTATTGTTGAAGTCGGTTAAAATGTAACCTATGTTACCTGGGCCATCATACATAACGAATCGATTGACACCTTATTCATTAAAATTGGATCAATAGTTGATTAGGCGCTACGGAGTAACAAACGTAAATAAAAACAAACATCCTTTTGGCTACGCCTTAGTCTGGTAAAAAAAGGAGGCAAAGCTATTCAACTCAATCTATTGCAAGTGCAACCCACTCTGAATACCACCTGAAACCTAGCCTCTCGTACTGCACCAAATATCTTTAAAATTCAAAACAACAACAGCTCGAACAATCCGCTTCATAAATTGCTCGTAAGCTACCAGTTTCATTTTTAATCACCTTAATTGATTTCTCAATCAAAACCGACCGTTATTTGTAAACACGAAAACAGGTTTAGTTACGTAACGTGATTAGTGGAAGGTTAAACTTGGTTCCGATCACGCAACTGACCAATCTGTCCCTAATGATGTATTTATTACTGGAAGCTCTCAATGTACGCGTCCCAAAGGACCAGGACCAAATCAAAGTATGTAAAGACCATTAATGGTGACCTTTTGAATTTGGTGACGCAAGCGGTAAAATTGTTAGTGAAAAATATGTCCGGAAAAGCATTAGGAAAATTCAGTTTTGAAGATTAACTCCAAATCGTAGGTAAACAGCACATGACAAAAATGTATGTGTTAAAAAAGTAATTTGACAAAAATAGAACTACGGTACAAAACCTCGTATAATACGCCGTTAGCTGTTTGCAAATTAACCTCTTCAAATAAATTCTGAATGAAAATTCGCCATAAAATGAGGTCAAGTGTTCGTAATAACATACATCTGGTGACCGATATGATATGAATGTGTATTGTAGTTTGTGTACTCGACATGCCCCAGTTTTTACTCATACATAGATCCATTTAGTGACTGTTTCACGGTTTTTATGAAGCTTTTCGCGAGAACTTTAAATTCCGAAACTGTACTGTGGGAGAATTATGTCTAATTAAAACCTCTTTTTTTACCTCCCAACGGTCTTCAAATGATGTATTTGAAAAGCGAACGCGTAAAAAATATAATAGCTGCCAGTGTTATTTTGTATTATGATAATCCTCTTGCGCATGGAACCAACGGTTGGTTCTATTGTTCTAATTTTGAATCTGAGTTTCGTCTCGAATTTTCGATAAATTCACAGCGTGAACAGGTGAACACGATTCTGTTTCTTATAAATGACGTTTTTAGTATGGAAATAAAAAATATCGCTTTCAGTTTTGTCAGAACTCGTTCACACTTTCAAGTCATGCATCTTCTTAATATGTATGTACCCTTTATTCGATTTAACATAATATATTAGTTAAATTTTTTAAATAAATCATTAAAAAAAAACAATATAAAAAAAAAAACATTTTAAAATAAAAAAAAATGGTTGTCTGTTAAGTCGGTTTAGGGACGATAATTTTTCGTGATAACGTAATTTTTTTATGATAATAATGATTTTAACTAAAAAAACAATATTTCATCCCCCTATTCACCCTCTTATGGATTGAAATTCTAACAACACCGTTGCGTTAGCTTCCAACCATACGCCTAGATATTAAATTTTGTGATTTTTACTTCGAAAATTAAGGACTTTCCATACACAACTTCATCCCCTTTTTTAACCCTTTGGGGGTAGAATTATCAAAAACGCTGAGACACATGTAAATTAATTTTTAATCGTCAGGCTAAACACAAAATTTTAAGATCGTAACTTTTAAACTGACGTACTTTCATACAAACTTTCATCCCCTATTTAACTCTCTTAGGGACTGAATTTCGGAAAATCCTTCCTTATTCCTTGTCTACATTATAAAGGGAACCACTGTGCTAAATTTCAGTTTTCTAGGTCCAAGGGTTTGGGCTGGGCGCTGATCAACTGGCGCGCGGAACGGTGCACGTTGTGTTCATCGATTTATAAGACGTTATCACGTCAAAATAATCTTCTTTATTCTTAAAAGAAGCAATTCCCACATTCTTGTATAAAACTACGTTTCATTGTCTTCATGATTCCGGAGATTGAAAAATCTATTTTTCCTTATTTCCATCCGTAACAATTTTACGAAGAAAATGTTATCAAGAAGGAAGTATGCTCAGAGTAATTCCCACTTCATATTTCCCGGTATTACGGATCATATCACGATAAAACATGCAAGAATTTTATCTTAGTAAATGGACATAAATAAACTATAATACATAATATAAAGTGATATTTGAAACAAATGCCTGAGTATCATAATTCTTATCCATGTCTTTCTTAAAATAACATCACGCTGAAACCTTTAGGGTTAGTCAGAGGTGTTAGTACCATTATAGTACACCTACATGTCTTTCTTTCCTGTTTAAAATGGATAAACCATCATAATGAATTATATAATCAATAAACAGCATTGGTATTAGTCGTAGTAAAGAACTATATTAGAACCTTATCAGAAAATCAAGAGAGACTTTCAAAACTGGTCCTTTCATTCAGGAGGACTTGACTCGAAGGACCATTTTTCTGGCTCAAATTATATTCTTAGGTTAAACGGGCCGTAGTTAAACAGAATTTAAACAGATTTAGTGATTTCTTCAATGATAGGTTGTTAGCCTCACAAACCGCTTCAGCAATACTGGAGTTTCAAGAATAATCATGATAATAATGTTTCGACTGTTGGGACACGGCTTCTCTCTGAGGCATTGGGTGCACCCACTGCAGGTTGCTGGTAGATCTTAGATATCTTCGTATGTTTGGTTCAAGGGCATGCCGGTTTCCTCACGATGTTTTCCTTCACCGTTTTGATAAAAGTGGTGCTCAAAAGTAAAGTGCTTGCTTGCCTCTTAGGACCCGTTACCAAATGGACCCCCATTGTTCAATTTGACTATAAAACAATACAAAAAACCCGTAAAACATTGTAACACGATGCAAACGTGATGTCCATCAACAATTTCCGTAGTACACAGGCCACATGACCGCACAAATCGATCAGACCACACCACAACACAATTTCCTAGCACGCTACTTGTGTCAAGGACTCAACCAGATCTTACCAGCTGATAGCTTGGGTCAAGGTGTGATGCACTGATTAAAGGCTTCCTTACTGTTAGATCTTCATTTATAGCTTGATAGCTGCATCGTTGTGGTCGCAAGCGCGACTGTTAAGTATGAGGTCCTGGGTTGTTCCCGGGCCGGGCAAAATGTTTTGCGGCTACTAAATATTTCTCAGTATCGTTTCGGAGCCTGGATTTATGCCCGGTTGGTGGCAATAGGCTTACCCCCTTTTATATGAGACTTAAACATAACTGGCAATATGTGTTTAAAAGGTGTACAAATAGGCCAGAGGTGATCTTAATACTTAATAACTTATACTTAATCATGTTTCTAATTTTCACAAAATGCTCAAGTGCCTCCCAATCCTACTTCGCAGGAACTCTCGGATATTGTGTCAGCTATTTAACATCCTTCACAACCCTAAAACGCCATCCTATCTGCGAGAAAGGTTTTCCTACTCTCGTCCCTCTGATGCACCTTGCAGGACGCATCTTAGGAACCTCCTCAAATCCCTTCCCCACGCTACCGACTTCTACTCCTACTCCTTCACTGTCCACGCCGTACGGTTGTGGAATTCACTTCCGCCTGACATTAGGGACTGCCAAACTGTTGCAGTTTTCAAGAGAAGAGTGAAAGAACATTACCTATCCATTTCGCCATAATTGCATAAGTATATATTAGTAGTTATTATAAGTTTATTGTAATTATAGTATTGTTATATGTTTTTCTTTGTATTTATGAGTAGGTATGTATTGTATGTATTGTATAATATATATTATATGTAAAATAGTTATCTGTTTTATGCATTCCATTTTTTTTTTTCTCTTTTTAGTATCTCCTTTCGCAGGTATGCTGGAAGAGATTTCTTTAGAAATAAGCATCACCTTTGTACTATTTTCTGTTCCTTTCTACTTTATTTATATTTAGTGTGTAGGTACATAAACTGTTAAATAAATAAATAAATAATAGTACACCCACATTTTCACCAGTTATAGGACAGGGTAGGGTCGCTAGTTTTTGATATAAAAATTAGGATCACATCAATATCCGGATCATACGGTTAAAAACAATAAGGCCTCAAAATTATCCGTGTCTAGTTGTTCTAAGGTAGCTGGATTCCTCCTGATCTAAAACTAAAAAAAAACTCTGTATTTTCCCCCAAAAACGCACACTTTCATATCTTTTATCATCAGAGATACCCATTAAAGTAATTTGAACGTAAAAAAAATCTCCTGAAAATCTTGAACTTTTCCCAACGTACCCATATCTTATTTACGAACTGTCATTCGCAACGTTGACGTTATAAGCAAAAACTGCTTGACATTGTTACGCACTTTGGAACAAAGGCTTCAAAGTAGAAGCAAAATACCACTTAAAAGGTAAAGAGGAACCTACACGCGTGTGTACTCGTGCTTGTGATCAGACGCTGAGGTTTAGGGTTCCGCTGTCAAATATGCAAGCCTTGCCTGTAGTTTTTTTTAATTGTTAATTATCTATGTAGTATATCAACTGTCTGGTGTCCACGACACAAGCCTCGTTGCTTAGTGTGGCACTAGATGGCGCTGTGTGTAATGTCCAGCGATATTTATTTATTTTATTATTTGTGCTCGGTTTAAGGCAATAGGCTTGCCCCATTATTGAATGCATCTAACCTAACAGACAGATGTGTTGCTGGGGAGTTTGTACCGCCACTTCTTCTTCCCAGCGTTTTGGGGGATTGTCTCTTGTAAACTTTGACGTTAAAAAGTGCTGATTATCAGCCTAATTTAAATAAATGACTATTGATTTTGAAAACATAGGACATATTGAAATGTAGGTGTACCTATTATACAGAGTGTAAACAACCTCATCACGAAGCCGTCAACCAAGCATTCTGTACATCAAACTAAGTAACTTTACGCAAAAATTATTGCTGGGAAACGACTTATTTTTAGGGTGAAAAATCATTTTTTGTGGTAGAACTCAATGTAACGCACTCAAAACATTGTGCTGATGGATGTATTGAATAGTACGGGGGTCGTGGAGGTGTTTAAAGTAAACATATTACATTAAAAACTTGTATTTAAAAATAAACTTGTCAAAAAGTTGGAACTTTGACTCCCAATATCTCCATAACTAGAAGGTTCCCAGGTATGGCTTAGAACAAAAAAAAATATCGCAATGATGAGGAGAACAAGTGCCATTCGGCTTCATTAAGAGGTGTTATACACCGTTTAGGTAAACCTCTGCCTAACCCGTCGGAGAAAGCAGGCCTCATGTTGTCTGCCAAATTTGAGGAGTTTAATTAATATGAATATCAGGCTTACCTTCTGTGTACTTTGTAAAGAGCGTTATAACAGAACTAGCTAACATTATTAACCAAAGTCATCTGTCTAGCCTTTTCCCTACTATGGTGGGGACGGTTTCCAGTCTAACCGGATGCAGCTGAATACCGGTATTTTACATCGAGCAACTGCCTATCTGACCTCCACAACCCAGTTAGTATTGCATAAGTGGGTAATACGATACGCCTTGGTAAGACTGGTTGTCAGACTGCATGTAACGACTGTCAAACTGTCAAAGATCTTCAAATGACAGCCGGGACCTACAGCTTAGCGTGCTTTCCAAGCCACGAAGGAAACTCCATAATATTTATGAACCGAACCATATCGGTACAGTTCTCACCTATTTGTCATCGTAACGTAAAAGAATCTTAAAAGATCCCAGGTATAATATAAAGTGACATCCAGTTATTATATTCCGTTCCAATCTTGACTTTCAGACAGTTTACACACATCTTTTTACATAAATACATAAAATCTCACTTATGATTCAGCCTGCTTGAGCAGTTACAATTTGTGCCAAAGCTTAACTTGGAAACACGTTTGCATTTTGAGTGTTTGTCACATAACATCGCTCTTTTAGTTTAGTTAACAAATATAAACACATTGACTGTAATAACGTCTGATATTTGGGACCCAGTAACAACCTTAAAGTAATTAAAATCTCTTTGATTTGGACAGACTTCTCAGTAGCAGCATTTATAAGCTTGGATTTATAAGGATTGAGATCACTGTGAATTTGACTGCCAAATTCGGGGAAGAATATCTGTGAAAGTACAGTAGTTGCAATCAACTTACGAATCTTAGAACTAAAACTTAAGTAGGTCAAGTTCGGAAGTTATTATGGTCGGAAGGACCAGATTTTTTTTTTGTTTTTTTGGAAAGTTTCTGTTAAAAGTTCGTTAACAGCTATGACGTCAGCTGAAATACACTATTATACTTATGTAAACTTACGCGTTTTTTTCATGGGGATAGTCAGAAATTACATACCGCCATGTGCTAAGTTCCTTACGTGCTTCTTTGTTTCATCCACTTCATACATCATGTCCTACAAATAGGCACGCGTGTTCCAAGTACTACGCGTCCTGACCTTTCTAAAGAACATCACCAATAAGGTGCTTGCGCATCTTAGGACCAAAACTTATATAGGTCAAGTTCGGAAGAATCACATATTTTTGTTGTGGAAAATGTTCTGTTAAACGGTCTTTTACAACTATGACGTGCGCTGAAATATCCTATTCATCTATTTGTTTAGGAAATCATATGATTTATTCTCTGTGTAGTCTCCAAAAACACTCAATAAAAGTAATCAGTGATTCCACTTACCCTTTACAGACTTCAGGGCTGTTGTTCGGAAAATATTCAAATATCGAAGGTTGCGTCATTGGCTGATGTAATTAGTTCGGTCATGGGTGATTTCGTCGAATTTCCATCGGTTCCACGAAGCGTAGGGGTGGAACGACACAACCAACTTTTTAGGGACTTTTTTTACGGTATATGTGTAGACTGATTATACTGTTTCGGGGAATGGAATACTAGTCAGTGCCACGTGGGGTTTACTCACTATTTTGACTAGACGACCTTTTCTCCTGATAACGTGAGTAATAAGTAGTTTTCTCTTTCATTCTAATCTCATCTGCTGAAAGCGTCTATGAATCAATTCATCCAATATTCTAATTCTTCAATTTTGCATGTCGGGGGACTCAAATATTACCCGACCAGTATATAGCCACTTGCACAGCTCTTTCATTGGCTTCGTTTAAATACTGGAAGGTGCAGGTGGTTGTGCAGGATGGGCAAGAAAGGAGGTGGCATATCCTACAGACGGATATGCCCCATTTCTTATAGAATATTTTAGTTAAAAACATACAAATATTATTTCAATCGATCTTCATGTATTAGTTAGCTACCAAATTCATTTGAAATGTATAGAACGTCTCAATCGCAAAATTGATTTCACAACAAATTAGGAAGCTTGGACCACTTTACCTATATACGTAAACTACTCGAATCAAAAGGGTCCTAGATTTTTACAACATATCTCTCTAGTAGGTAAAGAATTTGTCTACCGTACGTAAAGCAATTTGTTTCTCGCTTCACTTAAGTACTTATTTCACGAATGAAGCTCTATTTCACAGTAATTTACTACGTTTGCCTAGAACATGCTACATTTACTATATACATACTTATATTTATATAGATCGCAGACACTTCACATAAGCACATCATTTCTATACTGAAATGCTAAGTAAGATGCTCTACTTACATACACCCCATTTTCACGCAGACAGATAATAGAGCCACTTTCAAGCCGTATCGCGCTTAATGTTTTTTTCATGTTTTAGCGATATTTATCGTTTCGCTCGTAAAATCGTATCAGTAATCTTTGATTTCGAAGCATCCTGCGCATATCTGAAATTGAATTTTGAAGTGGATTTAATAGACTACTAAAAATTGTATTTATAGTTCGTTGGATCATTTTCAGCTACTCTCGTGCGAAAATTGAAAATTTTAAAATAGTTTTATTTTTCCACGAGTGATGATTCTAACCCATCTGTCCTGACTCATCCTGGAAATGTGTCCCGCCCAATCCGAGGCAGCCGCAAGAAACGCTGGCGTGACGGTATTTGGACTCGTTCCTTATTGATTGGCCAGAGAAGGCAAAACACCAGGAGAGTTGCATAGGAATGGGACAGGTCTTTGCCTAGCAGTGGGATAGAATACACTAATAAAAAAAAAACTTTACAATGGTGATTGGTCCAAAGTCTACAAATAAAAGTCGGACTACTAGAACTAGAGTGGTAGACCTAGAATAATAATAAACTTTTATTTTTCTCCACCAAAGTACATTTACCATATATAGAGGTGTTCCGAATATTGGAGGTACAAAGTTGTGGGAGTCAGGAATCCAAACTAGGATACCTTGTGCTATGGACTGCTGGCCCCTCTCGCCAAGATTGACATTATGACTATAGGCGAGACGACAAAAAAAAATCTAATTAGTCCGTCAGTTAGATTATCAAAAAATATTTGACCCGTGTTTTTTCTTTTGTTCCGTAAACCAAAATTGACGAAGATATGACGCTTTTAAAATTCTCAAATACGTCACGCCTTGGTAAAATTTTTAGCTAGTTCTGACGTCACGAGCCCCCACTCCCGAGTGGTGATGTGTTTTATCTTTTGTCAATATTCATTGATTTACAAAAAAAAAAAAATACGTGTCCATTAATTTCCAATACTCTAACTGACGGACTAAATAGATTTGCAATTTTTTTATACTGTTGTCATGCCTATTGTAGAACGTAGGACAGACTGTTGTAAGAAAAGAATAACAAGAACAGGTACTAATGAAATAAAGAATAGCATACGTATGACAAAGAAATTAGAGGAGTCTAGCGTGAAACCAGAAACACATCGTCAGGACACACATTATACTTGCTAACGACCGAGTCCAGCCCCTATCAAGCGACATCATTAATAAACAAAAAGTTTGCACGACAAGTTGCCAAAAGTTTGGCAAAGACTTAAAAATGTGAAAAAGTAACTGATGATGTAAATAACAGCGACAAGTTTCACAACACAGGAAAGGGGCGTATCTATGGCGACCATAGTACAAGTATCCAACCAATTGTATAACACTCTATAATAATCTTTGACAGGCTTTCATGAAGTTACGTAAGTAAAAATATTTCCCGTGTTTACTAACACCAAACACATTGTTCACGTTAAACATAACACGCATACGTTTTTTTGTTAATAAGACCGCTAAGGCACTTAAAACTGAACACGATCAACGATCATCTAAACGGCGCGGCGTTTAAAAGCTGTTTGTATAATTATTCCCTATTCCGTAACAATGATGACACTGGCAGATCTTGAACGCGGTTTAAACTGATCGCGTTCACGTTCCGTTTTTTTTAGTGTAATCAGGCCTTTTTTTTCGAATGGGCATTTAAAACCCTCGTTTTTTATTGTATTATTGAGTATCAGTAAAATTGCGTGAGAAACGAGAGAAGAACATTCATAATATCTAGTTATCGTTTACCTACAGATATTGCTCTTAAGATGGTTTAGTCGATAAATGTCAGATATTGGTTCAGTGAAAAACAAATGATGGCGAAATCACTTGACATGACTTGTTAAGAGATCCAGGTAGCTCAAAGAGCTAAGTTAAAGGATCTTTGACAGAGGGGTGATGTAGTAAGTATTTCTGAAATGTAGTGAAAAAATAAGATGGGGATATAAGCTTCAAATTTTTTCACCAGGCGCCTAAAGATCCTTGCACAGCTTTACCTTATTGCAGGGTATAAAGTAGCTGTGTTCCACGCGCGCCTCAAAGAGAGTCAGCAATAAGGAGCAAGGGCCGAAGCCTGCTTGGGCTGCGGGACTATTCGAAAGAGATACCGTGGCCCCGGAACACAAAGGGCGATGAAGGTACATGGATGGGTTTTAGTCAGTAAAAGTCTGACACTCCCTCCTGCTCCGCCCAGAGCGGGAGGAGACATTTGATGATTTCCCATCCGAAAAAAAAAAATGGTATAAAGTAGCTATATTCAAATGTTTGTATAAAATTACTTACAAATAAAGAGCCATCAAGTGTATTAATCCTATTTTTAATCTGTTGGTAAAAAAACTTTGGTTGTTTTAAACGTTGACTTATATACTTAATTGAATTGATAAAGAACAGGTTGCATCTAAATGCACCTAAAAACTCCGGCTGCCGATAACCAGTTTTTTCCGAAAGTTCACTTTATGCTGAACTTCCGGTTCATGATTCCAAAAAACCACGGTAGGACCGTTGGAAGTTTGAAAGGCTGTTTTTCTTGAAGACAAGACTCGTTAGTAACATTATTAATGACAGTACTTTTCTTGTGCCCTGTTGATGGCAATAGGCTCGCCCCCTATTATATGGGACTTAAACATAACATAGACATAACTGACAAAATGTGGGCACACCTCTGCCTAAGTCTTCACGGATTACAGGCGTGATGTTATGGTATGTAGTACTTTTACGAAAGGATCACTAATTTCTTCTATCTTCCTATATATGATGAATAACAGATACCAATCCTATCTGAACTAATAATATGAATGTGAACGTAAGATTGTATGTTTGTCACGCCATAACGGTCAACAGATTTCGATAGAATTCGGCACATAAGTAGACTATGACCTGGAAAGATACATTTTACATACCTCCGCGCCGTCAAAGCTGCGAAAAGAGTATGTATAATAATAACATAGGCAAGTATTGTATATAATGACGTACACAACATTAGACATAATCACTCCCAAATCGATCCCGTTTAAAAATATCCCGACAACTTACAATTGAAAATTGGTTGATATTCTTAATTTGAAATTGAATTCAATTCTTAATTTCAACGAATCGATTCTTTAAATACAGGACATCGACCTTTGTTAAGGTCGTTTAAAAATATTTGAGTACGGAGTGACGATGTATGATTTCATGCAAATATTTTGAATGTTTTCAGTAAAAATTATTTTCTTCATACTAATTTGTGCAGCGTAGTAGTTTGTTATCTGTCAACGATAATGCATGTATGTGTCATGGCTACCTTTACGAAGTGAGTGGATTATTTAGCAATATTTGTGTAGGTTGTACTTGAGTTCATCATTACTCATAGTAGAGTGAGAGATGTACTTAAACATTTTGATTGTCACTTAAATCTGTGATTACAGTCGACAGTTAAATCGTAAATAATATTATCATAAACATTTATGTTTCAAAATTATTGGTCCTTGAGTTCCGACCACTTTTTCGAAACATTACCTGTGAACTTCGAGGGGTTAGGCAGTGTACCCAATAGTACACGTTACGTACGGTTACGTTTAAGTACCAGGTAATAGGGGGCGTGCCTATTGCCATCAACCGGGTACAAATTCATACTAAGTGGCTGCTATTGAAAAATTCCTCATGGAAAAACCTAAAAACACTGCCCGACATGGGAATCGAACCACTGGAACAATAATGGGCCATTTTCGACACGTGTTTCAGAACAATGACCCACGGCATAAAGAGTTCACCCATATGTCAAATAAACGTCACCTTAATTTACCATTCACCAAAAATAGTTTAAATCGTCATTTCTATCAAGAATCATGAAATCCGAAAGAAAGGCACCTTCAACATTAACATTGTTCCTATCTACGTAAAATATATGTCACGAAAATCGTCCATATGATGTAAATAAAGTCACTGAATCAAGATAAACAGTCGTTTCACAATTTGACGCAAGAGAGGCTATTTATCAAATGATTGGAAACTTGAAACGACGTCTCCGTTCGCTCGAGTGCGTTGACTTGATTAAATCACTCTTCGGACTTTACGTCGGAATTTTGAAGTCTGTTCGTTGGTCCTTCGAGTCAATGGGTCGGGGCTACGCACCTCTACGCTAGGCCTACGATCCTCTACGACGGGCCTACGAACTGCTACGATAAGTCTACGGACCTCAACGATTGACCTACGATTCTCTACGACGGGCCTACGAACTGCTACGCAGGCCTTGAAAGTGGTTCAACAGTTCAATTAAATACCAAGGACAATATTAATCTAGACAATATACCAATTTTATTCTGACGAAAGTCTTACTAATAATTAGGTGAAACCAGTTAAATATGTCTTCTTCAAAACAATAAGGTGTGATCCTTAGGCATAGTTCTGAACGTGCTAGACTAGGTAGATCAAATATTGTTAGCCTATTGTTTACACGAGTCGTTGACTCGTAGTGCGCAGTTTTTCCGATGGTATTTGTAGGACAATTGTGGTAGAGAAACCAAGATTTCTGAGAGAGAATAATAACTGTCCCAATTTTATTAATGCAAAATAATTGAAAACTGCCTCTGGACATGATGTCAAAATTATGTTCTTTTATATTTATTTTCTAGAACAGTGAATACATAAGGCGAAAACTATGGATACCTGATTACAACAGGGACATAAATAATAATTAGTAATCGATAAGAGTATTAGTAAAAATGGTCAGTATCTTATGCTTTCCGAATCAAAATCAACCCCAGACAGGTCTACAATACATTGTCCTATCCAAAACATACACCTATTGTCTAGCAAACCCACACCGCTATCGAAGTCGTCATATCCGTTCAACGCCATTACATTGTACGTAAATTTTTGTTCGATGCACCGATGTACAAAAATAAAACATTCTCGTACATTGTCCGAACTATTTCTCGCGAGCTATGGTTCCTAGCCGCCCCCGCGTTTGGACCGAATTTCTTTCTAACGCACATCTTCAGGTTCACGGCTACCTAGCTATTTACGAATCGCGTGCCAACATTAGAACTGAATGTCCTAATGTTCGTGACCTTTCACGATTTACTTTCCGAACTACTAAACTACCAATAATTAATATGTACGAGTATGTGGATGTGGAATCAGCTGTCGAAGAGTCTAGACTCGTAATTGTCACGATTAATTTGTTATAACCAATTATTACTGTCGGTACTCGATATCGCGCGCGCTCCGATAAGGCCCGTATTATTGTTTTGATGCGTTCTTCGCCGCCTCATGTTCGCTTCGCTTCGACAATCTGTTTCTACCGAACTTACGTTTCCGAAGAATCGCCCCCGGCTTGGACAACCTTGCGTTTGTATAGGTTCTAACTTTTCCACAAACCGTTTTAATTTGTTCAGAGTGTCGGGCGCGACTCTTTCAATTTTACATAATTGAGTACAGCGCAAATCTACTATTCTCAATGTTTACGTGTTCATTCACACGCGTTGTGTTGTTTGTGTGGTGGCGTCGGTGCGCCTGCGCAGAAGGCTCGCCATCGAGCCCTCTTTGTTTGTTGACAAGCGGAGCGCGCGACTCAACAACTCAACAACCTGTTCTATTCGCGTACGGACTTCGTGCGCGACGGACGTGTGCCGCGTCCACACTTACTTTGTTTAGAGCTATCGTGTTATCGCGTATATTGGCTAAATTTAGTGCAGTTATTTTCAAAGAATTCTTCCTCTTCTGCGCAATATTAGTGTGAAGTGTTGTGCTGTGGAGCTCTGATCCGTCAGCGTTTGTACCGAAGATTTTTTACCACGTCTAAAATTACGCATTCGCCACTGTGCCAGAAGGTAATTCGTTTTCTTTTATTTTTCTCGGACATTGTACGTGTAATATAAAGCAATCGTGGACTGTGCTTCCAAGGCAGATTTTAATCTATAATTTAATATCGGGAGTGTAGCGAATTTATAATATCAGTGGACATGTATACCAATGCATATCGATGCCTTTCAATGCAAATGTGTACATTGCTCATAACATCGTCTTTTATACAGTAAACAACAAAGACATAGAAACGGTGTTCGTATAGGTTTTCACACAGTCGATTGATCATCGCGAAATGTCAGTCAGGACAAGGATTGGAAAGTGAGTACCGACATGGTCATTAAATGTGGCACCGCACGATTTCACCGCAAATGAGATGCTTGCACACGAGCGACTAAGACGAACTTGCAACTTCGATTATCCACCGCTTCTGTTGCGACTTGCGACTAGTTACAGTTATAATTTGGCCGGTTGCCGTAGAAGGCGTGTAGCGGTATCTTATGGTCGTCTGGTGGCCCGGTAACTCGTCTCTTGGCTAACTGTAAACTTATTGCACCGTACGTAGTTACTCATATACACAAACACTAACCACTATGACATGATGATTCAATTTTGCGGTCAACTGAACCGTACGGCACAGATGCGGTCAACTTACGGTTAGGAACTATTAACAGTAAACAAAGAGCCATATGTTATTGTCAACAAACTTTTGACAGTAGGTACTACACTAGATTCGTTTTCCTTATGTCAAATGACAGTGATGTTACTGTAAATGTCAATAAGAGGTCGTAAAAGTAATGTCCTCCTTTGTTTATTTATACTTTTATCGCATAATTTACAAGTCGTGAACTTGCAAATTACAATAATTATGTGCATAATACAACAGAGATAAGTGAAGGTAGGTACTTGTCATGTCAATGCAGTTCCTCGAAACGTGATAATACGCTCTCTGCTAATTGCATAGAAGTTGTAAAATATGTACTTAGTTTGGTCGCTCGATCTTCAAAGTTTGTACGACCTTTTCAGGTAAACATCTACATACAATGAAGCCGAACTTAGTGCTACTTTCTTTTTTGTTTATTTCAAAAGGCTTTCTTTACTATTTAACACAATTTACAATGAATTTCATTGGTCTATTGTTAAATAATTCTTTTGTAGGGCTCTGTTCATTCACGAGCTGTTTTAAATTCTTTAAAAGTAATTTTGAACGCTTGGTAGAGTTGAAAATCTATAGTTTTAAAAGTTGTTGGTTGACCTCTTGCATCCATGATTGCTTTGATACGCGTCTCGGATAAAAATAATCTCGAGTGAAAGTTTAATGAGTATTTGAATAGTATTCACGAATCACGATCAAATTTTAATATCAAACGTTTTTAGGTGAAAAACAGTTAACAAATTAACAATTTTATGAAGTGAGAATAACAAAATTATGAAACTGTCAGCTGATTGTCGTACTGTTGAGGAAAATAGACAAGTTTTTATTTATAGATTATGCGAAACTGCGCATTAGTACCGGCTATGTTTACACGCTGAAAACTGAGCAAAAGAAATACATATTTTCATACATTGACATTGTAATAATGTGTGTAAGGAAAAGGGGTACTTATAATTATGTTTGTTACAATATACTGCGTGTAATTTTGTCTGGTGTTAATTAATTTATACCGACTGTAGCAGAGGATGATGCGGCAGTGTTTTCAATTCTCATTGTATCTGTTCTCGTCAAAGTAAACATTTTAACGTGCGACCTACATCTGTCTGTACATGTATGTGTTTCATATCTAACTATCTACGTCTTTGTGCACTTGATTGTACTCGCATCGTCCAGAACTCCAGAATTACCCAGTTCCCACACATTTATTTTCTTTCTTCTTTATTAAAAACACTAAATTTCTTATTAATTGATTACAGTTTAGCCTACCAGGCTAATACACAATTTAATTCATTAAATTAATATTTTACGCAATTCCCTGGTACTTCCTTAGAGCCTGCTATGATAAAAACACTTTGTTCATTTGTTACATAAATCACAGTATTGTTGCTACTGTTTGTTCACTATTTTTACTCTACCCATCTAGTTTTACACAATTCCCTGGTACTTCCTTAGAGCCTGCTATGATAAAAACACTTTGTTCATTTGTTACATAAATCACGGTATTGTTGCTATTGTTTGTTCACTATTTTTACTCTACCCATCTAGTTTGTTTCTTTATTACTTTTCTACGGAGCCCTTAAACAATCTGAAGTAGCGGTTAAACTTGTATAGGTACTTTAGGCACCATTACAATCACTACCAAATGTATTATTAGGTACTACAGTAAGTTTATAACGCTCTCAACGAAATTAGTGTTGTGCCAGCCACATAAGAAGGAAAGAAAACCTCTGTAATAATACTTGCGACTATCCATGAACTTATGAATACTACTTAAAAGAAGATAACTGCAAATGCAGAGAGATTTCCAAATAGGTTCGGAAATTATAAATTTGATACCACTTTCGTACAATTAATTTTCTTAATTCTTCTAAATGCTACCAAAATAGCAGTCACTCCATGTTAAATTCAGCTGCATTCTTTAGATTTAAAGCTGGCACTAGGCAGATGATGAATGGTATGCTACCAATGTTCATCCATTAACTAATGAAAGTATTAATATCAAAATTGAATTAGCTATGAGAGACAGCTGAGGTGCCTCATACTTATTCATGTCATGCACAATAATATGTAGTCAGATTACCTAATGACAACACAGGTCCCAAGAGTCACCATTTATAAGGCTCATTGCCAATTTGCTTAAAAGGAAAACCCACTGGCCACATCTTACTGACTTGAATTCAGTTCAGGTTGACTAGAATGTAGGCAAGATTTAAAAAAAAAATTGTCAACATTTTCACTTTATTGTTAATTTCTTGCGCACCCGCACTGGGCCTGCTGTGGGTAACGTAGTACGCTGATTAGGCTTCTGTCCCATCATTAGGAACGTCATTGGCTGATTTTGCTGTTTATTTGTCGTTGTTGTCGTGTTCATTTCCAAGAAGATCAACAATCTCTAGACGAATCAGTTTCTGAATATTTGCATCATCTTCAACGATGCACTCTAATTCCTCACGACTATAACCAGACTCTTCACCATCCTGCAATCTTTCAAGAACAACAACGTGATGATCAGATCAACAAAGCCCTGATTCACAGATAAAGTTACTGTTAGTTACTTTATACGTTTTCTGTTGGCTGTTGGCTATAATCCAAAGAACGTGTGCGCCTTTGTAATACATTAAATCTTTTGTAATTAACTGGAGTTCGCGCAAGAATGGATTCTTGCAATGTTGATGAAATTACAGGTGATTTGCTTAACGTTTATGAGTCATCGAGAGTTTTTGTTAGTACTGTCTTTGTAGTATTTACGGTAGTAGGTGCATTTGCCTTTCTTTGTCAAGGAAGGTGATTATTTGCAATATTTACGATGTTCTGACAGCTCAGCGTAGATACGTTGTTAATGAGGAAAAGATAAGACATGGATGCCAATTGATTTCAGTGATGTCCTTACTGGCACAACAGAAATTGAAGTCAATTGTAAAGAAGAAAGAATAAAAAACAATTTACAAACAAAGAGTAGTAAAACTAAAATGCACCGATCTATCCCAGCACAAACTCTACTCGTAACAGTACAATAGAACAAACGGAAATTCTGCGTACGCCACAAAGTCCAATCCGGCCAAAACATCCAATGCATTCGTAGGCCCATAAAATAAACCACAAAGCTAATCTCAGCTATCTTTGGCCTGGAGCTCGTGACTGCAGTGGAACGACCGAAACGCACGACTGCACGATAGATCGCCTCTTGTCTGTCGATCCTAACGCTCCTAACTGTAGTAAATTGCGAAACTATGGATACTGTAAGGCTGGGTTCACATATCTTCTATTTTTGCGCACCGACTAAGCTTAAGCAACACATTCGAGATGACCGTTTTTAACGAATTACCATCATCTGCCTAGCCTTGTTGGGGTCGGCTTCCAATCTAACCGGGTGAAGCTGAATATCAATATTTTACATGGAGGAAATGCCTATATGACCCAACCAAGATACTGGGTAATACGATACTCCTTAAAAAGTCTACATCGTATCGTATCCTTCGAGTTTGTCAAGCAAGATCGTGGTCTGAACAGGCCCTTCCTAAATCACAAAAAAAAACAGCAGTAGTGTGGATCACAGTCGGTACACAAGCATATTGGATACACAGCTTGACACAGTCACTAGTGATCAGTCGGAAAAAGTTTTAAGACCGTATTGTTGTCTGTAAAATCTTGCAAAATCTCCAGACAGTGAACTGTCTCTGAGTTAGTAATCTTTAGTTTGCTCTAAAACTACCTAGAGTACTAACTAAGGGACTTCCAGTGCTGAGACAGTTGGTAATTTGGCAGTTACGCTTGGCAGGCGGTCTGCTGATTCTCAGACGCATAAACCAGGAAATGAATATGAGACTTTGTGATCTTGGTCACAGTTGAACGTTCGTTTTGTGTTTCTCTTCCAATTTTCTCGTTCCTGAACTTATCATTTCTACTTAAGCACTTAGATCATTCTTTGAAAAGTAATCATGGTTGTATAAGCTAGCCTAATTGTAAAATCCATTCCTTGGTAGTCGTACCTCAAGGTTATTCAACCACCTTGTTACACAGCCAAGACAAAGTATCTAGAACTTCTAACAATTTCATAAAAACTTTATGTCAACTATAAAACCGCAGAGAAACCATAATGGAGCTCGAAATTGCAGACAAAACTTTAATATTCCACCTGCAAGTGTAGATGACCTTGGATTTGAAATACGGCAGAAACAAATGGGCACATTGACAGGCTCTGTCATGTTGTGACTTAATGATGTAACAGATTACCCCGCGTTGTGTCTTACTTATCAATACAATGAGGAAGTTGTTATTACTTTGATAAAATTAGAGTTATTCAAGGCTCTTCATATTCTTTGGTCCGAGAGCGACTTCATCGCTGACGGAAAAGTTGCCTAAACGACAAAATTGCTGCATCATCTCCGCTGTATCGATACCACTGCAGTATTACGCAACTCACGAATCGCAACGGTAAAATACAGCGATTATATCGCTCGTACTCGTATATCAAGACAAAAAGTCATCTCATGCAAGACCTTTACTGTTATCCCCATACCCAGCTACACTTGACATTGGTCGCAAATTGCCAAACTGCATAAATTTATATAATTAAAGTGAAATCTGCCCGACTTACCGGTCCTTCATTACTGTAACGGGTTCAGGAGATACCGTTGCACTGCACGCCAAGGGAAATAATCACCTAAATAAAGCAATTTTAAGGTATAAACTCGTCTCGGTAAGTTTGGCTCCCAGCCAACCAGTTTAAGGAAAATATTTACATGAAGGCGACTTGAAATACCGAAACCCTTTGTTGTAACTACGTACTCACTCCTTCCTATTGCGCGTCTCAGATGTTTAAAAGGCACTTTGAAATGTTCATTGTTGTTAAAGAAAATGCTCTGGCCTTATGAAGTCTAATCCTGCTCAGTTCTATACAAACATTTCTGTAATAAAATTTAATTTCTGTCTCGTTAGTGTACACTCTAATGTCTGTCACGTAAACCCCTGTTTCATTTTGTTGAACTAAAAACTGCAGTTTTGTCTCTGTTACGTCACTTTTAACTAGAACGTTGTTCGTAAACAGTGCGATTTATTATGGATTTATTTCATTGTTGTCTGTACTTAGCGTTCCCAAGAATTTTGTAAATGAATCAAACGCTCATGATTGATAGTCGGTAGAAATAAATAAATAGAAACTTCATCGTATAACTAAGCATCGAATAGCCAATTTCATTTTACCGTAAAATCTATATTGAAGTGGTTTATACCCAGACAGTGGGGTATACTTACATAATATTGTTACAATAAATTCTCTCTGGATTCTCCCGTCTAGACATGCGTGCATTAAACTTGAAACTGCAACTCCCTTCCCCCGTCTGCATCGAAATTGCGATCCTTATTTTCTGCAGCACCAAGAGGATAAAGCGTTGGAGCACCGTCTGGACAGTTTTCAATTTAGTTTTTATAATATTCTGCTTCCTCGACGTGTGTGTTGACTTCTAAGTTTCAGCAATAAAACGGGACGGGCGAAGCGTTCGGAGATTTTAAATGTCTGGCTATTGTGCCCTGTCTAGCCGGCGGCTAACTTCAGTAATAATATCCAGCCAGTCCTTGGACTGTTGACAGACTACACATACATTACTGAACGCTCCCTTTTGTTTCTTTTTTAGACCTTTTTTACCTGCTCTGTCTCTGCGTATTTAGTTTCCTTTACTTTTATTTTCTAGACTTGGTCATTCTGAACGGGGTCTTTTGTTAGTTTTTGCTAATTTATTTTCGTTTTATCATTAGCTGGCTTTTATAATCGTGCCTCATTTCATGCTTATTCTTGTTTAAATAAGGTCCTTTCGAAATAATTTTAGCTTATTTTGCTATAGGTACTAGATACAAGAAAGATGCTTATTTACATCATGTTACTTGATGTTCACTTTTACTCAAATATTGGAGATGTTTTACGAGTGTCTCGTCTCGCAATCGTCTTCACTTCGTGTCTTTGGGTCTCGCGATCTTCACTGCACACTAATTCACTTTGCTTGATATAATTTGCGTCTCCGTGCAATCCAGACGTCGACTTGTCGCAACTTGTAAATTGCGCAATCCGACATGGCTCTGTTTGGGTGAACTTAGTTATTATAAAATATGAGACCATTGTTTTAGTTTCATCTTACATTTTGATATAATCTTTAAGACTTCTTTAGTTGTGCTTTTCTTGTTCATAATCCTTATTGTACATTAGTATATTACCATAGACTGTTCTAGTTGTCTACTATATTTTTTGTCGACTGTCTGTTTTATTTTTTGTCTTAAACTTGATCCTTATTTTAATGAAGAACACAAAAAGTATCTGTACCTACCGAGTGTTGTTGTGAATGTTGCCTTTGTTATTTATTGAAGCACTTGAATATTGAATAAAAACTGAATGCATTCTTAAGTTATTCCTAATTCTCTATGACCTATATATACACCACTATATAGGTATATATATATAGGTATATATACCACTATAGTAGAGAATATATTTTCGTTAATAAAATCTAAAGATATTCCAATGTCATGAATTCATGATACGTTAAGTACTTACTACATAGATAGGCGGTCACCTATCGGTTGTTGTAACAAGTGCTTTATTATTAAAAACGATACATATTATGAAGAGACGTTCAGAAGTTCGACAGTATAAAAAAAAACGGAAAATCCTGCTTACTCGATTACAGGTCTTTGGCCTTTGTTTAATATCCTAGCGCACTTATTTGAAGGTGAAACAACATACTCAGTTATTCTCTCCATGCATCTCTGCCAGCTGCCGTCATCTGAGTGTATATCCAGATTTCCATCCATATCATCATTCACTCAGTCTATAATTATAATATTGTTGAATGTGTGATTTTGCTCATAATTTTAATCTTCTTGGTCTTCTCTTCTTCCGTACTTTGTGGTAACCGGTACCATCAAACAAAATGGTGGAAGCCTTGAAGGTCAACGCGGTATGCAACTATGACAACAGCCCATTTAGAACACAAAATATCATTGTCATCATTTTTATGTCATCGTCGACAGATTCTCGACTTCGTTACATAATAATAGTATGTAATAGTCTGTTGCTGATTAACAGGTTTAAAAATTACTCATTATTTTTTTCCTTTGCAATAATGTTAATCTGTTGGTTTGTTTACGTTTTGACCCAGGTCTTTAACAAATGAAAAATATTTTTACGCATGAAAACTTCATTGAAACTGGGGGCCAGTCGACCGCCCGTCACACTGTGAAACTCTTGACCTAGTCCGGAATTTCAACCTTTACTGGTTTTGTTACAACTGACATCCGGCCTACCGTACGTCTAAGCACACTCGTCCTTCCGTATATTAACATAATCACTTACCTATCAGCACACGAATAGGTAACTGCAAATCAATGAGTTATATAAATAATGGAATGGATGGATAACACAGCACAGCCCGTTTTCTAAACAATATGCGATTTTAAATTCAACCATACGAAAAATAAAGGCCAATTCACTAACCCAATCCGACGTTAATTCCAGTATATTTTTATGCAGCACGTTCGAGATATAAATCTGATGATTCATCCACATTACTGAGCAAGGACCGTTGACTAGAAGATTTGGGGGCACTAACCGACGTTACTTCAAACAAGGTTGACAGATCTGGAATAAACTGGACGGATTTGGAATCTGATTGCGTTTCTCATTCGCTGATATTGACAATTACTATATAGTGGTCCTCACTACGTCTAACTGGGGCGTTGCAGATATAAGACGCAATAGGTCACTGTTGCAAGTTTGTTTTCTCACTCTACATTGTGCTCACCTAAAGGGTGTAAAAAACCTCTTAACGAAGCCGAAAGACACTTATTCTCCCCGTCATTGCGATCATTTTTTTGTTCTACACCATACCTGGGAACCCTCTAATTACGGAGATATTGGAGGTCAAAGTTACAACTTTTTTTTTAAATACAAGTTTTTCACGACCCCCGTACTATTACATTATAAACATCCATCAGCACAATGTTTTGAGTGCGTTACATTTAGTTCTACCACAAAACATGATTTTTCATCCCGAAAAAAGTCGTTTCCCAGCAATAATTTTTGCGTAAAGTTACTTAGTTTGATGTACAGAATTCTTGGTTGACGGCTTCGTGATGAGGTTGTTTTTCACCCTGTATAAAAGCGTCAATATTGTACTCAGGGGACTGTGTAGTGTCTTACTTGATTTGAAAAGAGTCCATAGAGTTTCTTGCCCATTGTTCTCCATGAGATGTTAGCACATGAGTAAGTAAACATGTTAGTTTTGACATGTGCAACTACAGTCAATTCATAGTTTTTAATATTATGCCTGTGGCTGGACTGTAGGTATCTTATTTTTGACCATGCAAAAGTGTCTGTCATGGGTCTATTTGAAATAAATGCTTTGAGTTAGAGTTTGTATTCGTTCAACCTTAGCTAAGGAATCTATTATCAAGTTAAACCTAAGAAAACTTTTTCAATATTCTAGACTCTGGAACAACTACATAACTCGATAATCTTGCTTGCTTTGTAAATTAAATTAGGTTAAAACTTCGATTCCCTCTCATTCTCATTTATAGCTTTAAGTCTGGCATCAAACACAATTCTAATTCTAAAACGTTGGAAATTCGATTTGTTTTCACTCAAAGTGATCGCCCAAAATTTTACAAAGTGACGATTGACAACCTTATTCGAATCTAGCCCAAGGGACGCCTTCCATAAAAAGACACTTCTATTTTTAAAATGACAAACACGATGCTCTTCTCTGATGTGGTTACGAAAACCGACGTAAGTAAGATTTTATCAATTACTTACATACATTACGTGTATCGTGTACGGTACGTTTTTTTCACAAGAGGCTCGTTATGAAACTTCATACAATATATTCATTTAATATATGATTGAAGTTCTAAAAAAAGCTTTATATCAATTTAAAGTCATTGGACCAAAATAAATTACTATCTTCAACAAGCTTTTTCATAATCAAGAAAAAAAACAGTTTTTGCCGTAACCGTCTCATATTGATTGATTTATGACGAAGAATGAACAATTATTATAACTTTGTTTATAATTTTAATCGTTTCCAAATTTATAATGATTGAGCACATTTTCTACTATATGAACGGAATAAGAAGAATTTACATCGATAGACTAAATAGCAGTGAATCAGCTTGGAGCAGAAACAATAAATGCATTCTGCCAAGATTTCGTCAGCACAGATTTTGTAGCTGAAAACGGAAGGCCTTTATTACGTGAAGGCAACTCATAAACACACAAAGCATAACAAAACGCGTGTGATCTCAAAACCGTCACGATGGCGTTACTCAAACAGCTAATTTGCATAGACCCGGCGATTCGATTCAATGACCCGCCGACGTCGTGTCGTCAATCGATTGCTGCGTTTGTTCGAATTCATTCACCCCAGACCCCACATACACTCCGATATATCGAGAGCAATGTACTCGATACCGAATCAGTAGGGATTCATGAAATCGAATCTTTGAATAACACCCTATTAACCCTCAAAGTTACACGAGGTTATAAACTCTCTTAATATTGACTCACTCTAGTGGATTCTAAAAGCATTTTTCGATGTGTTTACTCAGTGCTGCGTTTCTAAGTCTGGGATTTGGCTGGTCGTTAATAAATTGATGCTCCTATTATTCTTTAATTACTAGACGTTTATTCTCACTATTTACTTTTTAAGTATCGTGTTTTGCTTTTATAGTTCCAAATCTAAATGGATCATCAAAATTTGATAAGCGATTAGATTCATTGACCGTTTTGGGAAATCAGCTGCTAATATCGTTATCATTTTTGATTTTGTTGGTTAATCCTTTTAGCGTGAGCTATCAGTTAAATTTTCCGGTTGCCTTGTTTATATTGATAGCATGAAAAAATTTGGTATAATACCACCCAATCTCAATCATTAATATTTTCCAACAGAAAACTTTCCTGAAAGATTTCTTTAATTTAGAGATAGGACGTTAAACCCAAGTAATAACGATGTGCGAATAATCTCAATCAATTCAATGGAACTCCCACTGTTTGCTACAAAAACTGTTTACGGTCGCAAATCAAGCGTGGGATTGTTTGAACGGCAGCCACTAAGCATTCTGTGATTTTTTTCGCTGAATGTGCTGTGTCCATTGGTTGTCTCTTGAAGGTGCACTTTTAAGAAAAGTACTAGGTTTAGAGAGGCATACTTTCTAAATGTTTCTAGACACATTCTGATTTCTCACCCTTATCATTGAAGCTTTAGCAGTCTGCTGCTGGACTTAGGTATTCCCACTGAGATCCCCCGATCCTTATGGCCATTCAGTGCCATGTATTAATTACTGCTTTTGCTCAGCCGAAAATCTACTTCTCTACCATATCAGTGTCTCATCTTTCGACAAACCCGTCGTCACGAACATCGTGAATTTTTGTCTTCATTAATTCAACCGGCGACCAATAATTCGTGAGGAAGGCCTGAATCTAGACGTTCTAATTTAAGACCTCATGCATGCTACAGCTGGGATAAACACATAATGATATTTTCTTCAGAGTTCATTAGCTTTAGTGTTATTTTCTTCGTTGCGAGCGGATATAGGCCAATGTTTCTTGTAGATTTCTGAATTAAATTCTAAATTGACAGATATATGTGTTTGTATTTTTATATTTATAAAAACATCAACACTTGAAATCAGATGATCATACTTTTCATCAACCGTTTCGTAAGTAGGACAATGTTCGCTTTTAATAGATTCTCCAAACATTAAATCTTTAAATTATATAAGCTGATATAATACAAAATTAGAGTACAACGGACCAAGGTTAATAATACTACTTTAAAATCTGGCGCCATCTAAAATTAATGTTAGAACCTTGAAAGGTCGCGTCGTGATTAATATTTATAAAATGTTGAAATACTAAACTGCTTTTTGATGAATTTAGAAACTAACTTCACCGGACTGGTCGTGCATTTGATTAAGGTATAGAAAAAAACCATATCGTCATTATACATTTCTTGAATTCTAAAGAACTTTTCGTCATCAGATCCGCGTGTTGGATAAGGGTAATAACCTGCTTCTCATTAGACATGCACTTCTTTCACAGATATCTAACCTCTGACTGCAACCAAGGAGCAACCTATTAGCAACAACTTATTAAAACAACAGCAGTCATTATGATTTATTTATTTAGTACAGCATAAACTATTAATACTAAATTAACTAATCCTTTTACTCGGTCTTCTAGAACCACACACATTCTAACATTATCGTCTTCCATTCACCATCAGATGAATAATGCGTGATCAGAGGTAACTTAACGTGGAAGCGCCAGGGTAACCCGCAAAATTCAAATTTTCTTACGTTTTTTTGCAATTTGCAGGTTAAAGTTATCATCAATACAACCTTCTAAGTTCATCTAATCCCATTGAATGAAATTAGAGGGTTGGTATGTATTTGAAAAAGACATTCAATTATTGAAGTATAAAGGATGTAAGACACCTCTTAACGAAGCCGAAAGGCACTTGTTCTCCTCGTCATTGCGATCATTTCTTTGTTCTACACCATACCTGGGCCGGCAGTCTCGACAGAGATAATGACAATATCGCTAACTTTCGATCGCTGATTACTAACGAATAGATACGGTTGCAATAATGATGCTTGCGGGAAATGCAAGTCTCTACATCCAAGATGCTTTTCTCGCAAGCATAATTAGTTCAACTAAATTTATTCGTTAGTAATCGGCGATCGAAAGTTAGCGATTTTGTCGTTATCTCTGTCGAGACTGCCGGCCCTGGGAACCTTCTAGTTACGGAGATATTGAGGGCCAAAGTTACAACTTTTGGCAAGTTTTTTTTAATACAAGTTTTTAATGGAAGATTTTTACACCTCCACGACCCCCGTACTATTCAATCCAACCATCAGCACAATGTTTTGCGTGCGTTACATCGAGTTCTACCACAAAACATGATTTTTCATCCCAAAAAAAAAAGTCGTTTCCCAGGAATAATTTTTGCGTAAAGTTACTTAGTTTGATGTACAGAATGCTTGGTTGACGGCTTCGTGATGAGGTGGTTTACACCCTGTATGGACAGTTTGAACGTGGCACTTAATTATTTGCTTAACATGACGTGATTATTGTTTGCAACATTCTGTTTCTGAATACAAAAAGATTTTCGCCAGTATCTAGCTATTACCTTGGTGGCAAAATATTCCTATCAATGAACATTTGAATATGTATAAGTACCTACCTATTAGGGAATGTCGTTCAGTCATTGACTGGCGTCTAGCGAAAATATTTAAGTACCTAGTACTAAAATATGTATTTGTTTAACGTGAATAGTTTTACGTATACATATATGTTGGCTTAATTTTAAACTCATTGACTTGTCACCTTCAAAATTAATGTTAACACTAACTTACCTATAAGTGAAGTTCCATCATAATTATACGAGCAGTTTGTTCGAAGAGATTAGCATAGAAATGGAATGTAGATATAGACGTGAGGTGTCACATTTTTGAGTTCCATGTGCATGCATGCAAATATCACATGGTTATTTTTAATAACATAACATCACGCCTGCTTTCTGCGAAAAGTTAGGCAGAAGTGTACCTAATAGTACACCCACATTTCGCCAGTTATCTTTAAGCCCCTTGTAAAAAATCTAAATAAATATTTAATTCTAATGACATTATAGGTACTTAAATACACTAATACTAATAATTAAAACAGCAACAATGTATGTAATAATAATATAACCATCAACTTGCGAAGTAACAATTACATAAATTATAATTGCGCCAATAAATTATTACAGCTGTTAGACAACTTCAATAAAATGGTACTATTTGATCAATTAGTTGGTATTATTTCGTAATAGTTGTATTATTGGTATTACACGTGCAGTAGGCGGAAGACTAAGGGGGACCTACTAACAAACCGGTTTGGCCAGTCCTCAGTCTAACCGGAGCCTTCCTGACGAGTAATAAACTCTGATTATTACTATTAAACACTCAAATTATTCAGCCTGTAAAGTCAGAGAAATAAATTGTTAAGCAAATTGAGTGCCATGTTCAAACTGTCATAATTTTTTAATGAAATACCTTATCATTCAATTGGTTGTATTGATGGTTGTATTGATGATTTTAATTCTGTAAATACATACCTGTTACGGTCGAGAATCATATACAGGGTCATCACGAAGTCGTCAACCAAGCATTCTGTACATCAAACTAAGTAACTTTACGCAAAAATTATTGCTGGGAAACGTCTTTTTTTTGGGGTGAAAAATCATGTTTTGTGGTAAAACTAAATGTAACGCACTCAAAACATTGTGCTGATGGATGTATATAATGTAATAGTACGGGGGTCGTGAAAAACTTGTATTTAAAAAAAAGTTGTAAATTTGACCTCCAATATCTCTGTAACTAGAAGGTTCCCAGGTTAGTTATGGTGTAGAACAAAAAAATGATCCTAATGACGGGGAGAACAAGTGCCTTTCGGCTTCGTTAAGAGGTGTTTTACACCCTTTTCTTGTTTAACGTACAGTCTGACACTTACATGCGAAATGCAAAAAACGTAAGAAAATTTGGATTTCGCGGGCTACCCTGGTGCTTGAATTGAATTGCCTCGGTTATCGCAGTTTTATTTCCTCGAAAATTAAATCCTCGACAGTATCTAAACCTTCTCTTGACGACAGTTTCAGTGAAGAAGGTAGTCAACCAAGTGTAAACGTTGTAATGGTACACGAATGTCCAGATTTGAATTTGATCAAGTTCAATGCACTGTGCACCATTTGTCGAGTGCGTAAAGAAAACAATCTTATTTTTCTAACAGAAAAATAACAATTATTTGTATGTCTATATGTACTATCGTGGACACTCCCGCCTGATCACCACTAAGCTAATTTTTGCTTGCACTCGCAACATAGAAACGCTCTCTAGCCCCGCCCCGTAGACTTTGTATAGAAATAATGAATGAAAGACAATACCGATCGGAGAAGCGCACTGACGACGCACGCCAAACGAGAGTTATTCTTATTTTGCGCGCCAAATTGACGCTTTCCTAAAAGGCCTAAACATTAAGGGGGCATGGTTCAACGCCACCGCATGAATTAAGCGAAAAAAAAATTAACTGATCAGGCGGAAAAGACCACGATTGTACCTATTGTGTTATTTTATAGGAGGAGGAGCTCGTAGCTAAATATTATCAGCCGCTCGGGTTGAACTTCAGGTTAAGCAGCGCTTGACTGGGTTGGTCCATGGATGGGTGACCACCAATACATACCGAGTTTTCTCCGTGCCTTGGAAAGCACGACGTTATACAGTTGCCCCCGGATGTCATTTGTACATCTTTGACAGTCGTTACAGGTAGTCAGTGGCCCGAAAGTCTGCCAATCAGTCGCTCCATGTAAAATACTGGTATTCAGCTGCATCTGGTAACTGGACGCCGACCCCAACATAGTTGGGAAAAGGCTAGGCAGATGATGTGTGTATATTTATGTGATTATTATCGTTGTTACCCTTGGTCTACTCACTGCGGAGTAGAGGCCTCCTCCCAACTATGCCATTCTTT
Source organism: Xestia rhomboidea (assembly GCA_963853795.1). Lineage (NCBI taxonomy): Eukaryota > Metazoa > Arthropoda > Insecta > Lepidoptera > Noctuidae > Xestia > Xestia rhomboidea. Next base: position 4,466,057 of record OY970772.1, on the reverse strand, counting down.
TCCCTGGTCTGTACCAGTCTCTCTCAATAGGTGAATGACTTCATTTTAATCTATACATATAAAAGGCAAAAGTGATTGACTGATGTATCAACGCACAAGCCAAACCCTTAGGGCTAGATTCTTGAAATTTCGCACACGTATTCCTCATAAGACGTAGGCATCCACTAAGGAAGGATTTTTCGAAATTCAACCCCCAAGGGGGTGAAATAGGGGATAAAAGTTTGTATGAAACTTTTTATTCCTTGGACATATTTGCATGAAATTTCGTATGAATTGAGTGCGGCAAAAATAATGAGTTACGTAATTCAGCGTTTTCCAAAATTGAACCCTTATGAGGGTAAATTAAATTTTGCGCACAGGTAGTATAAAACCTCGATTAACACATACGAGTAGAATACTTTTCATCCAATTATCCAACTCCACGCGGGCGAAGCCGCGGGCAACAGCTAGTGTACCTATAAGTATCTACTCGTAGTATGTGATTTACATAACATCACGCCTGTAATCCTCGAAGGTTTAGATAGAGGTGTACCTAATAGTACACCCACATTTCGCAAGTTATGTTTAAGTCCCATGTAATGGGGGGCGAGCCTATTACCATCAACCGGGCGTAAATCCAGACTCCGTGGCTGCTTCTGAAAAATTCCTGATGGAAAAACCCAATGGCACTTTGCCCGACCCGGAGATGGAACACAGGACCTCATGCTCAGAAGTCGCGCTTGCGACCACTGGACCATCGATGCAGTCTAGTCTTAATAATTCAAAAACAACCAAAACATATTTTAAAATTAATTTTTACTCAAGATATTATCAACTAATTAAATTAACTACCTTCAAAAGTCCTAAAGTCTAAAAAACCGAACAAGCAAAGCATCTAAAAAACAAGTGCGAGTTGGACTCGCGCACCGAGGGTTCCGTTTAATCTTGAAGGTATATATTTTTTTTATTAAACTACGTATTTACGGTTTTCAGATATTTCCCTTTACATATTGTGCTGTAAGACATTGCTTCTCGCCAAATTTCATGATTCTAGGTCAACGGGAACTACCATATAGGTTTTCTACCCAAAACCTATTTATAGGGTACTTCCGGTTGACCTAGAATTATCTTTTGGTTAAAAGCAAGGTCTTAAAGCACAAGTAAAGGGAAAAATCCGAAAAATAAAAAAAAAGCTTAAAATTAAGGTAAATTCTGGTACTTACAAGTTCAAATCTAAATTTGCTGCATATCTTTTTATCGTGATAACTCAGAACCTTGATTTTACGCCTAATAGGGACTATATACCTCAGTATCTGGTATAAATTCCAACTTGCTAGGTCCACCCGTTTCTGAGAAAATCGGTGGTGACAGACGGACAAGAAAGTGATCTTATAAGGGTTCAGTTTTTTCCTTTTGAGGTAATGAACCCCAAAAACGATCTGTCTAACACATTTAAATGGATCAAAGGGGTCTGAAAAGCTATTTATACTTGACGTGAATATAATGCAATTTAATTAATTTGCATTATATTCGCGTCAAGAATTTTCTTTCTTAGATTAAAAATCGTGAACATTTTTTATAAAATTTAATTTGTATATCAAAGGCATAGAATTTTAATGGTCAACTGTTGTATAAAATAAGGTTTTAATTTGAATAAATAAGTATTATTTGATTTACTAATTACAATTCTGACTTTCGCTGACACTTACCTACTTGAGGTTGTAAGTACAAGTCTCCTTCGTCAAAAAAATAAACTCCAAAAAAAAAGTAGAATGACTATCGTTCACTCTCTCACTTTCTCTTTAATAGTGCCACTATTCAATTATCTATTATTTAATTTATAATTGAAAACGACGATAAATAACTCCTACTTTAAAAACAAAATATTTAACTGCTAAAACTGTTCTGAATAATCAAACCATTAGTCTGACCTACTAAAACCTGTCTATTTCCTTCTATGAACTCAATAAACCGGTTCCGAAGTCAGATATTTTCAAACAAAGAAAATTATCAGTTTCTTAGCCTTTTCTCAACTATTCTGAGGTCTGCTCCCAGTCTAACCGGATACAGCTGAATACCACTATTTCACATGGAGCGACTACCTATCTGACCTCCACAACCCAAGCAATACGATACCTCTTGGTAAGATTGAATGTCAGACTTTCGAGCTTCTAACTACCTAACAAAGAAAAAATCTGTCAGGCAGGCCATTACAAAAATAATAACACTGGCCGATTAATCCACAAACAACGTGTTCTGACTAAACCATAGATTCACAGAAAACCTCTGTGAAACATTGTCTTTGGTATAATCCATAACAGCTGTCACAAAGGGTTCACGGTCGTTTGTTTGTGGTCATCGGATCAGCTGACCAACTGACACATCTGCAAACGATTTTCGCATTTAACACTTTGTGCTAAAATTTATAATTGCGTGAGAAGTTTTGTGTTATTATTATCTGTTCTTCTGAATTTTAAGCCTTGTGTATTAATTCCATTGTTCTATTTTTCAGGTAATTAGATTTTTGTGTGATACAAGAATCCCAACTCATCTCGAGTAAGCGTAAGGTATTTATAAAGAATTATAAAGAAAAACAAAAAAGCTTTATAAAAATATCGTCTCCATATTGTTTTGACTACATAACACGATTACTTGACCAGATTCAATAAATAACTGAACCAAAATACGTCACAGAGTAATTAACAATTATTAACTTTATTAATTACCAACTTAATGTTTTTTTTAAACTTTATACAATCTTGTAGATACGGAATTAATAACACAGTACCGGTTTTCACGTCTCTTATTGGGAACAGGTATAATTTTAATGTCAGTTTATGGTATGAACCGGTTTGTTTTTCCTTTTACCGCTAATTTTGCCTTCTCAACTGCACGACCCACGTGTGCTATTCTAGGATTTATACTTAGCAAAAAAGATCAGAAGGCTCAGTTACCAGTAATGCATCATAGTATTCGTCACTTTGGTGTTCAAAAATGAATATTAAGCATAAATAATAAAATAGAACATTGTGGTAGCATCACTTTGACCCCGAAGTTTATTTAGATTGAAAACCCAAACTTCAAAACCAAAACAAAGAATATATCGCTACTAGTTATATCCTCGTTTTTATATTTGAAATTTGAGAGAGAGAGAGAGTTCTCATATTGTAAAAACTATCCCTCGTTGGCCTACTTACTGTTACTGTTAGCCTGTGTCATCCCACTGCGGGGCAAAGGCCTCTCCCCATGACTTCCAAATTCTTCGATCCAGGGCCAATGTAGACCACTGCCCGCGTAGCATGGCCACCGTAGACACGAAAGAGAATCGACAAGTCTTTTGTTCATCTGTCATTTTGTCGATTCAATGACAGATGAACAAAAGATTTGTCGATTCTCTTGCGTGTCTACGGTGGCCATGCTACGCGGGCTGGTCGTGGGTTTTGTCCAGCTCGTCCCGCCATCTCCTGCGTGGTCTACCGCGTCGCCTTCTAGCTGTATCAGGGCTTCACATCGTGGTTATTTTGGCCCACAGCTCGTCGGGCATACGGCAGATATGGCCAGCCCAGTCCCACTTTAGCTTAGCGGCTTTTGGCCTACACGGCTTTTGGTTTACACGGTTTTTTTTTGACATTGATTGGCGCTGAGATGAGAGTTAAACTAGAATATTAACGTTTTTTTAATTCAAGAATTGGCTTTCTGAAATAACTCCTTCTAAACCAAAACCTGCCTTACTTACTTGACCTGCAACACTATATCTCACGCTATCACAAATACAACATCACTATCTCTGTCCTATTTCGCGAACGTTCCACATTCACACGTGGCCTGAACTCCAGATAACTCACAATAATCGTCTCTGCAAACACACGATAAAACAGTTTTGACAACAACTGCGTAACGGTTCTTTGTACTTCGTGTTATTACGTTTTAGAGAGATTTATCTTGAGCAGTTGGTGGGATGACTCATGCAGCGTGTGTTTATTGCGCATTTCGGAATAGCCACATCTAAAGGCATGCGCAGGCCTCCTGCCTGTAAGTGGAATCTTCTAAGGGTATATCTTGAACCATATTCCTTACCAATCCTAGATTATTTTGCTTCAAAAGACTTACGCATAAATACAATAATTTGCGAAGATATTAACCTTGAAGTTCTATAAGGGATGCTGTATTAATAGACTATCCTACGGGCTAAAACGATACCCTTTTAGAACCGCTGATATCTACCTACAAAACTTCAGATTCAGGTCAATGCCCAACCTCCAAACATCCAATGTTCTCTGTATATTCTCTCACAAACACGCCAAACACTAAATCAACATTTATAAATACACAGCAGCATCACACAAGTTTAAATAAAAACCTTTAAGGTCAATCCGAACTCCTTGGAATCATGGCATTGGCATACACGAAGTCACTGGCCAGTGATGGATGTCGAAAGTCTATCATTTGACATCCATCCATCGCTTATAGAAGCCACAGTCCTGTCACATTTATATCACCCCTGACCGTACCAACCTAAAAATTAAAGTCACTGTAATTTTTACAGCAATTCGTTGCAAGTAAAATATTATACATTGAGATCATTGGTTTTTTTTTGACAGCGATGCAAGTTCCAAAGTACAGTGAAAAGACTGTAGTTCAAGCCGATACTTAACTGTCAATGTACAACAAAACACAGCCAGTATCAGCCATTGTGGATCACTATTGTATGAATGGCCAATCGTTTGGAAGACCACCCGCACGGTACATTGGTTTACTTCGCAAAGAGGACTGTGTTGGCTACTTTTCTGCTGTTATTGCTATGAATATGACCCAATACGAACATGGAAAGTGTGGAGATTAGATGTGACCTGGCCATGATGTGACCCTTTATTGATACAGGCTGGAGCGAATGTTCTTTGTTTCTTGTTCGATGACTATAGCGATTTTGATATTGTAGCTATTTCGCTTTCCTTGTGTAAAGGGTCTTCAAGTAGAAGCAGTAAGTTTGTCATTAACAGATACGAACTTCACATCCCACTTTCAAGCAAAGTCACTGCCGGTAATATGACCATGTCAATTACTGCAAAAAAAAAATAAGAACACTTTCATTTCTTATACAATCATTACAATTTTTGTTAGGTTTCTCTTTAGTTGGATTTTCGTTAACAAACTGAAGCTCGATCGCTCTCACTCGACCATTTCCTTTATTGAGAATATCATCATCACCATTGCCGACAATAACAAGTACACACTAACGAACTGCATAGCTGATTATGAAACAAAATTTATTACAATATTATAATGAAAGGCTTTCCCCTTATCTTATCAGTCAGTATCACGATATTGCCCCGTGATAGTCTGATAGCGTTATCAGAACGTTCGAATGTTGGCAAATACGAGGATTAATATAAGTGGGCTATCGCGTAATTGAGACTTCGGATTATAGACTTATACGAGTAGTTGCGGGTCGAGGATGTTGACGAGGAGAATGTAATAGACAAATATTTTGACTAGGAAATAACCCAGAAAAAATACTGTAAATTTTCGTCGAAAATTCTAAGATAAGAAGCTGTTTTTGTCGCAATAACCTCTCGCTGTAAAGAAATCTTAAGCAATTAAATCGTTCTCGAATCTTCAATTTAATGTAAATGCTTGATTTTTATTCAGTAGTAACGTTAGTGAAGTCACTTAAGTTTCTGATATAAAGGCAACCTATTCAGGTTTTCACATTATTGGTTCCTTGAAGAGCCATAATTATTGACATAATTAAACAGAATACAAGCAAGATACAAGAAACTTTTGAAATTAACAGAGCGGAACTGTGATAAAATTCTTTTGTGATATTAATTGGAAAACAATATGGCAGCGTTTGTTCCAATTTTGAGAACGCACTTTAAAAGATCCATGTACGTACAATTTGAATGATGTTGACATCAAACTTGATACTAAATTGTATTTATCAGGTGTCAATTCCACATTAATTCAATGTCATCGGTTTTAGATGTAGACATCAATTTAACTGTTCCAAATTCAAACGACACGAATTCGTTTTATTTGTGAAAAGGTCATGTCATAATAGACCCGCCATTTTTGTTTACACTCGTCCGACGAGTCTACTGAAATCGAATCAGGTTTATTAGATTAGGAGTTTGCAGAATTTCGTGACATAGGACGGAATAGCTAGCTGAAAAAAGTAAAAAGTGATCGAGGTCAAGAGCAGGCCCACTTTGTAAAAAATAAAGTTTCATGAAGCTGATGCAAATAAAGACGACGAAAACTGGAAAAATTCTGCACCACCATAGATACAGTTTGTCAAAACAATTCAGCGATATGCTTCGGTCTAAAAATGGCAACAAGACACTGTTTTTATAGAAAAATGCTGCCTATACTTCCTCAAGTTTGGAGTTTCTCGTTGTGTTATGGTAGGGATTAAATACAGAAATCTTAGTTATACCAACACCATCGAATACCCAGACAAACAATTATGACTCTCAGCATCTTACTTCCGTGAACTTATCTTACGAGGTTAATAATAAATAACCTATAGCCGATTGATATTTGTGGCAGTGTTATGCTAGCGTTAGTTATCATAATGTCGATAACTACGATATTTTATTATCTTAGGTTAGGGATGGAATCAAATTGGTTTGTTTTTCCTTCGATTAAATTATCGGTAAAAATACTGCTGAATATGGCTAAGGGTTCTTACAGACGAGCGGCACGTTGCCAACTGCAGATAAACTGCAGCCGTCGCCACCTGTCGACGGCTGCCGTCGACGCTTGCAGTTGTGGCATGCCCCGTAAATGTGTGTCGACGGCAGCCGCCGACACCACAATTGGAAGCGTCGATGGCAGCCGTCGACAGGTGGCGACGGCTGCAGTTTATCTGCAGTTGGCAACGTGCCGCTCGTCTGTAAGAACCCTTAAGAGTCCATTTTGACGAAAATAAAATGTAAAAGGATAGTTCTGTCAGAACTCAGGTCCAGTCAAATCTCATTTGCGCAGTGAACGTTTTTACTATAGAATTATTACTTAATTGGCAAGGGAATATAATCTTTATGAAATTCCCCGCAAGACACATATAGTCTGTTCATTATTAATCACCAGTAATTCAGGTCTACTTAGAATACCTTCAACTTACTACTTAGTTATTAAACGTAGTCCCAATTTCGTTTAGAAGCCTATTAGAATCCATAAACTAATAGACTCATTTAGTAAGGAATTGGAGCATCTCTATTCGGGACTATATTCTCGTTAAGTCTAATCAATCTAAGGCTTTACCGTTTCCAACCGATTATTACTAGCCCTAATAGTGGCTGGCAAAAGATAATAAGATAATAATGTATTCTTTATGGTCAGACTCAAAGGAGGCGCTAATTAAAGAAAATACATACAATCGAACATTGAACCTCCTCCTTTTTTGAAGTCGGTTAAAAAGAACAGTACACTGAAAAGCTTCATTGAGATTCGTTTCGTCTACGTTCAAATGTTCTATATATAATATCTTTACTTTTAAACATAGAACAACAATATTTTCACCGTGTTCTAAATTCTAGCAAAAACTTAACCTTGGTCCCTAATTCACGCTCGATTAGGAACAAATTGAGTGAAAAATGACTTTAATAAACTTTGAGTTTCCTAAGCCTTTGTGTCAGAACATTGCCACGTGGCTGACAGACAAACGACGCAAACACATTTTTACACAGACAACATTTTGTATCTGAGAAACTGAGTAAAGTTACAATTTTTTTTAAGTTTCGATTTTGGACAAGAACACCGAAAAACTAGCTAGGTATAAGAGTACACATGCAAATAAAGCTTAAGACCATTGGATTCTTTGTTAAGCATGATGAGAAAACAGCCGTTGACACAGATTCAAAAAGAAAATGAGCAAAAATAGACAATTTATTCACAGAAACGATATCACCTTGTAACAGTAAAATAGTACGACTAAAATACTTGATAAATAAAAAGAAACATGTAGATTTATGTTAGTAAAACAACGTGCCATGTATATGAATGCAAATATTTACAGTCCTATGTGCCGAAAATTGGGATTAATCGAATTTGGGAGCCATAATCCTCCGCGTATTGATAGATCAGTAACCATGATTGATAGATTAATTCAAATTGTATTAGACACATGGGCATACGATACAAAATCTATCATGAATGAGGTCCTGAGCAGGAATGGTGATATATTGAATATCCTGTTCTTCATCATTATCTAAAGCAAGTTAAAGCAGTCCACCAATGTATCAAAATTCCTGCGCGATTGTGTAAATTTATTTATCTCTACTGACATGTTCAACGCTGTCAGTTTTGCTGATTGAACGACTCACAAATAAATAAATCACAAATAGATCGGCGCAGCTTGTCTTCTCTCCGCACTTCTTTAGTAGCATCTCAGAAATCACACTCTTTCTAGCTATATCATCGTTCACACGGAATTGCATGTTTGTGATACATAAATCTCATGTACAGTCAGCAAAAGAGTTAGGTATGCTGGCTAGCAATGTTCTTACTACTTTTATAAATACGAAAGTTTGTGAGGATCGATTTTTGTTATTCTTTCCGCAGAAACTACTGAACGGATTTGGATGAAATTGCGCAAACAGATTGATTATAACCAATTCGCATTTATAATACTGCATAGTAAGAAAATTGCTAGCCTGCATACCTAAGTCTTTTGTTGACTGTACATACATATGTCACCTGTCATTTAATATTCTGCATCAGCTTCAACTGTTGCTTCTGTCAAAATCAAAGTCAAGTCCTTAAATGGTGATCAGGATGAAGCCGTAAAGGAAGTCAGCTTGAATGGCAGGATGACAGGATCAGCAAGGCTTATCAAAGTGCTTTTTAATCAGTCAGTCAATCAACCAGTTTTGCTCATGGCAGCTTGTCACAGCGAAGTGCTGCTTATAAAAAAGGTGTGACGAAACTGCGACCCAGTTCTTGGTTACTCAGAATCCAGATTTGTTAAACCATATTAATATAATTATAAAAAATGCATTGGAATCCATCTCTAAATGAATATACTATCCAATGACTGTCTAGACAACAAACTTTGCGAAACACTAAAGAGTTAACTATTTAAATACCTTAGACTTGAGGTCACATTCACAAGGTCGTTTATCTCCAAATTATACAGTTATGTATTAAAATCCGTTATAAACACACACACAAGTATTAAAGTTAATTGCCAAAATGACTCAGCTGTCATAATTTTGCAAATTACTACTGTGACGGGAACACTTTTGATTTCAAAGAAGATTTTTTCTTTTGATCCATTTTTTAGCATAATAATATTAAAATATTAGAGACGGGAAAATTAAAGAAATATAAATCAAACTGGGCATGAGGAAATTATAAAGGATCCATGTTTTAATACGTACTAATCATGCTAAAAGCATTGGTTTTGGATTAAAACCGACCATATTGGATTCATAAGTTTTTCACTTAGCGACTGTTAACTCAACGAAGTCAGTTCAAGCGTGAAGCCATTGCCGTAAAACTTTGAGCAACCCGTTATATGGGCCAGTAGTGTCTAAATCGACGTTTATTATTCCTAATTAATGTTTATTTATAACTTTAAAACTACAACACCCCGTTAGCTGATTAGGTTCAGACATTTCACACAGACGAAAAAATGGTATTAAAAAAAAAACAATCTTCCTATAGTTCACGGTATTTGGATACGTATAAAAAGCAAACATTCTCATATGATAAAAATATTATTGTTATTGCGAAATCTATTTCCATACGTTGTTTTGGATCAACTCAAATTGTTACACTGCGCAGTTTGTTAAAGAACTATCGCACTTGTTTTTATCGGGCGGTAGTTTACGTCGATAGGCAATTTGTATTAAATAATAAACGGTGTATTCACATACACAGCTTTTTGAACAACCCAAAAAATTCGCCATAGCTAAATTAGCTGTATTCATAATCACTTAGCCCGTTCTTAACCACTGCAGGACTAACTCTGCATTGTCCCACGGCAGATCAAAGGCATTTGCCTCCACTCTCTTTTTCAAATATTCTGTTCGTAAAAAATTTGGCCTTGTTTTGGCGGTAGGAGTCAAGCTCGTCCCGTTATCATCACCTTTGTCAGGTCAGACAAGAGCGTTCGAAATCTACACGACCAAGCGGTTTTGTAGTAGCCATAATCACCACGCTTGGTCATCTCATTGGTAATGGCCGTATCTATCTTGTTAGAGGTGAACAGGAGGATGCTCCTGCTCATTCCCCAAGACACTTACTCTCAGCCGGAAACCGTATAAACGCATATCGTCCAACTCCGAGTTACTCTCGATGATTTAAACGGTATAATTTTGAATGTATCTGTTTTGAGTCGGTCGTAAAGAGCTTCTTTTAAAAGATATTTGCCTTTCTTGTAATTTGTGTGTTTCAATTCAAAGTTAACAGTATATTTTATAAAGCTGCAGTTGTGAATTTATTTTTTGCATTTGTTTTGTTAGAATTCGATTCAATTGTTCATACTTCGTCCTTATTAAGCGTGACAGGAGTTACAGTTACTGCATCTATTAGAATCGGTTTCTCAACTCCAGTGCCTTTCCAATTTCCAGTGAATCGATAATATTCATAATTGTTATCTTGTTCGCATGTTTCCATAGGTCAATTCGTTGGCGTGAAACGTTTTCTTACGTATGTCTTAATTAGCGCATTCTTGGCACAAGCTGCAGCCCTACGTTCATTGACATTTTGCGTGTGCATTATAAATATCTTTGTTTTTATTTCCGTGTCGAAGCGGGCGCGGAGAATCGGTTATTCAAAATAATCGGTTCGTGTCTTCATGTTTTATAGCTTTACACACGCCTTTATATTTCCTATTTTGCTTAAATCTAAAAAAAAGACATCTTCGTGTTGAATTTATATGCTTGTCGCTTTTGGCATCATTTTTGGTGTCAAGCACTATTTAACTTACACTCGTAACTGATGCAAGCAATATTTAAATAACTAGACCAGTCAAACTTAGTAGACGAGAGCAAATAAATGCATATAAATTAGTAGATGAATCAATTGCAACATCTTAGAACTCCTCATCGAATTCTCCTATATTGTAAGGTGATAAATATAATACAGCTCAAATATTGAGATTTTTAAATTCAGGTTTAGATAAAGTCAATAACTCCGAAACAAAAACATACAAGACCTTTGCCTTGTAAAAGAGTTTAAATTGGACAGAGAGCAAAACAAATCATGGGCGTCGCACTCAATCTGTGTCAAAAGATTCATATATGTGTATTACGTTTCAAGCTTGTTTCTTCCAATTGTATCAATTCTCGGCATGATCGTATCTCCATTAATTTATTCCGCGTGTGTCCTCATTATAGTTGTTGTCTCTCTGGTTCCTAGACGTGTGCCATCGGAGACTGCTGTGCGAAAATATTCCGTTTTTGGCTGTGAGAAAATGTTTCTGATAAAATTTAGGTGAGTGACCAAAGTTGTAGCTAGTAGTTCAAGTATACGTATATCTAGTTCCAAAACGGTACATTCCACTCCTGTTTTTTAAACTGTAGTTATGATTGTTCGAAATTGTGTAGTGTTTTTCAAAGATCAGAAAAAAACATTCTGGAAACTTATTGTGAATTTTGTGCGCGTTAGACAATTGTATGCTCTTAAAATTTTTATTTTATGATCGTGAAACGTAAACAAACCACGTCATTTCGCACGTAGTTTAGCATCTAGAAATCGACGCAAGTAGTGATTTGAAATGATTTTCCTCAGTTCACAGATGTGTGTGGTAAATCTTAAATGCCAGCCATCGTAACGTACCTAATAATCAAGTAGAAACTCACTTATTGCCGCGGAAGTTGTTTCTAAATGTCGACTCTGCAACTGTTTGCACGCGCTAATCAAAGGAAACATACGCCTTTGTTGCACACAACACAAAGTGCACTCTATTGCTTTGTACTTTGATTGAAAATTTATTACCAATAGCCCTCACAGCCGGTTTCGCTTCGGCCAGATTATGTAAATAGCATACACATTACACAGCTGTGAGCCAGCGTGCTCTACTCTGTAAAAGTGTTTATCGTCGGTTCCAGCTGATTATGTGCCGTATAATGAAGGTATAGGGTTCATAATACTATGAGCTAGGGTTAATGCGCAGCCAACGTTATCTGGTTGCATAAGAGCGGGGACTATTGTCTTTATCAGTTGTTGTTCAGGCGCGTTTATCTGACGCAATTGCGCTCCGAACCCGAGCCGATACGTTGTGTGCGATTACGAGAAAACCATATTAATCATGAAAATAAACAGATTTAATCCACGAAAATATTTACCAAAACACCTGAGTTCGACCGAACTTTTTGAAGAAGTTTATGAAGAAAAATATCGTTTCCGCCTTCAGCGTGGATCGCGAATTTACTTTGCTGTTTTCGATAGATATAAATCAAGTTGTTCAGGTAAACAGTGGATTTGCCAGAGAGTTATTAATAGACGAAGGGAATTTCAGGAAAAACTGGCGCGGTATGCATGTTATCGTGACTTGTAAGAGATAAACATTTCAGACGACGGATGTTTTTAGTTCTGTCGTCGGCCTTATCAGTCGAAATAGGAGAAAGTTTACTATCTGCGATAATACTCAGACTTTTGCTATCAATATTTATCGGGAAATCTTGTTTACGTAGGTATTCCAAAAAATCTTTCGGTGCCAAAGAAATATCATATTCGAATCATGTTCTATACCAGTGAACACCGCCTGTTTCTTGGAGAATATTTTCAGAATATCTATAGTATAACATCAATTTTTAAATCAAATAATAATCAAGATGGATGTGAACATGGTTATAATAATCCCGAGAATAATATCGACCTTCCATCGTCATAGGAAACAGTTGATAAACTTTTCTCTTTGTGTCCAACGTCAAATGACGATCAAATCGATTAAATAGTACGTAGCGTTGCAGTTGCAATTAACTTCTGATCTCGGAAAATGGCAAATTGTAATAATTGCGATAAAGTGGAAAACACACAACATTTATAGCCATCTATAGAAGTAAAATAAACAGGAATCGCTGTAAGTCATCAAATGATATAACGAGCATTTCTTGATTTATGATGAAGAAAGACATTATGAAGAAAGTAAACAAGACGCATCTGTATTCTCCGTACGAAGATATGATACAAGCAGTGCAGTACAAAAACTTTGTGCGGTTGACGATGTGGATGAGACTTGAAACTACTCAACAGATGAACTAGACGACTTGTTCCGAGTAGTCCCGAACTCGAAAGTGAACCAAAGTTAGTTAGTTTCCCCAAAAAATGGCATTTGATAGACAGACAAACAAAAAAATATATCCAGTATGTGTAATTGTAACTGACGATAATGATGATTGATGATTAGGATGATATAATTCTAATCCTCGTGATGGTTTCTCTTGAGCCTGGAAATAAACTAGTAGATATATTATTTTCTATGTTAACTCTAATAGCAACTATACCAAATATAACTGACACCATTTTAAGCTTCATAAACGAAATCCCCAAACCATGAAATATATTGGCATGATTTTATAGTATCTTTTAAAAATCACGTCTCATGTCTTAAATCTGAGCTATATTTTGATAGATATCCAGCAAAATCTCGGAGAAAAGATAACCTAATAAAAGCCAGTAATGCACTATCATAACTCATACCCATTTCTCTTTCAATAATATAGCAAGAATCTTTGCAAAGAGTAATTTATCTCGATGCAGCAAATTCGCCAACGCCTAGTCTATATTAAGACGGCTATAATTAGGAACATAGATGATCTTCTCAAAGAACCTTGGCGTTAATTTAGCTTTCAAGATCAATAGCTGTTTACGGGTGTGTCTGCCATTCATACTTATGTTCGTCTTCAATCGCCTGTTCATTGAATGTTTGTCTATCAACTGTTATTAGGTCAAGCGTAGTCATTCTTGCAACTTCTTCTTCATTTGTTGTTTGTGCTAGGCTTTTTCCGGAAGCATAACATTATCATTGGAATTCGACCTACTAAACAAAAAAACGATAAAAGTTTTCACATCTCTTTTTATCGAACCATCGATAGAGATGAAATGGAAAACGCATTTATGGAGGAATGGCTATAAAACCACAATGTTGCAGAAACAATGAAGCAAACGGAAGTCGTTTACACTTTCAAATTGCATAAATAAATAAACGAGTGTGTAAATATTAACATTATTGTTGTTCTTAGTGCGTTATTTTCCATGTGATATCCTCTATTTATGTAAATATAAGCTTTACTACGCTGATCAAATTCCAGCAACGCAAGACGGATTATAGCATTAAATAATCGATATCATTGTAATTGTTCATTTTTACTCTATAGAGCCATTATCTTTTACCTTGTTTGTATTAATCGATGATACTTCCTTTGTAGTTTTCCCACTTCTGTAAATGAATAAACGTAATTAATTTACATACTAGAAACAAATAGTAGTATCATATAATAATACTAGTATATATATAATTTGCATGATCGGCCTTTCTATCCGTGACCTTCATAAAGCGTGGGACTGCAATTTACTTCATAAATTATTATAAATAAGTACAATTACATAGTATAGGAAAATTTTCAATACATTGTAAACAATGAAATGTGATATTTTTTGCAATAGCAGATGCATTTCAGTCTTCTTCAATAAAATGGGAAAAGCAGTTTGAAACGGTTGTTCCAGTCTCCTGTTTTGCTTTAAAACTTAGAGGCTCATTCGATGAATTCTGGACACAGAACAAAAATGGGTTTTAAAACGATGATTAAAGAAAATTGCTTGCCTAGGAACCAGTCTTCTTTCCAACATGCATTAAGATAAAACAATGATATTGCAGCACGAAACTCAACAGTATAAATACATAATAGTCCTTAGCATTCACCTCACGTATACCTCCTTTATATTCGCAACACATATCACACTGATTGGAAACAGTTGAATAACGTTTCAGTTCTATAATGGATGCTGTCCAAGTGTCCATCTTTTCAATGTAAATTCCTTTCACAGTTATGTTGGGTCTGACAGCAACCTTATTATCGTTGAAATAAAGATCACTATATATAATTTTGACAGACTTTTTTTGAGACACATACACAATCTTATTGCTACCATCTTCTTCTTCTCGAATCGCTGATTCAGTTTTGCAAACTGAACAGATCTGTCTTTTGGGTGGTGCAATTAGTTGTGCACTACGGGTAGGAGAAACGACCATAGACCAGACCTCTGTGATTATGACAGACTTTTTAGGTGGCAAATTAACAACAGCCTTATTGCTGCGACCTTAAAGATTGTTTTGACAGTGATCCAAGGGCGGAGGTAAATAACATATTGTAGGTAATCCCTTCAGTCCCTCTCAGTACGTGGGTGTGGTACTGAAACGGGAAACCGTACGTCAAATGACTAATCTTAGCATTTGGCAGGCAGACGTTCGCTAACTACCAGACTGTACGTCGACGACTGTCACATAAAAAATATGTTGGTAAGTTGGTAGGCTTGCAAATCAATGAATACTATATATTGGTGCATTAGTTGGAAAATGAGCGAATAAAATTTTGTTGTTATCATCATCATTCGTAGTTTCTACGTTTCTTCTTTTGTACTAATCCTCGAGTTCTTCTAATTATCTGTATGTCGTGCTTTACTCCACAAAAACATAAAAAGAAACTCTCTCATTCTCTAAAAAAGAAAATCTCTCTCTCTTCGTTTCCAGTATAATCCATAACTTACTAGTAACTGTTGTTAATTTTACAACAGCACTAAACTTAGTTTTTGGTTTTGTCTCCTTCACGACCGACATCTTTTACATCTGCGTCTTACATATGCATTTCGAAGGCCTTGTAAATATATTTATTATAATTATGTGTAAAGATTACTGATTCGACTCATACTCTCATTGTTGCCAAGTCGTCTCCATCCTGTTCTAGGTCCAGTCATTGATGCAATCAGCTGGTTTCCTTGAATGAGCTAACACTAGACTTCTTAAGGTTCCCATGGCATATTCATCGTCCAGTCGATAGTGATTGCTTCAAAATCATAACATCGTTTGTTTGTTCGTCGACAGAGTGCAGACTAGTTGCAACCTAACCTTGTGCCCTAACCAAAGCGATCGGTTGCGTGAATACGTACCTATTCATCACTTTGAAATGTCACTCATTTGTTCGAAACTCCAAAAGACCTAGAGTAAGATGTAGGCGCGACGATCGCTTTGGCAAAGGCACGGTACAAAGCGAGCATCGCGCGAACCCAAACACGGACAATGTTCGCGCGAACTTGCGATCGTGGCGTGAATTGTTTTCTATTAGGACATCAGGTTAAGCCACAAAATAAGTTAAGTGTAAGAACGAGAAACTACATCAGGATGGCAGGAGACAAACCAAAAAGGCGTAAAACACTACTTTTACTGCTAATAGAAAACTGAGAGTGGAATACATTTCCTACAATAATGACATTAATGACATACATGACATACCAAAGATTTTTTTAATGATAATCATAATCACAAATCGGTCAGTCTTAAATGAAAGCCGTCGACTAATGTGTTTGCCAGTCGTTATCACCTACGTAATTATTTATGTTGTTATTGTTTAACCTATAACGATAAAATACCGATTAGTTGATATGTAATTTTTTGTTGTTTTGTTTTTTGCGTCGCTACTTGATGTCTGATGATTAGGTGGAGTTCAACCACCCTTTTTGTGGGGACATCCTTGTCTATTCTATGCCCTCTGTCTGGGCTGGCCACACTCTGAACGGAGGCGCATGTTATGGTGTCGGTCGTCATACCATATAATTCCCCATGGTGTTACTTCTAGTACCATTCATTGCGTGTATTGGTGTGCTTCCTTCCATGCTTGTTTTGCAATCTCTTGCCTCTCGCATGATTGAAAACCCTTAAACGATCTATCTAATAAATAAAACTGAAGTGTGTGTTTGTAATTTCAAAATAATAGCTTTTTACTGAATGCATATGAAAGTATATGCGGTACAATACATCAAAAGAAACATTTTTTTTAATGTTCGTCTGTCTGTCAGTTCATTCCGGCTAATCCGGGATTTATGACGAGACTTTACTGGCGCATAGCTGATGTTTTATTTTAGAAAAAGGATTAGGGTTCCGTTGCAAAAAAATTGCAAACAAAATCTGATTTCATTAGGGGAAGTAATATCTTTATTATATGTAATTTCACGGGCCGAAAGTCGCGGGCAACTACTAGTTATTATTTTTTTAATATTTTTAAATGTTTTTTGTAAAGAATATTTAAAAATGTAATTAATTTGTTAAGAAATAAATGAAGGAAATAAAAATAATAAAAACCTCGTGTCACAGTGTTTCTTATCGAACTCCTCCGAAACGGCTTGACCGAGTTTTATGATATTTTTTTATGTATGGTGGTAGTCTGAGAATAGGTCGTATACTACTTTTTTTTTCTTTTCATACACATCAAAATGTCCACTCGAACGAAGTCGCGGGCAATAGCTAGTATACAAGGTGTAAAACAACAAACGGACCTCATCACGAAGCCGTCAACCAAGCATTTTGTACATCAAACTAAGTAACTTTACACAAAAATTATTGCTGGAAAACGGCTTTTTTTTGGGGTGAAAAATCACGTTTTATGGTAGAACTCGATGTAACGCACTCAAAACATTGTGCTGATGGATGGATTGAATATGAATAATAGTACGGGGGTCGTGGAGGCGTTTAAAGTAAAAATCTTACATTAAAAACTTGTATTTAAAAATAAACTTGTCAAAAAGTTGGAACTTTGACCCCCAATATCTCCGTAACTAGAAGGTTCCCAGGTATGGTGTAGAACAAAAAAATGATCGCAATGACGATTTTTTACACCCTTTATTATAGGAATCATTAACCTATAACCACCGATTTCCATACAATAGCATTTGATCATTACTAAAATGTAAATAACGCCCAAAAATAAATAAAACGTCGTCCTCTAATATAAGTAGGCCAAAGTGTACACGCGTACCGTTGACCGATATGACTGATTACTGATAAACTATCATCCCGCCAAGGACGATGTTATCAGTTACTGTTTGTTTGCGTTCCCTGTTGACATTATTTTCTAATTATTTTGCGCGTAATATGCGATGTAATCGTATCTTGGGAGGATCAGAGTATATCGCTTCCTGGGGGTCAGGGGTAAGTTTATAGGTCACGGATAAAAAAAAAGAAAAAATATTGAACTACTTACAAAAAAAGGCAATGATAAGTAAGTAGTCCATCTTTTAAGTAGATGACAATTTCAAACTGCTATCAGCAATTTTGATTGCCTTGAGTAGTGGTACGGTCTACCATATTTTTTTTAATAGGCTGTTTAACGGCTTCATACCTTTGCTTCTCCTTCAACCTGGCGAAAGCAAAGCGCGGAAAAAAGAAAAGAAAATCATGGTTTCCTAATAATTCATGACAAAAATATTTTTCTTTCTTTTATTTAATTTCTTCTTTCTTAAAGTTTGTTATTGCAGTTCTCGGCTCAAAAACACCCTCGCCTACGGCTCGGGAGTTAATTCCGCCTCGCATGCAATAACAAACTTTCTCCACTTGTATCAAAATGTACTAAAATAAGTTACATTGAGTTCTACCGGAAACCGTGTTTTTACTAAAAGAAAAGGCGTTTCCCAGCAATATTTTTTGCGTAGTGTCACTTAGTTTGATGTACAGAATGCTTGGTTGACAGCTTCGTGCAGGGTCCGTTTGCACCATGTACTATGATAATAGCGTAAAGTTTCAATACTATCGAGTAATATAATCAGTCTGCCAGTTAGTTCGTCTAGACAAGCCTAAAAAAATGTATTTCGATGTCACAGCACAAACGTGATGTGAATTTAACTTATCCTAACTTGTAACTACACTGGGTTAAATTACCTTTGTTTCATAGAAATCGTGAAACGTGTTAATTCAAGTTAAAAGAAAACAACCTTTGGTGTACCTACGTGTAGTCACAGAATTCGTCAAATTGTGGGAAGACGTACTTAAATAATATTCTATTTTTTTCGGAATTTCAAGTACCTACAGACCTACCTAGTAAAACGAGTACCTACTAGTGTTCCTTGAGTGTTAACAAACAGGTCAAAATAAAACAGCTAGATACAATTTTAGTTTATTGTATGTCTTGTTTTTAAGCTTTTTTTAGAGGAGCTCGTAGCTAAACAATAACAGCCGCTCGGGTCGATCTTTAGATTAAGCCGTGGTTGCCTAGGTTGGTCTGTGGATGGGTGACCACCCATTACATACCGAGTTTCCTCCGTGCATGTTAAGCAGTTGGTCCAGGCTGTCATTTGATAGTCGTTCCAGGTTATAGTCAGTGGCCCAAAAACTCTAACAACAAGTCTTACCAATACCTATTACTAACTGGGTTGTGTAGTTCAGATAGGCATTCGCTCCATGTAAAATACTGGTATTCAGCTGCATCCGGTTAGACTGGAAGCCAACCACAACATAGTTGGGAAAAGGCTATACCTACAGATGATGACTTTTTTTATATTTTTTGTTTTATTGTTAATTTTAATCATTTGGTTTTGTCCTGTGCTGGAGAAATAAATACTTTTTCTTTCTTTACATAAGTACTAGAATGACTAACTATTTGAAAATTAACTTAATGTCTATCTTATAACAACTTAATGGATCCGTGCTAATTAAGAGAAAAAACCGTAAAGCACACACAATAACCGTTACCGTAATCTCACAAAGCAATTTAAACTTGCAGTTTCATAAAAAAAAAATAACCTCTCATTGACTACTACGATATACCAACAACAATGTTCTTTTTAGTAACTCAATATTTGTTCAAGAAAGAAAAACATCCACTTTTATTATGTTTGTCAAGCGATATTTGTATAAACAGAACAAAAAAAAACTGGATTTGTTTGTAATTCACGAGCGTTTCAACAATGTAAATCAAATTAAAATGTTAATCAGACTATACAAAGTGCACTACCATGTGACTACTTTACTTCATTTATAAAAACAAATGGGTAAAAAATGAGGCTTTATTTTCGACTGTTTCAGAGAGGATCTTGGTAAGCTAGGGGTGAACGTACCGAAATACGAGATTTAATTCTTTTGAACTTCAGTCGTAAAGTGTTTAATAAAAAGTTGATTGGAATCTAATCTAGATAGAAAATGAATAAGCAATCTAATTGCAACTTGAAGTATTTTTAAGAGGTATTTATAATTTTACAAAAAGTTGGGAATGGTCAATAAGCCTCTTTATATGGTTTTCTTTTTTAACCGACTTCTAATAAAGGAGGAGGTTATGTATTCGCCGTTTTTCATTTAGTAGAGGAAGCCCGCGCGGTGGTCCCATGTAAATTTTATTCACTTTGCTTCAGCAGTTTACGAGTTAGCTAGTCTTTTACTATGCTATTACTTTTTTTTTATTCTTTGCCTATATTGATGACATGCTGATATCATAATAACTAGTCGCGTTACAATGTACACTGTTTTCATATGACAAGACTTTGTGTGGGATATCCACTATAACAACTATAGAGCGTAAAATAAAAAGGTTTTTGCAAAAACAAACCGACATCCAAAAAGTAGCATTTTTTTTTATTTATTCGAACTCTAAAGAACAAACAGGAAAATCCTTTTATTTTTGGGTAGGTAACAAGTTGTAAGCAAAAATAATATTTTTTTTAATGAGTTAAAGTCCAAAACCTAGCTTGAACAAACGACAGTAATAAGAAAACAAAATTATTCAATATTCATTAGTTGATTAACAAGTGACGGTCGCGAAGTGACGTAACGTAAAGTGATAATTTCCCAAGCGTCGTTAATACACGAACAATAAGCATTGTGGAGCTAACCGCTGCTGAAGGTGTTGCAGCAACGTCTGTAAACAATGCGACGTGCCAGCAGTTGCGACACGAAGACAATCGGCAATACAATGTAACATACAATCGACGGTGGAAGCAACGGTTTAAAAAAATGTAGGTACGTTGTTTCTGAAAAAAATACATGACGAGGACAAAGTTATTCTCCCAAGTCGTTATCGAAAACTATTGGCAAAGATGTTGATGAAGATAAAATTTCGAATGAATAAATCTCTATTGCAGACGCATCTGACAACAAGAAATATAATAAAGATGAAAATTATGATATCAGAAAAGATTCTTATATTATCATTCAGCCGAAAACGTCCACTGCATATACTGCTACACTTAGGCCTCGCCAAAGAATCGGTGCTAAGCATAATATTGCCACAACAACGTATCCTTTGCTTTTCGATCCAATCAGAAATGATAAAATCAACACTAACATTTATCCAAAACATACGCTGATCAAGTTAACAAACGATCCAATAAAATCAAACGCCTACAGGCAACTGTAACAAGCCTATTGAAACAGGCTATCGAGTCAATCGGACTCTATTTTAATAGAATTTGTAAGCTCAATGCTCAAATAGGCGAACACAAATACTAAACACAGAGCATGGATGGCGTAATACTGCACGTGTGCTCGAATTTTGCAACAGTAACTGTACCAGCTTTATAATGGGTGGTAGAAGTTGAATTACTAGCTCTTATCAAACAAATAAAGGACTGAAGTAGATTTATTGGGCGATGTTGAGAACATTTGTTATTTCGATATACATAGTTAGAAACAAATTAATAATCACAATCGCAATTACTGATTTATTCGTAACGCCACATATAATATAAATTAGCAACAGTCTGATATATTTTCAGCTCGTAGGATCCCACTAGAGGGCAAAGGCCTCCCTTGACTTTTCTATCTCGACATGTGGACCGTCTTGTATATAGACCTCAAGCTCGTTAGTAAAACCCTTTATCACCAAAGAGTTTCATATAATATTCCCGCTGACCTCCACGACCCGTAGGGACATATTCAACAGTGTGTGTTCTAGCAATCAAATGTGAAGTTACTAGCTCTATACCTAATACGAGTCTTCCAAGAACATTTACTGCTGCAATTAGACGAGCGATCCCTAATTTATAAGCTAGCCTCATTTCAATACAAAAAATAACGTTACTCATATAACAGAATGAACTTCAGACGACTTTGGAAGTTTTTATATCAAATCAAGTTTCATTTAACAATGTTTTTGGAGCGTAGTTGATGATCTTGCTTGGTACAAAGTTAACCTAGGCTATATTAATGAGATATGCAATTTTGAAACTATAAGTAAGTATAGTTCCAAAATTGCAGTAGCTGGGTAACACGATATCCTTGGTACTTACCAACTTAGTGGTAGAGGTCATATAGGCAGACTTTCCATGTAAAATACTAATATTCAGCTACATCCGGTTACACTGGAAGCCGACCCGAACATAGTAAAAGGGTCAGCTGATGGAATATTAGACCCACTGCAATATAAACACAAAGTCTAAAATTCCTTACATTAATGACAGCATTGAGAATTATAGTGATGAAAGTAATGAGATTAAAGCTGAGACGTGAATGAACATTATTAAATGAGACGGAAATAAATTATGGGGTCAGTGCTGCTACTTGAGTTCGAATGAGCTTTTATTGTAATGGTTGTAAAGTATGGAGGAGGGCAGGAATATACTAGTAATCTCATAAATGCAAATTTATTATTATAAAATCAACTTATTTAAAAAACCAGAACAATAAATAACAACAAGAACTATAATAACTTCAACAACGATAAAGATTTAGAAACAGATATACCGTTAAACGAAGAATCAGCAAGTCATAAAATAAATGCCTAATTTCATCATTAAATTTCGACAAGGTGGCCAAAAGGAATTAGGAGATAATAATATCTACCTTGGTGGTTTTTTCACGATTGAAACGATATATCCTTGATTCTACCACATTGCATGAGATCCTAAACAAAGAGCTACATAGCTATTCAGTACTAACCATTAATCAATGAACATAAGAACCCAAGTCTTAACTATGACTAAATCCTAATCGTGACCAGCGCCAATTGTACCTAACTCGTGTTCCTACCGTGCAAAATGAATAAATAACACGTCCTGATATATGAACAGAATCTATTAAAACACCATTTGTGACGGCTGGGAAATTGATTCGTAATGTCTCAGTTGTTCTTGTTGAATCCTATTATGGTGAAGTGGAATCTTTGTAACTATGGGAAAATGATTCTATTGACTACCTTTTGAATGTTTGCACTGCATTAACACATGCTATACTTATTTGTTCTCCTTATTGAATGCAAATATTTTCCAACTCAACGTCTTTTGTGGGGTTTGTCTTAATTGATCCCACCTTTGATTCACTGTAATGTCTCTGTTCATCTTCCTCATTAACATCTTCACAAGAATTTTGCAGAATAGTTTCATCCATTACTTCATCAAAGAAAAATGTCTGATCTTTGTTTAATAACGTGTCGATAAAATATGGATCCGTTATGAGAATCTGGAAATGAATTCACATCATTTCACTTTTGCAGTTTTACGGCATCGTAAAGTTCTTACACTAGTTTTAATAATTCAATTCATTTTCTTTCAGCCCGTTGTCTATCATTTGGCTAGACGTAATATTTTCTGTAATAGCTTCAACCTACTCAGTACACACATTAGTCTTGTGCAAAGAGCACTATATTTCTGATAAAGTACACGCATTTAACGCTATTTGCCTGCGATAAATCTAGGTGAAACAATCTTACTAGTTTATTGGCATTTCTCAGATCTGCTTTGAATATTAATCTTTGGCGTCTGTGCCTGCTAGTAACTCTGTTCTATCTGAAGCAATGTTATTGTTAAATCTATGTACCATAATTGACACACTCAAATCATTTATTTCGATTAGACCATTAAAGACACTTTGGAATGTCAGAGAAATAAAGAAAGCGAAGCTACGATCACAGTCAACTATTCCAAAGCGTAGATCTTTATGGAGAAGAATGGGCAAAAAACTCCATGGACACTCTTGTCAATTTAAAATGCTCAGTAATAATCCAACAAAATCCTTTCTCCAAAGTCTCCCCACAACATACGAACATAAACAAGCAACCAACTGGAAGTGTAACACAGAAAGGACACAACGACAGAGCTAACGCGAACCGTGACAATCAATGCAGTACATACAAACACTCCAGCCTGTTCTGGCTGTAATTGGAATATGGCATTGTAACTAGTTACCAGCTGAACGATGTTGAAGGTTGTGAACTTGTGACTGATAAATGATGATGATTGTAACTGTGCAAAGATTTTTTCTGACGACATGATACTCCCGGTTTTTTAATGCCTTTTGAATCTGCTGACAAATCACATGAAAATCGAAATAAAATCTGACACCAGACTCAACAATTTTAACACTCACAAGTTTTCATTTAATGATTGCTTTTGTTTGATTCAGTCTCATAATAAAATTGCTGTTGGCATCATTTTCACAGCAGAGCGACTATAGTTATGCTTTCAGAAACTGCGTTTTCTACCTTAGTTCTAATATCTTCTGATCTGCTTTTGTTTTTCTAATCTAAATACTGAAGGAGCATAATAAATCCTGGTTTCAGAGTTCCAAGCTTTAAGTTCATAATAATATGTATGCAACAACCTAGTTTTCAAGCCAGAGTACATAAATTTAGGTCAACTGGATTTATTCCAAAATACCAGATAGTCAGGCTTAACGGCTAATCCGTACATTGAAACGGAGTCATTAGTGGAATGAGCCTTCATGTTTTTAGCTCTTATAAATTTAGATTTTGGAGGTAAACAAAATAATTGGGTTAACCAACTATAAATGGTAGTGTTCTTAGCAGTGCTGGAAATAACTTAATTGGTCCTATTGTAGGACTTGTAGTTATTCTATCAATGATGGGGCAAGGGGTGGCTTTAAGGAGAGTCAGCAAAAGGGAAGTTGTTCGCAAGGGCCGATGCCTGCCGGGGCTGCGGGACTGTTCGCAAGAGATACCGTGGCCCCGGAACATAAAGGGCGATGAAGGAACATGGATGGGTTTGAGTCAGTAAAAGTCTGAAAATCCCTCCTGCTCCGCTCAGAGCGGGAGGAGTCATTTGATGATTTCCCACCCGAAAAAAATAAAAAAATAAATAAGGGGTGGCTTTTAAGATGACGACTACTAGAGACGTATGGAAGAAAACATGCTGCGCGTCCCCAAATAAATATAAGGACAAGGGCAAGAGAATAACGATTACAATGGAGAAAAAATAAATGACTACTACCATAAACGATAAAATATTCATGGTCATATGATCACCGTTGAATTTTACAAGCAGCAGAAAAAGCGTCCTTCTTCTTACAATATCTCATTTTCTTGATAAAACTAGATCACTTTATACGCAGTTATACTTCTTTGTACATTATTTTCATCGCAAGTATCATTTTTAATTGAGCTCAAGCGTGGCTGAGATTCATAAAAGCACAATAAATTATGAAGATCATGTGTTTTGAATGAGTAATAATCGTAGCTCGTTCCGTCAAACGTTGGCGCCAATATTGGTAAACAATTTTTTTAAATAAAGTAGTTTATTTTAAGTAGTTATTTTTATTTGGAGATACTATTTACATTATGATGCAATAGTAGACTCGTATCTTTTAAACTAGGACTAGCCTGTATCTTAAAAGATAGGGTTCAGCCAAGTGGATTCTGTTATTA
Organism: Xestia rhomboidea; assembly: GCA_963853795.1. Taxonomy (NCBI): domain Eukaryota; kingdom Metazoa; phylum Arthropoda; class Insecta; order Lepidoptera; family Noctuidae; genus Xestia; species Xestia rhomboidea. The sequence goes on along the minus strand of OY970772.1, from coordinate 4,440,495 downwards.
TTCACAACCAGACACAAGTGAAGACAGCGTCAATGATTTGTACTAACAGCTGTACAGAAATAAAAATAAAATAATAACAGAACAAAGACTTGTGATTTATTGACCACGTTTTACATTGGAACATGCATATTGTGGTACCTACATTGATCTTTCTTCGTGTGGCCATAATCGGAACTACGGCCGCCATATTGTTTTTTGAGTGTTCATCAAATGTCAGGAAATACTGCCACTGTAACAGCAATCTCAGATGACACAATCTAAAATTGAGGAACTTTGGAGAGGCCTAGATGTCCAGCAAGAGACTGCAAACTACAATACTTTTGTTGACTTAACAAATTGGTTGTTAATTTATAGTGACAATGAACACACAATATTTCTTCTAGAAGACATTCGACTGAACGTTTTGTGCCAATAGCAAAATTATGGACAAAAATAAATGAACTTTTTATTATTCAACCGATCGTGACCACGGGCAAGTGATAATAAAAGGCGCGTAAATAAAACGATTACTAACACTAACTGCGCAGTCATAGAGGATTCATGTTGACATTGACATAAATCATTTGGACAAGAGTACGTTTCTGTTTTGAAAAGGATATTATTGTTATTCAATTAGTGTCATGTATTTTGTTAGCTTGTATAAAACAAAATAATATTTTCTGAAGTTCAGAATATAAGCCTTCAGTTCCAAGTTAAGGTTAAAGGTAACTGAACTGTAACTGCAAAACTATCAAGGTAATTAATTGTTAAGCAAATTCACACCCAACACCAACACTCAAGTTCTATCGAAGAATGACAAGTTTGGGATTTTATACGGCAGTCAATTCACTGAACAATTATTTCATGCGAACTACGTGTTATAATTTTATAACTTCCTACCGTTATTCACTTCCTTTTGACTCCATTTTTTGGACGATCACCTCTAGCCCGACAGTGGCAAATCGTGATAAGTTTTGAGTGCCACTTCTTGTTCGTTGCGTGTTGCAGAATATTAACTGCTTCCTTCCATTCTCGGGTCGTGTACCTTATATTTATAGCCCTGATTCGAATACTGGCTGAAATTCGTTCTTCGCTAAGGCTTCGATATTCAAAAAATTGATCTTTTGGCGCTTATATGACACTGACAGGAGGGCGCTGTTGGTAAACATTTGTGAAATTGTATTGAAATTTCCGCGTTAATTGCGCAGAAGGCTAAAAGGTCTATGAACTTCAACTAAACTCACTTTTTATTTTCAATTTTAATATAGGAGAAACACTCTAATCAAGTGATTGCTAGTGGCGAAAGTGACCATCAATCATTATATCCTCGCGATTGTCGAATAAAAATTACAACCTACCTACTTATAAACATGTGTGGTCACGTGAATGGATATTAAAAGTAAACCACATAATAATGGGTTCAAAACAATGACATTGTTTTATAAAATATCCAATAATATAATGTCGCTTCACCTTTGTCTTCTCTCTAAAACAGGAAGACGGTTATTTTTATTAGATTTTTAGTAGACATAAACTTTTTATTTCGTTTGTAGGTCATTAAAAATTATTACTTCAAACCATAGACGAGACAATGACTTTTATAACGTGGCTTTGGACTCTGCAGCACAGTTCTCGGACTTGATTTCGTTCTAAATTAAAAAGTGAAAGTGTCTAATCCATTTTCATGAAACCTTTTCTAGATGTACTTACTGCATATATCATGTGTACATTGCAATAAGCACAGGCTACTTTATATTTCTATACAGCGTATAGGTACCAGAAAGTTATGGTCATATTTAAAGGACCAATTAAACTGAACAACTTTTTTTAGGACACCAACATCGTTATCTCGAAAAAATAATCAGCTGTCCTATACAAAACTTCAATGCCTACTGACCTCAAATGTATGGGGCAGCTTAGTATTTTTATTTTTACCCAAAAATATAAATAAATAAATAAACACGCTGTATATAAAAATCACCTAGGGCCAGTTATGCAACATATTTTCATCTGATAATTATAATCTCTTATCGCCTCTTCTCTTAACGATTATCAGAAATAATTTGGCCTAATATTTCCTGTTCCAAAATATCAACAGTTAGACGTATTTCCCAGACTTACTATTATATTTCTCAAATAATTTCCTTTTGTTTTTTCTGAGCATGGGAAGTAGCACAAACGGTACCTACTGTTTGAGTATAACATTAGCACACCGGATTTATGAAGAATTTAAGTTTTACACACCGTCGAACAGCATTAAGTTAAACATTGTTCTGTGAAACACGACAGTGTTCGCGTTTTAAGTAGGTCTTATTTATTTCTGTACAAATTAGTAAAATAATAATATTGATTTGACATAATTTGGTGTTTGTAGTTTTAAATTTATTTTTACTACCTTTACGTTTGTGAAGTTGCGTTCATTAATTTAATTTAGCATTTGTGTAATTTAAGAATTAATTAGATATAGAAATAACATGATTACTTTTAGTGGACTTGTATTTTATTCCTTTAATAATTTTTTTAGTCTCTACTAAATATTTTATTCTGAACTTACATAATTTTCATTATCTGAAGAAAACAGACGGACAAGAAAGTGATCTTATAAGGGTTCCGTTTTTTCCTTTTGAGGTACGGAACCTTAAAAAGGGAAAAATTTGCTGAGAAGATCCTAGTTATCATTTTCACCAGCTACTTTGTAAAAGATTGTAATCTGGTTGTTTTTGTTTTAATTTTTAGGGATAAATAACAGCTGAGCAGCAAAGGTATAATTATATTATGTTCAAATTGTTTAGGTATACCTGCCTAAATGGCAATGGTAATAAAATACACGGATATGGCTATGGTGATTAGCTGCGGCACGCTACGCTAATTGCATTTTTTTATTAACTGCTTATTTATAGAAAAGTTGTTTTTTCTGTAGTAGTAAAACAACACGAACAAAGTCGGGTTTGTCCGTCAAAATCATAATAATCAGATGGTAAGCAGCTGAGTAATTATATACCGCCAAGGGTACTAGATTATTACTTGGATTCTCCACGCCACAGCTCTAGGGATCTATCAGTCATGTTTCACTTATACAGGGTTAGTTTTCATGAACAGAATTCGTGTATTATTTCAGTTACGTTTCAACAATTTGCCATCGATTCTGAATAATCACTGAAGCTGAACATTTGGCTGGTCATTGAAAAGTAACCCTGTATAATATGTAGTTGCCACCCATAATAAAAATAAATGTCAACAAAGCAAAAAAACAATAAGAACCGGCCAAGTGCGAGTCGGACTCGCGCACGAAGGGTTCCGTACCATTATCATTAGACAAAATCATGTTTGTTGTATGGGAGTTGGGAGGCCCCGTTAAATGTTTATTTTATTCTGTTTTTAGTATTTGTTGTTACGGCAACAGAAATAAATCATCTGTGAAAATTTCAACTGTCTAGCTATCACGGTTCACAGCCGTGCCTGGTGTCAGACAGACAGACAGACGGACAGTGGAGTCTTAGTAATAGGGCCCCGTTTTTACCCTTTGGGTACAGAACCCTAAAACAAGAAGTAGGTATGTACTATAATGTCACTCTTCAACACAAAAATCCCGTAAACAAAAAACCGTAATCCACCTCTTTCAAAGTCATATCCGCGTGCATTCTCGGTCAAGTTGGTCGTCAATGATGATCAGAGGTTATTAGCCGATCAACAATGCGTTACTGAGTGCCCACATTACTAGAATATCAGCCATTCTTAGAACCATCCAGTCATTACAAATTTCACCGGACAGAAATGCCATAGACGACGTTCTTGGTTCTAGAAAATACGTACAGTCATGAGCACTAATATGTATACACTTGGCCAAATTAAAAATCGATTTTCCTATGACATAGTATGAGTGCCAAAACACAAAACAATCAATACAGAAAAAGAAAATCACTTTAATACGTTGCTAAGTGCGTACATTTTGGTACTAGTGAGGTCGCGACTGTACGTCGAGTGCATTGCTCTGAATTCAAACCTAGATTCTAAATTCGAAATAAGTGTGTTTCAATCAAAATCAATGATCGTAAATGAAAGCATTGAAACGTTAATGGATCTAATAAATCATTTCAGAACGTCCATATATTATTTTAGTTGGTAAGGAACGTATAAAAGAAAATCTTTCGGTTTAGTCTTTGTTTCGAAGTTTTTAGATTCAAATAAAATACAGTTCATTCCAATTGTGACATTTTTCATGCTACCTCACTCAGGTAGGCACCTATTTACTTAGTTAAGAATGTGGTCAAATGATTACTGGAGCATATCGGAAACATTATTCACAGATTACTCTTACGACGTTTATTTGTAAATAAACAATCAATAATTTATATATTCACCATACTCACCTTTTTTTAGTTTAAAAAAAAATGATCCTCCTCGCCTCCTTAGATCAATTGCCCAGATATTTGGTTATCAACATCATCGTACCAAACGGTATAGTATAATATTACCCAGTCCTAACTGGGATGTGAAGGTAGATAGGCAGTCGCTCCATGTAAATACTGGTATTCAGTTGCATCCGTTTAGACTGGGAGCCGACCCTAACTTAGTTGGGAAAAGACTCCGCAGATGATGGACATCATAACTAGAGATCGGATATTCGGATCCATATTTAGCTAAAGTTTGAGTGTTGACTAGTACGGAGTGCGAGTTCGAGTATCAAAATAATCATTGTTTGTAACCCCGCGAAATCGGGAAAAAAAAAATTTAAGAAGCCGCTTCCACACTTTTGTACCCTTTGCCGGGAATAAATGTACTTTAGGTAAATATGCATCCGATTATCCGATCCCTAATCATTCACAGTCCTTTAAATACATAACTTTGAACAAACAATCAAAAATGGATCAAACCAATTCCACTTAGCAACAAAACTCAACTCCATCACTGATTTGATCAACGTTTTTACACTTACACTGATTCGGGCATCAATTCTACAAATGACATAGACCTCTACGAAACCAATAGACAAAAAAATCTGTTCACAAGCGTCATAGAGATCCATGGACAAGCTGGGTTCTTCACCCGCTGGTCATTGCTCGACTAGCGAGCAGAGACAGGCGGCCTTGTCGCTTCGGTGCTCGAAACTCGAACGCGACTCAACTAGTCACTACCTTTATAAATGACTGACTTTTGTACCCGGATTTGTTTGCCTTAGAGTCGGAAATCATGCCACGGGAACTTTTTAAATCTAGTCTATGACACTCTGGGATAGCTTCCTATTGATAGCTTCCTATTACTATTTTTTTTTTCAAAATCGGATCTGCAGTTTCGAAAATTACCTCCTAGATCCATGCTTATAAACATACAAACTTAACCTCTCTATAACAATAGTAATTAGGCATAGTTTCGTATGCCCAAAGCATTGAAGCACGTGATTGTTTTTTCTAATCAAGTCTATTTGACCGTTTACCTTAGGTACAGCAGACAGTTGAACGATCGGCGAATTCAAATAGATTCGTCGGTGAATGAAATCAGTAATTTATATTTAAATAAAAACTCTTTTCATCGAGGTTACCATAACTAATTATGCTTTCCATTTAACGTCAAAGGTTATATAAGTAATGCAATTACAAATATGGAATACGCTTGAAGCTGGCACCTCGCCAATGCTGCTGTGTTTTAAACATCAAGCTAAATAAGCTAATATTGTTTTGCTTAATACTATCTTTAGCACTGCAGCAGGTTTTTTTTTTTGCAGATTTTATAATAGAAATGTTATAACTAGGTCCTTGTTTCGGCAATTTCAATGAACAAGATAGTCGGTATTTTTCACACCATCAAAGACGACTGCCTATAAAATGGACTGACATTTAATAGCACCATTACGTCATTTGATGGCAGTAACCGTGCGATGACTGCACATCGAAAGATGCTCAAGACTGGCTTCCCTTGGGACCACTGACCTCCTTTTTCTAAGGCCTGCCACACAAAGGCGATTCTTTGAGCAGCGTCGAGCGCCTAGTCGCTTTAGCTTATCTAGATGAAGCGATAGGAAGATGCAAAATTATGTAGATTCATTCTATGCCCACGAAATATTTCAATTTCGTGGCAATAGTTACCACTAAATCGACCTTTGAAGATCGCGCAAGAATAGCACAGATAACCGTGAATATGTCATAAACCCGTCTAAGCGGTAACTTACCTGATTTCCGAAACCTTGCAGTTCTTTTCAGAAAACTTGCAGTTAATTTTCCAAAGTCTTGCAGTTCTTTTCCAAAACCTTGTGGTACTTCTAATTCTAACAGCTCCTCTATCTTTGTCCACAGAGGGTGGCGGGATCAAAGTGCGTGCGCGCGGCGCGGTGCGAGGGCGCGCGCGGCAGGTGACCGACGGTCTTCCCGGCTGATGTGGGCGGCGAGCGCTTGCTGCTCGCGCCAGGCAGGTCTGTACCTAAACTTAGTGATTATTAGGCCCAGTTCTTGTCCAAATCAATGACGAAACGAGCGAATCGGAGACGTGCAAATTTCGACCAATCACAAGAGTGACGAAAGTGGAGTTCAGATAGGCAGGTAGACTTGATGCCGATCCCAACATAGTTGGGAAAAGTCTAGGCAGGATGATGACAGGACAGACGAAAGACGCGATGGACAACTAATGTGATTGGTCGATTCCTGCACGTCTCCTCTCCGCTCTGCATGTCTCCACTTTGGAAACTCTCGAGGAGGCAATGATCTAGCGCAATTAGCCAACATGAGGTACTAGATGCTTGACTACACAATGCTAGTTTGCTTTGAAAATAAGACATTTGCAGCCCTGTGTTGAATAATGAGAAAGTGAAAGCTGAGACTGAGCCAACGTTGTGTAGTTGTTCCGGAATTTTTATAACCTCTCGTTATGAAGTGCTATACCATCAATCTTTTGGCAAATATGATATTCTAGGGCTTTCGTTGAGGCGAAAATAATGAACACAAAGGTTAATTTACAATACTTATATAATGTAACCCAATAAATAAAAAATGAATATTAGCCTTTATTCGAAGCCCCTAAAATTCCCCGGTTGCGGTTGTGACCAAGGAATCTAGGGTCTAATAGTTAAGCTTACAGTCAATAGAAATGTTCATTACAAGCAAGTCACACGTACAAACAAAATGGCCAGAAACAATCAAAGCCAGACTTCTTCACAGCTCCATTAACATTGTAGACAGCTGTTAATTAAAAGCTAATTAATGACTCTGTCTATACTTAACTACTACAACATCTAGGCAAGCAAAATAATTCGGTAGTTAATTATCTATGCTATTCCATTACCACGTTTCTTAATAGAAAATTAAATGGCAAAAAGGTGGTCTAAATATGTCACAATTTGGACCCCCAATTTTTGTACAGTCGAAATTTTTTTGTAAAATCTCAATACAAAATCGTTTACCCAACATTGCTCGTTGATAACACCTGCTCGTTGATAACTTCCTATTAATATATCTAAGACGCAAGTGATAGATGGCATAGCACACGTAATCTTATGACCTAACGCTAGAGATATAGATATAATGTTAATGGGTATTCATAGATATACGTATATGGTTGGAATCTAATTAGAATTCTATGTAATACACTGTCCCATGAGTGCTGTTACTGTTCGCCCCACGTGCACTATACTGCTATGGCCGTTATTGAGATTATAGGTGTTTCCAGAATCTATTTTTGACGCTAATTTGTCAATTTAAATCTATTGCATCGAAGTTTTATTTTTTTCTTGGATTTTTTTATATCTAATTAAGCCTGAGTGAGTTACGCAATAAGTATTCGTGAGTTGACATTACCTAGCAACTGCAGAACACTGTCTCTGTTGTGTTCACAATTATTGTAATCTGATGAGCTAACCCCAGCAATCAGTGTGGTTGGATTAGAACTATGACCATGGAAATGGTAGCCCTTCATTCGAAGAAGTTAAGCTATCCCAAGTCAACTTAAGTTAACTCACTTTTCTAGCAAACATTACCCGTAACATATCCAGTAAAGGAATATAAAAAATCACTTTTATGTGTAATGATCTTTCTGTTATGCAAGCTCTTCTGTAGCAGTTTCTTTCTCCAAATAGTATTGCTAAGCTTCACCTACCTGAGGGTAAAGCCTTCAGAAAATTGCATTTTCTTTTGCAATAGTATGGTCATATTCTTGGACTGGTTCCAAATCTTGAGTGGTGGCAAAAATTACACTCACTTCTGCGCATACATTTTACGATATTTACCTTCTTAAAATCAATGGCCTTTTACATTGTTGGAAAACTACTTTCGTAACAATTACTTGAGATTTCCTGCTACAGTTACTCCTGTTTTCCAAACCTTTATTTCACCAGATTGATTTCCCTTTGTTTCTTCTGCTGGTCAGATACAATGCAGATATTTAGCCTGTTCAATTCATAGTTTTAATAGACGTCTACCACCGACAACAATTTCAAGCACCAAACTTCACCTCGTGACATAAAAATTCTACCACATCACTATTAAAAATTGCTGAAATGCAAACGTCGACTTAGTCAAACAAATTTCTGACACTTCGTCACCACTTAAAATCCAGCAAAAAATACCAAAAAGCAACCCTCAAAAGCTGAATCACAGAACCCGTCAAAATCTCCATGACCGCCATTCATAGTGCACTTAGGGCGCCCGCCAGTAGCTGACGGCGGTGTGTGTTGGTAGCTAACAGGCACTCATGCGTGACGGGGTGACTAACCGAGCGGGGCTGGCAGGCGAGGGCGGCGGCAGCGCCACGGCCGCGCGCACTCCCGTGAAGACCTTCCAGGCGTACCTGCCGCCGGCGCACCGCACCTACAGCTGTATACACTGCCGCGCGCACTTGGCCAGCCATGACGAGCTTATATCAAAGGTATTGAGCGCTTCTTATTTTTCTCTTTTCAAGCAAATTTTCCTCTATCGTGTAATTTCTTTCTGAAACTATCTCTATTCTCTCTCCGATCCATGAATTTACTGCAGTCATTTAATTTAATTAGGTCTTCTTAAAACATACAAAATTCAGTTCACCCTGTTCAGTTACATCTATACTGAGATTTTTTATGTGTGATTATGGTTTAGATATGGCCCCAAAATTTAAAAAAATATATGCCCGAGATAGTTTGATTATTTCTCTACAGAGCACTTTAAATAAAAATCAAAATTTCTTGTATTATAGTGCTAGACTCTTAAACCTTAACCTCGGAAACGTTTGTTTCTCCGAGTCATTTCTGTAACTACAAGATAAACATTCAAATTCGCACATTCATTGCCGGAATCTGTTATTGACACCAACAGAAATAGCTCGTGAACTCTTTGTTCAAATTAATATCAACAGCTCCAATTAATCTTCATTTTTATGAAGTGCTTTGTGGCCTACTCGGTGTAATGTATATTAATTGGGTCAACACACTAGGCCCGCCATTTCTGTCATCCCTGCTTTTATGACGTCCTTTAAATTATAATCACGTTTATTTTCATTGTTTACCTTTATTCCTTGTCTTTATTTCCAGTGAACACTATTTGAGACTAGCTTAAATAGTACTGACCCTTCAAGAAAATACTCGCTTTATTCCATAACTTTTAAAATTAAAACAAAAGCCTGTTGCTTCTACAGTCCGCTATTCAAAAACTTACCGTTTCTTATTCACGCTGCAACTATTTTCCAATTTCGCTGTTACAATAGGAATTAATTTCTTCTTCTGAAACTGCATTGCCGACCTTCATTTTATTAAGATGCAAAATAATTAACGAAATATGTTTCTGTTTTCCAGTCGTTTCAAGGCAGCCAGGGGCGCGCGTACCTTTTCAATTCAGTGTGAGTATAATAATATCAACGTCACTTTATATATTCTTTAGTCATGCATATTTCATGTAAGCGACCTGCACGCTAGGATTTCAACACCCGTATTAGCATTATTTGCGTCTGGAGTGGTAACTTACCATATCCCATGGCGTTTAAAGCGAGTTTTGTAAACATATAAGCCTTTATCGAGATTAGGTATATTTGCACTTCACGGTAGGTACTATTGCTAAATGATTTAAACTTGATAGAGTCGTGTCCTTCGCTATGCAATGGATTGCATTACTGCAACCTCAGCTATTTTTCGTTGAAACATTCAATACGGTGTCACCTTCAACTGTATTGCTATTTTCTTTTTTTCTGGCAATGTGACTTAGCATTTGCTTCATAAATGTCACGGTCAACAGAGTTCGATTATAAATCTTTCACAAATATTTGCCTTCAAATCCTTGAGCTAGCTAGACGGATAGTGTTTCTAAATAACTGTACCTTTCTGTTGTCTGAACATTTTAGGCTTTTAGAATACACTTGATATTTTAAAAGAAAACTCGTTGCTGGCAAATATTTTTTCATTTCAAATAAAGTTGTTTTGTGACGTGGAAAATGGCGCGAATGTTTTTATACAAATTCATAAATACAAAACGACTGACATTTCGAAAAAAAAAATAACAAGTTGTTGTTTATGTCCATAACTTTTTTTATGCCAATGATGTTGATATTCTTCCTTTACTTTAGGACGTATAAAATAAAGGTTTTCTCTAATTTTCCAGTGTAAACGTGGGTTGCGGCCCGGCGGAAGAGCGCGTGCTACTGACAGGGCTGCACGCGGTCGCCGACATCTACTGCGAGTGCTGCAAGACGATGCTCGGATGGAAATATGTAAGTGTCTACCTCAACAACCTTTTATTATTTTACAGAAAACGTTTGAAAAACGCTCTTAGATTATTTTCCCTGTTTGCGCTTAATTTTCTAAATGTTTTGCCTTTCAAAAGGCTCCTTGTGCTATGAGAATCGCAAAAAAAAACGAGTTTTTTAAATAATCTATTTCCAATATCTAGAGAAGATAGAGACAAAGATCTGACAAACGGCCGTTCCGGCCGTTTTCTATAACTTACTTACGTATAATTGTTACCTAGTTAATATGCCTACGTCTCGTAGCTATCGGTGTTTCTATAAATCATGATCTGTCAAATGACCTATTTGGTCGAGACGCCATTGTTTAACTATTGTGTTTACTTCGTGGACAGATCATGGGATAAACAAAGTTAGCTTGGAGTATCCTATCCGCGTCACCACTCACCTACCTGTCACTCTTAAGACTGTAATTCATAGAAAGAACTAAGAAAGCTTTTCTTTGACGTTTTGTTTCTAACGGTCCGTAAGCTTAATGTCGAACAGTTAGAGATAGCAACCTTCCGTTACCTGTGAGTAAGCTATTGAAAATGGCCTATGATTTTAATGTGATTCGAAGACTCCTAAAACCTTTCGGAAACCGACGTAAACTAAGAGCTACGTCAGTTGGTCTCAGACAACCAATATTCCGTGAACGCGATCCCCAAATACCGTTGCATAAGATCGTGCCCCTCATACGAAAGTAATGAAAAATAGTGCAGATATGTTACATTTTTACTTAAACGTGTTTCAATTCAGGTTTCAAGAAGTTAAAGAACCAATTCTTCCTGGGTCCTCTTTGCTCGACTGTGCAACGATAATAGGTACTCGATTTTACAAAAACCAAGCGACACATCTGTTGTTTTCAACCTTCAGCGATAAATCGAGCGTTGAAAATCCTAGTGCGTACATTTAGTAGGCATTCCATTATGTGTCGCTTAATTTTTGTGAAAACCGGCAATATTTAATGATAGGGATAAAGACTAGTCCCCATTTTTAGATCCCAAACTAAGATAGAAGTTCGGATCGACTACAAAGAGCGCCACAAAACAAGTGATATTTCATTATGTCTCGTTCGGTCTGCCTGATTGGTTGCCAATCAATATTTTATTCTATAAAGAGATCCATTTTTGACTAGTAAATCCCATAGTCCGGTTAAGCAGTAGCCAGTCTCTTCTAGACTGAACTGCGAGATGCCATTCCCAAAAAAAAAAAAACAAAAAAAAAAAAACTAGTAAATGTCACAATGATGAATATCAATTAAATGTTAAATCTTGTACCAATTTACTTATTCGCCCAAGTGTTACCGAATCTGAACTAAAAACAAGTCATTCTAGAACCCGTTAGAAACTTTTCTCGGAGTAAAAAGGCTGTCGTCTGTAAAACATTTTGATACAAGTTGAGAAAACTTGTTATTGCATTCGAGGTGGAATTGACACCCGAGCCGTAGGCGAGGTTGTTTTTGAGCCGAGAACAAAGAGAAAAATATTTTTCGTTGTTTTATTTTATTTCTTCAAAAGTGTATTGAAAAACATCGTTTGATACCTACACGTGAACGTGGAATTAACACACGAGCCGAGAATTGCAATAACAAAAGTCAAAAACAACCTCGCCTACGGCTCGGGTGTTAATTCCGCCTCGAATACAATAACAAACTTTCTCCACTTGTATCAAAATGTACTATTTCTGTTCACCACTAATTATAATAATACCAAAATACTCGACGAGAGTCTAAGGGCCTTTGCCCACGATGATTTTTTGTAGCGATGCAAACGCGCGACTGTTTCTGGGAACATCAGGGAAACGAATAGTGAAGAACGGAGAGATTTCCGTACCGATGCTGAATCGCGTTTGTATCGCGATAGTAGCGATTCAGAATGTAACGTAACCAGTGAGCAGCATCGCAACAGTATCGCGGCCGCTTTGCGTTTTTGAATCGCTGCGAAGTCGTGGTGAGCAAGGACCTTAAATAGCGATTTCAACTGTAGATAGACTCGATATTGATGCCTTTTTCGTTTTAAAATGTAAATGCAGTCCTCCCTTTTAATAAGCAAGTGCTGTATTAATGAAAGTATATATTTTTGCTGAGGTCAGAAGATCAAACTGATATCGAAATTATTGAATACGCAATTAGGCGATATTAATTAAGTAGAACGTTCAAATTGGACTTTAATTAGTGCAAGACTTTAGTTACCCTCAAATATCCGTGTTATCATGTTATGCAGATGGAAGATTTATCATCGTCGGACGCAAATCGCATAGTTAGAACGTCATTGAAACATCCGATGTTGATAAGAATTCTTAAGACGTAGAAAACAACGACTCTGAAATGCGCACGTGAAGTATGTGCATAAGTATCTGTCTAATGCCGGGTACACATTGGTGTAACGTAACATGAAATGTAACACACGCTGAAACAAATTCGCCTTGTTGTTGGATTACCTACATTTCATGTTGCATTGCGTAAGTCTGGACGACTCATTCGTGTCATGTTACATTACACGTTACGTTACACCAATGTGTACCCGGCATAACAAGGAATTTTTCCTTATCTTGCACAAAAACAGGCTATCTTCAAAGTCACAGCCTCCTGAATGCCAAGTCTGAAGTCTAAAGGCATGGCAGCACAATATGTCTTCCTTGTCAATATTTCCAAAATTATAGCATTTTTCTCATTTTCAACAAAAGTTTGAATTAATACAAATCTACTTACCACTCGTCAGTCGAACACTGCAGTCCGTCCACGTCGTCAAAACATTTAAAAAGATCTCACCCCTGCCCTTTAATCTTTATTGATCTACATTCAGCACTAAATCTATTGAGGTAGGGTAGGGCACGTGCCACGTGCTGCTGACATTTATATCGTGGGTTCATGCAAAACTTTAAAACGTGTTTATGTTGTGTCCATTGCTAATGTCACCCTTCTGTTCCAGGAGCACGCGTTTGAATCGAGTCAGAAATACAAAGAGGGCAAGTTCATAATAGAACTGGCGCATATGGTAAAGGAGAACGGGTGGGAATAGGCGCGCGGTCCCCCAGGCCGCGCGCCAGACTACGAGTGTTTTGGGCCGGACTTTAGGCCTCAGTGACTACAGTGCTGTTGTGATACGATTGGTGGTCAAGCGATGGAAGCACGCAAACCGGCGCGACTACAAAAAAAGACTTTCCGAAGCGTCAATTACCCATAAACATCTGATATGCACCACGAGTGTTCGTTTTCGGCCATAAGGCCTCGATAGGCCAGCAACGATGAACTGCCGCCGGCGGATAGAGCCTTCGTGATGACGTGGCAGGCGAGTTGCACGGTAACGCTCGCCTTACTCCATGGAACGATCGGGAACAGTCAGCCCTTTACGTCAAAGAACACTTAAAACGATACCAACTTGATATAAAACCCTTTGGCGTAGAGGGACAATCTTTAAAGCTTGTATAGCTGTACAGATTCAACGTCGCCGCGTAAATCGGTCAGGATCGATTGCATATTATTTTTATTATCACAACTAATTACTATTGGGAGATCGAATCCGACCGACTTGCACGGCGCGTGCGACTGTCCGAGAACACAGTGAGGATATCGCCTTATGTGCTCTTTTACTTTTAATCGGCTTCAGCGCTTTGGCACCGCCAGTCAACGTAATGTTATATTGTTATAAATGTAAGTAATCGATCTCAACCGCCCCACGTAAGGGGCAATGGGCTTAGAATTTATTATTAGTTTTTAAAAACGATTTCATTCACGCCCGCCGTGGCTTCGGCGCGGTCGTTAGTACATCGTAAGTTGTCTTAGTTTTATATTATGTAGCTACGTATGTACTGTATTGAGAGAACACTAATACTTTCTCTTGTCCCTTTAACCTGTGATAAGTATGTTAGTAATAGAAATTTTGAATTTCTTGAAACGTATTCTTTCAAGAAATTGCTCAGATTATGTCAGTTGTATGTTCCTAATGATTTCAGCTGTACAATTCGCTTTTTATTTTGTTTTATTTTATTTTTTGTGAGGTCTAGTCGAAACTTGAATGTGTTGTGGGAAGATGATTTTCCATTTTATTTTACTTTGCGTCTGATTTAGTGATTTTTAGTTAATAATTGTATAATTTCGACTATTCCTCGTCGTATCTTTGGATATTTTACACAATTTTGGTTTTTCTAAATTGGTTATTTTTTTGTTTGACTTATTCGTTGGTCGGAAACGAAATCTGAGCTCATTTTTATATGAACGAATGCGGTGAGTTAGCCATCGGACGGTTTTATTATTCATTTATTGTTTCCATTTAATATTATCAATTAGATACCTACCTTGTACCCGTATATTTTATCTTAATCACATGGTACTTCATTTATAATTGTGTAAACTTATCATTGTAAGAAATTGCATGAGCTTCGATTATCTATGATTATGTGTATGTGAATCGATCGTAAACTCATACGCACTGATTAATTTCCCGAGAATAAATCGATAAATAATAATTATAATCGACTAACTTGACGTCCGACTTCAATAGTGATGTAAATTGGAAGTTTTGTATTTGTATTGGATGACTTTGCCGTCGCATGAGTGTAGAAGCTCACTAAGCGATTCGACTCGCACGACATTATTTTCAATTTCTTTGATACCGCCTAAAGTTAATTAGCTCAAAAATCATTACAATCTTCCATACTTTACCTTTCTCTACCAATATTAAGGCCTTAAACTATAAATGTGTGTAATATAAAGCATTTGTGAAGTATGAACTTAGTGAGCTTTTATCCTACCAGTTGATATCAAGAGCGTTGATAACTGCCACTAGTATATACAATGTAATATACATAAATATAAATACAAACTGTAAGTGACCGGCTCGTTTGATTGAAATGTGTTGTTTCTGGACACATTTAACGTGAAACATAACGGGTTAAATATTATTTGATATAAATAAACAAATATATTTATATTTACATTATATACTCAAAAACGATTACGACTTATTATATATTGTGTACAAAATCATGGAATTTTATTATAAAAGGTAATATTTTTCACTAAATTTGTCCAGAACTATCTTAACATTCAGAGTTCTCTATTAATAAGTCGAGCATTGTGGAGTTATTTATCATTATTAACATCACCCGGACAATGCTGCGTCTGCGAGGTGGTGATAGAGAACTCTGACCCTTAAAAGCTCTGCCTGAGGAAACATTTTAGTAAAGCATTTGACTGCGCCATCAATCCAATAATATCGTGAGCGTGACTAATTTATAAGAAAATAAATATTTTTTCTTTATAATGCAAAATCAGCAACATTCAGAAATACAACATGCACTCACAAATATTAATAATTCTTAACGTACTTATTTATAAATAATGCCAGAATTAACATCGAAGGCGTAGTGAAATGTGATACCTTTCATTATAAATGTCAGGCAAAGTTTTTATACTACATACTTATTTTTACAACAAAAACACATAGTTGGCTACATAGTCTGTCAGTAATTGAATGGGAGACACGTTCTTATATCATTTTATGTTCATTGAAAGATGCATTTGGGGGTAGTTTTTTGTGTTAGAAATGTATCATAAATATTTAAAAAAGGATCACTATATTTTTCCGCACTTCCGACATTGTATCATCATCTGCCGAGCCTTTTCCCAACTATGTTGAGGTCGGCTTCCAGTCTAACCGGATGCAGCTGAATACCAGTATTTTACATGGAGTGACTCTGCCTATCTGACCGCACTTCTCACATTTATTGTTATAATAATGAAAATGACATCTGCCACATAAAACAAACATGCAAGATGTTTCCAAAACCAGTGATAGATACTCATTAAAAGATTTAGAGGACATTGAGATTAATTAAATTTTAGACTCATGAGAACGATAAAAACGGGAGATTTTAAGAAGTAGTCCTCTTCACTAGTTTGGCGCTTTCGGTAGCGTCCATCAGTTCCTGTAATGAACAATCAGCAGGACACGCAGAACACAATACATTTGCACTCCAGGGCAGAGTCATCAATGAATCTCCACCTGATAAGTCCTCTAGTCCCAAAACAAGAAGAAGTCTGTGAGTTAAACTGAACTTTCTCCCCATTCTATAAAGTTCTTTATCCCAAAAAACTACCAACAGATACGTCTTTCAGAAACACATATTGAATTCAAAGTAAAAATGAGGTCAAACGATAATGTATTACAAGTTCACAATATTGTCTGTTTAATGTAATCGTGTTAACTGTTATCATAGGGTTAATGTTAAGATTTTGATGCACAATGTTCAATGAAAATGTTTGAGGCTGAGTGGTAGAGGATAGAGGATAAAAAATAACCCCATTTGTATAAAGACATGTTTCGACAGTGCGGTCTGTGTTATGTGAAAGAATATTGATTTATAGAATCTGTGACATTTTCATACTTTTTATTTTGACGCCCCACTTTACTAGGTAGTACAGGCTTACTGGTTCATTCAGATGGTGCTGGAAGCTGCAAGATGCGGGTGTCGTGCTCTCGTAATAGCAAAAGCAGTACTTTAACGACTGTTTCGAGAAAAAACACAATATCGTACAATTCTGACAAGATTGCTACATTTTTCTTAATTCTTTGACAAAGTTCCAAAATGAATATGATTTTTGAGAATTTTGATGTAATTTTAATACAAAATCAATCAATCAATCAAAGCATGTATTTCAAGTAAAAGTAAAAGACAATTACAATAAAAAACAAGTAAAAGACGATTAGTGCATTAACTACTTCGAGGGCAGCATTGTCGCCCATCACTGGCGGAACAACTGAGTTCTCAACACGTACCCCCTCCCCCCCCCACTCGTACCCCGCAGCTACCTTAAACACCGTCTCAGTAAAGCGGTAGGCCTTTTAGTAGCTGAGTATTGTTTTAGTGCTCATTTCACGAGTATACGAATTTATCTGATGTGTGGAACACGCTAGAAATCTCATCTTCAAAATAATTGCCTTGTTTTTATTTCTTGACTTGAATTTGGGCACATTTACGGTATATCAATAAGGCAGTAACATTTTTTATTAAGTCATTGTCGATGATCGTTATAAAATGTTCAAGTTATTGTGGAAAGCTAAAGAGTTCACTACTATATAAAATATAATACTGGACGTAATGTTTCGACTGACGCACTATCAATACACGCCATTTTGTGAAAATCTAAAGATTGGGAGCAGTATTCTAGGAGAAAAGCCCTAGAATAGGTCTAGATATATCGATGCCGAGAATTAAAATATCGATAAATGGAGCGTATGTGTAACAAAATGCTTTAAGTCCCCGCCCTATCTGTCGATATCGGCAAATGTTTAGTTTTATACAGAGTGATGTAATATTTTCATCCTGAACATTATGCAACACGATTATCGAAACTTATCGAGATTGTCACAGTAGTATAGATTAACACTCTTAGACCACAATGTAATCTTTGACGCAATTCGACATGACAGAAGAAAAATAAAAAGTATATAAAATAAAGAAAAAAAGAAATTATATCTTGATGATAGTGAGGAAAAAATTAACAAAGAAGCTAGATTTCTGTGAAGCGTAATTAAAAGTATTTTTCTACTTGATCGTTTAGGAATGCTACTAGATATTTTTGGACCATTGTTAAGATAAAACTATGATCAGTATTGTGGTGTGAAGGTAAGAGAGTTGATGTTAGTTTTTGTGGATGTTGGTCGAAGTGATTGTTGTTGTCGAGAATAGAGAAAAAGCGCTTTGTAGCTCTAAACAATGCACCCATACACTTTACCGTATAGTTTTTGGGATTTCTAGAAGATGTTTCTATCATTCAAAAACATTCTCGGCATGTTATGTAATTCATATCAATAGAAGAAAATTAAAATCGATATTTCTCTGATGCATGGTATTATGGACCATTTTTGCCTTCGTCGTTTTGCTTGGACCGAAAATGATCCACGATTGCAAAGGCATTTATTTAAATAACTTGACTCCAAAATGGAAGAAGTTTTAAATTGGTCTCTTTATGTTTTTATTAGATGTTGAAGACATGTTCTAGAAGCCCAAAAGCAAAGGTCTTGGAGTGTTAACTGATGACCAAGATGAATGAACAGCGTATTAAAAAAATGGTGCATTTCATTAAGTACGTGTACATTTCGCATATTTTTAAGGTATCCCGAGTAGTTGTTTACCAAGAAACCGCTTAATATTTTTGTATTTTCCTAGTATGTAATGATGCATTATAACAAAAAAATTCGTGGTGTCTTCTTACGATTGTGTACGCATTATGCTATAGATGAGTAAACATATTTGGTTGAAATAATAAGTGCGTAATAAAACACATTTTCGTATTAAAAATACTTTGGCGTTTTTATTTTATATGTAATAATCAAATAAAATTCACACTTATCCTGTTCCAATTAACAAAATCACTAGGCCCACGTAGCAGGAGAAATTTTATGGCGACGCTTTTTTTTCCTCATACTAGATTTTCAACTCTTAGCGTTAAGCCGAAGGTTTCGCGCGTGAGGGGAAAAAAAATGTCACCATAAAAAATCTGCCCGAGATTAATCATTATAAGGCGCTGTGACCTATGCGCCATTTCCTCCCTGTATTCCCGTTCACCGTCACCGTAATGTGTCCCCGTCACGGGGACAACAGAACGTCATATAATTCCTTACCGTTATCCCCCTTATGTACATTTATGGGCAACGGGGACAACAGACAGTTACAATTTCACGTATGGTTGTCCACTCTAAATTTTCATTTCTTTTTTAAACGTGGGTAATTTAGCGCGGCAAGCCTAAAACTAAAATGAAAGATATCGTCAAAGATAAGGTTCGTAAAACCGCGCTCGCTTCGCTCGCATATTAAATAACACTCTTTAACTTCTGTCCCCGAAGTGCCGGGCCTCCGCCGACCTACGAGCTACGGCCCATGCCGCCCTTGGAAAAGGGTTTAACCTAAGAGGTGAGATTTTAACAGCAGACGTAACCCAGCAATAGATATTATAACTCAACGGGGACAACGGGCATAATTTGAAAAGTATATATTACAATAAATTAACGGGGACAACGGGAATACATAACTCTTAGGCATACAATCATACAATAAATATAAAAAATCTCAAAAAAACCTTTAAAAATCAACAAAAATATTATAAAATTTATACAACATCAATGTAATCATATGAGATAAGATGTAAGATATTGGATTGCAGAATAATTAGAAAAAAAATTATGTATTTTTAAAATGATATTGGGGCCGAGTCACACCGGAATGGCAGCGGCCCCCGGCGGGCTCGCGCGACCTGCAGGCCCCACGCGCCTAGTCTCCTCTTGACTAGTTTAGTTTCTACATTCGGTTAGGAAACTCGTGTGTTTGGAGTGAACATGATGGAATTAGTTATTATAGCACTTATTTCGGAAGAAGAAGCTTTGAACCGCCTACGCAGGACGTCGCGTTGTGTCGCGGCGCGGGTGAGGAGCGCGCGCCCGAGCGACGTTTTCAAGCTGTTCAACCGATACTGGTCTTTTAAGGATGTAGATAAAGTTTAAAATTATTTCACACTAAAAGTGCTCGCCGCGTCGCTGCCGTGCGGCCATTCCGGTGTGACTCTACCCTTAGTAACAACACTAGCAACGAGCAATAATCTTGTTATTGAAAACTATTCTTCGTTTTTAACTGGATTATTGTTGGTTACTCGTGATTTAAAACGAAAAACGTATTACCTACTGCCGAGATGGGGGGAATAATAGAGAAGTATGGAAGAAGACAAATTGTGGAGAATATCAGGCCGCGCGGACGCCGCCCTGCACTGCGTGCTCGTCCACCATTTTCTCGCCTATTTAAGTTAATTTAACCGTTTTGTTTTCCTTTGTTACAATCTTATTATACAGTCCACTATTAATATCAAGTCATTGCGTTTCAATCCTCTCAACACCCTGAGAATATCACCCATTCCTCTTTACAAATGGTGCGCCGACCAACCGACTAAATTGGTCTAAGGGCTGGAGAATGGTAAGAACGATGATAATTTAAAATTATGGTCGTATTAAGTACTACTGGGACAGATATGCCGCATTGGGAAAACGCTAGGCAGATGATGAAGTACTACTGGGCTTCTGGAACGGTTTAAATTTTTACAAAACTAATTGCCAAACTCGGAAGTTTAAATAAGTTTCCGGTAGCCGACTTCACGAAGACTATTCGAGGCATTCACTTCAAATGAATGGGGTGGGCAACTGGTGGTACTAATGGCGCTAGCATCACATGAACCAAACATCGTCATTGGTTGAGAATCTGTCAATGTCATTTTATATTTCAAAATAGTTTGACCTCATTGGTCAGATTGGGTCTAAGCTATGGACGCGCCATCTACAATCAGCTTTGACCAGCCTTCCCCATTGGTTGATACGCTCTACGTTTTAGGCATAATACCTAGCAGGATCTCTCTCTTAAATAAATAGTTTAAAATCTACTAACCGCAGAACTATTTCAGTCTTATTACTGTTTTTATAAACTTTAAGATTAACCTTTTGACTGCCAGAGCGTAAACGCACGCGCATAGGGCACGCGCGTGCGTTTACACGCCAAACCACAATTTTTCCTACCATTTTTGTCACATATGTATTTGTGTCGTTTGGAGTACAGGGCACGCGCTTGCTCGTCACGTATAAGTCTCAATGACGTTCAAAGGGTCAATTGACATAAAACACTAAAAACATTCCAGAACATAATATGTTCTTGCATTTCCATAAAGTAATCATATAAATAATATCTCACTATATTCATTCTTATTATAATAAATATTTCTTAGAACATCCAGAATTGCTACTATCAACTATTATGTTGGAAACATTACAATCAAAATCATTTAATAAATTATGCCTTTTTTAATCAAAACTGCATTGAGAGTGAATCAACTAAGACAAAAGATCACTAACCCTTCGTGTGCCGTGTGAACGTAGATCTACGCGAGACACAATGGCTTTTTCATTACTCATACTCTGAAAGTAGGTCTGAAGTTGCCTCTGGAGCGGGTTGAAAGTAATACTTTTCAGCCCTAGGGAGAATCGTTTTCAACTGACAACTGTCAAATTATAAAAAAAAAAATTTTTATTTTTCTATAGAACCATGTTCCAACTTTCTATACAGCCACGATGTAAAATTGAAATAACATAAAGTTAAGTATTAATTAAAGAATATATATTTTAAAATAACTTTATTATAATAAAATTTCAACTATTTATTTAAAATAACATAGATTTGGGCAAAATATTTACCATTTTTTCAATGATGAAAATGAATAATAGGTAATGGCTGAATAGCTCATAGCTGGCCGGCCACAGAAAAAGAAAACAAAATAGGCGGGAAAGCGGCAATCCGATCAACATTTGTTTTTCGTGTTTTTATTTTTACTTTCCTTGTATTCGTAATGAAAAGCACAGTGTTTACCTCGGGTTAAAGACTTATTTAGTCCCTCGAACTATTAGCGCCCTCGCTGCGCTCGGACACCAAACCCCGTCTCGGGACTAAATAAGTTACTTTCACCCCTAGGGTAACAATGTACTATTTAATTGTTTCTATAATTACGGCATGCGAATGGCTAATAGAATCTTTCCGAATTAGGGAAGGAACTTCTGAGGACAGTCAATAATAGACTTTACTTAAAGTACTTACGGGATGATATCCGTGATTTTGTTTATGGTCGATGAGCTCCCGATATTACCGTGAAAGTCTAAAACAGTGCAATAATAGACTTTATTATCGGCTACCATAAAGTGCAAAGGACAGGGCGAGAGAGCGACCAAAGACCCGTTGGCTATGGCTTTATTAATTTTCGAATGTCTAATTAAACTTGCACCTTATCGCGCTTAAAATAAAGTTTATTATCCAATAACATCATAAAATCTTCTAACCACTATTGTCACAAAATATTCCTACTAAAGACTATCCTCAACAAAACCTATATTCCTATCATCATTCACATTTTTGACTACAATCTGCCCATCAACCATGGCTTCGACTTCCAATATCAAATTATCACGTCTTGTTATACACTCACTATCCGTACTACGTACTACCTCCCCATTTTGTATATAAACTACATTTGTACCTGCAGCTTGGTTATTTTTTGTCACATATTGCATGAAATCCTCCATTAATATTTCTTGCGTCGGTTTTGAATCTGCTTCATCCATTTCATTGGTTAGTTCTTCATACTCTTGGTCATAGACAAATTCTTCTTCTGTGGTCGGTTCGTTCTTGACCGGTGGTGGTAACGTAATCATTTCGTTTTCGTCGTATTTTAGTATGACTTTAGATTGTTTTATTTCTAGTTCTGTCATTGTTGGTAAGGTTTTGAAGAACATCTGAAAAGGAAAGCAGTAGTTTTAAAAAATGATCCTGCCTTTGGGTCATTTTTCAGTGGAATACTGAGTCTTATGAATCTTGTAACAAGAATTAAAATGCATCCTCACCTTGCGAGTTAAAATTGACATCCCATGCGCCCTCTTCATGTGTGCTTTGAGCAGAGACATTCGGGGATATCTGAAAACGACATTACTGTTTAAAACAAATGCCTAACAATGAAGAGAAAAAATTAGGAAGTCAAATAAAATAATCTGAATAAAACTTGTATTAATTTACAAAAGCAAATTAAAGTTAGTGAAACTTCACAGACATGATGTATAAATACAGGGTGAAGTTTTCAAGTGGGCGTGAGAGGCCAAAACCGAAACTATGAGGCATAGCGAAAACCACTCAAAGGAGTCTCAAGCCCGATTTTGACGAAAACTAAAACTGCATCATTCGATTTAAAGCAAAATCAATATTCCTAGCCAGGAATCGAACCCGTTGATTTTAAGAAAAATCACACTGTATTATTACACCATTCGATATCGTCACTATTAAGGGTCAAGTTCTGGTTAGAAATGACGTAAGCTGCTCACAATAAGTAATAAAATAATTCCCTGAGTATCAAATATAAAAGTTAAAGACAGCTGACAGAAGCTTTAAAGCGTCTAGCAGAACTCTCCGCCAAAGGGACTTCCCTTTGGCGGAGAGTTCTGCTAGACGCTTTCTGACAGTGTTGATTATATTTTTTTAACAATATTCCATACAACATATTTAAAAATCAGCACTCAGACTTTAAAAAAAGGAGTAGTATTTTTACGTAACTTGATTCCTGAAAATTGCCCGTCGGCTCAAGCTAGTAATTATGCATACGTTTACAGTACTTACTAACACTATTCGATCCCACACATTTTGTTAGAAAGAAAATAAATAAGGTCTGGCAGCCCTGGGATCTTGCTCTACAGGTTTAGATACTAACCTCTTCGGACATATCTGACAAGCGCAAGGCGGTGGCAAGTTCCTATGAACTCTGTTGACGTGCAGCATCAGCGCGGACTTCTGAGCGAACCGACGATTGCACTCGTCGCACCCGTACTTACGCATCGCTGTGGACAAGTTAATGTTACTTAAGGCCATTTTCAATAACTTACTAGCCGGTTTCGGTAGGTACTATCTCTGTCTGTTTGACATTTTGCTTACTGGGCAGTTAGAAACAAAACGTCACAGAAAAGCTTTCTTTGATTTTTCTATGAATTAAGTGACAGGTGCGAAATGTCCTATCCGCATCACCTATGATGCGGATAGGACATTTCAAGCTGACTTTGTTTATAGAAACACCGATAACTACGAGACGTAGCATATTAACTGACAGTTATACGTAAGTAAGTTATAAAAAGAGAGACAAAAATGGAAATGGGCAGGCCACATGATCAGGGGAAAGGATAAATGGAGTAAAATAACCACGCAATGGTACCCAAGAGATGGAAAAAAGAAAGAGAGGTAGACCACAAAGGAGGTGGGACGACGACGTTAGACAAGTCGCGGGAATAACATGGGATAGAGTGGCCATAGAAAGGCCAGAATGGAGAAGATTAGACGAGGCCTTTGCCACCTGGCAAACGGACACGAAAAAGTATAACAAAAAAACGAACGAAAGAAACGAATACTAAAGAAATATTGTCATGTCCGAATGAAGGCTATAATAAAATAAATAAGTTATAGAAAACGGGCCTTTTTTTCGGATGGTAAATTATCAAATGACTCCTCCCGCTCTAGGCGGAGCGGGAGGTAGTGTCAGACTTTTACTGACTAAAACCTATCCATGTTCCTTCATCGCCCTTTGTGTTCCGGGGCCACGGTTTCTCTTTCAAACAGTCCCGCAGCTAGAAAACGGGCCTTGGTTTATCACCTTCCTGCCCTTGTCCCATTCTAGTCGGGGTCGGCGCAACACGTTTTCTTCTTCCATTCTCCCCTGTCAGACCTCACGGGATTCATTTACTTCTTTCTCTTTCATATCGTTCCTCACACAATCCGTCCATCTATTTTTTGGCGTTCCTCTGCCTCTCCATCAAGTAAATGTTTATTAGTAGGAATGACAAATCCATTCTTTTAGACCTTTTTTTCGGATGGGAAATCATCAAATGACTCCTCCCGATCTGGACGGAGCAGGAAGGAGTGTCAGACTTTTACTGACTAAAACCCATCCATGTTCCTTCTTCGCCCTTTGTGTTCCGGGGCCACGGTATCTCTTTCGAATAGTCCCGCAGCCCCGGCAGGCTTCGGCCCTTGCGCACCCCTTCCTTATTGGTGACTCTCTTTGAGGCGCGCGCGGAACACTCCTGCGCCGTCGACACGGCCTGTCGTCATGAGACGGACGGACGGCGAGCTAGCCCATAGCTCACCGTCCACAGGCCCATTCTTTTAGACCTTCAACATACGAACCTGTCAATTTATTATGTTAATTTACTTTTTGGATGTAAGTTGTCGCTACCAAATTATAATCGACGGACAAACCAATCAATCGAGAATACCATGTTGAGGTTTTAAGAACCATTTTATTAAAGTTCTAGTGTGCAATCCACCTTTTATCTGGCGACACGGTGACTCAAGTTTTCAAAGGCCTAAGGACAAACTAAATCGCAGCTAAGAGATCTATGTTTAACTATGTGCTTACGTTTATGCGTGTCCATGTGAGCAACGAGCGCGGCCTTGAGCTTGAACGAGCGGCTGCAGTGGTCGCAGATGAACTGGACATTTGTGTGCTTTTTGGTGTGACGCTGAAAAGAAAAGCAATTCGAATATGACATTTCGAGATACTTGATGAAGAAAAGCGATGTTTAATATACAAAACTAGCTGATGCCCGCGGCTTCGCCCGCGTGGATGTCTGTTATCGCGACCAAAAGTAAAGCCTCCGACGGCTTATTTTTTTTCGACACCTCCGACAAATATCGTTGTTGAAGAATTAAACAATTTTGAATTTGAATATCATTATATTTTAGCCAATGTATACAAAAACTTGATAAATTATACACTAAAACCTTCCTCGAGAACCCTATCCATTGATGAAAACAGCGTGAAAGTCGGTGCAGTAGTTTTTGAGTTTATCGCGAACAGACAGACAGACGCGGCGGATGACGTTGTTTTATAATATGTAGTGATAGTGATGGGAAGACATAAGAGAACGATCGTGGTACAAATTACTGGGTAGTACAAAAATGTACCCTAAACACATTAGAAAACATTTCAATTTCTATTAATAACGCGGACAGAACCAACGACCCTGGTCGTTGGTTTTGTCCAGCTCCTATAATATTCGCCCACATTAGGCCTAGATCGAACGATTTGCTAGTGAGAAGGTCAGCCCAGCAGTGGGATGTGACAGGCTAACAGTATCAGTAACGCGAATATTTGCAGAACACGCCAAGAGAAGTGCTAGTATAAATATACCGCGTTTTCACAGTAATATAAACTCTAATTTTGAACAACTGTTAAAATCACAGTGATCTAAGTTTATTCTTAGTACGATAGCCGCTGCCTAGGTTAAATAACAACGTACGAAAGGACTGTGCATTATTTTAAATTAATGAATACAAACAACCCCCAATAAAATTAATATTTAATTAAACTAATATTAACTTTCGCATATTTATAAATATGCGAAAGTTTGTGAAGATGTATGGATGTACTATCGTGGACACTCAGCCTGATCACCACTAAGCTAATTTTTGCTTGCACTCGCAACATAGAAACGCTCTCTAGCCCCGCCCCGTTGACTTTGTATAGAAATCATGAATGAAAGACAATACCGATCGGCCGAGCGCACTGACGACGCACGCCAAACGAGAGTTATTGTTATTTTGCGCGCCTAATTGACGCTTTCCTAATAGGCTTAAACTTAAAGGGGGCGAGGCTCGGCGCCTCCGAATGATTTAAGCGAAAAAAAAAATAACTGACAGGCGGAAAAGCCCACGACTGTACCTGTGGATGTCTGGATGATTGTTTCTCTTTCACATAAAAACTAGAATTTGGATGTTGGCACGCAAAATAGTTTATAACCTGGATTAACACCTAAGATACTTTTTATCCCGGTGGTAGTTACGATCCCATGAGACAATCACCGTACTCCACGTGGGCGAAGCCGCGGGCATAAGCTATTATTAAATACTTTTGGCCGAAGGGTGTCGTATTTCGTCGTTTCCAAAGACGGGTACGCGACATCCACGCAACGAAACACGAGGCCGACAATGTTACGTGAATAGTTTTATTTTCTTATGGTTTTAAATATGTATTAGTTTAATGTTGTTAAATTGTATTTTGTGTATTTATCTATGGGCCTTAGTTGCCTTAACTTGAGAGCACATGAAAGAGCAGCACGCCAAAACTATCGACAATCACCCTAGAGAGCCCTCGAATGCAGTCGCTGTGGCCAACTTCGGCTAGTTGGCATCATCATCATTTAATAACATGTGACGTGTACTTACCGTCAGCGCAGAATGAGACGTGTAAGCGCAGGGACAGACATGACATCGGTACGGACGCTCGCCGCGATGTAGGTTCTCGTGAGCCTCCAGGTGGGTTTTAGTTATAAACACCGCTGAACACAGCGAGCAGGGAAACCTTGAAGGTAGTGGCAATGATTTAGCAGCGATAGTCCTAAAAAGGTGTTTGAAAGAATATTTTTCAAGATTTAATAATTTAAATAACAAATGATGTAAAATAAAAATACTCGTTTCTAACTAGGGCCTCAGCTTTGACAGAACTACAGAAGCACTAGACTAATTTGCATAATATTGAAACTAAAGATAATGCGGGCCTAGAACTGGACCCTGTGGAACACCCTTAGCGAAAGGAGTTTCTATTTATTCAAATATCTATTATCTTGCCAAATCTCTGTATTTACTCAAATGAGAAGCCGCAAGATTATATTCATTGATTTTGATTATAACGTGGTGTAATTTCCAATACAGTTATCATGATGAACACAATTGAAAGCCTTATATAAGTATCGATTGCCACAAATCCTGAGAAGCTACTCGAAATTTTACAGGGCGATCCTGTATTAGTTAAAGTTGTTCGTCTCAACTTTTGTTTGTTTGTTTCGTCTCACCTTGGGGTGACATTCGTGAAATCTGAACAGGTTAGTGAAAACTAGTTCTTAGAAGGAACAGGCAGGGGAACCTGTTCCTTCAAAGAAAATAACAATCAACTGCTGGAAATAGATCTCTCCTAATCTGTGCCTCAACACCCTGTGCTATACCTTCTGCATTCAGATTGTATGCGAACAGCTGAGAAACCGATGTTCTTGTTCCAGCCTTCTCTTTTAAAACTCGTCAGACCATCTAGCTAGGGGTGTCTCACTCTACGCTTTGACTTTAATTATACAATACAATGGACTTACTTTTCCCGATTATTATTAAACTTGTCAAGCGTAAGGAAGGGCCGGCCGCGTCCCTTGCGTCCGAGGAACACAGCACGCGCACGCAGTACTATCTCTGCGTCCGGAGCGATGCAACGCTTCTCGTGTTTGTAAAGGTTTGTTGTGCTGTGGGAGAGAAATGGATAACTATTGGAGTGTGCTTAATAATAAATTCTGGAAATATGAACCGTGGATGATATCCTTTTAAGCATACAAATGCAAATACAATAATGAGAAGGCAGAAATGCCACATTGTTTACTCAACAATGCCGCTTGACTGCTAGAATCATAATCTCTCAATCAATGTATGATTTATTAGACTCAGATTCAGTCAGTATGCCTGAAATATAACTATAACAGATTTTTCTCTATTCATTTTCCTTTTATCATTTGCCTAGTATGTCTAGTAAGTCTTTGATATAGCTTACCTTCTAAAATCAACACCACATGCATAACACACTAAATATCTCTGTCCATGCCTCTCCTGAAAATGTCTGCCTGCTGCTGGTATTGTATCCATGAGAAGTCCACAAAAAACACACCTGAAAACATAGATAATTTGTTATTAGGATTAATAAATTGATTGAATAGCCTCTATGGTTCGGAACGTCAACGTCACGTCAAAAATATTATTTCAATTTATTATTATTTTTCAATTTATACTCGGTATTATTTTGTTTTTCATCACAAAATTAATAGTGAATTTATATATCAAGTTATATACTAAAAATATCCGATCAACAATGAATGATGATGACGCCAATGGAGAAGACGACTATGATATATCATCATCGCAGCCACAAATTCCATCTATACGACAAACATTATTAGCAACAAAAGTATCATGCCCGGTATGTTCACAGGAATACAAAAAACGAGGGCTAAAGAGACATAATCTCGCGTCACACCCAGACTATTACCACCCACCCAACACTCCTGCTCAAAATATCAACCAAACCACTGAAACAACCATCGAACTCCTCAACCTAGGGCAAATTTTTGCCTTACCTCATAAAGGATAATCATGACATAGTATTGTTTGCAGATTACGCTTCTCTTTTATTTAAACTCAAACGTCAGCAGATAGTTACAGACGAGGTTAATAGCGCCCTGGCAAAAATCGTTAATTGGTTTAATGTTAATAATCTACTCCTAAATGAGAAAAAAACTAAATGTATTAAGTTTACGATACCCCACGTAAGACAAGTGGAAACTACTGTACAAATCAAGGATGAAGAGTTGAAACCGGAAGATAGCACTGTGTTCTTAGGCATAACTTTGGATGCCAAGCTGCAGTGGGGCCCGCATATAGACAAATTATCAAAAAAACTTAGCTCTGCAGCATTCGCCGTTAGAAAAATTCGTGATTTAACTGATTTAGAGACTGCCCGTTTAGTTTACTTTAGTTATTTCCACAGCGTGATGTCGTACGGTATGCTCTTGTGGGGTAATGCCGCCGATATTCAGACAATATTTATTTTGCAAAAAAGGGCAATTCGTTCAATTTATAAATTAAGTGCCAGATACTCCCTCAGAGTAAAATTGAAAGAGATTAATATTCTTACTGTGCCCTCTCAGTTTATTTATGAAAATCTTTTGTACGCACATAAAAATATTAATTTGTTTAAAAAATACAGTGATATCCACAACATAAATACGAGGAACAAGCACAAATTTGTTGTTCCTGCAACGAGGCTCAAGAAAATAGGGGGTACTTTTAGATGCCAATGTATACGTTTTTACAATAAACAATATTCAAGCAGTAAGCCTAAATAAATTCAAATCGTTTATAAAACGGAAGTTATGCCTGAAAGCCTACTATCATGTTAATCGCTATCTCGAAGATAAAAAGGCTTGGGATTAAGCTGCTCCAATGAAATTTACTCTGTGAATGTTGAAATTTCGGACTTCGCTTATTTATTATTGATTCCTTTCTTTTATACACTTTGACATTGAATGATTTGACATGAATACTTATTTCAGTATTTTATTATTTTTTACTTTATTTTTTTATAACTTTTTGTGACATTTACTGATTTGACAGGAATAGTGTTTTACTTTTTTTATTATTATTGTGACACTTATTGATGTTTTTTATTGACATTCATTTTGTAAATTATTATTAATTTTACTTAATTATTGTGAATGTGAGGACAATGTGGGTCACATATTTTATTTTTTTATTTTAACCCCACGACTGTCTGGCAGTTTAAGTACTATAAGCGACCTACCCAAATGTCCTTTCTTTGGTATTGTTCGTCGTTTCGTTGAGCTCCTTGAGTTATAAGTCGAGCTACACGATAACTGACAAATGCTTGCACTGACTGGACAAGTGCACTCAAATCTGTGTGGTTCTTTCTTCTAAAGACCATCTCAGACACTATTCTGCATAGTCCTCATGTGAATTGAGCAAGATTATGTCTGGACTTCGAAAGAGACTGTGACCTCTGAGTTTGTTTCGGCTGTTTCTTCTCAGAGTAGTCAGGTACGAAACACCGGCCCCATCTAGTTTTTAAAAAATGACGTGTAAAAGTGTTTGTAAAAACCTACTTGCAAAAATAAACATCATTTCATTTCATCAAATACAAAACGAAACAATACTTGAACCTGTGAACCAATCACAAATTTCGGAAACCAAGATTACTTAATTGCGAAGGTGGTCCAGACTCAATCTGGAGAGAACGCTGGAAAAAACTTTTAAATTCTCACAGTAAGCAATATAGTATCCCACAAGGAAATGTAGGCAGACAACTAACCACACTCCTAGCCACTGAAATAAAATATCTCACAAACAACCTTCCTGGAGAAGGAAACTCTGAAAGAATATTCATCTTATGTAGTACAATACTACAGAGAGACAATTTAGTTAAATCAGGCCAGGATATCAGGCGAACACTTCAAAGAAGAATGGAGATGTGGAACTCAGGTCATTATGCTGAATTAATTGCAGAAACTCTAATGTGCAACTCGAAATTAGCATCAAGAAACAAACAGAAACAAGACATTGATCATACTGTCCGAATATTTGGCCGCCTCATGTTACAAGGAAAAATTGGACAAGCAAATCGATGGATAACGGAAAGATCAGGGGGCGGAATCTTGGAACCTAATGAAAAATTAGGAAACAAAACAGTACATCAAATATTTAAAGACAAGCATCCTAACCAAGTAACCCCTCAATTATCTGACTTTATAGACCAACCTGACCTCCCAATTATGACAAAAGTCGATATCACATCGAACCATATAGAAAAAGTTGCCAGACAACTCTCTGGCGGAGCTGGACTAAGAGGCACGATTTGTACTCTGAACAATGGAAATCACTCCTACTTCGCTATGGAAACCACAGTTCAGAACTAAGAGAATCAATCGCAGCACTAACAAGAAAACTAAGCAGTGAAATTGTCGATTGGGATTGCATAAGAGCTCTATTAGCAAGAAGAGGTATAGCATTGGATAAATGTCCAGGCGTCCGACCTATTGGCATAGGAGCAATACTTCAACGCATCATTGCAAAAGCCATGTCGAACGCAACAAGCTTAGATGTTCAACTAGCATGCGGCTCTGATCAGCTATGCGCAAGCATGAAATCAGGTATTGAAGGTGGAATTCATTTATTTATTTATTAAAAGGAGAACCAACAGCTAAAATAAATGATTAACAATTGTATAAGCGACACAGAGCCAATTACAGGTTCTCACGAGTAGACACTGAGAAGGTAGTAGAAACCTTAGGATCACAAAATAGCAAGCACGAAAATAATAACAAATAAAAGGAATAAAAAATAAGCAATAAGCACTAAATACACTCAGGACACTAGGTTAGGCATTGTTGACATTGGAAAAAAATATAAAACTTAAGCACTACGCGCTTTTAAAAAAGTTTGCATTCAGCCGAGTGCGTACAGAATAGGCTTTGACGGAAAATGGGTCAAAAGAGAACTCTTTACAAAGAATATTAAAGTCCTTACTCGCTCGCACTAAGTATGAGTTTTGCCTATAGTTGGATGAGGAAAAAGGAATGGAGATAGGTGGATTAAATCTGACTGATCTCTGGGGGACATTGAAATGTAATTTATGCAGGAGATCAGGACAGTCAATCTCGTTATTTATAATTTTTAAAAGAAAAGTGCAATCTGCAAGTCGGCGGCGATCTAAAAGTGGCTGTAAATGGAATTTCTTGCAGAGACTTGAGTAATTATCAGAATGATATGGAATACGCAGCCGAAAGCAAAGAAAACGAATAAATATTTTTTGAATACTCTCTATACGATTTATGTATTTGCCATAACACGGGTTCCAAATTTGTGACGCATATTCAAGGTAGTTAGATTTATCATATAAATTAGGGAGCAGCAAACAAAGAAACGCGAGTCTACGAACCAACTGTTTATTAGCGGCATACCCGCAACAATATAATAATGAGGGATACCACACGCCCCCCTCTTGTAAAGCATACATAATTCTACACAGTACCTATCTACATAATCACATAAAGAAGTAGATACTTTGGTAACACATATAATATAAAAACTAACAAACAATAAGGTGTAGGTAGATAAATTGTATACTCACTACCGCTGTTAAATATTCAGTAACAGTGAAGTATGGTTTTATATCCCTACGATAAACTAATTGATATACCTATTACCTAGTAGAAAATCCGAATCAGCTGATGCGCTGCTTATAAAACAAAAAACAAGAACAGGTGACTAATATAGGAAAGCTACCTAGGTTCCTATGCCGAGTTGTTTTGCATCGAATAAATTTCCTGAACTATAAACTTGCTATAGATACCTACGCACATAGCCTACGCATTACACAAATCTATACAATGACTATAAATTGCGAAGCGAACGGTAGAATCATAGATATAAAATTAATAGTCAGGCACCTTAGGTAGGTGCCTGCCCTACGGTGCTTTCTATTACCACAGATATGCCTACAATTATGTGTTATACGAATACAATAGAACTAACAATTCCTAAACCTCAGTAGTTAAGTAACACATAGGTACGTAATTAAAACTATGCAAGCAACACACACAGACTACACACTTACGTCTGTTATTCTTTGTACACTTTTTGTTTTAAAGTGCAAGCGCGTCTTGGACGCATTTCATATTTTGATACAGCAGTTCCGAGATTTTGAGCTGGTATCGGTTCGATATCACGATTAATAGAAACCCGATCCGCATTAGAGGTGGCCTTGGAAGACAATTCGGAGTCTGCGACGTTTTCTATTGCGTCATCGAATTCGTCGTCTGACCGGGAGGGGTTAGTCAGAATGTTTTCGGGCGCAACCATGGAATGTCGTAGGGTCGAACGACGCTTTCCGACCGGGAGTAATTGGTCAATATGCCTCTTCCACTCGCCACCGTCGGAACACCGCACCCTATACGTGAGCGGAGCTTCTCGTGCGGTGACCACCGCGGGCGCCCACTTGTCAGCCCGCGCGCTGTAGTCCCGCGCCAGCACGGCGTCCCCGGGCGCGGCGCTGCGCTCGGTGCCGGGCGCGGCGCGCGCGGCGCTCGGCCGCAGTAAATCTAGCCGCCCGCGCAAACGCCGGCCGAGCATCGCCTGGGCCGGTTCGACGCCGGTGCTGGCATGCTCGCAGTTTCGATATTGAAATAGGAATTTATTGACCGCGTATCGATGTCGACCCCCTCATGCGCCGCTTTCTTCATAGCGCGTTTCACCAACTTCACTGCGTTTTCAGCCGCGCCGTTACCCGCTGGCCTGTAAGGACTGGTTATAGTATGAACGATGCAATTTTTTTTCATGAAGTTGGCGAACTCGCCGGAGCTGAACGGTGGTCCTCCATCGCTCACCACCTGTGTGGGAAGCCCGAAGCGCGCGAATAGTTCTCGCAGCTTTCCGATTGTCGCCACGGCGTTTTTACTGGTCATCTTCTGTACTTCGATCCATTTACTATGGGCGTCTACGGAGACTAAATAGTGTTTGCCTTGAAATTCCCCGAAATCAATATGTATTCTCTGCCAAGCGCGCGCTGGGAACTCCCAAGGGTGCAATAACGAACGCGGAGGCATATCACGCTGCTGCCGACACGCACTACACTCTTTAGCGATGGACTCAATTTCAACGTCTAAAGTTGGCCAATAAACATAGCTGCGGGCTATATTTTTCATTTTAACGACGCCTAGATGCCCCTCATGCAGTTCAGCGAGCACCTGCTTCCTCAAGGACTCGGGCACCACAACGCGATGATTATACAAAATGCAACCTCTATCTAAACATAGGGAGTCTCTTCTATTAAAATAAGGTTTTTCCAAGTCGTTTTCATTGTTCGAAGGCCAACCGTTTATAATATAATTCTTCATCTTATTTAATAAGACATCTTTTTGTGTCCACAAAGCTAGCGCTAATAGGGAAAGATTCTTCGACATAATTAATATACGACACCGATTCCAACTCATTACACATTTTTCGTTGACACGGCAGCGGCAGTCGTGATAAGGCATCGACATAACTGTTATCATTCGATTTAACGAATTCAATTTCAAAATCGTAAGATGCCAGTCTAGTGGCGTATCGTTGTAACCTGCTAGCTGCGGTTACCGGCAACCCAAATTTTGGTCCGAATATGAACGTCAGTGGTTTGTGATCAGTTTTTATAATAAAGTGACGGCCGTAGATATATTGGTGATGTTTAATAACACCAGCAATAATCGCCAGTGCCTCTTTGTCGAGCTGTCTGTAAGATCTTTCGGCTGCGTTTAAGGTCCGCGAAGCGAAACAAATAGGGCGCTCGTCGCCGTTAGGAAAACGATGCGATAACACACTACCTAGGCCGTATGAACTGCTGTCAACCGATAAAACTAAAGGCAACTCAGGATTATAATGTACTAAAACTTTTCCACTTAATATTACATCTTTTATTTCCTTGAAAGCCTCTTTACAATGCGTGGACCAGACCCAGTCGGTGCCTTTGCGCAACAAACTATGCAACGGATGCAAAATCGTACTCAGCCGAGGTATGAACTTTGAGTAGTAATTAATTAGACCGAGAAAAGATCTCAGCTGAGTTACGTCTTCCGGCGGCGGAGCCTCCACAATGGCTTTTAATTTATTTTTATCTGGGTGTAGGCCTTGCTTGTCGATGACAAAACCTAAATAAGTTATACTATCTTGCATGAACGTACATTTCTCTAATTTAAACCGACCTCACGTAATCGTGTCAAAACGGCCCTTAGATTAGCCATATGCTCCGATCTAGAAGCACCTGTGACCGCGATGTCGTCCAAGAATACGGCAGTACCTTTTAAACCTCTAAGTGTTTCTTCCATAAACTTCTGGATTTTTTCTGGAATACAGGTCAAACCAAATGGCGTTCTATTATAGATAAATGTACCTACATGCGTAGTGATTGCCGTGCAAGCCCGCGATTTTTCATCCAACAATAATTGTTGGTAAGCATTTGTGAGATCGATCTTAGAATATTGTTCACCACCACTTAAAGCAGCGAACAACTCTTCGATTCGCGGCATAGGGTACGGATCGCGAATCAACTTTGGGTTTATTGTAAACTTATAATCCCCGCAAATGCGAATATCACCCGATTTCTTAATTACCGGGACAATAGGAGTCCCATAATCCGAATATTCCACTTTTTTAATCGTACCCTCTGCCTCAAGTCGCTGGAGTTCTAATTCAACAGGCTTACGTAAAGCTAGTGGCAGCGACCTTGCCTTAACAAATATTGGAGTTGTATCGCACAATCTCAACGACAGCTCTTTATTACATGTTCCAAGACCTGGGGCGAACACGGTGGGGAATTCATTACGTAAACTATCAACCAAATTAACCTCAGTTAAATTATACATTTTGTCTTTCATTTTTATTTCATTAATATTTAAATGACTGAGCCACGATCTACCTAATAAGGGTGGCCCACCCTTTTTAATTACAAATAGTTTCAAATTCCTCGCCGTGTGCGTCCCGATAGCAACATCCACCAAAATATATCCTGCTACTTCGATTCGAGTGCCATTGTACGAATGTAAACAAACGTCATTAGCGATAAGCGATATCTGTTTAAAATGTTGCTGGTAAAAATAAGTGTTAATCGTGGATAACTTACTGCCAGTGTCCAACTCGAACATCATCACCTTACCGTTCACTTTCACCTGCACATTATAGGGCCGATCACTATTATTACACACGTTTAGATTATAAAGCTCGCACTCCGAATCGTTATCACTATCAATGTAGTTCTGCCCGCGGCCCGACGACCGCGCCTCACCCTGACGAGGGGAACGCTTGCACATTGCCTTTAGGTGGCCCTTCTGGCCGCAACCGTCGCAAGAATAATTTTTAAAACGACAACCGTTGGCCTGGTGTCCCTTCCCGCACCGCCAACACGTCAGCTGGGCGCGCCGCGCGGCGCCGGCGTCCCGCGTTGGGCCCGCAGCGGCGCTGTCGCTGCAGGCGCGGGCGCCTCGGCCCGCAGCGGTGCTGCCGCGGGCGCCTCGCCCCGCCGTCATCCGATGCACGGGCTCGGCCGCGCCGGAGTCCGCCGTCGCCGCCGTACTGCCCGCCCCGCTCGCCTGCGCGTGCCGGTCGGCAGCCTCCAGTGCAAAAGCCAACTCCACGGCTCTTTTGTACGTTAACGTTGGTTCGGCGAAAAGGCGCGATCTCATATCGTCACTAGATAGACCCGATACGAATTGATCTCTCAAGTTTTCTTCGAGGCAACTCTTGAAGCTGCACGTGCTCGCTAGATGCTTGAGAACTTGTAAATAATCGCCGAGGCTTTCGCCGCCATTTTGTCGCCTTTGTCTGAATATGTGCCGCTCGGCTATTTCCGAGCGCTTTGGTTCGAGGTGGTCGCCGACGATGATCACTAATTCCTTGAATGTTTTTTCTTCTGGATTATCCGGTGCGCACAAATCGCACATCAAATCATATGTAGTTTCGCCTACTAACGTCACTAGCATAGCCACCTGTAGTTCTGATTTGATTTCATTGAGCGTCATAAACAGTTCCACGCGTCGAATATAAGCCGACCACTTTTTACTCGAAATGTCGAATTGTTCGATTTTTCCGATCGGCATTTTATTTGTACTTGATATTTTCACACTGTTATTGCGATTTATGTTGTTAAAACGTGATTTATCTCGTCGCCAGTTAGATTTATCATATAAATTAGGGAGCAGCAAACAAAGAAACGCGAGTCTACGAACCAACTGTTTATTAGCGGCATACCCGCAACAATGTAATAATGAGGGATACCACAAAGGTGACTTCTAACAAAAGAGCAATAGAGAATCTTAAGGGTTTTGGCCTTCTTGAAACATCCAGCGAGTCTCGTGATAAAACCCAGGGACTTCGAAGCTTTAGCTACTATTTGCTCAATATGCACGTTGAATAAAAGTTTGGAATCATGAAAAACACCTAGGTCGCGAACAACGTCACATCTCTGTAATAGCTGCCCTTTAAGTATATATGTTGTAGGGAGAGGGACGCGTTTCCTGCTAAATGAGATTACTGAGTATTTAGCAGGGTTCAAGTCAAGCTTATTAATCAGACAATACTCATCCAACCGCGCTAGGTCACTCTGAAGAGCATCCATGTCATCCTCTGACGATACTGCAGAGAAAATCTTCATATCATCAGTGAAACATAGTAGTTTAGAATTAAGGAAACATGAATCGATATCACCCACATAAATAATAAAAAGTAACGGACCCAATAAGGAACCCTGAGGAACGCCACTGGGAGCTGAAACCCAACTCGACATGTAGTTACTGATAACGACAGCTTGAGATCTATTTTCAAGATATGAGGTAAACCAACGTAGTAGATCTCCTCTGATACCATTATTAAACAGCTTCGTTTTGAGAATATTGTGGTCAATTCTATCAAAAGCCTTACTGTAATCCGTGTAAACCACGTCGACCTGAGCCCCATTATCCATTCTGTCCGTTAAAAAGTCATTGAGCAAAGCTAGGTTAGATACAGTTGAACGACCCTTAAGAAAACCGTGCTGAGAAGGGCTAAAAGATTGACGCAGTGCTGCATAAACTTGGTCGTAGATGACCCTCTCAAAAACTTTAGCTAATATGCACAGCTTAGAAATAGGTCTGTAATTAATTATTTCATTTTTGTGCCCCTTTTTATGTACCGGAGTTATAAAGGCAGACTTCCAGATTTGGGGAACAGAACTTGAAGAGAGCGATTTTTTTAACAAAACAGATACTGGCAAAGCGATGGTTTTAGCAAATCCAATCAGCAATTTAGGTGATAAGTGGTCCGGACCAGCGGATTTAAACGGATCAATTTGACTAATTAATTTAACTATAACATTTGGGTCAATCTCAATTGAGTGAATATCCGAGGGTATTATAGAATTTATAGTAGTTAGGGGAGGACAAAAATTAGGAGACACATCATTGGTAGGGTCTAGAAAAGTAGAATAAAAAGGGGAGGAGAATGCATTACAAATAGACTCAGGAGAGGAAACCGTCACGTCACCATATTTTAGGAAACTGGGTATAGCATTGGACTTGGACCGCTGCTTCACAAAGCTCCAGAAGCGTTTAGGATTTTTTTCGATTGAGGCCATGACCAATTGTTTTAATGAAGGTGTAGATGATGAAGGACTCCTCCTATTAGATGCCATGAACGCCTTCAACTCGCTGAGTCGACCAATCGCTCTCTGGAATGCTAGAATCTACTGGCCGCGCTGTGCAATATTTATTTTTAACACATATAGAGGCTTCGCAGTCATTTGCCTATCAGGCTTAAATGAATTCATCTTAAGCAAGGAAGGAACAACACAGGGTGATCCTTTAGCAATGCTAATGTATGCAGTCGGAATTCTACCTTTAATCCAAAGCTGCAAAGACCCTGAAAAATATATACAAAACTGGTATGCTGATGACTCTGCTTGGTTTGGTAAACTTAATCACGTAAAAGAATGGTTGGAAAATCTGATGAAACAAGGCCCGAAATACGGTTATTTTCCATAGACCTTCTAAAAGCTTTTCAGAATCAGAATCAGAATCAGAATGCTTTATTTGTAAACATAGGTCAAATTACAATGGCGGTGTTACAGATAGATCGTAGATCATAGATCCTCTATGTTTTGCCCAGAGGCGTACACATTTATTTAATTAACATTGTCTCTACTTTTAACAACAATTTAACTTTTGAAATAATTATCATAAAGTAGTAGAATTATATCAAATTATGTAGACTTTCTCATTGCAAATAAAATCAATTAATAGATAGGTACATGAATATCAATATTAATAGAGAATATAATCAATTTCAATAAAAATGTCAAATAGATTATGTAGTCAGTGTAAATAGAGAATTTCGATTTCAATAAAAATGTCAAATAGATTGGGTTACATGTATTAATATTGATGCTAATGTCAAATAAGATTCTAAATCGTCAAAATAGGTGAGGTGATGTACAATTGTCTGAAGCAGAAATTATAGAATTATCGTCCAAATATTCCTGTAATGAGTAATAGCATTTATTTATCAATATT
This sequence comes from Xestia rhomboidea, assembly GCA_963853795.1. Lineage (NCBI taxonomy): Eukaryota > Metazoa > Arthropoda > Insecta > Lepidoptera > Noctuidae > Xestia > Xestia rhomboidea. Next base: position 4,400,608 of record OY970772.1, on the reverse strand, counting down.
CTTAATAATTGTGTTTTGAAATTGTCCAGATTTAACGATTTTATTTTTTCAGGTAGTTTGTTAAATATTTTTTTGGCTATACAGAAGGTACTTTTATTCATTAGTGCAGTTTTGCCATAAGTCACTTCAAGTTCCAACTTATTTCTATCTCGTAACTTTCTGTAGTAACTTTTAGTAGCTATTTTATATAGTGAAATGTTAGATTTGACGAACACATTTGTTTCGTATATGTACAGCGATGGTAAGGTCAGTATTTTTAGACGTATAAAGAGCGGTTGACAACTATCTGTGCTTTTAAGGCCACACATAGCTCTGACACATCTTTTTTGGGCTCTAAATAACCGTTCTCTATCAACTGAATTGCCCCAGTATATTACGCCATATCTGAGTGTTGATGCAACATAGCCATGATAGGCTGTTAGTACGGATTCTAAACTCACTATTTTTGATAGTTTATAGAGAGCATAGGTAAATTTATTAAGTTTTTTACATATTTCGTCTGTCTGGGGTCTCCAAGTCAAATTGTTGTCTATATTAATTCCAAGAAATTTCGTAGCAGTAGTTGATTCTATTTTTGTCCCTAAATAGCTAATGTCATGGATTGTATTTGGTATTCTCTGATAAAAATGCATAATTTTAGTCTTTTCCAAGTTTATAATTAGATTATTGTTGTCAAACCATGTTATAATTCTATTCAATGTCATATTTATTTCATTTTCATAAGTATTGGGATCATCACATTTAATAATTACGGTGCTATCATCGGCGAATAGTACCATGGGGTGCTTTATTTGCCTCGGAAGGTCATTTATGTAGAGTAAGAAAAGGGGAGGTCCCAGCACGCTACCTTGAGGAACGCCGTATTTAATTTTCTCGCTTTCGGAGCGATATTTTTTCTCGTAACTAGTATTTGAGGATATTTGTGTGATTTCTACAAATTGCTTCCTGTCCGTTAAGTAAGATCGAATGAGGTCAAGTATATTTCCCCTGATACCATATTTTTCAAGTTTATGTATTAGTATTGGATAATCCACATAATCAAAAGCCTTAGTTAGATCCATATATATGGCACATACAGGATTTCTGTTATCTATATTTGACACAATAGGGAGAAGCAGGTCATGTATAGCCATATTGATTGTCTTCTGCTTACGAAATCCCTTTTGTTCGTTTACCAATATGTTCGATTTCTCAAGGTAGTTGTACAAGGACTTATAGATGACTTTCTCAAATATTTTAGAAAAGACGGGTATTAACGCAACGGGCCTATAATTTGACATGGTTTGTCTATCATTTTTTTTTTTGTTTGTCTTTATCATAGTCAAAAACAAATCAATTGAAGAAGTCAACAGAATATTTGGAAACTTTGGGGTGAAGATTGTACTTTCACATCGGTTTCTGGGCGGTGTCATCGGTAAAGAGAACGGACGAAAAGAATACATCAAAGACAAAGTTAACGAATGGATTGAATGTATAAGACTACTATCAAAAGCAAGTAAAAAACATCCACAACTTGTACATACAGCCTTTACAAAATCACTCCAATGCGAATGGAGATACTTACAAACAGTCATGGAATTCCACTCATTAAAACAAACTATCATGACAACGCTGATACCATCAATCTTAGACAGAGAAATAACGTCATTTGAACATGAACTATTCAGCCTACCGGTGAAACTTGGCGGTTTAGGTATCACCGACCCCATTAATAACAACGACTGAAAAACTTCGTTAGAATCAAATAGAATACTAATGCATGCCATCAAATCTAATGAAAAACTAGACTTATTAACCCATATATCTCATGCTACAAAGACAGTCAAAGAAGAATAACTATCGCGGGAAAAGAGAGACGCTGAAAAAAGTAATTTCATAATATCTAAACTACCAAATAAATTGAAAAGATGTATCCAGCGAGTTGTTGAAACGAATTCTTCACAATGGCTAACTATCATCCCGACTTCCGCTAACAATACTGATCTCACAGCTACCCAGTTTAGGGATGCTTTGGCTATTAGATACGCTCACCTGCAGACCTCCCAGAGGCTTGTGACGGATGCGGAGAGAGTCATTTCGACTTAAATCATGCACTGAACTGCAAGAAAGGAGGATAAATAAAAAAAGGTCACGATCAACACAGAGATGACTGTAAAAATTGGGCTGAGCTAGCTTGGGGAACTGGCACAATAGAACCCATCATGCAAGACTATATGATAAATATGATGATATGTTATTAAACAGTGTGTGGGAACCTGCAAGGAAAGCATTCTTCGACGTTCGCATTGTAAATGCTGACGTTTCCTCTTACAGCAACCTCACATGGCAAAAAACAGCGCAGAGACATAGCCGAGAAAAACATTCAAAATACGACCGAGCAACTGAAGACTTAAGAGCCTCATTCACCCCGTTAATCATTTCATGCGATGGAGCCATAGGAACTGAATACAACAGTTTTAAAAAAAAAAACCGCATCAAAACTCAATGAGAAATGGGGAAACGCATATTCTCAAATAGTGTACTGGTTGAAAGCGAAAATACAAATCTCAGTTATAAGAGCAGTTTCAATGAGAGTAAGAGGCACGCGAAAACATGTCAGGGCCTTTCAATGTGAAGATGGAGCAGGAATACTTTAGTTACAGCTTGATCTCGTGAATCAGAATTATTTTTATATTTATGTGTGCTATGTATGTAACTCTTTGTTGTTCTTATCTAATAAATGTTATGTTAATTAAGTACGTAGGTACCTAAGAAAGTAAATAAGTGAGCACTTTATGTAAATTCAACCTTATAAAGTAAAACTAAAAGTATACCTGTAATAATCAACTGTTGAACATTTTATGAGTGTGATGTATCAATAATGTCTTTGTTTATCTCAAAGTTTATTTTCACGATGGAATATTATTTTGTTATTTCAATCAAAGTATATTTCAACTTAACAGTGAACTTGTGTGTGCTCATGACATTGGAAAGGTTTAAGATAATCGATAGTACCTTGTAATGTGTGGTCCAATATTCATAAATTGATGATTATAAATTAAATCATTATAAATAATTACAAACAAAATAAATATTATTCGTATTAGAAACTGGCTGCTACAATATTATATGTGTAAGCTGTCTAAACTCGCTACATGAAAGGAGCTGCCCTGAGTGACATACCTACTGAGTCACTATACTGTGCACCTTGGGCAGTCACGGAGCCCCCATGCTGACTGGGTTATCCTTTCGCCATGATGGCATAATATTATGTTGCTACAAGTTTCCAAAGTTCAAATTTACAAACAACATCAACATCTTGGTCTCCAAAAACTTGTTGGGAATCCAACATAAATTTTCCCCGATTTGAAACCTAAAAGGCGCCAAAATTACTTTTTGGGCAAATATTTGGATTCCCAACATGTTTTATTTGGAATGTTGAGATAATACAGAACTTAAACAAGGATGTTTTATATTTTAGTCTATGTTTAGAAACACAAATTTTGGCTATGAACTATATGCTAAGCAATAAGGACCGACTTCATATGACAGTACGCCATATCCACTAAACACAAACAAAATCTGTGAAATCATCAGACAAAAGTTATCTGACCTTTGAAATATCTGCCATAAATAAACCCACACTTACTCGAACTTAATACCATTCATGATATAAAAATCCTGAGGCGGAGGTGGAGGCTTTACTGTCCGCATAATCCTTCCCAACGTATTGACCAGTAACTCTTCATCATCCCTCAATTCCTCATACCGTTCCCTCAGTTCCGCTACAAATGACTTTTGCTGCCATGGCTTGAGCATAGCAAAGCGGTGTCTTTTACGTTGGGACTCCACCAACTCGTCCAGTGGAATGTAATCCTCATCATCAATGTCTTGGTCTATTTCCTCTTCTCTTGGTTCTTCTTTTATAAATAGTTGGTGACCTGGGTGGTTTGAACCAGTCTGTGAATGATAGGGATAGATATGCAGGTATTATAAATGGGTACATGTAATATTTTGTAAAAGGTAAATTTAAACTTTGCTGATGGTTTGATTTTTACAATTTGGCTATCATTTTATGTCAATCTAGCGAGCCAATACATTACACAGTCTTCTAGTAAAAAATGTATTGCACCTGAACGGCATTTTAATAGCCTGTATTGAAAAAATAATAAAGTAAGGTCCTACCTCAGATGTGTATCCTTCTTCAAGATAGTCACACTGGTAATCAGCGTCATCGGGCTCTAACTTTATTTTAATATACTCTCCATGTTTTTGAGCTGTTTCAATTATATTATCCACTTCTATAGAGGCTTCCGAAGGCTCAGAAACTGCAAAATCCTTTTCGGAAGTCCTTACTTTCTCATCATCGTCCACAACGACCAAAACAATCATATCGTCTTCTGCCTCCATAGCTCAACCAAATTCATATATTATAACCTGAAATTAAATTACAATTCTTACTATTTGAACCATCTCATTTAATTATTTACTCAAAAATATTTTTAATTCAAATAAAATTTGACAACCCCGATGAGCGCCATCAAATTTTTTTCACGTATCAATCAACAATGCAATGCAAAGGTCTTTACTTGTAAAACCAAGAAGTTACATAAAGGTAAAAGTTTATTCATTCGTATGTAGTTATTGTAAAATAAAGAGGGTTTCAAAAACTGACCAATTATTATTATTTTCAATAACACTACACGTTATTATTATATCTCAAATAACAAACGGAAGAAATCACAAGAAATCTACGACGTAATCCATTTTTATTATTCCTGTGCCTGACTTTTAAGCGCAGATTAAAAAAAATATGTTACCGCGTTTTTTTATAAATTTATGATTCGTTTAAAGAATTTGTTAGAAAAACTTAGTGAGCAGGATTAACTAAAGCTGTTGTTAATACTATAATTACAAAACACTCAAAATACGTACCCCAATCTTTCAATGGAAACCTTTGGAAACTGGCAGACAAGAATTCAGTTCAAGTTTTCAGTTTCCGAACCTTAGAATTTGATGTTTCGTTCGACTGACACTGACAAAATGACACTGACGTACATGACAAATTTATGACAAGACGAGGGATTTGTTGTGTTGTGAAAATTTAATTTTTATTTTATTAATTTTCACTGTGTAAATACATATTTTCGTTGGTTTTTATTGATAAAATCACATACTTAAGTAGTACACACAGTCTAACTATAAAAAACTTACTGCATTGCACGCACACAAGAAAAAATAATCGTTTAGACTTACTATTGGCGCCTTACCTGTTTTCTCTAAAATCTTGTTAGAATGACTTTGATCAACATATCTAATTCGTTTTCACCAGTGCTCTCTAGTAACACAAAAGTTTTAGCCTTGGAAAAAACATTATGCCAAAGCCTACAGGACTTCAAAGGTTGTTATAACTTATTTTATTAATTTTAGTTACTCTATCATCTTTAACCGCCTTACTTTCCTCATTCCTCCGCATCACATGCCAGGACCAAGACCGCCAATTACCACACAACTTTTCAATCACCTGTGCTGCATTCAGACTTCCTATGTATGTACTCATTTTTTATTTTATCCATTCCACACCACACATCCCGCTTAGCATTCTCATCTCAGCCACATGTCAATACATTATCTTTGTTGCCCAACATTGTGATCCTTAGAAGACGGTCCAACCATTTTAGTTACTCTATCTTTGAACAAATATTGCAAAGTAGGCCAAAGCATTTGGGACTACTTTATCTTTACCTAACTTTCTCTAAATACCCAAGACCCTAGAATGATCCTTTTGAGTGGTGCTATTTAACTATGTACTAATTTTCAAATCATATTTTGTTTTTGCAGATCTTCTTTCTGACTTTGAGCAGCTTCACATTGAACATGATAGCTGCAAGTCACAAGTTTTAAAGCTACAAGAAAGATGTGGCAGGTATGTCCATTAAATTCAACATTTGCCATGATTTTTTTTGTCACAGTACGTCTCAGTCAGTGACTGAAGATGGCTGGGTTAGAGTAGATGCAGAAAGGCGGAGGGCAACACTTGAGAGAGCATCTATCCAGCAGTGGACTGTGTCAATAGTTTGACGTGGCTTTTATTGGCACACCTTCCTTTCAAAACCTATTCATTCTTGTTGAAGACCCTTGGTAGTAACGATCCACATATACCAACACCTGAAGGGAGTCTTATTCATTAGTTGTGTGTCAAGAAGGTGATCAACTTCTTTATCTGATTTGAATCAGCCAAATATTGCAATAGGTACATCAAAAACAATTATGATGATTGTATGCTCATTTCAAAACTCATTTTACATAAACTCATGCCTTATTCCTATGAACCTTACATCCATTTTACTTTGTCCACATTCACGCACATTTTATACTAAAAACCTTTGTCAATTTCCAGCAATAGTTGCAGTAGTGCTGAGGCTTTAAAAAGGATTATTGAATCCAAAGACAATATCATACAATTAGTTGGTAAGTGACCACAAAATCTTAACTTAGGAGTTACTTCCCTTGCAAAATTGTACAAGCAAGACTCAAATAAATATTATTTTATAACAAAAATCCAGCGGATCCCCGCAACCTTCATCAGTCCACCTAGTGGGAGGTCTTCCAACGCAACGTCTTCCGGCTTGCAGTCGCACGGAACCGGTCAATGTGGCGACACTTAGGGGAGGTCTATGTCCAGCAGTGGACGTCTTTCGGCTGAAATGATAATGATTATGATTATCACAAAATAACCAGAGCTACTATTTCTTTACAGCTTCAACACTAACGAGATTAAACGAAACAAAAGACTTGAAAATATTAGATGAGGTATTTAAAATACTCTTTGGAGAATCTCCAGCCCCTGTAGCATTGTTCCCGGAAAACAAGAACAGTAAGGACATTAAAAACAAAACATCGCCAATAACTATCAAGAAAGAGGTCCACTCCTCCTTAGAGGATTTATCCTTTAGAGATGAGTCTGTTTTTGAGATTGAAGGCACGCCTACGACAGGACGTGTTAGTCCTATTATACCGACAAAAAAACTCAAGAGCTCTTTGATAACTTCTACTGATTTTAGAGATAAGAAAAAGTGTCCGGATAATTGGTGAGTTTAAAACAAATTACTGATTGTTACACCTTTTTCTTGATTTACTTTATTTTTATGTTAAGGCATCGCCTCTCATGCATTAAGTTGTGGGTATAAATCCAGACAAGTACCAATGTGATTTTTTCAATTCATAATTGTACTTTTTAAGTTTATCTTGGACATCACAGAAATCGGTGAAGGGAAACATCGTGAGGAAACCTGGACTTATAATTAATATAAGTCTGAAATCGCCAAGCCGTCTTGAGCAAGCGTGGTGATCAATGCTCATGCCTTCTCTGTTGAGAAGACGCCTTTGCCCGCCAGTGAGACAGTAATAGGCTGGTATTATATATTTATACTGTTTTTAATAGCTTTATCCCTGATTTCATCATAGTGGTAGGCAGAATAACTCTCATGTATATGAATAATAACTATCGAGCATGAATAAGCAAGAAATACAAAACTCTTTTTATTTATTAAAAATGCTTTGTATTGGCGCTTAAAAACATTGTGGTACACTTGTTTATGTTTCTAAAACATCTCATAATTTACAATTTATTGTTTTATGTAGCATGTTTTTGGTGAAACGGAACGCACTCTCAAAACGCGTCGTCCTCGATACCTCGATAACGCCGGTAGTGACGTCAAAGTCTGTGTCTAAAAAACACACTTTTATTTGAAAAGTAGTAAGATTTTATGAAAATATCGTTATCACAATTTTTGGTTGAATAAACACATACAATTAGTAAAATTACTTTATTAAGGCCAAATGACGTTATATCATGGCGACAGTCACGGACGTTTGAACTGTCATAGAAAATTGCAGGAGTTTAATATTATTTTTGATCGACAAGCAGTAGTTGAACTTAACTTTTAATACTTTTCTTGGGTTGATCCGTTGATAATACTGTATTTTATTATTGATTTATGTGAAGAAAAAATTACATGCATATTCCCTGTTCGCCGCTAGAGGCGTTCGTGTAGAGTAAGGTCGACCGAAATGTCAATGTCATACTGTTCGCGCGTTGCGTGCTTTTTTTATCACGTATTTTTACTAATATTCACGATTGTGGTCAATATTGCGGCATTTCTTGATTAATTATGGCTTGAAGATTTTAAGTAGCAACTTAGGATCATAATTGTTAGTACTTGGATGTAGGGAGAATATTGTAAATATGTTTCTGAAGTTTACACTATGTTGTAATAATTGTGTAATACTAGCACTTCGCCCGCGTTTTCGTCCGCAAAAATTGTGATAGCTCGGCTAATTTGCATGATATCAATATAATTTATAGCCCTTGTAACTTACTTATAATCGGTTGAGTAGTTCTTGAGTTAAATCGTAACAAACACAAAAAATCAAGTCTTTCCTCTTTATAATATTAGTTTAGATAAAATAAACTTTTTATGAAGTTATTGATACATCGTATAAAATAGCATTATTGACAGTGGCGCCATCTGGTGAGCTCAAAAACGTTAGCCCTCATTCATGGGAGTGAGCAAACTGCTGTGAAAAATGGAGCAACACAGACTTGCTGCTACAACTTCTATTTTCAGAATATAAAATATCTAATCTGTTATCAATATTTTGATTGCTGAAATAAGGGTTTCTACTATTTATTATTTAGTAGTAATACTAAACAGTACTTTATTTTACAGGTCTGACAGCTATCCAGAACCGAAAGCGTTAAAGCTATCCTTCTCCACACCACCAGGAGGCAAAAAGAATGGCAAGCTGCGGCAAGCACGACTGAACTTAGTCAAAGTACCAGAGTGTAATATCATAGATATCACGAGCTCACCAGAGTTTAGTGGCGGATGTAGGAGTAGTAAGGATGAGCATGAAGGAAATGTAGCGGTAAGAGTTATTTTTGTTGAATATATGCGCCGGTCGGGCGCTTCGATATCCATAGACTTGTATATGATAGCGATTCAGTATTAAACGTGCGCCGGTCGTTAAAATCGCACTTAAGGCGACTACAGGAGCTAAACGCGAGTTTTATAATGCAAAAAAGCATATTATTCACTGCAATAAACAAAACCAGAAAAATGGATGATATTCTTCAGGATATATACTAGTATGATAGTGTTTTGAAAACATAATACAACTAATTTTTATCGATAAAAAAATCACGAACTTATCTGTAAAAAAATATTTTAACGAGTAAAAACCATACTTAAATACATGCGATCATTCTGATTTTTTGGCGAATAATTCTATAAGCAACATATTATTAGCATCATAGTGTTTTATTTTTTAGTCCAATCAATAGATTTTTGTAAATCGCAAAAAACCACTCATTTCGCACTATTCGGCCCGCAGTGACTGACGTAACCACCACTTTGTAGTGCAAGCTGATAAGAACTTTATTCTAACAGTATTTCAAACGAAGTTTGAACGACCACAAATAGAGTTGCTAATTTAGCTCCTGTAGTCGTCTCAACGAAACGCCCGACCGGCGCACGCAGCCGCCGCGCCGCAGGTCTCGCACTGAAACAGGCCTAAGTTCGGCATAAAGTCAAGTCGTGTCGTCCAAACCAACAAGGAGGCTTTTTCACTCTAAGGTGTAAACGCCAAGGTACCCCGCGAAATTCAAATTTTCTTACGTTTCCTTGCAATTTGCAGGTCAGTGACGGGCTGTATGTTGATTAAAATATGATTCGCGACCGTTACAAATATGGCTTTACAGGTTCATCATCAATACAACCCTCTAAGTTCATTTAATCCAATTTAATGTCTTTTTCATGAAATAGTCATTAAGACGACTAAGTACATGAGCTAAATTAGCAACTCTATTTGTGGTGGTTCAAAGTTCGTTTGAAATACTGTTAGAATAAAGTTCTGATCAGCTTGCACTATAAAGTGGTTGTTACGTCAGTCACTGCAGGCCGAATAGTGCGAAATGAGTGGTTTTTTGCGATTTACAATAAATCTATTGATTGCACTAAAAAAATAAAACACTATCATGCTAATATTATGTTGCTTGTAGAATTATTTGCCAAAAAATCAGAATGATCGCATGTATTTTAGTATGGTTTGTACTCGTTAAAAGAAATTTTTAGAGATAAGTCCGTGATTTTTTTTATCCATTAAAATTAGTTTTATTATGTCTTCAAATCACTATCATACTAGCATATATCCTGAAGAATATCATCCATTTTTCTGGTTTTGTTTATTACAGTGAATCATATGCTTTTTTGCATTATAGAACTCGCGTTTAGCTCCTGTAGTCGCCTTAAATGAATTTCGCGGGCTACTCTAAGCTGTACATACGGCTTTTTCTAATCGGCTCAAGCAGATGATACCCCGGCTATTATTGTGGTCAATGACTTATGATCACAAGAAGTTTTTGTTTTACTTTACAGCCACTCATCAAGAAAGAATCCCTAGAAAATGACGACACTATCTTACCTTCACCTACAAGTGGACCAAATAACTTCAAGTAAGTAGAAAAAACCCTGTTGTTTAGAATTCCGTACCGTACCCAAAGGGTAAAAATGGGACCCTATTACTAAGACTCCACTGTTTGTCTGTCTGTCTGTCACCAGGCTGTATCTCATGAACCGTGATAGCTAGACAGTTGGAATTTTCACAGAATGTGTGTTTATGTGGCCGCTATAACAACAAATAATAAAAAATATTACTTATACAATAGTACGGAACTCTTTATGCGCGAGTTCGACTCGCACTTGGCCGGTTTTTTTTTACTATTGGAACTAATGTACGGTCGACAACTAAGAAGTGGTTGCACTTGACCTAAGCAAGCAAAATTAATTGGCCTAAAAACTTTTTAAATAAGTATTATGCTGTTGGCAGTCTGCTCATTATTCCGTTTTGTTTTTTACTCTGACGGATATTTGAACAATTACGCTAGGTGTAGCGTAGGTAACATTCAATGACAAAAAGATGCATAACGTATATACAACCGAATACATAACCTCGTCCTTTTTAGAAGTTGGTTAAAAAAACGCACGTAACATGAAATGAAACTGTAGTTCCGAGCTGGTCTTAAAAATCATTTAAAATTATATTATTTTCTATTTCCACAGCTTCAAATCTAAAGAAAGTCCAATGAAATTCAAGAAACCAGCATTAAGTTTGAAAATGAAAACTGAAAAGAAAACTCCAATGAAGATCGATCAGAATACAAAACAAACTGTTATAAAACAAGAACAGAACTCAGAAAATATATTGATGCCACAAGGAAAGATTAATCATAGTGTTACTTTTACTCAAGAAGATTCTATAAACTTGTTGAATCCTAAAAGGTAATCAAATTGTAGCTAAGAATTATGAGATAAACGTAATGTTGTCAAAAATTATAATCTGGCATGTCCATCCATCCATCCAAACGATGGATGGATTATGTAAAGGATGGCCAAAGGAGGACATGCTGCGCCGACCACAAATTAATTGGAATAAGGTGGCAGGAGAATGATGATGTCCATCCATCCACACAGAGCGCACGGAAATTATCCGGCCGAGGCTGCCTCCCGCGGCAAACACTTTGTGTTGGCTGTGGGGTGTTCATTAACTGTGAATTTTACTATCTTTTTGCCAATTTATAAAACTTGCTTGAGTTATGTTACTGGGGCCCTACTCTTTAATGATTAACTAAATGATTTGAAAAGAGTAACCATGGAGTTTCTTGCCGGTTCTTCTCCATGGAAACGACCAACGCGAACCGTGCACCTTTTTCGACGTTTTATAAGTGCCCATCTAGGCATTCTAGGCATGTGAAATAAAATATTTTGATTTTTGATTTTGAACGCTTCGTCCGTATATTCGGATCCATCCGTCTCTCTCGCACACGTCTGCAGATGAGTGCGAGTAAGAGAGACGGATAGATCCGAATATACGGACGAAGCGTTAGGGAGTAGGGCGCCTGTTGCGTGCACTAGAGGAAATATTGGAATGAGGTATCTTTAGGGTTCCGTACCCGAAGAGTAACTAACGGGACCCTATTACTAAGCCTGCACTGTCGGTCTGTCCGTTTGTCTGTCTGACAGTGGGCTTTATCTCATTTCACAGAATGTGTATTTTTGTGCCGCTATAACAGCAAATAATAAACTAAATTAAAGGGGGCTGTCCAACTCGAACTTGGCCGGTTTTTTCTTATCCCATGGACCAAATGGTTTATGTGGCGACTACCAGCAAACAGCAATTTAAACACATATTTAAAAGCTTTGCATTTAAACCATTTACGTAGTGTTTAAGGGGACTACAGGAGCTAAACGCCAGTTTTATAATGCAAAAAAAGCTTAAGATTCACTGCAATAAACAAAGCCAGAAAAATATATGATATTCTTCAGGGGGGTATATGCTAGTACGATAGTGTTTTGAAAACATAATACAACAAATTTTACTCATAAAAAAAAAATCACGAACTTATCTCCAAAAAAAAATTATTTTTACGAGTAAAAACCATACTAAAATACATGCGATCATTCTGATTTTTTTTGGCAAATAACTCTACAAGCAACATATTAGCATAATAGTGTTTTATTTTTTTAGTCCAATTAATGGTTTTTTTGTAAATCTCAAAAAACCACTCATTTCGCACTATTTGGCCCGCAGTGGCTGACGTAACAACCACTTTGTAGTGCAAGCTGATTAGAACTTTATTCTAATAGGATTTCAAACGAAGTTTGAACCACCACAAATAGAGTTGCTAATTTAGCTCCTGTAGTCGCCTTAATTTAGACTTCCTGTCATATTTTTACAGGCTACCCAAGAACTTCAGAAACCATTCGCCAACGAAAGCTGAACAGTTCAACGACGAGACATACTGCGACACACAGTCTAGCATATCTCTGCTACATCATGTTGATCAGCTGGAGAATATTCACCAACAAGGCAATGAATGCAGGTGAGCTTTTATTACTACTTACATTGTCTTGTCCTAAACATTAGGTGTATAGCACACATCTATGTTGCTAGTTATGGCAAGAGCTCCATGTGGTATGGCTAGCCTGTTCCCATCAACCACAAAGCCATGCTTGGGGTTACTATTGAAAAAAGGGGTTTGAATTAAGGCCTGCCCAACTTCCGCCATTTCTTTTTTTTTTTCAAAGTTGTGGCCACGCATACAACCAATATTAATCGATAGCTGGTATCAATACAAACAAGTTTTGTATGAGACAAAATGTTCTAAAGTGTCGCATTTCCGAGATATGAGCTATCAAAGTTAAAGGACATTCACTGATCGCATCTTCAGCACAACTTTGATTTGATCAGACACGCATAGAACGTGTATCAATCGATAGATAGCATCAATACAAACAAGTTTTGTATGAGACAAAATGTTCTAAAGTGTCGCATTTCCGAGATATGAGCTATCAAAGTTAAAGGACATTCACTGATCGCATCTTCAGCACAACTTTGATTTGATCAGACACGCATAGAACGTGTATCAATCGATAGATAGCATCAATACAAACAAGTTTTGTATGAGACAAAATGTTCTGAAGTGTCGCATTTCCGAGATATGAGCTATCAAAGTTAAAGTCTATTCGATGGCATTTTCAGCAAAACGATAATTTAATAAGTGGCCGCTATTTTTTAATAATATTACGTAGCGGAAGTTAGGCCGGCCAGATAATCGAACCCAAGACTCCATACTCGGCAGAAGACTTCAATGCCAACGTCCGACGCAGTGGCGAAGTGGTGGGATTCATACTTTTTTCACTATAGCTTATACATACACTGATTGTCAGAATGTGCTACCATCTTACAACTACCAGGTCATATGGTATCCCTTGGTAACTGTGTCGTGGAGGTCAGATATGCAGTCGCTCCATGTAAAATACTGGTAGTCAGCTGTATCCGGTTTGACTGGAAGCCAACCAACATAATTGGGAAAACGCTAATCAGATGAGTAATACCATAAACATGCAAGAAATTCATAACTTTTTTTATTCCTTAAAAATGCTTTGTATTGACCCATATAAACACTGTGGTACACTTGTTTAACTTTCTAATACAACACTTACTTACTACTATAATATTATATAATAATATTATAATAATACTACTTTAATATTTTATGTAACGTGTTTTTGGTGAAACAGAACGCAAATTTAAAACGCATCGTCGCCGGTAGTGATGTCAAACGCTTTGTGTCAAAGAAACACTTTTATTTGAAAACTACTTAAAGTTTCACAAAGATGTTATTATAATACTGTTATTGCAATGTTTGCTTGAATAAAGCTCATACATTTAGTAAAATTATTATAGGGTAAAAAATAAGATGTTACATCTTATTTTTTACCCTTAATATAATAATTTTTTTACAAGGCAGATAGAGGGAAATGACGTCAACCGCTTTGACAATGGAATGGAATGGCCGCGACTGTCACGGACGTTTGAACTGTCGTTCTGTGTTCTGTGTTCTGAACTGTTTGTTTTTGAGCGACAAGCAGTCGTTCAACTTAACTTTTTTTTTTTTGGGGTTGATAGTTAAGTGAAGAAAAAAATACATGCATGTTCCCAATTGATGATTGATCACTATTTTGTTGTTATTTAGAGTTACCTTCTGTAATGACTAATTTGGTACTTATTTATTTCAGCCCCTCAAAGAGGCCTTTAGCCGAGAACATAAATGTAACGAATATGCAAGACGATGTCGATGATATACAACCCAGCATGTCGGTACTACATCGAGAATCTAACGCTAATAGGAAGGCCGTGGACAACGTTAAAAGGTAAAAAAACTAACGCACCTTGTGTAAGCAAAATCATTAGAGGGGCAAAGTATACACCACTAATTTTTAATTAGTAGGTACAGAAAAAATGGTGCTCTATCCGTACCCTTTACTGATCATATCTATGTAGTCAAAAGTAAAAAATTGTCCCAAATTTGTCCACGAAAATTGGTCATAATTGGTAAATTCATCATAACTGAATCAATAATTCATAACAATTCCTACTAGAAAATAACCACGCGAACGCGAGAGTGAGAGAAAACGATTAATTAATACTATTATGAATGGCTTGTACAATATTTTCATAAATTGAGTGACATTTTGGAATATAAACAAATGCTAATAACTTTGCTGTTTATTAATATTATGTATTGAGACTTTACATATTTGAACTAATTAAAAATAGTTGTGTATAGTCATTAGACATCACATTCGCTATTGCTGAACCGAAAAACGAATCCAGCGTCTAGGTAGTCATCAAATAAAATAACGTTGATAATGCTTTATTTTCTGTATATCCATACTAAGGCGGGTTCATACCTGCGCACGCGCACGTGCCGGGCACGCTACGTGCTTCGAATAGCTATGGACGCGTCACATTAATGTTCTTATAATGCACGAGAACCGCACAGTTCTTGTTTGCGAGAGGAAATTATACCCTGTCCAAAGGGGTACATACTATGTTCCTAAGATGTACGGGAACTGCACTGTTCGTGCCCGTGCGCAAGTGTGGACCCGACTTAATATGATAAATGCGAAATTAACTCTGTCTGTCCATCTTTTCACGCCTTAGCAGCTTGATTAAGACTAGGATTTGTATGATAGAGAGACAATGATAGACCATAGATATTATTTATCCCGAAAGTATGTTCCCGTGGGATTTGCATCCTCCAAAAATACATACGCCACGCCATCTTGAAAAGAAGAATTCTTGTATTATATTGTTACCGTATCTTATCACTGTAATAAGGTTTTATCATCATTATCTTAATTGTATTTCCAGATAAACAAACTACAGTCATGCGTGTATACTAAAACTAGCTTCTGCCAGCGGTTTCGCCCGCGAGAAGTTTGCTTGTTCGGTTTACTACCGGAGTAAAAAGTATCCTATGTTTTAATCCAGGTTATAAACTATCTGTGTGCAAAATGTCATACAAATCCGTTCAGTAGTTTTTGCGTGAAAGAGTAACAAACATCCGTACTCACAAACTTTCGCATTTATAATATTATATAATATTATTTATGTAGGATTAGTAGGATAATATATATATAGCCGGTTTTTTTATAGAAAAATACCAGAGTTAGCAGAAATCGAACACGATGAACCAGGGAGAAAGACAAAAGCGGAGAGACGTCTGCTGCCCGGGTGGAGCTGTGACGAATGTAAAGAAGTAAGTATACAGCATGTATCAGCAAAAGTGTGGTATGGATGTGGTAAAGCTCATCAAATTTAACAAAATTTTCCATGGAACGAACACTGTAATCACGAAACATTGTAATAATCACCTGTCACACACATTTGCGCGAGAGAGCAAGCGGTGGTGGCGGCCCCGACTTACGAGCAGTAAATCATGGGGACGAACCCACGCAGGCGCATTACTTTTTGTAATTTATTTCATCACCACTGCTCTCAAAACGGTGAAGGAAAACATCGTGAGGAAACCGGCATGTCATAGAACCAGTACATTCGCAATAAATGTCAGAACGCAGCGATATCGACACCACGGTTTCTATAAAAACGCTTCCGTAGATAGCTACATTCCTGATTGTCACCGCTTTCAAAGAAGTACCGATGGTGACGACCAGGCAAGAGAATGCCCCCCCCCCCCCCATCCCTGGTCACATCATATTGTATGTACGGTCGCATAAGCTATTTGGTTTACATTTCACAATGTAATTTGTGGGTTAAACTGAAAACCAAATAGCTTGTTCGACCGTACGACTACGAACCCTATCTTAAATAGGCTTGTGTTCTGAAAAAATCTTCAAAAAATATTTGACACGTATTTTTTCTTTTGTTACGTAAACCAACATGGACGAAGATACGACGCTTATAAAATTCTCAATACGTCACACCGTGCTATAATTTTTAGTGCGTTGTGACGTCACGAGTTTTGATGCGTTTTATCTTTGTCAATATTCATTGATTTACAAAAACAAAAAATACGTTTCCATTATTTTCCAATACTCTAACTGACGGACTAAATAGATTTGCAATTTATTGATGGTAGAAACTAGCCTATTATAACTTTCATAGGTTTGCATTTTTTACTTTGAATAAGGAACAGACAAAAGGATTTGTCCACCACGGATTATAACTGTCCACTGCTGGACGTGGCCCTTTCGTCAGAAAACTCATACAAATTCCAAATTCAATTTTCCAGTTTTTCGGCGAGCTCTACAAAGACGACCCAGATATGTTAGCAAAGAAAATAAACGAGTGCTCCCATCATCGAGGAGTGAACAACCCCACGGAGAAGTCAAAGGCACCGGCTGGCTTCTGGAACCCTCGATGGAACGTACCCAACGATACTGAGGAGTTTAATAGACGAAATAATGTCGCTTGACAGTTGTGGGGCATTTTAAGGGTTATTTTTTAAATATGGAAAATCATTTCATTTTCTCATTACTACAAAAGTAGTAATGAGAAAATGAAATGATTTTCGGCCTAAAGTTAAAAACCAGTATCCTCATCTCTTTATGTAACATAGCCACAAAAACTTACATTCGCGCCTTCTTGCTATGTGAAAAAGAGTAGGCGGTGTGTTGATATTGATGCAATCAAAGCAAGAGTAGGACGACCTTTGGGTCGTACAGCATGCTAACTTCACAAATCAACTGAAATAAGTTTGTCAGACCAAGAAATGACACAATTTAAAAAGTTAATTTTGTTTTAATTTCAAAAGTTCCCTCACATTTAGAAATATTATGTTTTCTTTTCGTTATGTAATAATATCACTTAAATAAAAGCAAGTCTTGACGTGGAACATTATCGTATTCGCACAAAACAAGATAAATATCACAGGCGCGCCTCCGTACCTAGCGGTGACGTCATTTAACGGTACATATCAAAACAACTCTGTACTGCGTCGCAACTATATTGGAATTAAGGATTTTCTCGAACCAATTTTATCCTTAAATTGTTTCCTAAAAACTTTAGCTACTTATCATCACGCCTGCTTTCCCGCAAAGGGTAGGCAGACGTAGCTAAAACACCCACCTTTCGGCAGTTTTATTTAAGTCCCACATACTGTTTGATTTTAAATGTTTAGTAAAAAGCATATCATCTTTTTAGTGGACAGATAAGTATACTGTCTCTAGTAGGGGACCAAGATTACCTTCAACTGTGATTATACAATTTAAAAAGTTAGAATAAGCAATCTGGATCAACCTCATTTGTTTTAATTTAAAGTTAGTAGTTAGATTTGAATTGTAAATAGAGAAAGTGGTAATGTAGAAATACGGATAATAAATTAAACTCGCATAGTTTTAATAACAAAAATGGACATGTAAATACTGTAGTTAGATTACCAGAAATTTTTCGACTTACATTTTTAAGGAATAAATAAATGATGGAATTATATTTTCGTTTGATTTCTCCTATTTGTGATATAAACAAGTAGCAGCTAAGAACCAACATTGGTATTGATAGTTTTAGGTAGTAGGATAAAATTATCATAGCTTATTGGTAACAGCAGCTGTGTTCTCAAATCACCATAAAGTTGCAGTTGATGCCCTTCTACTGCAACATGTTCAATGTGAACCACTGCTTGATTTAGAGAAGGTCGGCCCTAGTACAGGTACTACTAGAATTTTCGAGATGTCTCTTTCAATAGGAATGTAAAGCTGCATATATATGGCTAGTAGTACTACTGTTGGAGGTCAGATAGGCTGTCGCTCCAAGTAACATACTGGTATTCAGCTGCATCTGGTTAGACTGGAAGCCGACCCCAACATAGTTGGGAAAAGGCTGGGCAGGTCTCAGGTCCCTCAATTGGCATAGTGCCTTATCCCATGATCTGTCCACGAAGTGGACACAATAGTTAAACAATGGCGTATCAACCAAATTGGTAATTTGACAGATCATGATTTATCAGGCCACAAGTACAAACAAGAACCTTCAAGATTTTTCACCTATAAGTATCCAACATTGGTACTCAACGGAGGATCCCCAAATGCAGTCATGTTTGTAATAAAGAAAATCTTATTACAACAAATGTATTATATATACATTTGTTTATGTTGAAACTGTATTTGCATTCAGTGATTCACTGCAGTGTGTGCCAACAAGTTAAAATAACATGACTTGCTAAATGTGTGTGTGGGTGGAGAGGTGAAGGAAACAACCACTTGGAGAACACCTTTTATTTATCTCAATAAAACAGAATATTATAATTTTTCACTAGCTTATGTTAAAAAAGGAAATGTTAAATCAAATTAAAGATTAGTAGGTATATTCAAAAATGCATAACTTTTGTAGTAGTTAGGTGCCAATTGACACAATGAACCTCATAGCCCTCATCTCTGGGGTTGCAGCAATTCCCCATTTTCTAGACTATTTTTTTTTTTACATTTTTTTAAACATTTTCTGTAATTATTCATTTCACTTACAACATTGTGGTACAAATAATGCAATTTGGAATTCATTCAAAAATAGTTCCATTTACAAATAGTTCAAACTGAAAATTTATGGTTACTTTGATATACATTATTATTTTTAATGCTACAACAAATTTACAGATGGGTCTATGAGAGTTTCTTGGCTTTCTGGTAAAGAGTATCAACAACCTTACTCATGTGGTGAATGGTCTCCAGGACGGTCTCGTAGGTCTTCTCTAGAGGGGACTCGTCAAACACAATTAGAACACCTTCACCTTGATCAAGAATACCATTAAGTTTCTTGTCCAGTATCATCTGGGATAGCTTTTTCTCAACTTGTACTACTGGCAGACGGATACAACGGGCTACATGGTCAACTTGGACTCGCATGTATGGCTCAACAATGCGACAAAGGTTCTGCTCCAACATTGTGTCGTACAAAGCCCCAAGGTGAGCTCTTACCACTGCATCTTCCTCCAGTTCACGTTTGTAAGTTTTAAGAGCCGCCTGGAAGTCTGCTAAGGACCTCTTATGGGAAGCAGTAGCAACAGCCCGCATTGCTTCTAGTTCTTTTCCTGCATACTTCAGGGCAGTCTTCGTGCTACAAACTGAGCCTACTTCTTCAGCATTGTTCAACATGATCTTGGACAATAACATGTATTTCAAAGCAGTTAGAGCTTTTGGGCTGTCGGCACCATCATATCCTTCAAATGCCTCATAAAAGTATGAGTAAGCAGTTTTAAAGTCACGCTCATCAGCAGCGTGGAGTATACCAGATTGTAAGTCAAGGGCAGCTTGCATTTTAGGTGGACAGTAAATAGCATTCGCCGTAGTTCTGGCAGATGTCAGCGAGGCACGGGCTTTCGGTAGATTGCTAAGGGCATGGTAAGTTTTACTTTCTAAAAGAAGCACTTCTACTAGTAAGTTTTTATCATCTAACTTTTTGAGCTCTTTGAGCAGAGCCGTGGCGAGGTCCAGGGCTTCTGTGTACATACCCGTGTCGTAGTAGAGCGCGATCAGCCTCGCTTCGAGAGACTGTCGCAAGAACGTACGACGCTCTTCCTTGGCCCATTCTATACACTCTTTACACAACTGAACTTCGATTCCGATGCCAGCTTCTAGATCCAGAAAGAAATCGACGAGGGAACGCACCAGTTTTGCTGCTTTCGCTTTACTTATCAAGCTTAGGAAAGGTCTAGTAGCTTTGATCAGTTCTGCTAGTTCTTTAGCCTTGCCTTCCTTCTTGTATTTCTCGCCGAGGTTCAGGATCCCCTGCTCCTTGGCTCTTATGTTTTCTTCGTCATCTTCGGGAACCTCGCCAGTGCTAACCATTTTGTCGGTCATGCGGACGTCCTCGTCTCTATTCGTCGACGACGACACGCGCGATCTCTCGAATAACATCGCTCCGGCCATGTTGTGTATTTATATGCTTACACTAAAAACGTAGATAAACTGTAAAATAGCACTACAACGGATACACTTTTTCTTTGTAATTTTGTATAATCGCAAAGTCATCGACGACCTCTTCAGAAACAAATCGTAGACGCGTACAGGGTTACCAGTTCAAAGTTTTAAACTATTACCATACTCTACAGTTATAAAAGTCTTCAGATTGGTAGAAAATAGAGTTGTAATATAATAATATTTTAAAAGTCTAGTCTACACTGATTTTGAATTTGGTACTATAAAAATAAAAAACTGACAATGGCAGAAAGCCGAGATTCACTTGAAATTATTTATATTTATAAAGCTAGGCGTTGTGCGGCCGCTGCTGGGCTACAACACTCAGCTCGCCGCTCCGTTGGGGCGTATACACGTAGAAAGCTAGCTACCGGCACCGATCTGCCAGTGTCGAGCCAGCGCCGAAAAGCAGGTCGGAACTTATCGGTGACGATCGGCGCTTCACAATGTATAGAGACTGCCTGCGCCGACTACCTGCGCGGACCGGTTCCGATAAGCCTGCCACGCAAGCCACGTTTAGCTTAAGGCGCATACCCACCGCGGCGCACGGATAGGCTACACACGTGTTTTAAGCTACGCATTGCAAGAAACTGTATGTGATTGTGTGTGTGCAAACCACGGACACGCGATGCATTAATTGACGTCATTAGTACATGCGTCGCTTGCTCAAATAAGGCGCTCACATAGCTCAACGCTTTCAACGCCATGCGGTACACACTTAGCACACTATACACGAATGTGAAAGAACGTGCGTCGCGGTGGGCCACACACGCTACAGTTGTAGTTGTGGGTGTGTAGTGTGTACTCCAGTGGAAACGTTGGCCCACGTTATCATGTAAATGAATCCACGCAGCTAAAATACGCCGCGTGCCCGTGCACAGCATGCGCCACGGTGGGTTTGCGCCTTTAGCTTAATACCGTTTTGAAATAATGTAGTTTCTAAAACTCTTTTAATCCTACTGCCTTTTAATCCTACTGCGTTGATACATAAAAAAATTCAAGGATGACAAAATTATAAAAAAATATTTTTGAATTGACAAGATCCATTTGCTATTCTATAATTTTGGACAAGCTCCCTAATGTGGTGATTTTTAAATATATTTTACTGTTGATTCAGAATGTCAGAATCAAGTGAAGATGTAGAATTTTTATTTGATATTTCAAAACAAGTTAAAGAATTTTACGAGACTGCGGTAATATTTATTACCCGAAATGATTTTTCGGATGAAATATTTAATGCTCTTTGCTCTATTCGCACTGCATTACGACAGGAGGATAAGAATGGCATTGCCAATAGAATAGTAGAATTTCATCTACAATGGTTACGCGCGATATTAGAAGTAGACAAATGTGTGAAAGATTTGTTAGATAATGACTCAAGGGGTAAAGTGTACCAAGCTATTAGTTTTACTATAGATGCCGTAGGCCATCGTTTAAAGTACTTCCAAAAGTATGTGGAAAAGTATCGATCCGACCTGTCCAATGAAAATCAAGCTAACCTTCAAGCCGAATTGGAAATTCTTGAAGATATGCACAGAGAGATGACGCTTGCCCTTATAGAGAAACTAAAATGTTTTAAAAATTACGATGATTTTGAAGAATTTAAGGTCAAACTAAATGAAGCAGCTCGTGAATTACTTTCGTGGTTAGATAATAGCTATAATGGGTTAGTATTAAGATTGAGTAAATATATACTTGTATCACCTTCTAAATTGACAAAAACCCTACAAGAAATCGTTAGTGAACTAATGACTGACCAATCCGATCCTGCTACTGTAGGGATGATAAATCGATTGAAAGTTGAAGGCAAACCGTTTGTAATTGGTGCGTTGGTACGATCCTGCACTGGGCACGGGCTTGAAATTAGCAAAGTATTGTCTAAGATTCATCTTCTGGAAGACACTATTGAGGCAATGAAGGATGAACCAATTACCGCCCCTGTCTTAGCTTTAGTACACAAGAAAAACTATCTGCAGAACAGAGTAGCTTCGCTCGAAAATTTAAGGACTACTTTAGAATGCATTCAAAACATAACGGAAGTAAAATTACAGGGTGATGTGGAAGTATGTTCATGCCCCGATTTTTATCAACTGAAAGTGTTTAATCACGTACTTCCACACGAATACCGCGAACGCTTAGTTACAGAGTTATGTGTTTTATGGAATACGGCTATTTTTGGTAATAAAACTCACCAGTCTATGGTTGCTATTAAGAGCGTTGCTGATATGAAAGAAGAATTTACTGATGACCATGGCACTTTCTATTTAGATGAACACAGTAGGAAAATATATAAATCAACAGAAGATGGTGAAACTTTGTTGCAGCTCAATGAATGTGGCGATTTAGTACCTGTTGTCGACGACGTTGATCACATTTATTTCTATGACGATTGTGGGCGTTACTATATTGACGCTATAACAAGGGAAAGAATTTATAAAGCTCATGGCTCAAATAGTGAATATAAGATGGGCATAACAGGAGAGTTATTAAAAATAAAAGAAATAAAAGAAGGGACCGAATTCTACTTTGATAGTTGTGGTCGTTATTACATGAATGAGAAAGGGAAACGTATTTATCGAGAGGAAGGCCATTTGAGTGAGTACGAGAGTGATGAATTAGGAAATATAGTGCGTATTCGGAGCCAACTGGATATATTTCAACCATGCCCTGATGATGCGCATGTCACGGAAGACTTTAAATACATAAAGCAAACAGTTGGTCCAGCGTTACGCGTATGTGTTGCTGATGTTTTACTACACCAGCCTGCAGATCCAATAAAGTATTTATCGACGGCTCTTGTGAAATTTAGGGAAAATTTGGAGCTTAAAGACAAACATTTACGAGAAAAAGAAGAGTTAGACGCGGAAAGGGAAATTAAAATAGCAGAGGAACGCGCAGAAGCCGAACGCTTGGCCTTGGAGGCTATGACACAAGGAGGTAGTGAGGCTAGCTACGATTCTAATTTGATAATGTACACTTCAATGCATGCAGACGGACCCGTTTCAGTTGCGGGGGCTAGTTCAAAGTAATATATAGAAGAACGAAGAAATAATGTCAATGCTTGCTTTTACATATTAGTTTTGCCATTTGTTATTTAACATTAGTTAACTTGAGTTTATGTGCTTTTTGTCTTTCATTAAATCTAACTTATTGTTATTCTTGCTGCTTCTTTTATTTAAAAAAGGTCACCCAGATATAAAAACAGTACGAAAATAATTAAAACTACTGTTCGTATTACATTGGTAGTTTATTCAATTTGTTATCTGTGATGTCTTTTTGACAGCTCGCTCTCCTGTCCCGCTCCAATCCAATCCAGTCGGCCATTTGTGAACGAATTTCACAAAAATCTCCATTGGGTTCACTCTGTTGATTTTAATACCTACATTGTGTGCGGTTGCTGTTAATGTTTTGCAAATAAAATTGAACTCGTTTCTGTTCTACAAAATAAGCTTCAAAAGAATAATAAACGATGTTCCATAATACCAAGTTGGTTATTAGGACGAGGTGATCTCGGACCAAGTAAAAACAATTTCTAATACAGTGCCTACGTACTTCCTACAATGATTAATCTATTGGGGCAAGGTTCTATAATATTTTATGTAAATTAGTACCTATGTATTGGTGTAGAGTAGAGTGACGTATTGTGCATTAAGTGTTGTCATCACGTGCGAGGACGTACACGGAGACTACTTGTGAAGGTTTGAAGGGTCATCACTTGAATACTGAATTGCATGGTATCACGACGTTCGTAATTTTTGCGCCTGATGGCATTTGGCAACAGTGTCTGATAGTGTAGTGTCATCATGGGACCGAAGCCTCCGCCGCCGCCTGGGCCTCCGCCGCCGCCGGGTCCACCGCCTCCGCCTTTTTTCGGAGGCAGCTCGAAGGGTGGTGGCAGCTCCAAGAGTGGTGGTCCTGATGATAGAAATGCCTTGTTGAGTTCTATACGGCAGGGTGCAAAGTTGAAAAAGACAACGACAGTGGACAAAAGTGGCCCATATATTCCTGGGAAAGTGTCAAATGTGTCTGGTGGAGGAGGCTCCCCGAGTGGGAGTGGCGCAAGGAGTGCGGCACCCCTGCAGAATGGCGGTGGCAGCGCTCCTACGGGTCTGGGCGGCCTGTTTGCTGGTGGGATGCCTAAGCTAAGATCTACTGGTAAACTGGCAGGTAAGACTACTCCATAATTAAAGACAATTTCAACGTCGTTAAGAGATAGCTGTCCTCTTATCTTTACAAGTTTTATATCTTTGAGGTACAACTGTTAAGGCATGGAGGAGTAATCTAAAACTTTAAAAGAATTGTTGTGAAATTGAGCATAATTGAAATCTGGAAAATGTCTTATTTTATTATAATATTGTCAGAGGCCCATGGGCGGCATAAAAACTCTGACACCAGGTCAGGCACTAACTACATAAGGTGTTTTTAATAGATAGAGTGATTCAAGAGGAAGGTTTATAATTTGTGGGCGGGCGAAGCTGCGGGCATCAGCTAGTATTACATAAATTAAAATCTATTAATTATAGAAAAAATACCAGTGGTTTTGGTTATCAATTATCTGCCCAAAAAAAGCAGTGTTATCACATTACTTAATATCAAGCCTGTTTTCCCCAAAGAGGCAGTAACCCTTTCAAATTGTCAAGGGTTCTATAATACTATGTTCAAATAACTAGATAAAATTACAATCTACCTATACAGTAGGAGAAAATCACTTTTAGTAGTTGCTATGTGTAAACATATTAGTTCTGACTGTACATTTTGCCTGAAGTGTTGTTTACAGTTTTGTGTCTCATATTCAATTATCATGACCATAAGAAGCCTATTTACTTCAAGGTTTCAGTACTTTAAGGTCATTTCTTTTCAATGTTCTGTAAAAGAAAAGTTATTAAATAACAGGATTTGATATTTTATACCAGTAATAACGTAGGTAGGTAGCGATTTATAGTTAAATAAATGTTAAAACCACAAACAGATCATAAAGGAAAATAACATGAAAATTTGAACAAATTATAGAATGATCCAAATAAAGGTTACAATTGTCAGGGAATACAGGGAAATAATATACATATTTATTGTACCTAATTATCTGCAAATAAACAGTTTATGTCATACCAGCACTTTGCCTGCGACTTCATCTGCAAAAATGGTGATAGCTCGGCTAATATGCATGATATAAATATAATTTGTAGCTTATGAGCACCCACAAATAATGTATCTTTCTATCAGCAAAGTTTTTGTTAGAATTAGATCATTCGTTCTGGAGTTTACCCCCACAATACAAACTTACAAAGAAATTTTACCTTTATAATAATAGTAAGTATACATAGACTGCATTGTGATTGGTTCTCAAAGCAGGAACAACAGCCAATCAAATTACTTAACACATGATTGACTGATTGATGACAGTGAATTTCGGAAACTGGGGCTTAAAATATCGGCAGTCTTTTTTTAATTTCGTTTCTAAGGTAAAAATGATTGACAAGTAACGTCGTATCAGTTGATACCGCCAAAATTATTAGTGCGAAAGTTGTGTGTATGTCAGTTGCTCAATTTTGTCGTAACGGTAGAACGGATTTGGATGAGTACAGAGGTAGAAAACATCCTGGATTGCACATAGGATACCCAGTTTCGTCATCAAGACCATTTGGCAAAATAAATTTAGCCTGACCACCCACCTGTGGTCGTGGTCGGGGTTGCATGAGTGCGCGTCTAGACTAACACCACACCTATATTTGGTAAATTTCTAATCCATTTTCCTTCTTTGTAGACCAAAAGTCTTAGCTGTACTCAATTTGAATCCAGGGCAAAGGAACCTTTAAGACGATAAATAAACCCATCAGTCTAATAGACTGGTGTCGGTGTGTCTGATTCATTAACCATTAGGTACTGATATAGTTACAAGACCTTATTTACGTACAGAAGTTCACGTTTAAATAATTAGTAAAACGTATAAAATACGTCATTTGAATAGTGTTATGAGTAGCAAGTATTCTGGTCTAAGATTGTGAAAAAAATTACAATAGAATACAAATAAATGCTTATTTTCACATCCACGTGAATGAGAATCATAACATATTACGTAGTAAAATAAAGGCGATAGATATTCACTATCTGCCCACTAAGGGACAAGGCATAACACACTACGAACAGCTATCACTAGACTGACATTCTCGATCAATAGGAATTCCCCAGTACCTGTTATATGACCTTATGTCATTCAAGACATAATAAAACAACCTTTCTTGTCCGAGGTTTCGATTAGGAGTTCCTATTGTATAGGCACGCGAGTACAAAATAACCGCCGACATTTTCGCAGGATCTACACCCAATGGGCAAGTCAAACATGACGCGCCGCGGTTCCCACCGCCGCAGCCACACCAACCACCACCACAAAAGTCTTCCCCGGACAAAGTCCGACCAGCGATGCCCCCTGCCCCAACGGGCAACGTTGGAGCACTATCAGCGGCATTGTCAGAAGCATTGGCAGGGCGTGACAGAGGCTCGGTAGATCATTCTAGAGAGCATAGTCGGGAACATTCTAGAGAAATACAAAGAGAGGTCCCAAGAGATCCCCCTATGAGACCCGCGGTTAGAAGACAGCCAAGCGATATCAGGACAAGGGGGCCCCCTCCACAGCCGCCTACGCAGAAAATGATGCCTTTGGTAAGTCTAACTATGTACCAATTTTTGCATGTTTTTCTTTAGGCTAAACGATTGAAATGATTTTGACTGTCAAAGGATCCTGAGATATTGTTTCTTTTGATGTAAAGAGTGGGGCAGTTCTAAAGAGTAGCATGATTACCGAAATTATTTATGAAACATTTGAAATGCTACGCACTAAAATTCTAATTAGAAAAATACGTATTACATAATCTAGATCACCTAAAGGTAGCTAAAAATTCCGGTATGATAAAATTGATTAAATACGCTTATGAAAACGATTGTTCTTGATAGCAATGTGGACGAAAATATTACGAAACAGAATTCGTTTAGTAAATGCCAAAAGAAGTTCCCATTGTTTGGTGCCCGTGGTAATTAGATTGAAAGTATGACATTTCTTTCCGAATCAACAATACTATAAAACTTGAAGCGATGATGCTTAAAAAACTTAATTTGTATCATCAAGTTGGTCCCACACTTATCGGGTTCCGTGGCTTTCTAAATAAAATTTTATCTCGCGAAGTATCTACAGGATTATTTCCTGAAATTGGTTTGTTTTGTGCGGTCTTGATGCTTCGATACCCTCAATTCATTGATTTATTGAATCGTTATTTGTTTGTGTTGAATGGTTCTACGAACATTCAGCAAAGTCAACACAAATGGAATCAAGTCAATCCGTCGAAAACAATCCAAGAAGGTCCAATTACAAAAGAACTCCTTTCTTTCCCAAACAAGGGGCTTACGATGACGTCAAACGGCTACCAATAAAATATATCGAAGCTAAAGCATCTTCCTTATTGGGTATCGTAAAAACAATGTTTTAATAAACCAAAGTATTATTATTTACATCACCAGACGTGTCGGCTCTTGGGGAAAGTTTAGAACTTCGTCGTTATAATATTGGTGCGCTGCTTACGTCATAAAGTATACGTGATTAAATGTGCTTAGGAATTAGCTGTGTTGTGTTCTGTCAAATATTAGTAGAGAAGATGGGTCGAGCCAAAATAACTCGTCCAAGTGGCGAAAATTGGCTAAACAAGAACCAACTAAGCTCCTCCTGAATAAATAATAGACTTTGCCCTAAATTACGCACAAGTGGACCTCCAAATAAATTAATCATAAACACCCCGAACAACCTTTTCGGATACAAAAGGCTAAAAGACAAAAGAGGTTCTAAACGCGCTCTATTTATTTCGTGACTGGTATAGCCTCCAAAGTTTAGCATTATTTGTTAGAGAAAAACCAGCATTTCTTCACACTGCCAATTTTTTCAATCGTGGCAATTCTGTACTTACATCCTGTACATATAAATGACAAGAACAGAACAAAATGCCGTGATTTCGAAATCAGATCCCAATAGAAACTTGACAATGAAAACAAAACGAACTCTATTATTTCTTCGCCTAAAAATATTTTTTCCACCCACGCAAGTGTTGTGAATGTAAAAATACCCTAAGCGGGGATGACGGACACGTGTCGCAATAAAAAAATAAAGTTAATACCAACCATGTGGGAGGATTTCGAACGGATTTGGAAACTTGTTTATTTTGTGCCAGTGCGCACGAATACGATGCGCCCGCGCCACCGCAAACTTTATTATTAACCTTTTTTTAGTAGCTTGCAATATGCATCTGGCTGGCCAGGAACATAGAACCCTATTTGCGTGTGAAGAGTGAATGGTTTCGCAATTTGCTCTTTCCATCAGCATCTGCACAATCATTCTGTTCCTTGATCCAAAAGGCTTATAACTTTGGTACATACATCGGGCTCGATAGATTGGAAGATGGGTCTTATTTATTTGGGAGTAGGGAGTAAATTGCCAGTATGCTCTTCTCGGACTCCTAAGGTAATCATTATGATCCTTCAAACAAAGTAAATCCTTTGTTTTATTTGTAAGAGAAAATCTGTCCAGATAAGATTTTTATCGTGTCAAAGGGCTACCCGTCTACCACGCTCTTGTTATTTCGTCACGGATAGTGAAGGGTCAAAGCGCTCATGACATTGATAACACCAGGCTTATCATGCCGACAGATGCGTGTTTATTGTTGTATGAATGGTTTCGTCATAATCCGTTTAAGCCAAAAGTTTTGTCATTTTACTGTCACAAAAATCACAATGCCAAAGCAGCCGCCAGGTGGGTTGACGAATGAAGAATAAAGAAGAGATACCGACGTTCGGAAAGTATGGAAGCGGTATGCTTGAATCGTAAGGAGTCTCACAGGGTCGAGGCTTACACCCGGCAGTGAATTGATACAGAATGAAATGAGTATGATAACTTTCCACCTTTTTAACCCTTTCATTTTTTTGCATGAATGTAAAGAACTAAACAGTATCCTTTGCTAAGGATAACCTTTTCCATGTATCTTCTGCTGAAATGAACCGTCTCATATGATGTCAACATTACGTTAAGTATGTTTTATTCTGGCACGATCATTGATAAATTCTTCAAACTACAAGTTTGCCGTCATAACAACAACAATAATAAAAAATATGCAGACAATCAGTGAAACTCGCAACCGCTCGGATTATGTATACGCGAACATAGCCATTTGTTTGAAAGTAAAAGTTGAATTAATCATAGTGTTTATCGTTGCTTATGTAGCCTTTGACATGCGGATTAATCATCAAGCTAATAAAATTATTAATGACACTGTCCGTCTCCTACTTCGTCTGTGATTCAACTACATCATCATCTATAGTTACTTTATGATGCGTTATACATACTTCTTTTGGGCATTTGGCAGTTAGCTCAGCTATCACCAAGCCTTGCTGCCTTGCCTTTCCGCCTCGGTCTGACATATTCATGGGGGTTTTGCCTCCAAGACAAACTTGATTATCACCTTCAAAGATTCTTTCCCCTTTAACTCCATGTTCATTTTCTCACAGTGAGTAGGCTTGTCTCCTAGCAGTAGATACTATAAAGGGTGTATAACACCTCTCAACGAAGGCGAAAGGCACTTGTTCTCCTCGTCATTGCGATATTTTTTTTGTTCTACACCATACCTGGAAATCCATCAGCGCAATGTTTTGAGTGCGTTACATTGAATTCTACCACAAAACATGATTTTTCACCCAAAAAAAAAGTCGTTTCCCAGCAATAATTTTTGCGTAAAGTTACTTAGTTTGATGTACAGAATTCTTGGTTGACGGCTTCGTGATGAGGTGGTTTACACCCTGTATAGGCTTATCATGCCATGTTCATTTACATAGCAGCTTCCAAACAAAAATAAATCGTAAAAAAAAGTTCTCTATCGTAGCCTTTTCAAGAATATATCTGACTAATCTCTGATAAATCGTTTGTATTTAAACCAATCTTCCCATTAATCTTAGTCTTTTCGCATTAATTAGACAGTAAAATACTGGTATTGAATGACTGTCCTTTTATGGAAAACAACTTTCTGGTAATGTCAAGGACTTATCGAATGTTTGCTAAGAACAGTTTTATTGCTGTGACTATCGTTTCCAAGCCCTATCGAAGTTTCTAGAGATTTCGGAGTTATTGGTAAAGTTTACTCAATGTTTAGCTTTGCATTGAAAAGGATGCACGGACAACTAAGTTAGGAAAATGAATACCTACTGATATCCGATACTGTGTGTAGTGATAGTATAGTCATACTTCCTACTGATATTATAAATGCGAAAGTTTGTGAGGATAGATGGATGTTTGTTATTTAATCATCCTAGAACAGATCTGGATGAAATTTGGCACAGAGAGATTATAGAATAGAATAGCACATAGATTTTTTTTCTCCCACACTTACATATCTAAATTTCCACGCGAAGGAAGTTTCTGGCAACAGCTAGTAGGATGTATAGGAAATAATTAATGCGACCTATATTACTTCTACACGGCTTTTTTCATAGGCGAGAGATGGGAGGCAACTGCTTGCAATAAGTGACAGTCTCACTACGACGAAGTTTTAATTGAAGTACCATCTTTGTGCCAAATGACGCGGCGTCAAGTGCCGTAGTGTTTTGGCACTAGGAATTATGTAAGGTGTAATGTTGTTTCTGTTAGACAAATCATCTGTCAAGTTACCTTCACAGTTTAGTTCTTCATATCCTCTAGATTTTTCGTCATAATACTGCGAATGTGCAAAAACATCAACATTTTTCTGCCGTGATTTCAAAGGATGAACTTCATCACATGATAATTAGTTCAACGAACATACAGACAATAGTAAGGCTTCTGTTCAACCTTTTAATTACAGAATTAATAGTTGTAATGTAATCATCGAAGGTCACAGGCTATCTGACAACGATGCCGTGCTAATTATCAAGAACAGTAATAATGTCAATTATTTAGATAGCGGCTCCATCGTAAGATTGTGGGGTTAGAAATCCATTCACGTGATACCCGGTTTAATTGAATAATAGATTTATCTCTTGATGACTCATTGTGATTTTAATAACGAGATTTTAAATTAGCCGAAAGACTTTAGAACAAAGACCTCCTAAAATGAGCCTTATTTGACGAAAATATGGGAGGTCCCTAACTGTGTTTATTTTGTTTTTACTGTAATGACGTACGGTGAATTTTTTTGGGATTAGAGAATGCGAAAACGATGCTTGGGTAGTCCAAAATTGTTGGGGGATCAGATAGATGACTGATTGGATAACGTTTAAAAACAGCAGCTGAATTTGAACCGATATACGTATTATAAAAATAGTTTTATAGTAACCCCGTAGTCTTAGGTGTTCCTCGTGTTATCGTGTACATGTTAGTCCACCCATTTAGCTCGATACGAAATTATCGTGTGTGAATCCAAAATTGAAATCTTAAGTATCACATAATCCAATAAAAATGAAGTCTCTAAGATAGATAAAGTTCTGGAAGATCTCATTTTCGAGTCATCGAGTTCTGGTCTCATAGTGCGAAATCTATGTTTCCCTAGAGATTATGCGGAGGTCAGATATACAGCATCCTAGCTTCCCAGCATCATAACTTTTGTTCTAACAAGACTTTATGATCAAAAGATAGTCCATAAAGGTCCACATGTATACACGCGTTTATACGGACGCACCAAATCATGCAGAGTCATGTATTCAAAATGTATCCGGCACAAGCAAGGGATTACTGAGGTCAAACGGGGAAAACAGGGCGTGGTTCGCAGTCAATTTATTATTCTTTAGCGGAAAGGATTTGTGCAACGAGATTGGGGGCAAAAGTAATGGAAGAAACTAAATAATTTAGTGATACTCAATCTTTGTGTACCGCAAGGGAGCTGCTCGTTGCTCCTAGGATTTTTTTGGGTTACTCTGGTGCGTAGTTTTTGGATTGATAATGAAAAAAATGGGAAAGCCGAAAACACAAAAGCTAACACGCGTAATCCTCTATCAGTACAAAGATTTTTGCAAGATATAATCAATATCCAGATACTTATTACTGCTTTGATAAAAATGGCGTAATACGTACTTATTCTACTCTTTGTTTAAACCACGGGATGAGCAGTAGTCTATTATTAACGCCAGACCACACAGCTAGTAAGAAAAATACTGTAATAATTAGATTTTACTATGCAGCATGCATGAAAAAAATCTCCGTTATTTTATAGCTATTACAGAAAACCACAGTATCAGTGGATTGAATTGTTATCGCTTTGCCCGTTAGCTGCCTCGAGTATTATCTGATAATTATCAATAACACGTATTATGTGCACGCTTTCATTTATTTTTCATATAGTTTTTCCTAGTTGATGTCGCATTATTTTTGGCTGCTTTAAAGATGACTAGCGGACGTCACGCGGTTTCACCCGTAGTTCCCGTTCCCGTGGGAATACAGGGACAAATATTGCCTATGTCACCCGGGGATAGAAGATCGAAATGATATCCAAACGAATTTTGAAATATCAAAATGATATTCAATGACTAATCCCCACACGCTAGTGGATTTAAGGAAAGGTAATAAATGTATTGATATTTTTTTTAGACGATATCTTTCCTATATTCATGTCAAGGTTCACTACAAGGAAAGTGCTGCAAACATTCTTGAATTATTTAGAATTGCATTGCGATTCATAAATGAGTCACATTTTTAACTTCAGCAGTTCTAAAGAGCCTTAATTAAAGTAACGTTATCGTAGATGGTTTCCGTTTGGTCTCATTACAGTAATGAGGTGTTAAGGTAAAGCGGACGGGGTTTTTGAAATAGTTATTCTGATAATAATCCAGCTAGACTTTTTCTTTTGCGCATAATTGTTGGTCCTGCGTACATTTTGTTTGATATGGCGAACATTTTGTGTAAGTTTCAAAGGATGTCTCTGATAGCTTTGGTTATGAAAAGGGCTTTTCTTCTAATTGAGTTTTTTCTATGGCTGCAGTTGATTTGGCTTCTGCTGATTTTTGTTTTCCTCCATTGCATTTTCTTTGGTTAATTGGCAATTGTGTTTAAGTCACAATGCAATATGCATGAACAGGTACATACACCTACATTATTTACAAGAAATATGCTCATTTTACATAACTAGAGTAAACCCTACTACTAATTAAATTAATTGCGACGAAGCCACTAAGGTTTCAGATTCACAAGAAATTAAGCGAACTCAATCACGTTTTATGACATAGTTATAACAAAATTGTTTAAAAAACATGCCATATTATGCGTAACGTTGTCCTGAAATAAAACTATTCCGTTGATTAGTTTTCCGGACAATACACTTTGACCGAGTTTCAAAACAATGTGATACAGAAATAGGGCATCGGTGCTGCTAAAATGATTACTAGCTACCACTGGGTTATGTCATGCGCGATTAATTTTACAGCTTATGGAATCATCTATGAAACAAGTTTCGTGAATGTAGATTAATTCAAAAGATCGGAGGAGGTCCTGAGAGTGGAAGAGCCAGGAATTAGAAAAACTCAACTTGAGCAGGCCTATCGGAGGTGCAAGATTAAATGCGAAATACAGATTACTAGCCGCTTCGACATTTTTTTTCCCCTAAGTTTTTCTAGTAATAAATATAGCGTATGCTACCCAGGGATATTGTAACTTTGTGATGGTCAAAAAAAATTTTAATCGGTCGAGTAGTTTTTGCGTTTATTCGGTACAAACATGCAAATCTTTCCTCTTTATAATATTATGGTAGATGAAGTTGAAGTCAACAGCTAAGTTTAGTCAAAAGGTAGAATGTGTGAGATATAATGACGCGTGAATATGTTGCTAATCTTCTCCGCGAATAATTTCGCTACCTTGCTCCGATTTCATAAAGTAACATCAATGTCAAGTAAATATTAGATAAGAATGATAAAGCCAGAAAAATGCTTGATAATATTACGTCAGATAAATCGTTTTGTGTGAACATTATTGGATTTACATCTGTACCTACGTATAAAATTGAAAGTTTTCTCTCGTCCAGTCGACAGGTCGTTTATTACAGCCAGGTCACGCGCCATTTTGAAATTCGATTTTTAAACTGTGCTAGTGAATGTCACTTTTCGCGGCAAAGGGCGTTCTTTTTTCAAGCTGATTTGTCAGTGGCCAGCTCAAAGCCGGTCCGTCGTGCACTTATAAGGCAGAGTGAGTTGCGATCACAAAATACTTTGCCAGATGTTCATCTGGAATATTAAATGAGGAAGAGGAGATTTTTTGATGATACTGGTTTAAAAGTATTACCATACTGCGTTTATAGTGCCAAATACTTGAGTAGTGTGTGATGCAATCGACGAATAAATATAAATATTTAAGTCTATGTATGCTTTCTTCGACGTGATAGATTTCTTTACGTAAGAAGAACTTATGGAACTGTTGATGACACATTACAGCGCGGACTTATACAATTTCTGATGTTTTAGAGGCGATGCGAAATGTTTGACATAGTTTGATAGATTCTTGTTATCGACCTATGTGCTTCTTTTGCTCACTAAAGCTGACATAGTAACGTCATATTTATTTTGGACTTGGCCGTGTGGTCTTTTTAGCTAAGAATAGGGCTCTACTTCATACCGCGTTTGTTGATAGAGGCAGTTAGCAGTAAGTTTACAACATCATCTAACTAATGTAATAATGGCACCATTCTTTGCCAAGAAACTGTCATGGTCGTGGTCACCTGGCATACTAGCCCATTGCCTTACAAAGAAGGCCTTTACCAAGTTGTTCTTCAACAGTGAAGCCTTTGACTGTTGTATACAGTCTGTTTTAATTGCCGTCCTAATGATGATGGTCCTTCATTCCTTTGCCCTGCGAAACATTCATAGAATATAGACAAAAATCTTTACTTTTGTATTTCATGTAGTCAAAAAAAAAAAAACAATCAATCCAAGACAAATTTACGTTTATTTATACCCATGTCTCATAATCATAACTAATTAATTCTAAAGCTAACAACGACGTCTTAGAAAAGACAAAGATATAGCCTTAGTCATTGTCACAGGTAGTCATGTCTGACCGTGAATATCAATGAACTGTGAATCACAATAGTATACGATCGAAATAAGGATTAAGAGTAGGAATGACCTTTCGCCATGTTGGTAATTTTGTGACAGCTGTCAAACTGACATTAGTGTATCTACGAGTAGACTCCACGATAGATGATATTTAGATATTTTTGGCGCACCCTGTGAGGTTAATTACTTACTGTAGGCGGGTTAATTAACCAATGCATGGGCAAGAGCTATTTAAAAAAAACTTGTCGTTCTGAAAGATGTACTAAACTAAACGATTTCGAGATTTTTAGAAACATTTGTAAAATGACATCTAAAGCCATTCAAGAATCGTTTTTCAGTGCCACGGCCAAGTCCATTTGCTGTTCCAGTTAGCTTTCGATAACAGTATTTTGCATTTATCCCTCAATTGTTCACAATTCTCAAAATTTACAAGTTTACAATTAGCGTAGGTAAATGGATCTTGGTTTTCCTTTTAAAGTTCCTTTGTCTGCATATTAGGTGCTTTTGTTTTCCTGATATTTTACAGTTCATTTTCATGTTTATTGACATAACTTAGTTTTGCTTGCATAAAGTTAGTTTTTCGTATGAATATTCATTAGTATTAGTAGTTTGCTGCTTACAATAACATTAAGAGAGAGAGAGTCAATGACCCAATCAATGTCACATTTTTGACTAAACTATTTTCGCACCGTTAGAAAAGGTTTTCATAACATTTTAGGTCATTTGAGTAAGTTCATAATAACCAATAGGGAAATTATTTCTGTGTCTAAGACTTCTTGAGCTAACTAACCATGCAGTTTCTCCTCTGTGGTACTGACTTCTGAGCTGCTTAGTTACCTCTGATATCTTATGTGAAGAAGGTATTATGCAGAGTGTGTTAAACAACAACTCTTAACAGGAATCCGGTTCTTAGGTACCTTCGGGCCTGAGGTATGGTCTTATTATTTGAACTGTTCAACTTTGAGAGAGACGCACAGATCGCGACAAGATTCTCAAAATGTGCCCTTTTTTGTCTATCTTCGTAATATGCGAGACAAAAGGACGTTTTTATTACTTGGCCTGTACAATATCAGATTAAGACAAAGAAAAGAATGAAACTTTTGCAGACTAATCAAATCACAAATGGAAGACGCGATGGCGAGACGAAACATATAAAAGATACATAGGAATTGCCGTCTGAACCAAAGATTTAAATGACTAGATGTCGCACTTAGGTCGCGCGTTGAGAAGAATGAGCTCACACAACCCGCTTGAAACGATAGATACGTTGTTCAGTATGAGTGAGCAGGGCGATACTATTCAAATGTCATTGTCAAGGAAACGAAAAAAAGCGATCGTTTTTTGACGTGCTAGGGACAAAACAGACTCCAATGTCAAAGTCAAACCGTTTATTTAAAGGCACTTTTACGTCAAAGTTTAGTTTTCAGCTGCCTATTCGCAAAGGTAGCTTTGTGTAGAGGCCCCGTTCTGTGGGCCAAAGTGTGGGTCGCAATTTCGGCTGTCATTATCACTGTGTGCCTATTAACGTTATGTCAACAGCCTCTCGGCACACATTGGGCCGGACGTTACATAAGCTCGCGAAGCCAGTTCACCTTGTTTGTCCAAATGCTTCCATTGCCGAAGTTGCGATAACCGATATTCGTTGCTTTTGAACGGTATTGGTTTACGAGATTTCTTATTACATGCTGAAATTCTGTCATTTTGCTGAGGATTTGGGCATGAGAAATTGAATTGAAAGGGATAGAACCACTTTTTCCGCGTACCCACAGCCACGTGACTTCGACTTTGAAAATTACGAGAAATTGCATTGCCGATAAAAGGTCTATCCATCATCCAAATGCGTTCATATGCTGGAGGCGTTCTACAAGGTGAACTTTAGTAGCTTATTTTTCGGAAGTTTTCTTTTAGATTTTCGTGTTCAATCGCACACTGATACTAAAACCATAAACTTCTTATTTTGTTATTCGCTAGGACTAGAAAAATTAAGAGTTATTAGTTATCCAACAAAGCAATTATTTTTGTATTTTCGCCTAATTTTTTTCAGAAATATCCACAATTCCACACACAAAGTTCTTATCAACAGCAGAACATTAGAGGAAAACTATATTATAACACTTTGCCGTATCTCAAGAACTTGATAAAACTAATTCAATTTAGATAAGAACAAGGCAAACAGTTCCTGAATCACACATGGCGAAGTAATGTAATTATTTCAATCGACGTCTTATAAATGTATGTAGAGGTTATTTCTTGATTGCCTCAACTGCCTCCTTGGTGTGGTCGCGACCGCTTCTGCTGAGCTTGAGGACTTTGGGGTGCGATTGCCAGGTCCCGAACGAAAGTGTTATTGTGTTTTTTCATCAGCTATTTCTCAGTAGCATCCAGGGCGTCTTGATTCGTGCCTAAGACCCACTCTATAGCCAATAATTAGAAATAACAAACAAGACATATATTTGCGTAAATACGCCATCTATGTATTCGAAATTTCGAACGTTGTTGTTCCAAGGTAAGCCAATCGCAAGTTTTAGGTTAAAGGGGGGAGATCCTATTGCGTCTAGTTGATGGCAATAGGCTCGCCTTAAACATAGCACTTAACACTTAAACATAGCTACCGTCATGTAGTTGTACTACAGTACATCTCTGTATAACCCTTTAGGGAGTGTAGTAAAGGCGTGTTGATTACGTGACGTACTCTTTTGTCTTTTTAACCAACAGCTGTTTCGTTTTACGACCTCTGATTCATCTTGTATAATGAATGGAGTTGAAATACTCGGAAATACAATAATTATCATCTTGTATGGAAGTTTTATGTTCCGGGTAAATCATCTATGATCTCAAACCATAGGTCACAGATGTGATTCAGAGTCATTACCACATAATAGACCATGATATAAAGTAACCTGTATAAGTATAGTTTCACTTGTTATTTGAGTCATCAAGTTGAGTCATTAGTAAGTACTACCGCCAATGATTCACCGGAAAACGTATCTTGTGTGATTGTGTTAGGATTGGTAATTAGTTGCTGGGTAGGACGAGGTTAGGTCCGACCGCAGGCGAGTTGCTATGTGCATAATGATGAACAAATCGTGTATGGGTTTTCAGTATTGATTGTTGTGGGATTTCCTTTCTTATAAGGCTAACGCTATAAGGGAGGAAATCCCATAACACCCATTACCATGGTTTTTACCCATGTAAAAACATGTTGTATTTGAAATTCCCACGTTTTCAAAGTAATAGTTAGAATCTTCAGTTAATATTTGTATCCACGGTCATGTAAAATGTATGACGTTTGTTGTTAAAGTTCCAAAATTTGATTAATATTTATTTAGCTGACACAATGAAAAAAAAACAAGTTCGTATTTTAATTTATTTAAAGTCTAACGAAATCATGACGTATTTGCCGTATCACGTTTATCTTGCGTAGATAAAATTACGATATTTATCATACTCGTTGAAATAAACCTAAAAAAACCTCGAAGTCAGGCAAAATTAGACAAAGGTTCTGTTGTTTCCGCACAAATAAGAATAGCTTTATGCCATGGTCAGAACATCAACCAGCCAGCAAGGGGCAACGGTGCTGGGCGCCCAAATGCACCGAACGAAGGAATTCCCGAAGTGTTACGCAGAGGTATAGCTCACCCACATTTACTCGAAAGTGATAGATGTAATGCAAACTGCATTGCATATTTGCAACTCCTAATGGCCATAATCTGAGTTCTGGTCTATCGACCGATAGCAAGAACCTCCCTGTCCAAAATTATCCATTGAACTTTCTGTTTGTTCACAACTAACTACGCCGCTTAAGACTTGAATGGGACAATCGACAGAGCTACCTAGGTCGCTACGGACTGGTTATACAAATTCTGAACCTTTTATTCGCGAACTACCTAGGTCGCTACGGACTGGTTATACAAAATCTGAACCTTTTATTCGAGAAAAATATTACATCATTCTCGTCTCCAATACGCTCAACTGCTGTCGCAGTCATGTGACACAGCCCCTATTTTGAGACTAGCACTTAGCCCGCGACTTCGTCCGCAATAAATGTGATAGGTCGGCTAATATGCACGATATAAATATAATTTACTGCCAGTGAAAGAGTTTTTAGAATTGGATCATTAGTTCCGGAGATTACCCCCTACATAAAAACTTACAAGCAATTTTTTCCTCTTTATAATATTACTTGCGTTCGTCACGCGGTTTCACCCGCGTAGTTCCCGTTCCCGTGGGAGTACGGGGATAAAATGTAGTCTATGTCTAATAATGTAGTCTAGTATCCATTGCTGAAAGAATTTTTCAAATCGGTCCAGTAGTTTTTAAGTTTATTCGTTAGATATACAAAAATACAAATCTTTCCTCTTTATAATATTAGTATAGAAGAAGAATACATTGTTCAAGTTTGGATACACTGGTCCGCTATCACATTTGACACAACCTGTCCATATCTCGAGAAGAAGATGAATTTACATTCTCGTCTTCAATCCGCTGATACGCTATCAAATGTAACGCAGCTTCACATTTACGTAGGCAGGTTTTGTCGGACGGACACTTTCGCAAGCACTGACTCACTCAGTGATAGTGATATGATAACAATAATTGTATCAGCACATTGTTTGTTTACCGTCGTAATTGCACAAAATCGATGTTATTGCGAAACCAAACCATTGCTAATATAACTTCCATAGGTATTCCTATATCCCTAGTAATCGTTTGATTTTCATTGTGGCTGTATTTTTGCCTTTTATGTAATTGGTGGATGATTCAGAGTAATTTTAAACTTAAATCACGAATTAGCGACCCAGGAACTTATAAATGTGTTGACGTAGGTTCATTTGAAACTTGGCGTTGCTGTGGTCAGTGGTCGTCAGCGAAAGCTATCCTGTTTCCATAAAAGAAAGGAGGCAATACACAATGCTCTATTTTATTTTAAACCTAAATGACTAATTCGTTGTCATGCTAATATACAATAATGCTATGCTAATATACAATAGTTACATTTAAACGTTACGTAGGTTAGTAGGCCTTTTCATTTTTGCTATGTGGTCGTCAACGAAAATTATCCTGTACCTATGTATCCATAAATAAATGAGCATTTGTGAATTTTATTTGATCAACTCTAAACAAAGCACTTCCAAATCGCCAGACAGACACACGGCTCCCAAATCGGATCATTAGCTACATTCGCGTCTCCTCCCTCTTTCACACTAAATATCTTCGTCAGTTCATCGCTCCGCCTGGCTCGGAGATAAATCCCACGAAGCTTGCCAATTCGTGACCCCATGATCATTGACTTTGACTCTTATAGTTTTTGCAAACCTGTATTTATTAATAATCGTGTCAAATAGATGGAAACCGTAGTTAACCACTACAAATTCATGCGAGACTAGAAGCCAACCCCAAAGCTTTCGGGTATTGCGATCAAAATAAAGGACTACAGCAAGGACTTCGACTGCTGGCCACAGCATTTCATGGATCAAAGCAGCATTAGAATTTATGCCAAGATACGCTGCCAAATCATCTCCAGGGGCCAGGGGGAGTAGAGTAGAGTAGAGTAGGGACTCCATTTTCCGCACTTAGACTCTTAATCGGTCCGTTGTGCGTAGGTGTCCTGGCTAAGTTAGCCAGCCTAGCTCCGCCCAGAAGCACAGAAGTTTCCTGGGAGCTTCACAGGCTTCGCGGAGCGACCCCACCGTTCCGAGGATTTGTTTGCGTTGGGTAGCCACTGCCTCACATTCCAGGATTACGTGGGCAGCCGATTCTTCGGCGTCGAAGCAGCCCCTGCAGAGTGGGCTGTCCGTGGCGCCTATGTTGAAAAGATGTTTGTTTAGGAGACAATGGCCCGTTATTGTCCCTATTATTATTCTGAGGTTATTTCTACTTAGGCTGAGCAGTCGTTTTGTTAGTCGCGGATGAAGACTTGGTATCGCCATTTTTGACTGCCTGCAGTCTGTGGACCGTGACCATTTGTTGTTATGGAGTTCAGTTGATCTCTGGCGAATCCATGTACGGAATTGTGAGAAAGGTAAGGGAAGGAGTGGGTACGGGCCTAGCACTGCCATCTCGGAGCCTCTCTTGGCAAGTTCGTCTGCGGCGTCATTGCCTAGGGACCCACTGTGTCCTCTGATCCACTGGAGTGTAATTCTGTTAGACAGCGATATACTTTCCAGGGCGAGGTGACATTCAAATATTAATGTACTGTTAGTTTGTTTGTTTTCTAGGGCCTTAAGCACAGCTAGGCTATCGGATTCGAATCTGATTGCGTAGTTGTGAACCCCTAGACGCTTTACGGCTGTCGCAGCTTGTGTTAGGGCGACGCACTCGCATTGGAATATCGAGCTGTGTTCGCCTAGTGGTAAGTGAAAGTTAAAGTTGAGGTCAAGGGAGTGTACGCCAGCCCCTGAGGCGTTTTTGGTTTTAGAGCCATCTGTGTAGATGCGTACTTCATTGGCTCCTGACTGATCCCTTAATTCCTCTGTTGTTTGTATGCTATATCTTTTGTTGAACATAGGTTTATTAGGTGTCCTATCACACGGGGCAGCGATGAGTGGTTGATACTCAATCACCCGGTCCAGGATGCCTGCGTGGGGACTGGTGTGGTTCTTGCCCCATATGCCTAAGTGCATCAGCCTGATGGCTGCTAATGCTGCCTCCTGCTGTATGTACAATTCAAGGGGGGTTAGTTGTAGGGCTATCTCCATTGCCGCAGTTGGGGTTGTTCTCGTACAGCCCGTGATGGCGGAACAGGCTAGCCTTTGGAACCGCTGAAGCCTAGAGGCGGTGGTCGCAAGTTCAGTTCTCGTCCACCAAACCAAGGCGCCATAAGTCAGCATTGGTCTGATCACCGCTGTGTAAAGCCATAGCGTGATCTTTGGAGACAGCCCCCACGTTCTTCCTAACATTCTTTTGCATTGGTACAGCGCGATTGTGCTTTTGTTGAGTTTGGAGTCAAGATGCCTATTCCAGAGCAATTTGCTATCGAGAATCACTCCTAAGTACTTGACTTCATCTTTGAGTGTTAGTTCGGTGTTGAATAGTTTAGGGAGTTTGTGTGGTCCGAGGACTCTTTTGTTTGTAAACATTATTAGTTCTGTTTTGGTGGGGTTAACCGATAGTTCGTGTTTAATACACCAATTCTCGATTATATTGAAGGCTTTCCTCATGAGGTCACATAGGACGCCTTCAAATTTCCCCGTGATTAGAATTGCTATGTCATCTGCATAACCCACCGAGTATAGACTGCTAGCATTGAGCTCTGTAATGAGCTCATTTACTACTAGGTTCCACAGTAGTGGTGACAGCACCCCACCCTGTGGGCAGCCCCTACTAACGATACCTCGTGTGGTAGTGTTTACAGTAAATTGAATAGCGCGATATTTTAGCATATTGTGAATCCATATATATATATTTTAGCATATGTAAGCGTTGGCGCCACACCGTGCACGACTAGTGCCTGGCTGATGCTGGCGAAGTTCGTTTT
This sequence comes from Xestia rhomboidea, assembly GCA_963853795.1. Taxonomy (NCBI): domain Eukaryota; kingdom Metazoa; phylum Arthropoda; class Insecta; order Lepidoptera; family Noctuidae; genus Xestia; species Xestia rhomboidea. The sequence goes on along the minus strand of OY970772.1, from coordinate 4,357,276 downwards.
GTCGAAAGCACCCTCTATGTCTATGAAGGCGCCCAGTGTTGGGTTTTTGGTTTTTAGAGCGTTTCCTATGCGTGTGACCACGCAGTGGAGTGCGGATTCAGTTGACTTGCCTTCGCAGTAGACGTGTTGGTTAGGGTGTAACGGTTTAAGTAGCGAAATTTGGTTCCTAATCCTTCTGTCTCCCAGTCTTTCTAGTGTCTTCATGAAAAACGAGGTGAGGCTGATGGGTCTGAAAGACTTGGGTTGAGTATAATCGCTCCTACCTGGTTTTGGAATAAAGATTATTTTTACTTCGCGCCATTTCAAAGGGATGTAGCGGTGGGCCAGACAGGCACGGAATATCTTGACAAGGTATTCGGCTAGCGAGTCACCGCTCCATCTAAGTAGAGCCGGAAAAATACCATCCAACCCCGCTGCCTTGAAAGGTAGGAAGGTGTTGATTGCCCATATTAATTTGTCTTTGTCTATTACTTCTGAAGCCACCTCCCAGTCCAGGTTGCTCGTAGCCCTTTCACTGTACGGTGCCCAGCTCTGCTGGGTCGCAATCTGGCAGCCTGGGAAGTGGGTGGTGAGAAGTAATTCACTGGTTTCCGCATCGTTGATTGTGAAGGTATTGTCTGGTTTTTTAAGGCATCCTATTGAAAGATCAGTCCCGGCGGCGAGACATGTTTTGACCCTCATTGCCTGGTTGCTGTTCTCAATGTTAGTACAAAAACGCCTCCAGCCGTTTTTACCTCTGAGGCGTATTAGTTTTTTGTAGGTTTTACGGCCAGTTCTGGGGCCAGGGGGAGCTATGGGCTAGCTCGCCGTCCGTACGTCTCATGACGACAGGCCGTGTCGACGGCGCGTTCGTGTTCCACGCGCACCTCAAAGAGAGTCAGCAACAGTGAAGGGGTCCAAGGGCAAGGGCCGAAGCCTGCCGGGGCTGCGGGACTATTCGAAAGAGATACCGTGGCCCCGGAACACAAAGGGCGATGAAGGAACATGGATGGGTTTTAGTCAGTAAAAGTCTGACACTCCCTCCTGCTCCGCCCAGAGCGGGAGGAGTCATTTGAAGATTTCCCATCCGAAAAAAAAAAAAAAAGGGGCCACAAAATAATTTCTTACACGACATCCTCTACTATTTCGGAAACTAACGATCCATTGTTCCTGATAACAGAACACTTTATCCTTATACGTTTTGGAGACCTTCAACCTCGCAAGCTCACGACTGAGTCGCCCGATGATATCGCTTTTATCGTTAGCAACCATATGCAGACAAGTTAGTGTGCTTGAACTTCGTGCCTGCATGAGTGCCTAGTGGTGGCGGGGTTTTGGACCTCTGCCAATACACGTCATAAAGAACCTATTTCTAAGTAAGCTTGTGTTTTGTGCGGTTACAGTTTATGATGACACATAAAAAAGCTATTGTTCAGTAAAAGTTTTTGAAAAGATGGATGGCATGTGTCATGTCAGTGTGTACGTGATCCCCAGGCGAGGTACATCCAACCAAGCATGGGCGTTTTTTTCCTGCAGAAACATTTGTTTTGACAGTTCAGGAAAACTGTTTATGGTTTAGCTATATATAGCTATTTTCAACTAAGTTACAAAAATAATACTGACCTCTGGCGGATTAGAATTGATACTAAAGCTAGTCCTTAGTATCAATAAAACTAAGCTTAATTGTTGTATGGACACAACTCTGATGTTAGAAACTGATTGGGGAAAAAAAATAATGTTAAGCTACAAATAGATTGGAATAATTTATTGGTATCATCCTACACATATATCCGCTTACACTAACTACACAGTAACTGAACTATAATGTAAGAACCAATAATGAAAAAAAAAAACATTATAATTCTTGTTTTATTACTGTTATTGCCATAAAATTATTTAGCAGAAATTCCTCTACCTCATTGATACTCATCATTATCATTCGCCTGATCTTATCCCAATTTATTTGGGGTCATCGCAGCATATCTTCTTCCATACTTATACTATTACTTGTTATCTCATTAGACACTTTCGTACCATGTCATCCATCACACAGTCCATCCATCGTTTCTTTGGTCTTCCTCTGCTCTTATAGCCATCTCCATTCATACTCAAAACTTTCCTCACGACGTTATCCTCATTCATAATAGGGATGATGACTGACTAAAAAAATTCGATTCTGTTTAGTCCGTCAGTTAGATTATCGAAAAATATTGGAAACGTGTTTTTTGTTTTATCAAATTTATAAAAAATTACGACGATAAAACATGTCAAAGATTATGAGTGGGGCTTGTGACGTCACATTTAAGTAAAACATATACTCAAATGTGACGTCAGACGAGTTTTTGACGCACTATATTGTCTTAATTTTTTGTTTACGTGAAAAAAGAAAAAACATGTGTCCAATATTTTTTGGAAATCTATCTGACGGACTAATTATATATTTTTGTCATATACCCTATTCATCACATATCCATACCAAGACAACCGGCTACTACTCAACTTTTCAGTCACCAGCGCCACTTTCAGACTACCTCTTACAAATCAAAAAACTTTATTTCGAACAGGGGTCCATATGGGTTAGTAGCGAGTACTTAAGAGCTATGTTAGTACGACATTATGAGATAATAATACAATTTAAAACGACACGACACAACAGCCAAATTGAACCGTCCAAATTACTTAATTAATACAATTTAACCTAATTTAATACAATATAATCAAATTCATTTCATCATTACATTTAATCTAACTTTAATTTACCCTAAACTTAACTACTACAGAAAACCAAAAAAAAAAAAAAACAAACTAATTCAATTTTTTTTCCTTTGTCCTAATTTCTTATTTCATCCATTTCGCGTAACACCACACATCGCCCTTTGCATTCTCATTGATACTAAGTTCTATGTAATTTTGTTGCAGAGTTCATCAGATTCGGTGCTAACGACGAACTCCATACTTGACCGTATCAGCAACCTTCAGCAACAGACTTCGGACCAAGGGCTCACTCCCCATGTCGCATCTACATTGCACAGAAACAAGAGCTCTCTCCATACTACTGGACAGGTCGCGCTGGGTAAGCTTAGCTGCTTTTTTTTCCTAAATATGTTGGGGGGTCGGCTTCCAGTCTTACTAGATGCAGCAACTACCTATCTGATCTCCACAATAGTAGTTTGCAGAATTTCTTTAACCCGTAACGGCTGTCGAAGATCTACAGCCGGGACCAGCGATTTAACGTGCTTTCTGAGGCACGAAGGGGTCTCGGTATGTTAGGGATGGTCACCCGTACACAAAGTGACCTCGACCAGCGTTATTCAATCTTGAAGATTGATATCAGCAGTTACTATCAGTGAGAAGGCCCGCCAAATAAAATGTCGACTCCAAAACTGTTTTGTTTTTCGATAGCCTTGTATGTCCTACTGCTGGGTAAAGGCCTCCCCCATATCCTTCCAGGTACGCTTCTCCGGCGCCATCTCGAATCAGCCTTCGTGATGTGCGTCTAGATCAGGGGTTCCCAAACTTATAAGTATCACGCCTCCCTACAGCTTAAAATGAATATGCCCACGCCTCCCCTCGGCCCAGGGCCCAGCAAGTAGCAACAATTGTAAAATAAAATAAGGGTATAATATACAAGGTTATTCCTACTTGATGCGAAACCTGAAAGTAGTTTGTTCATAATCCGTTACAGAATCGATTCCAATAGTTTTTAAACAATGTTACATTTTTCGTTAAAAAGTAAGAAGAATAACGTTGTATAGTAAAATAAAGTCGACCACAAATACATTTTCAGATGTTTTATTATAAAAATATGGCTTTTACACACTTCAGATTAAGAAAAATCAATGTGACGGATGAGCTTGCATAGTTTTCACAAGATTTCCAATTCTGGGTTCAATAGAAGAAAGTGCACAACGTAGATCACTAGCAATATCTAATTTGCTTCTATACTTTGTTTTCAGTGCTATATCAGAGGGGCGAGTTGATCTAGACTCTAGATCAACTCGCCCCTCTGATATAGCACTAACATTATTTACAATTCCAGGTGGCAGTATGACCTCCCTCTCTTCCGCGCCGCAATCCCCCGCCCCGGCGTCGTCACTGTCCACGTCCGACCTGTTCGAGAGACCCACGCGAGTGAGCCACGGCAAGCCCAACCTAGCCCCGAAGCCACCACAGTTAGCCCCGGCGCCGCCCAGCGATACCAGACCTTCGCCGCCGCCGAAGAAGCTCATCACGAATGGGAAGGTCACGGGCAGGACGCAGAGTATGAGGGTGCCTAGGTGAGTCTAGTATTGATTGTTTTTGAAATCCGACTCCTTAAGGCGGAAGCTCCACGGTAGCTCGCGAATATCATATTTTCTTAAGTTTTTTGCAATTTGCAGGTCAGTGTCGGGTTGTATGTTGATTAAAATATGATTCGCGGCTGTAACACGTAAGTATGTAGTTACAGAACTATAATCATTAAAATCATCAATACAACCCTGTAAATTCATGTAACTGTATTTAATGACTTTTTAGTCATTTGAATTCTAATTTCGCGGGCGACCGTGGAGCTTTCACCTTAAGAGAAGCTGGAATACTTTTCGAAGACGAATTTTTTCATGATTAAATAATTGACATACTTCGTCAAGTGCCAGTGGTCTGTAAAAACTAGTGATTCGACTCTGTTTAACGTGAGGATGATGACAATTCAGGCATCTCATCATACAAGAAAGAAGTATTGCTCACCGCTTTTGGTGTGAATTCTAACCATTCATTCTAATCTGATTTTTATTTACGATGTGTTTCCGCGCTAGATTGAAAAAGTCGCATTGGTTCTTGCTCCATGTTGCAATCATGTTTTTGTTACGGTTGTGTAAACATTCTTGCTTTATTTTAATCTTTTATGCGTCGAATTTCGTCAGATCACCTCCGACATCGCCGTCGTCGCCACAGACGGGTAGCGGCCGACCGTTTAACCTGCCGCCCGCTCCTATAAACCCACCTATTGGTACTAAGAATCCCGCTTCGCATTTCGGTAAGAGAAGTTTTTTTTCACAAGCCTTCGACTAAGAGCGAATTTCACCAATGCTGAACACAATCAGCACACATAAATCAAGTTCAAGACCTGTCAATGTCAATATTTCATAGAAATTATGAGTCTTAAGGCGAGTCCACACCTGCGCACGCTACGCGCCTCGAATGGTTATGGAGGCGTCACATACGTCTCGCAATCATTTGCAAAGGTCCATACTATGTGCGTGAGATTTGTGCGAATCGCACTGCTCGTGCACGTGCGCAGGTGTGGATGCGCCTTTACGTCAATGAAGATACAATTGCTCGTTTGTTCGCCCGTCGATGATTCGCCAAAAGTCACAAATTAAATTTACTTCCATACACAAGTTGTAATATGAATGTGTTCCGTTCCCAGGCACCCTGCGCGCCCCGCGCGGCCTGCGCCCCCCGGGCGTGTGCCCGCCGCCGCCCCCGGGCGCGCCGCCCCCGCCCCCGGGCGCGCCGCCCCCGCCGCCCCCGGCGCGCCACGCCAACCAGCCGCCCCCGCCCCCTCCGCCGCACCATCGACAATCTATAAACGTGAGTTACTCGTTCTACTCTCATGCCTACTGCCACACGCAAGGTAAAACGGTGTCTAAAAGCTTTATGGTCTATGTTGCGTCGTACGAACGCTTGTACCGTGATTACACATACACATATCAAATACAGTGCCAAAACAAAGCAGAAACTGTATACATGACCGAGTACACCTCACAAACACTGAGTTGTGTATCTTTGTACTGATTCGCTACTATACTCGGTGCGCGTAGTTAAAGCATATTAGGCCCCTATCACACCGGCGCGGCGTTGGCGTTTCTCCAACGTCTGCATTTGCCACTAGAGACTCGTGACGTCAACGTCGCGTCTGCGCAGCATTTTCGCTGTGCTTGTAAAACTCCAGCGGGATAGCGGCCTTAGAACTGCCGTAGACAGCAACGATTCTAGATTAAGTCATTAACATGCCGAAATAAATATCTAAAATGTCACAAAGCTATTCAACTTCAGTACTAGACGACCCAATTAATTTACTCGAACAGTCATACACCACTATGTATACACTTTCCTAAATTTAAAAACAATTTACACGAGAAATAACGATTGTAACCTGGGGATTGAATTTTTTTCATAAAAACATGAATTCCAAAATACTATGTTCGTTAAAACATGACATTTTTATCAGAATAGGAGAACAACACTTTTAAAAGTTGTTAAGTGTAATCATATAGTCAACTAGCGGACGTCACGCGGTTTCTTCCGCGTAGTTCCCGTTCCCGTGGGAGTACGGGGATAAAATGTAGCCTATGTTACTCAGTAAAGACGTGGCTTTCTAAGGGTGAAAGAATTATTGAATTCGTCGCAGTAGTTTTTTTGAGTTTATTCATTAGAAACATACACACACACAAAAATACAAATCTTTCCTCTTTATATTATTATTATTATTATTAGTGTAGATATGTATTGGTGCTTGTGACTGAACATCTGTCTAATCCACTATTCGCTAATTTCCAGAGTATGAACGGCGACGAGGGCATAGCCCCCCAGCCCCCCGTCCGTGGCTCCTCTATGAGCATGAGGTCCCTGGACCTGGAGGCTCGCTTCGCCGACCTGTTCCAGCACCCGTCGCGCTTCCCGGAGCCGGATCCCTTCCTGCGCATCGCTAAGGGCTACAGCAGCGCCACCGTCGCCGGTAAGTACTCGTGAACGTGTGTAGGGAACTTTTGGGAATGTACTAAGACGGCGCAACTCTTAATTTGTATTTTGATCGGTCAATCAATTTTGAACCGTAACGTTTGGATTATACGGTCAAAAAGCTTTTGTTTGAGGTTCTTTTTGATCGATTAGTCAAAATAATATGTTAGTTCTTGTTGCTCTAGTGGCGCGTTGAATGTTCGATAGGCACAGTTTAATCTGTCTACCTAAATATCTAAAGTAGTGGCGATTCGAACAATTTAATCAAGAGTTAATGGTGCAGTCAGCTCCATTTGTTTCTGTCTGGTTGACTCAACAAAGAAGTATTTAGATGAAACACAGATAATACTTACGATTACGCGATCAAAAACATAGTGGCATATTATTTAATAATAAATGTCATTATTTCATTTTAATAGGAATGATCCTCCTACATTCCGAAGTAAACTTCAATAATTTTATTGTACTTGAGTACAATTGATTTCATTTGTCAATATTTGCAATTGTTACAAATAAGTAAAATTGCTTTAATATAAATAGAGATGTGCATTTCGACATCGATATTTCCGATCGAGTATCGATACTGCTTAAAAACAAAGATTACAAATAGTATCGAAATCTTTTTTTCTTTTTAAATATGTATAGAGCAAAACGCACAAGCATGCTCTACTTAGTCATATTATATTAACGTAGTTTATCTAGTTATGTAGGCTTATGTTTAAGTGCAATAGGTACAAGTCAAAATTGACAAGCATAATATAAGTAAAATTATTATAGTCAAGAGTATTTTTTGAACTTCGTCTCGAAGATTAAAATTGTTATAATATTATTATGATAAAGTATTATTTTTGTTATTAAAATGTTTATTTTTACGTGCATGATCGCATGACGTATGGTTAAGTGTCTTTATGGAGACTGAAATTGGTTAGCGCGCAATTGTTGATTTTTAGGCTCGAAGCTTGATTTATACTTGAACATCCCTACTATATCGATATGTTATTGCTCTAATAAAATTTCTCCAAGATAAAAACAACTTGTTGAGTTCTTAGACCGTCTAAATGACAAGCCGAATGGCGCAGCGGTAGTGAGGCTGCCTTACGTTCTTAGGGTCCCGGTTTCGAATCCCGGTTGGGACAAATGTTTGTGTGATGAGCATGGACATTTGTTTCCGAGTCATGGATGTTTATATGTATAATAATATGTATTTAAAAACAAAAAGTATGTATGTAGTGTATCAACTATCTGGTGTCGACGACACAAGCCTCGTTGCTTAGTGTGGCACTAGATGGCGCTGCGCGATATTATTTATTTAAATATAGACGTTATAAGATAACAATGCATTCTAATAAATATTGTTGTAACCGAAACGAAGATTTTTCGACAATGGAATATTGTGGATTAAAGTATGAATTGAGATTAATAGTCTCGAGTTATTTAGTGTGTCTTTTGCACAATAAAATAAATAAATCACAAATGCGCGCTACATATTTATTTGTACTGAACTATACTTTGCTAGACACTGCACATTGTAGTATAGTTAAACTCTATGCTTACAAGTAATATTATGTTCCCAAAATTGTTCTTTTTATAGTACATTATATTTGAGTAAAAAGTACAGTGATTATTTTCCAAAAAGTTCGCATTTAATATGTCATTCCAGGAACACATTGGTATGGTATACTTGGTTGGTTGGTTTTTTTAAATGCAATATTTCAAACCATGGTAGTGGACATTTCCCATTGAAATCATAGTGTTCCATGTTACTAACATAACAAATGAGTGACGTTTTTTTTATTGAAATACTGACTTAAATTCGAATAAATTACTTTTGATTTAATTTGATTAAAAAAAAAGATGATGGCCGAATGCTTAACCTCCTCCTTTTTTTTAGAAATCGATTAAAATTTTTGCAACATAGTGCCCTATATATACTACATAACAGTAATAAAGCAAAAGGGGACTTATGTAGTAAAAACTTGGACAAGATAATTTTATTTGTTTCAAGATGTTTGATACGTTAAAATACTTTTCTGTTATCGGTCAATCGCGACATTAACGTTGAGTATTATAGAAAAGTAAAACAATTTTGGATCACTGTTATATTCACGAATTTTCACTACCTACAAGTGTAAAAAAAGAAGACAAGAAAATCACGGATCCCGTAAGTACTTTATGTGTAATTTTGGTTCCTCATAAATAAGTATTTAATATGAAATTGAGTTAATATTATAAAATATTAGGAAATATAATTGACTATCTGTCCTTCATTACACCCTCGACCGTCAAAAGATCTGGTACAAATATAATCAGACTGAATAGATGTCAGTAAATGTTTAGAAGTTGAGTCAGTATTTCGATACTCCACACTCTACATACCAATGCAAATCATTCGTTATCAGTATCACTTATCAATTAAACCATTCGATTGAATACCAAATTATTTTCGTACATTATGTAAGCCGCTTATTTTATACACGGAGTGTTTTGTTCATTATTTAGTTATTAAATAGTATTCCATCTAGAAAACTAGTTCTGTCAGCCATGAAAGAGTATTTATAAGCAAAAAGGACTAAGGGCATTTATATTTCTAGATTAATTATATGTTTTATTTAATTCTATCTGAAAACATAAGCGCCCATTACCCTTTACATTTTTTTTTCACGGCCGTCAGATTTCTAGTGTTCTTGTTGGAGTAGTACGTTAGGACTTCTACCAATGTATCGCGTTGAGTCATTAAGCATATTTATATTTAATTATATTTTTATTATTATATTATAATTTAGTTTATACATACTGGATAGGTTGTTTCGTGTATCAAATGCTTGCACGATGTAGCAATGAAGGTTATAGACGAGAACTATGTTGTGATTCTTTTTTTTTTTAATATAGTGAGGTGCCATTACTGCAGATTTTTTATGCTATTATTGTACCTGTATCGCTTCATGCCCATTTTATTTCACTCAAAAGCTGCTCAGTAAATTGCTTAACTAGTGATGTTGGCTTTTTGTTGTCCAAAATTTAAATTCACAGGGAGTCGAAATGCTTCGAGTGTTCATGTTTTGTCAAAAAAAATACGGCTTCATGCAAATCTTTACAGTATTATTAGAGCTTCAAGCCCAGACCAGCTAACATTAGCACGTGATTAAATTTATACGTCTGAAACGAGATATTTACTGCTCATTTAGACACGAGATAAAGTGTGGAGAAAATTTAGTCGCGTGCGAATGTTAGCCAGCCTGATACAAAGTATTCGCAGTTAAGAAATTTATTGTTGGGCCAACAGTTACGCTTTATGTATTGAAACGCAACCGGTATTGTGATAGTGGTGTGTACGACGCTCATAGTATTTATATTATTATTATTTTTTCGATAATAAAAGAGTAATACTTACCAATCAGTCGTCCTGTATTTTATTGTCCTAACATTTGTGTCGTATATGCTTGTTTGTGTACGTCTTCGTTCGTTCTGTAGTTGACTTTAACGTAGACCCCTTAATAAATCGTTTTGGTTTATCTTTGTTAGTTAGCAACTCTGAAATTGGAGTACTTTGAACACAGGTAGTGTTACTAATTAGTTCACAGACTTTGTAATTATTTCCATTTTGATGTGGAAAATAAATTGGATGAAGCCTCAATGACTAATGTTGATGCTATAAACAGCATTTCTGAGAGGGAAACAAATACACAGTACAGTGGAACGCACACCGACGCACGCATCCAATATATCATTCCGAACCCCCCCCGCCACCGCAAGATTTCAACAGTACTTAATTTAAAAAAAAAAAACAGCTGTTACCTACAAAAGTGCAATACCTACACGGTCAAAATTTATGGAACGCCTGTTTTTAGGGTTCCGTACCTCATAAGGAAAAACGGAACCCGTATAGGATCACTTTCTTGTCCGTCTGTCACCACCACAAATTTATACCATATACTGAGTCTATAGTCCCTATTAGGCGTATAAAAATCAAGGTCCTGGGTCAACTCGATAAAAAGATATGGGCAAATTTAGATTTTCGCGAAAACTTGTAAGTACTTACCAAAATTAACCTTAATTTTCAACTTTTTTATTTTTCGGACTTTTCCCTTTACTTGTGCTGTAACCTTATACCTATAACCTTGTACCTTGCTTTTAACCAAAATTGACAATTCTAGGTCAACCGGAAGTACCCTATAGGTTTTGGGTCGAATACCTATATGGCAGTTCCTGTTGACCTAGAATCACGAAATTTGGCAAAAGGCAAGGTCTTACAGCACATGTAAAGGGAAAAGTCTGAAAACCGTAAATATGTAGTTTAATAACAAAAAAAAAGCTTTACTATTACAAACTTATTATTTGCGGTTGCAGCAATAGCCGTTTCTAGGGATCGAACAGCAAAGTTAAGTTTGTCCTTTAAAAAGTTTGTACGGAACCCTCGGTGCGCGAGTCCGACTTGCTCTTGGCCGGTTTTTAATATGTTATTTCCGATGAAAAATTCCTATGTGGGGGTTCGGAATGGTGTACTGAATACGCGGTAAGCGTTTGTGTGTCAGTGTCCCTCTTACAACATGGTCAGATTTTTACTTCAAATATCTTTAAATGTCTATTTATTCTCATAAATATATTATACAAGGTGTCGCTTTGCATCCTGGTCAAATTCAAGGAGGTGTCTATGCTAATGATTCTCGACCCGAATCAATAATAAAATGGGTAGGTATTTTTTTTTCTTATTTACGAAAATCGGTAATTGTAAACCACCCTTATTAAAACGCAGCCCGTATGTTACTTGCCCTATAACTGCGCCTTCACATCCACAAATAAACGCACACAGCGACATGTCTTTATTACTTGTTATTATTATATTTTATATTGTTATATTATACTGTAAAATTTAAACAATTTAAAATAGCAGCTTTATTAATTACTAGCTGACCCGCGCAACTTCGTCTGCGATATATAAGAGAGACAGGAATTTAATTAAGTAACCACGTTTCCGAACAAATGATGCTCGAATTTAATTAAGTAACCACGTTTCCGAACAAACAATGCTCTTTCAATATAGTCTATGGCTGTGAATGACATTGACATTCGTTACGCGCGTTTTTTTAAATATGCAAAATTAAATGTATATTTTTCAATATTTCTGAGAGATTTTCTTAATATTTTTTTCCGTAAGAACCTTCTCCTAATAATAACAAATACAACAAAAAAAGAATTAGTGAAATCGGTCCAGCCATTCACGCGTGATGCCGTGACCAAGGAAAACGGTTTTTTTTTATATATATGGATTGACCAGGTATCGTACTTTAAATAGATTATTTATGTCTTTTGTGACAAGCTCCAGAATATTGACTAGGACGCAAAACTGCACCTTGTAGAATTATTTCTTACAACTCTGTAGAAAATAGTGCACTTATTGCAATTGCATTGACTTCTTAATTTATGAAAGTCAAATTATTTGTCATTCTTTTAGTTACTAAGTAAAGTGTATGATTGTGGTCAACAACCATATGATCTGCATGTCAAATGGGTAAGTTCCTACTTATTATTTCAAGCATGTTATCCATCCTTCATGTATACATAGTCGTTTTAACACTACACTGCATGGCATGTAGCATTTTGCATGAACATTTTTAATAAAAATCATTGTGTGATCAACGTTTTTGTCAAAAACTCGGAACTCGGTAATACCTACTGGGTGCGATAGTGTTCTTTCTAATAAGTAAACAAAAATGGCACCAAAGGGGGCTGAAAAAAAGACTAAAATATATCTACATCACTAATTGATTGTTGCAATATGTTTATTTATTCAATTGGACACTGTTTTTGGCAAGGACTGTACGTGTTGCATGGCAGGCTTCGGATTCGGGGGTCTAATAAACTAACTGTCATTGAAATATTATTTCGATATATTTCTGTAGCTACTATTAATATTAGAAATAGGTTTTCATTCTGAAAAAAATAATTCTGAAAAAGTGTTTACAATTTTGTGACTACCTTTTAAAACATGTTGCCAAAATAGAAAACAAATAACAAACTGTATAATACACCTGAAATTAGCACCTGTTCTTCTGGGAAATGGGGGGTCTAGACATTCACAACTATTAACCTTCTGAAAGCCATTGTCACATAATTGTGACAAGCAAGTGCGTGCCCTGTCTGCAAACGACACAAATATGTGACAAAATGGTAGGTGAAATTGTGGCTTGGCGTGGAGAGCACGCGTGTGTGATTATGCTCTGGCGTTCAAAAGGTTAAACGACATTGATATAATCCCCTCCTTCCCGCTCATAGAGAGGGGGCCTGTGTTCCCCCAGTGAGGATCTTATAGGCTAATTGATTGATGTAAAAATACTATTTTCATTTCTTGTTGGTATTTGCAATTTCATATACCTGTCTTTGACTTTTGCGCGTGTGTGTGTGTCTAGACCTTCAAAACTATCTGTGAACGAAGTATGTTTTCTGAGAGAACCGGTGATAACTTAGTGTTATGTCCTCATAGTCTTTACCTAATGTTCGTTGTGTGTGGACAGTGAGCAAGGCGCAGGCGCCGCCGCCGCCGCTGTCGGTCCCGCTGGAGGGCTGGACGCGCACCTCCTCCGCCTGCTAGCGAGCCCGGGGGGCCCACGCCCCCCCGGTACCGACGCCCACGACTGCCGCGCTACCGACTGCTACTGCCACGCTACCGACCGCTACTGCCGCGCTACCGACCGCTACTGCCGCGCTATCGAGCCCGGCGCCCGGCCCGCGCAGCCGGCCCGCGCCCCCCGCCCGCTCGGGCAGCACGGCGCACCTGGTGCCGGGCCCGGCGCCGGCGCACGCGCTGCTGTCCGTAGCGCACGCGCTGCTGTGCCCGGCTAACGCTCTGGCCGCCACCCTGCTGCCCGCCTGCGTACAGGAACCCAGCGCGGACCCCAACATACTGCCCATAGAAGAACCCATGATGCCCACCGATGACGTCAGCGACCTCAAGGACGTGTTCGACGCCATCAATAGACTATGTGAAACGATGAGGACTTCCACTTACGATGAAGTAGCGGATGACTCGCCGGAGGAGGATAATGTAGAAATAGAAGATACGATTAGTAGCTACGCGGTCAGTGTAACTGAAACCATCAGCGTGCTCGATGTCGAAGCTGATGTGGCGCAGGTCGTAGAATGTGACACTGAGCTGATAAGCCCTTCCGAGGTGTCGTTTAGGACGATAGAAACATACCGTGCTGAGCGCTGGAGCGACGCGCTCGTGTCGCCACCTACCGACGAAACTGACACGTTTCCTTCGGACACAGAACCCGCGAATGCGGCTTGCGAACCAATCAGTGAAATGTACTTTACCGCGTCTTCCGAAGTGTCTTTACTGTCTGATTTGGACTTGCCCGAGAGGCCAACTGTAGATGAGGACGTAACGCTTGAAGTTAAGGATAAAGAGGAGAAGAAAGAGGTTGTACCTGTAGCCGGCCATGTGGCCGCTATGAGAGAGCGATTCGAGTCTATGACACGGACCAACACTCCGTGTCCCGACCTGGCGCGTTCTACGTCACCTTCGCTAGATGTGTTCCGAACGACGCCGTCGCCTGATCTACTCGGGTAGTATGAAATAGACGGATGTTTTATTCAATTTGTAAGTGGCAGGTACTATATGGTAAGGTAGGCGTTTGATACGGTAACCGCAAGGCTACTCGGGCCAAGTAATTAGGCTGATGAGTTAGATGGTACAGGCCTTCTTTAGGTAAAACTACCTTGATTAGTGTCGGGGTAAAGATAAAATAAAATGCAAAGGAAGCACGGTGTTTAAAACTTCCCCAATTTAGCGCCATTAAATTTAGATAAGTATGTGACTGGATAACATTTTATAACCTCCAATATAACATTTATCAGTATTCGTTTCGTATTCGATCGTTGCTAGTCCACATTGATATTGAAAAACACGAATTGTAATAGTCCGAGCGTGCCAAATGGTGTGTTCGCAATCAGCTGAAGGGTTGTGATTTATTTTCCTTAGCCTTGTCAGTCAGGTCGCAATTAAAATAATGAACAGTTACATATCGACAAAGATTGGTTGTAGTCTAGTATATATGTAGCCTTACGTAAGGGCAATTTAGAATAAAGTAGGAGCTCAATATTCGCGGGATAGCGGCCGCTAGGAGTATAATCGTAACTTTCAAAGCATTCACATTATTATTCTACATTATACGGCCACATTTGTGACCATGGAAAGCTCAAATTTTGTAGTTTTGTAACTAAATCGTCTAAACTTGCAGTGAATTGTACACCTATATTTTCGTCAGACCAAGTAGCGTATATTGCTAAACTTAGTTGTTACGGAACAGATAATTAATTATACAATAGTTTAGTAATCAATGCCACTTACAATTTTTACAAGTTTATGAGCTGTTTGCATTTTAAATTGCGTTTTTAAATGTTGCCATAAATAGATGTTAAGTATTTGTTGTGAAATTATTAAAAAAATAGCATCATTTGTTTATTTTAAATTAAATAATGTTGTGAATTTATTTACTAAAAGATTTAATTGGGTTGAACGAATCGTTTAATGGTGATACTAGTTAAATGCAATCATTGTATTATTACTTTATAATAATTAAGCCTGTTGTAATTCATGTATTTTAGGATAGATATGGTATAATAATAATTCTTCTAATAACGATTTAGCGATAGTTGTCGTGTTTAAATGTGTTATGTGTACAGACGAGACCTTTTATTATTATAATTCAATATACAGCTTTATTATATGCAAACTTTTATTTCATTTATTTACCTGTTGAATTTTGGCTACCCTACCCAGACTACACTGTTGCCATCTCGGGAATATCCTGGATGAGGCTGGCACAAGAACATGGAGCTTCGCACAAGCAAAGAGAGGCCTATACCCAGCAGTAGGTGAAGTCTGGCTGTGGATGATGAGTTACCCAGATTCATACAATCCCAGCTTCGACTTTTCGTGGACTACGAACGCACTGACAGGTGTGCTATGTGCCTGCAGCCTAGTGACTTAACGTTATGGTTACTTGCGATAGAGCATCATTTATATAACTTGCTCGAGAAGGCGACAAGCGCGCAGTGCGACCGGTGCCGCCGATAAATTCACAGAACGTTCGTTTCACTTCGCTAGGCGCCAAGCAACCCACCTTTCAGTGCGTTCTGCTATTACATGCATTGCAGTACATACCGTAAAATGCGGTGAATAGATAGGTTATCGTTATTTTTATCTAGTCTTAGGTCAATTTAATAAAACATATTCCTTTCTATTCGGATACCTATTTTCTCACGCTTTTTCCCATGGGGTATCAATTCAATATAATGCATGTTCTTAATTTATACAGCAATATATTTATTTTCATTTTATTAAATCACTCTGTACTAGACTCACTAAACTCAATTAGGGGGAGATCAAATAAATCCGCTTATTTTCTCGTCAATTTTAATTTGACGTTTTTAGCCTGTGTTGCAAGCATAAGGAACACGATATTACCAAATTGCTAAAAATGCGATTTTCTGCAAAGGTTGCAAGTTTGTCCTAGTGTTAGGCCCCGTTTCCACTATGTCGTGACAACAGATAATCGAGTAGTTTTAAGTGTCGTGGCTTGTGTATTTAAATGGAGGTGTTCACATATAGGACGACACGATTGCTGTCGTCCACGAGTTTTGCCAACTAAAAACCAACGATAAATTAATCGTCACGACATAGTGGGAACGGGGCCTTAGTAATTATTAGGTATAGGTACTAAGAGTGTATTCCCTGTGTCCCCTACACAGGGAATTTAATAAAATAATTAGTACCTATTACTTCCCGTTGTCCCCGTTAATTTATTGTAATATATACTTTTCAAATTAAAACCCGTTGTCCCCGTTGAGTTATAATACTTATTTAATTGATGCGTTACCTCTGCTGTTAAAATCTCACCTCTTAGGTTAAAACCTTTTCCAAGGGCGGCATGGGCACCGGGCCGTAGCTCGTAGGTCGGCGGAGGCCCGGCACTTCGGGGACAGAAGTTAAAGAGTGTTATTTCATATGCGAGCGAAGCGAGCGCGGTTTTACGAACCTTATCTTTCTTTTTAGTTTTAGGTTTGCCGCGCTAAATTACCCACGTTTAAAAAAGAAATAAAAATTTAGAGTAGACATACGTAAAGTTTTAACTGTCCGTTGTCCCCGTTGCCCATATGTACTTATAGGGGATAACACGATAAGGAATTTCAAGACGTTCTGTTGTCCCCGTGACGGGTACAATGGGAATACAGGGTACCAAGTTTTTCTATGCCCCGATAAGTTCTATTACCTCGTTTTAGGTTGTAAAAAGTGAGCGGCTGACAGTTTGCTTCCATTTCACCTTCTTGCAGGAATCGTTTTTTTCCAAAACGACAAAGCGCACTTTATGTGGTGCACATCCACAACTTAATACGTTCAACTCATATTACTCTAGAAGACACTTTCCTGCTGGGGTAACGTACAGACTAATCTGGTTCTGTTTAAGTGAATCGGTTTCGCAGCATGCTCCGCGACCACAGGCCGCATCGCATCGGGCGAGGTCAACAAGCAGGCTTAGCTACTTAAATCACATCTAAACGAGATAACGCATTGATATCTGTTATCGTGGCCATTGATAATTAGAGATCTGAATGGTGTAGCTTATTTGCATAAAGTAACATGTGATGTAACTCATGTAACAACTAAATTTCGAAACCTCTTTGTAGGTGTTGAGTGTTCAAAGCAGTCCGCATCCACATCTGCATGGTGAAACATTTATATTCTACGCATTGATGGAGTGGAGTCTATCCCACAAGAACCAGGTTCAGGAAATTAGCAAACCAGCTAATTTGTACCAGTGCCGGTAAATACTTAAGTAGCCGCCTACTGGAATGTGCTTCAAATAATGGTTTCAGCACTATTATTGTGGCTTTTTCTGTTTTTAGGTAGGACAAGATAAAAAAAACTTATTCATTTTATCATTCCATGGGTAAGGCGATGTCGATTAAGTCCTTGTCAAGGGATCAAGAAGGAAAAATAAAACCAAATTATCAATGTCCAGAGCATTTATTGCGTAAAATAGTCAAAATTCTACAAGAGTAGGCAAACGTCACAACTTTTTAATGTGGAAACGCTGAGAGAATCATCAAGGCAGATAACATTTATTTTATTATTAATCTTACACACATCTCTTAACACCAGAAATTTAATTAAGTTCGGAATTCACTACTGAAATCTGCTGTTGACAGTCTATGTGAGAGCTTAGTGGTAAGGTAGGAATATAATGACTTATGCTAAGGGACAGGGGGCCGCCAATCCAACAACACTTGTTGTGACAGGAACGCGTCGCCTGCGGCCGCCCGCCGCAGGGAACTGCCGGCCCAACCCGAGCCGGGCGACTGCATCACCTGTCCGACGTGCAACAGCCGCTCCGCCTTACCTTGTCGTTAGTATCCCCTCACCGCGCATTTAGCAACGAGCTCGGACACACAACCGGTCAAGCGGACGTATATAACGATTACTACGAAACGAGCGCCTACCTTCGCTCGGGGCCGGGGCTCGTCGGCGGGCGGCCGGGCCGGCTCTGTCAACAGAGAGGATCGTTTAGTGCGGCGCGGAGCCGGCGGGCGGCCGGGAGGGCGGCTATCGGTAGCGCGGCTGCATGACCATGCCGCTCGGGAACATCGCGCCCATCGGCATCATGCCGCCCGGCAGCAGCATCCCTGCACACACAAACACTCGCTCACTAGGCGCCCGCCGCGCGGTGGCAGCAACAGGGGACCGCGGAGGTCCAACACACGGCTGGGCCGTTGTGACTGCTGAACAATCGCCTGTCACCGACGCGCCCGGCCGCTCCCTGCGTGCATGCGCCATATGACCCACATGACCCATGTGACCCATGTGACCATCCACGCAGCGAGCTCGGCGACTGATAAGGTGCAGTATAAGCAAAGGAACACAGGTAGGTAGGATAAATAATTCACATGAAAAATCACACTTCCAAAATACTCGGCGATGTAATAATCGTAATATCCGTAGTTCATGCATGTTTCAGTGTGATCCGAATGGTTGCTCGTAGAATCCAATTCAGCCAACGACTATTAACTCGTTCTTTTCATGCACATTGTAAAGCGACAAAACTACTGTACGTAAATATAATATTAGTGTACCCACCCGTAAACCGACAAAGTCATATTTTATATGACACTACTAGAAAATCGAGACAGTAATAAGATAAGAGCTACTACAATAAGCAAATCCATTAAGGAATGTGAATAAAATTACCGCTCATTTTCATTCCGTTCCTCCGATAGTGCGGATGGCACATAAATCACAGTTTAGCTCTTGACAGTGTTAAGTCTATGACGAGTGGCTCTGTACTAGGGGGGTGAGAGGTCGGTCCAGTTAGTGGGCGTTAGGGGTGAGTATCGACAAGCTGTTATGTGTTTAGATTACTGAGAGACAGATATCGTGTATGTCGCGGGCACCGGAGCTGACACCATCCAGTGCTATCAAATAATATCAAGGGACACCCACCGGCGAGTGCCGCAGCCGGCTCGAAAGCCAAGCATAAGTGTCTTGTGATGCCTTCGAACTTTAGCGAACTAAGTGGACAACTGCTCCACGCGCTTAAACACAAGCGATCATTTTCCTTACACACAGTCAACATCAACTAAAGCTAGTCCAGTCTTAATTAGATCAAACATGTTGGCGTGGAAAATAGAAAAAGAAAATCAGTCGAGTGAATGCATTTTTTATTTGATGATCAAATGTTCTTGACACTCCATTTTCCACGTATATTGTAAAAAAGCACGCGTCGCGTGTGTAACAATGCGAATCAAAACAATAGTTGATTTACTGTCTTCTTATACTAAACTATCGTAAAGCAATATTATTACTAAAGAAAACCACCCATTCTATATTATGCTTAAGTTCAATAAATGCAAAATTAATACCATGTGTCAGTGTTACAGAGCTACATTCAACGTGTGAACTGTGTTCTTGTCAATATTTTATGCGAATATAAAAATATGGACGACTAAAGTGAGTTTTCAATCGGAATGTACTAAAATCCAGTCTTTTAACTAACCTTTAACATTACAAAATTTCTTTGGTTTACATTGTACAAAAAATTTTCAACGAGTCTCGGCTTTGGACCATTTCAACATCAAAAAATACATTTCGTTACAAGTAAATACATTTAACTTCATGTTCAATGTGCAACATCAAAGACAACGAGAATATATCATTACGAATTACCTAATACTTTGATATGTCCTACGTTAGAGTATATCATATCCATACAAATACATCATAATACTGTTCATTGGGGGGGTCATCTGAAAGGACATCAGAGGTTTAAACACGGACAAGATAGGACAGCAGTCGTAAACATACGAGCAGCTCACTAACCAGCTGATTTCGACAACTTCTATATAATTCATCAAGGAACACTGGTAAACATGATCAAAAGGGGGATGTAAACATTATCAAACAATGTCTAAACATTATCGCTTTTCACAGAAAATCCTGAGAACAGTCATTGAGCACGGGAGACGCTTGGAATGCACCCGGGGGCGTTTGCAAATTGCTTTATCACCACTTAGTGGCCTGATATTGTGCTTAACGAAATTATGAGCCAACTGGTTTTAGAATTTCAGATACGTCAATCAACTAGGAGTCGAAAACGAGCCAAGAATATGGCAGTTTGCAAATGCCTTGAGTAAACGCAGTTTGCAAATGCCGCCTGTCGGTATAGAGAGTCCGCAAGAGGTCTAGCGGTATGGGTACTCGTTTGGCGCATAGTGCGTGTACTGACCGGGCTGCAGCTGGCGCACGAGGTTGAACTGCGGCATGACGGGCAACATGGGCACGACGGGCGGCATCTGCGGCACGGACACGGGCACCTGCACGCGCGGCACCATGCCCGACGGCGGCAGCATGCCCACCATGCCTCCCATGCCCCCCATGCCGCCCATGCCACCCATGCCGGCCATGCCGCCCAGGACGCCACGCCTCAGTGCCGCCGCCGCCTGCTGCTGCCGCGCGGCTGCGACTGCTGCGTTCATATGCGCTGCCACCTGTCGTCACAATACATTTTCATCTTAGTACTACTCATACTTTATTGCTAAACAACGATTACGATTTATTGGGGGATATGACTAGCACTTGATTTGCTTGCTGGTAGACATCGCGTGCCAGATAAATCTGTCTTCTCGACAGCTGGCACTGCTGTCGATATTGTTGAATTGTCACAAGGAAATTAATTAAGACAGAATAGTCTAGGGATTTAAGTTGATGGCTCTACTATATTTTAATTACATTTTATCTTAGACATATTCTTTAACTGCGTATCTAAATTCTAGCGTATAAATAAAACTGAAGCAATTACGCATTCTACAGCAGAACTTAAATAAATTTTCTCCTTGTTTATAACAAACATTAGAGGTATCTATTATGTACAATCGACGGTTCGACAAACAAATAAACATACGTTTATGTAAACAAAATTTCCGGTATCTTTAACATTAAATGAACAACTTCGTGCTGTTAGATTACAAAAATGTATCTGTGAATTGGATGGAGTTAGTATGCTTTGTATTGCAATTAAAATCTGAATGCAAGGGAATTTACCTTTGTTTCTATGACAATTATAGTATTAATAGCAAGCAGAAAAAAATGTTAAAACAATGGTGAGCAAAAACAGCAAACTACATCAAAGTGCTTTCAAACGACATAAATAGATAAATATAAAAGAACCACTAACCCATACCTCTGCTTGACTCGTACTCGGGGTGATCATAGCGGGCGCGGGCGCAGGCTGAGCGGTCGGCGCGTCCGGCTTGGGTTTCGCTCGATACTTTGCGTGCCTCGCTCTTATCTCTTCTAGGGACACGTCTTCGGGAGGGTGAATGATCTTGGAGCCGGCGCCTGTGGCCGTCACGAGCGGACACATGTTGGCCGGCGGAGGCTTCACATCGCCGTTCTCTTTGAGCTCAGAAGTGCTTGATGGCGTGGTCGTCGTGGGCGGCGCACTTATCGTCGCGTTGCTGTAGTAGGTAGTGGTAGTGTTTGATCCAGAATACATACTGAGGTGGAATTTAAAATGGAATATAGTTGTAATTTGTTTCTTTTAAATTATCTATTAGATACATAGACATGCAATGAGTCTCGTTTGCCGCATGTTCTTGTTTAAGGCAAAGGAGATAATTCATTTTGGGAAAAAAAAAAATCGCGTCAATAAATATAATCATTAGGTACACATTTTTAAAGCACACGTGTATCGCATTATTTTATACTCTGTCGTCAAAGTTGAAAACTATTTGGGTTCGGAGATATACAGGGTGATTTTTTTCAAGTGGGCGTGGTTGACCAAATCCGAAACTATGAGGAATAGCGATAAATGATCAAAGGAGTCTCGAGCCTGATTTTGATGAAAACTAAAACTGCATCATTACATTTTAGAAAAATCAATATTCCTAGCCAAGATTAGAACCCCTTGATTTTGAAAAAAAAAAACTGTATTATTACACCATTCGATAGTGTCACTTATAACGATCAAATTGTGGGAAGTAATGACATTCGGGAAATTAAAGGAAAGAGTTCAATTTTGATAAAATACATGACTTAAAGAAATAAATTGTATTAGGGGTTTTAAGAATTATGTTATACTGTATAAAGTCATTGTATATCTTTGTTCCCATATTCATTACAGCATTGTCGCATACAAAAAAGTGTTTCCACTATTGTCACCATTTAATTATAATATAATTTATTCGTGGCCGCCGACTTTTTTTTATCCCAAATCATCGAACAAAGTGAATGATCTCCTTTGCTATCACGATAACTTATTTGGCATGAGACCAAAGAAATTAACGACATGACTTTAATCTTGGTAAATACATCTCTTGGCAAGATATCCCTTTATGCTATACATACTACTTTGTCACGATTACATTATAATGTGAACTAATTAACATAAGAGCGATATGATTGTTTTACATAACAAACAAACGTCATAGTATTATACATGTTTCATTACATTGTTTTATTCCTTTGGATATAAATAATGTAGCACTTATAAAATAAGAACGAAGCATTTCAAATTTACGTAAAAACTGATTTCATCGAAATAAGGGCTCAAACAAGTCCCAAAGAGCATAGTATATTTTTTATCCAGTTATCCTAAAATGTGAGTGTAACTGCGGCCAACAGCTAGCGTATTACAATGACGCACACAATGAAAAATAAACAATTACAAATGATCTATTGTACAACCTTTTTTTATAGCAAATTCTTATACCTAATCTTCTATCTCCTGTCTATGTAATTAACACACGTCATTTTACAACATAATTAGTGAACACTTTTTCTGTTATAAATTGGCACTTTAACGTGACACATTTTGTGTGTTGTCAGAGTTTAGTTGCCAAAATATTTAACATCCAAGACTAGTCATTTGCTATGCATTCCTAGTATGTTGTGAACATAGTATTAAGCTCCATATTTGGATAGGGACAGATACTAATAATAACTCGGTTACAATCCTGTATCGTATCTTTACGTATACAAGTCAATTCCGTCTATTTTTAAAATGGTGAATAACACAAATACTG
This sequence comes from Xestia rhomboidea, assembly GCA_963853795.1. Lineage (NCBI taxonomy): Eukaryota > Metazoa > Arthropoda > Insecta > Lepidoptera > Noctuidae > Xestia > Xestia rhomboidea. The sequence continues at coordinate 4,333,999 of OY970772.1, read as the reverse complement.
TTATTTCCGTTCGTGAGTTACATACCAGAGACAATTTCAGACGTATAGTCGACTGCAAGAGCGTGGTAAGAATGCCAGTAAAGCTAGCCTCGTATTCTATTGAAATTCCATTCTACTATTATATAGGCTAGCTAAGTGCAAAGTGTTACGACATACGTGTGGTCGGCTGTATCAAATCGAAAGCGGAATTTCAACTGTCGTAAGGGACACTAATCGCGCTGTCCGGTTTTCAAATCTCAGCGCCGAGTCGATGGTTAAATGTTCAGCAGCATGCTCAATGTCTCTTACGACAGTTAAAATGTCTACCGTCAATATTCTTTTGTGCTATTAACAGTCACCTAAGTCTTTAATAAAGACTTTTTCATCATTAACATAACCTTTTTATTACATTTCTCTTCATCGTACACTGCGAACGCGAAGACACAAAGATGAATAGTATAATACAAAAAAATTAGAAAAGATACAAAAAATAAAGATGTTTATATACGTATAATATAAATAAATACGACGTGTTTCCGGACGATTTCGATAGATTTCGACCGGTCACTGTATTCATCATTATGAACAACTTTTACTATGGGACCTTCCATTTTTACATTTTGATTTTTTTCCGTTCCTTACATTTTGAGGGGCAAAAAGACTATCCCAAATCTAAAAAAAAAAATATCTTGGTTTGACAAACCAAGTTATTTTTGAACAAAATGTATTAGAACAGCTGATTTTTTTTCGCGATTCAGGGTTTGGTCCCATAGTAAAAGTTGTTCATAATGACGAATGCCGGTCGAAGTTTATCGATTTCGTCAGGAAACACGGATAACTAGTTATAATTAGCGGACGTACCTATAGGCGGGGAACGTGGGCTTACTGGTCGACGTGGGGGGCATGCTGGCCGCCGGGAACAACGGCCGCATTCCTTGCATCATCATCCTGAAACAATTGGGTTGAACATTTTAACAAATAAAACATATCCTCTCGCCTGTAATCCCTGAAGGGTTAGGCACAGTTGTACTCACATATCGCCAGTTAGTGCTAAGTCACTAATGTTTAAAAAGAAGTGCACTACTTCTTTTTAAACATTATTGAAATTAAGTTTGATTTTGAAGGCATTTCTAATTGCATTTAATAATGACGTGTGTTCGATTGCCTGATCAAGGCTCTGATTAGTGTATATTGCTATTAAATTTCATGTTACCTATACTTAGGAGCTTAAGTATTACATTGGAAAACTCTTGATACAAAATCTTTCAACTTGAAACAGAGTTCTGATCCAACAATGCTTCGGTCATGACGAAAAGATTTACAAGACGAAAATCGATTTTCGCGGTGGCCTATTCTGGTCAAGTAACTCTTGTAGTTCTTTATACTAAAACAAACAGTCTACATGTTTGGTCAGTTAATTTTAAATGTTCTGAAATCTCATTAATATACATGGCAAATAAGCGTCTCGAGAAATTATGCAAATTCTGTACATTGTCATTTACTGTGTGTCTCATTACTGTTATATGGGACACATTATATTACAATACAAATAATGCAACAAGCCACACTAAGGTTGAGATCTATAAACGTTACTTAGCACGTACTTTGGCATAGCATTACTCCTGTTGCTGTTTCACAACTGCCCAGTTGGTCTAAGTCAAAGCATTTATGCTAAGTAACATTTAATATCACGCTAACACTATGCCAACAGTTATTGATTTTACCTGTCAAGCATGCGGTAGACACTCCACTCAAATACAGGCTTGAAGATACGAAAAAGAAGCGTCAGTTCTGAATTAAAGCCCTGTTAAGATTTAGAAAGTTATTGATGTAGCATTGCCTTGTTCATCAATAAGACGTCACTCCATATAAATTAGTTGTATTCAACTCTGACACCAGGTTAGGCACTAACCACACGATAAAGAAGAAGCTGTGTCTAGTAACACTGGAACTTTTGGCTTCCAAGGAGGAAATGGCTACTTGTGTGGTTATTAAAATTATAACCTTTTAAGGTTCAAAGGGTAAGGGTGAAGCACTAGGGTAGACTGTGAAATTAAAATTTTCTTATTGCAATTTGCCGGTCAGTAATATTATAAAGAGGAACGATTAGTATTTTTGTATGTAATGAATTAACTTAAAAACTACTAGACCGATTTTAAAAATACTTTCAGCAATGGATGGCTACATTATCAGCGAGTAACATAGGCTATATTTTAAGCCAGTACTCCCATGGGAACCGATACTACACGGGTGAAACCGCGTGACGTCTGCTAGTGTTGAATAAAATACATAACAAAATTTCAAACACTATTTTAAGCTTTCACAGTTTAAAACTAAAACGTATATTGTCACTTACACAGGCTACCTTAGCACATCCTCCTTAAGTAATTACCTACTTTTCTTATCTTTACTTACGCAGCTTAAGTATATTATAAATAATTGTAATTGCCTATCACATTAATTTTACATGCTTATCTCACTTAGGTAAATAAACATAATCATATGATAGTAATATAAGACATAGGCCATCACTAAGTTTAGAAAATATAATTCACTTACAACTATTGACCTTCTGATGTTCCAGTGTTGCTACAAGGTGAACAACACACTTAAATATTTAAGTTGTTGCATCAAACCTGCATCTACCTAAACTGGATTTTAAATTAGAAGTTTCTTTTTTGTTGTTCCACAGAATTTTTACGTTTTGCTATACTTTAATTGAATGTATGTGTAACATGATCCTGAAATTCAATGAACTGGTTCACCTGATTAAAAATTGTATTTCATAGATTTTTTTTGAAAACTTGTCAATCAAAGAAATTTAAGTTCTCATAAATGTAAAGAATTTATATTTTTTTTCAGCCAAAAATGGGACGTTTATTTTTAAAAAAGGAAAGAACAAAGCAACCTCCAGTCATTATGACAGTTTAAACTGAAATAATTTTCAGTTTAAATTGTCATAAGTCTTAAAATTACTGAAATAAGTAGCAACTCACCTAGGCGCCTGCATAAATGGAGGCATCATTTGCATTTGCATATGTCCGGGGTACATCCCAGGTGGGACTGGACCCATGGGGGTAGGCAATATGCCTTGTGTCACTTGTGATGGCCCGGGGCCCAGCTGTTTCATAGAAAAAAAATGAAATAAATATGTAGCCTTCAGTATTATCTCTAAGTGTGTTGTTGATAAGAACAATAATAGGGATGTACTTGTGTGGAACATATTGAATGGCTTTAGTAAATTATGTCAAGAGAACATACTCAAGTTAAAACCAACTTATTCAGAGGATTATAAAACTGGGGCATTAACTATGAAGTGTTAGAAGGGAACCACACAGTTGTGCAAGTGAGACAGAGCTAGCGCCCATTAAGTATCTTTTACGGTTGAACAAAGGTACAACATCTGGTTGTCCAGGCCTAGATACAACAGACAAGGATGTGAGATATGCTTACCAGTGCTGGTGTTGCCTTTTTCTTTGCTGCGGGCTCATCATCGTCACTGTCTTCTTCACCTTTACCACCACCTGTTCAAATTACCACAGTTAATAAAACTCATACCCCTCACAACACATCACAATATTCACCTACCTCAAGTTGGAACAGTGAACAAACTACACACCTATGTACAGTAATAACTAGTGTCCCAAGCATAATAAAGAAATCGTACATACATCAATCCAAAGTCGTTCACTTGGTGACCAAATAAAATAATTTTTATACCTGATTTCTGTTTCTCATGCTCCTTTACATCTTCTGGTGGTATACCTTCCATGCCATAGATTTCTATTTCTATATTTGACCTATTTGGTAATGAATTTGGTACTTTATCTATGGCTTCTTTGTGAACCTGTAACATAATTAAAAATGGATATTACCACATGCTTTGTTTAGAATTTTGAAACATTTTTTTGTCTAATCTACCCACCCAAGTGAAAATAGGGAAAGACATTCTGTGTAGTACTACTATGGGAGCGGAATTGGGCCTGTCAGTCGCGGCAAAATATCTATAGATATATGTATGAGAGTTAAAAAAAGCGAGTGCGCGTTGGCCGTGGGCGGGCGAGGCGGATGCCAAAACTATGGCACTGACGCACATACCTGCATGCAGTGTATTGACAGTCCAGGTCCCGTGTACAGTTTCTTGTGACAAATATGACATTTGAAATGTTTCGCCTTTTGATGTTGGATCAGAATCTTTTCGTCGTCGAACTCCCTGTTGCAATACCTGCATTACGGCTAAGGAAAACTTATTGTGATCATAAAAACAAGTTACAATAACGTTTGACCTGATTGCGAAGGTCGTGTACAAATCTAATTTCGTAATCCATTTAGTATTTATTGGAAAAGGATACCAGCACCATGGCTTAGATGCCTTCTTCTTCTTTCTGCCCATTGTAACGTAAAAGACACGAAAACTTAGAACAAAATAAGATAAAAACAATTATATATATATATCACTACTTAGTTACTAACAATCACAGCTTCGCTATAACAAAACAATTATTATTTATAGTTAAAATTAAAACTTCAACAGCGTCCACACGATAGCAAAGGGAAAAGCAACGCAAAATGGCGACCGTCGTGAATTCGTGATTTCGAAGCACAGTTTCGAAGTGTCAAACAGGCCACGCCAGCTTTGTGTACCATAGACCAGAAATAAGTCTATGCTTGGGGTTCCATTCTTTGAAAATACCGGTTTTCAGTTAATTGTGTGAAACAAAATCAGAATTTCATAAATGTGAATGGTTTTTCTATAAATATTAAAAAAAGCAATAATAATCTGAATAAACAGTTAGTTAGTTTTTTTTCGAAAATCAAAATTTTCGAAAAAAAAATGGCGAATTGTTGCAGTTACGTTGTATGTCGATTGTTTTTTTTTGTTCCAGTAGCAATGTTAATTTCATACAGCCTTGTATAATTTTATATTTTATAGACTAAAATATAAAACGGCAGTAAACTATGAAATAATGAGTGGTTCTTTAATTACTATGACAAAAGTATTTGGTGGGATAATATTTTACGATAGATGGCACCGCTATGGAGCTTGAACTAAGCGGTGCCAATGGTAACGTTACGCTAAGTAGCTGATAAATGGCTGATACTAAATTACACTTGTGTGGCGAAGAGCCTGCCAAATAAGTCATAGAAGTGATAATAATCGCTAAAATGGATTGGGTGTTATTATGTATTATGTAGGCAGTTATGGCAGATAGTTATGAAGAAAAAGAGATTCTGTTCTGATTCTGTCTTATTTAGCGTCGAGACTCTTTTTCTCTTTGCACTAGGCACAGATGAATAAGAATGAATTTCTATTAACATGGGACTTAGCTAACCATAATTGGTGAAATGTGGGTGTCGGTACATACCATAGGAACATACATCTGGGCCTAAGCCTTCAGGAATTACAGGCTTGATGTCATGTACGCATAAATTGCGTTAGCCTCAGGTGTTCCTTATCTTACCCTGGGCGACCATACTTTTTTTTTTACAGGGTATATGCTTGCAGCGGAGAGCATGCTGTGAAGCGTATGACCTGACGCTGCCACCTAGCCCCGCTCACAGCCTTTTGGCTGCGCTCTCTGCGGCCCTCTTAAAAGTATCACCCGGGGCCTTGTCCCCCTGCCCCCCTCCTCGCTACGCCACTGTGTAGAATGTAGGGATAGGTGGTAACCTTCGGAACTACTGATCCGATTCCGAAAATTCTTTCAGAGTAATGGAAAACGTTCCCATGGAATAATTACTGCCCATAACGCGAGCGGAGCCGCGGGCAAAAGCTAGTCGGTAAATAAAGTCTAGGGATGTTACGGAGGTGGTTATATCGGAACCGAAATCGGAGTCGGAGTTTCCTAAATTTGGTTTTTTGGAGTCGGAACCGGAACCGAAACCGGAATCAAAGTCGGAGGCGGAGTCGGAGATGTTCGCAGAAGGAAGATACGTAGATGTGATGTGGCAGGCAATAAAATAAAATAGTACAAGCATTAATTAGTCAGCCTCTATAATTTCAATTTACATAGCACAAATAAAAATAATCACATTTTTATAACAGTTAGCAAATTAAATGAAATTAATTGACTCCAGATGAAGTACCAATTATATTTCGACCTCCGATTTAAAAGTATCGGAACCGAAGTCGGAACCGGAGGTGTAAGATCAATCGGAAGTTCAGACATATCGGAGTCGGAATCGAAGCTCCGTAACATTCCTAAAATAAACGGAAAACTAATTCACCACAAGTCTGTCGACATTGCCTCTTTGCTGCAGCGAAGGTTGCTCGAAGATAAAGTACAGGCGGGCTAAGTGTCCGTTGCCTTCGATTGTAGGTGTAGCCGCAGAGTTTTGCTTATCTATCGCTGGTTAGACTGACAGGGGTGCAGCATCAGGGATTACGGGATATTGGAAAAGCTCATTATTTTGTACAATTAAGTAAATCTATATAATTATTTATCCATTTATGGGTTTGCGAACGCGCTGAGTGGAAACTAGTACCTACCTATTTGTACTTTGTGTATTGCTGAGCATTAAATCCTGGTTTCAAATCCCAGATCGGACAAACTGTCATTGGGATTTTCCATCCGGGCATTTTTCAGTAGCTACCACGGAATGTGTCAGCCAGTGTCTGACGCTCGCCCCATATTAAATGGTAAGTCTTGAACATAACTATAGTTACACTGTTGCTGCCAGTTAAGATCGCAATAGCGGTCATTGACCCATCTACATTTATTAAAGTTTTTAACTTTGAAATCCGAAAATAAGCCTGTTCAAGTCTTAAATCGGCATTTATCGTGATCTTCAACATTTTTTCTAATGAAAAAACGATACATTTGGGTTCATTTGTTTTGGTTCGTAAGAATGCCGCCTTGCTATGAGAATCAGCGGTTTTGTGGACTGTAATAAACTTTATGTGGCAGCGTACATAGATTTTGAAGGAGGCTATTTTTTGGTATGGAGAAACAGGAACAATAGAAGGACACAGGATGCAGCGCCTTACCTTTTAATAGAAGTCTGGAGTCGCCTTCCTGCCGTAAGGGCCTTGCACGTCCTTGATGTACAGGTTAACCACGCGGCGGCCAGCGTGGTCCCACCGATTGAAGATTCCTTTCCCTTTGCAGCACTTCAAATCACTGTAGCTTGATATTTAGGTAGATCTAATTTGAGTTATAGACCCGAAACCCTGGATTTATCACGAAATCTAGATTTATTTGCGGTGTAGCCCTGGAGAGGTGCTTTCGCGGCGGCGGAGTAGTCGAACTACGCGTACTGCGTAGTGGTCGTATTAGGGAAAGGGCAATGACCGCTATTGCGATCTCAACTGGCAGCAACCATAGCAAATTAATGTGGGTTTATTAGGTAAGTACACTACTGCCTAATCCTTCGGGATAGCAATCGTGATGCTATGTCGTGTTTGCGAATGGTGGAGGCAATTGTCAATTTTTGTATACGTACCTATAGTAACTAACTGTCGCAAGTTTTCATTACCTACTAAATATTTGCCGAAGACATACTTTGCTATTGCTATGGGGGGATTTAGCACGTTGTCCGATATATGCACTAGAACAACTTAAGTACCACTAGATCTGAAGCGAGACACTTTTTCACTCGGAAGAAGAAGAACCTCTAGAAAGGGCAATGCAGGGGATTTCTCTTCATGATCATATCAGGAGTATCTACATACCTTATTATCTGATCAAGATTGTGTGACTTCAAGTGATTTTTAGTTTGTTTCTGTACGTGTTTTTTCTTAGAATAGTCGCCGTAGTCTAAGAGACCTCAATTAGTGTTAAAACATAATTTAATGTATAAGGGTGGTTGTAGAGATGGTGGGCCACCAGGCAGGTGGACCCACGACCTTGTCAGAGAAGCAGGCAAGAGTTGGCGGAGAGTACTGGCGGAGATTTACTCTCAGCATTGGGTGGAGAGAAGTCGAAGAAGAAAACACTAGGAAACTTCAATCAAACAATTTATTATTCTATTTATCGCTAGGACCTAACCACTTAGCTACTAAAGTAGTAATGTGTATTGTTTTAGAGTACTTAAATATAGTCATACATTGTAGTTAACATCCACGTGCGCATGCTCTTGAGAAGTTCCAGTGCACTTATTGTCTGTATAAGATATTGCAGGTTTTTCAGATATTTTATCACACGACAGTACAGCTATCCAAGAGAAATAATAGATTTTTCACACCACCTGCTCGAAAATGTCAAATTATATGTCAAGCAACCTTAACCTAAAGTGAGTCATTAGTGGCCGAGGGCACAGCCGGTCAATAATGTTGTACTGGATTTCATTATGACCCGCTGGTCAATAATGTGATTTGAATTTGGAATCTCACACGCTCAGCTAAATTGGCAGTATAGTACTAACAAACACCCTTTGGTGCCAGAAAGAGGAAAGCTTTTCTCGATACTACCCTTACTACGCGTGGATGATATTCTCGATTTCCCACAAAATCATAACGACTACTTCTTCATATCGTTGCCATGTTTTCGAAGACATAATATTGTAAGAATAATTAGATAATTACGAACCATTTTTTAAAAGGAATGGAATAACATTAAAACTGGCATTAATAATAACAAATACCGTACCGCGCCGTAATACCGTAATAGTAATTGGCTGTAACATTAGTTAATTTATTTGTTTTTCGTACTATGGCTATTATTTTCTCACAGTAGGTGTAAAAAGAAGAGTATCCTCCTCTGGGCTAAAGGTGTCTTTGCCTTGGAAGATAATCCCGAATCCTTCATTACGCTCGAGATTCAATATGACGCCCGTGACATAAGACACAACTTTAGCCCCTCGGTGCATAATCTACTATAGATACCTCTCACAGTCTTTTGTATCTATAGCCAGGTGGAGTGATCACCCAACAGACTTCTACGTTTGTCCGTGGTTACAAGTGCGAACGCGGGGTCTTGGGTTTGATTCCTTGGTTAGGAAGCGTTATTGGGCTTTTCTCTTAGGAATTTGTCAGTAGCTGCACGAAGTTTGGAAGTTTTCGGCATCATACCACTGTACTTGGCCTTGCGGTCTTGCACTTTGCAAGTTGCACCTGATATTTCTCCGACCAGAATGTGTATGCGCATATGGTTCTGGCGCATAGTACGTTTGTGCACTACAATATTTCTTGCGTCCATGGCTAATATAATAGATGTAAGCCCGTGTGTGTGCACCCTTAACGAAGCCGAAAAACACTAATTCTTCCCGTCATTGCATTTTTGTTCTAGAGTTCCAGACCATACCTGGGAACCTTCTATGTAGTTACGGAGATATTGGGGGTCAACTAAATTTTTCACGAGTTTTTTTTTAAAATACAAGTTTTTAATGTTCAAACGTTACTTGATATACCACCGCTACCCCCGCAGTATTCAATGCATCCATCAGCTCAATGTTCTGAGTGCGTCACATCACAAGTCACATGTAGTCCTACCGTAAATAGTTATTTGTTATAAAAGAGTGCAAAGTTGCTTTTTAACCGCGTGCTCAATTTTGATAACCGAGCAAGCGAAGGATTCTAAAATTGAGTCACGAGCGCAGCGAGTGATTAAAAAATTAGAATCCTGAGCGTTAGCGAGGGAATCAAAAGAGCACGAGGTGAAAAATCTTTGCACTCGAGTGCAACACGTAACTTTTCATCCCACCTCAGGAAATTACTAAATGCAAAAAAAAAACATTTACAATCACAAGATACTTTTATTTCAGTTTAGGTGTTAACTACTACATTATGATAGGTAAGTATTACAGAATAATCTTTAAATTATAACAAATAATACTTAGGTACAATTAAGAAAAATTTAAAGTAACGTTGCTACAGTTAGTTAAGTTGAGTGTAATATTTATTTATTTATTTATTAAAACTTTATGCACAAGTAAAAACTGTACAAAGGCGGACTTAATGCCTTGGGCATTTTCTACCTATTTTTTTCAATTTTTTTAATATCGTACTGTTTCAAATCCTTCGCCGTCAATCAATCCGCCAATCCGTCGCCAAAACCACTTATTTTACGTTTTTCACTTGTTTTTAACCTAAGGTTTTAACAATTGACCTGACAAGAAAATGGCGCGCGCAAAGCAAATTATAAAAGTAGGTACACCAAGAAGGTTCCGAGTCTGAGTTTTTAACAAATTAAAAAAGGTTGTACTTACCTATGATAAATTGGGCACCATGGAGGTAGAAGTAAATAGGTTTAATGATGTTTTGAATTCACAAACTTAGTGCACACGATGTTCTAAATTCAATTTACTTTATCCTCTAGAGGATAAAAACGACTTTTGCACTCAGATATCGAAGAGCAAAAATACTCTTTCCGAGATGGGGGGATGAAAAATGTATTTTCATTACTCATACTCTGAAAGTAGGTCTGAAGTTGCCTGAGAAGCGGGTTGAAAGTAACACTTTTCAGCCCTAGGGAGAATCGTTTTCAACTGACAACTGTCAAGTTAAAAAAAAAAGTAGTTCATTTTTCTATTGAACCATGTTCCAACTTTCTATACAGCCACGATGTAAAATTGAAATAATAAAGTTAAGTATTCATTAAAGAATATATATTTTTTAAATAACTTTATTATAATTAGGTTTCAACTATTTCTTTAAAATAACATAGATTTGGGCAAAATATTTACCATTTTTTTGATGATGAAAATGAAAAATAGGTAATGGCTGAATAGCTGGCCGGCCACAGAAAAAAAAACAAAATAGGCGGGAAAGCGGCAACACGATCTACATTTTTTTTCGTGTTGATTCATGTTTCTATTTTTACTTTCCTTGTATTCGTAATGAAAAGCACAGTGTTTACCTCGGGTTAAAGACCTTATTTAGTCCCTCGAACTATTAGCGCCCTCGCTGCGCTCGGGCACCAAACCCCGTCTCGGGACTAAATAAGTTACTTTCACCCCTTGGGTAACAATGTACTATATTTACTCCCAAAAAATATCGTCTGTTTCCTAGCAATATTTTTTGCGCAGAGTTACTTGTTTGATGTGTACAGCCGTTCTGTAGAACGCTTGGTTGACGACTTCGTGAAGGGTCTGTTTACACCTTGTATTATTAGCTAATGATAATGTTTATTTATAGAAAGCTTAGACATAGGTTACAAAATGTTTTAACAGGCTAATTTAGGTCGGTATAAGTGGTGTAGTCATCTGTAGGCAGAGCCTGTATTTCGACTATCAGCGCTAAACCCCTCGAGTATTAAACATATAAAATTGCCAGTAACATTACATTTGTTTCTTGTAGCTGAAAAAAAACTGATAATTTAATTGAAAATAGTCAGGAGTAGGTACTACACTCGAGAGCAATGAATCCGGGTCACTTAAAGAATCCTAAAAATCTCGGAAACTAAAAATGCTAGGTTAATGCAATAAATTATATTTAATAGACAATGTAATACTCCTTAAATGAAGGTATTAAAACTTCTTAGTTATTGTATAGTTATATCATAAAAAAATCAAATTTGAAAAAGGGCCACTTTCGAAGATGGAACTACGAAATTACAGCATTTGGTTTTGCTTTTCTTTGTAATCTGTCATTTATGTGGGTACATAAACCATGTTGATAGTGCTCTATATTCATTATTCAAGCTGAAATTATGTCGCTTACGCCTGAAGAATGCACCAGAATACTTACAATGCTGGAAACCGGCCGGAGTCAGCGCGATACAGCCAGGACTGTCGGTGTGTCGCTGTCAACAGTACAAAGAGTTCTCCGACGTTACGAAGAAACTGGTTCTAACCCACGCAGACCAGGAACGGGCAGAACCAGGTGTACCACAGCACGAGAAGACCGATACTTGGTGAACACCATGCTTCGAAATCGCTTTCTCACAGGAACTGAACTCACAAATCAGTTTCGACGCCTCGGAGGAAGTAACCCAAGTGCATGGACAGTAAGACGTCGGCTTGCTGAATCTAACTTAAAACCCCTTAGACCTGCAAACGGCCCTAAACTGGAGCGTGGGCATCGTATTTCAAGACTAAGATATGCCCAGAGCCACGTAAATTGGAGTATTGAAGATTGGTCAAAAGTTATGTTCTCCGACGAATCAAAATTTATGCTCTACAAGCACGATGGAAGACACAGAGTGTATCGAAGACCAGGGGAAAGATTCAAGCAAGCATGCATCGAAGAAAAAGTAGCCTACGGTGGTGGGTCTGTACTTGTGTGGGCCGGAATTTCTTCTGAAAGTCGCACAGAGCTGGTGATCATAGAAAACGGCTCTTTAACTAGCATAAGATATGTGGAAGAAATCCTCAATGATCACGTTGGTCCATTTATGGTCAATTTAGGTGAGGATGCTATATTTATGCATGACAATGCCCGACCTCATACAGGTAGGATTGTGAATGACTACCTTCAAGAGATGAACATTACTCGTATGGAGTGGCCAGCGCGCAGCCCGGATATCAACCCGATCGAGCATGCTTGGGACGAGCTAGGCAGATGCGTAAAACAACGAAACCCTCCCCCAATCACGCTTCGTGAGCTCAAAATTGCTCTCACAGAGGAATGGGAGAATATTCCCCAAAATCGTATAAGGAACTTGGTGTACAGCATGCCAAACCGCGTAAACGCAGTAATGGAAGCACGAGGAGGCAATACGAAGTATTAAAATTCAAGAAAATCGTAATAAAGTTCAAAAATTTCATGTTTCCTATTTTTGTTTTAAGGAGAGATCAGCAGTTTTTTTCCTTATGTAATTTTGTGTTAATAAAATGTATGGTGACTCATATTTTTTTTACTTTCATTTAAGGAGTATTACATTGGTCTATTAAATACAATTTATTGCATTAACCTATCATTTTTAGTTTCCGAGATTTTTAACATTCTTTAAGTGACCCGGATTCATTGCTCTCGAGTGTATTAAAGACAAAGAACTACACTGTAGTTAGGTACTATTTCATAAGTGTATTTTCTGACTTTTTTCGGACTTTTTAAGCCTAGATCGTATTATGTAACCGAGCAGCGGTTACATAATACGATCAAGGCTTAAAAAGTCCCTAGACATAATTAGTTAATAACATTCTTGGTAAATCGACCTGGTCCCGAGGAAGTGGCCAGTAATATACCACGCGGACGACCCAGTCCGCGTAAGGCTCCGATCCCACTATGTCGTGACGACAGATAATCGTTTAGTTTTAAGTGTCGTGGCTTGTGTATTTAAATGGGGGTAAGTAATATATGATATAATTACAAAAGCTTTAATATTTACAAGACATAACAACTGAATCTATAATTTAATTCTATATAACGATCAGTTAATATAATAAACGATTGATATAATTTTAAAGTTACTAATTTTTATAACTAAAACCTACATTGAATATAAAATCATTTGATATACCACTCAAAAGACATACAACTTATTCATGTGACTGTTCCTAAATTATCCTAGGCTGATAAAATTTTCGTTTTTCCTAATTCATGCATATAATAGTAGGTATTAAGGTCAGTTTTCCCCAAGGTTTTCCCCATTTAGTCTAATATGATAAAACGCCTAGTAAAAAATACATAGCAAAATTTCAGATAAACACATTATAGCATTGTCTAACTAATTATTAAAGTTTTTTTTGGTATTTGATAGTCAATCAGTCGAAGCATGATAAAACAGTTGATTTGGAAAATATGTGGTTTTTATTTCCCTGTGAAACACATGCAAATAAGCATACACCACGGATGCAGCAGGCATGCAAATAAGCATACACCATACATGCAGCATGCAAGCAAGCATGCAAGCAAGCATGCAGCATGCAATCAAGCATGCAGCATGCAAGCAAGTATGCAACATGCAGCAGGCATAGTTTCTGTCACGGCACCGGCACTGTGGGGCTCCGGCGGTCCCATGCGAGCTTATCGTCGCAGATGTGGTTCACGTTTACCACCGCGGCTGCGGCGCATGCCAGCAGTGTTAGAACCACCGGCTCCTCAGCTCGCGGGCCGCCTTGCCCCTCCGCGCCTACGCGATTTTAAATAACACTCTAGGGGTAGGGCAGACAAAAACGACAAAACGTGTAGTCGGTTTTGCAGCGATTCGTTTCTGTCACGCTTTTCGACTAAATAAACGTTATATCAATATTATATATTTTAAACGATAGGCCTAATGATTTTCGATTAAATAAACGTTATATCAATATTATATGTTTTAAACAATATGCCTAATTATTTTCGATTAAATAAACGTTATACGAAATAAGTTTTAGAGTAGGTATATAAATGTTATATCTAAAAAAAAAACAATAGTTGGTATAACTCACGTTTATTATATCTTGTGAACGTTATGGAAATGAATATATACCAAATAACTTTATAAGACGCATCCTTTAAATGGAGGTGTTCACATACCTATAGGACGACGCGATTACTGTCCTCCACGATTTTTGCCAACTAAAAACCAACGATAAACTAATCGTCACGACAAAGTGGGAACGCGGCCTAAGTGGACCATTAATGGTCTAAGGCATCGTCCTAATAGAAAGCGAATGCGCGATCATCGTAGGTTCGCGCGAATTTTACTCGTACGAACGCGCGATTAAACATATTGAACTCGAATAGGTGTCCTAACTGACAATCGCACGACGCGGTCGCGCGAGTAAAATGTTTGTAAATCTATTCGCGCGAACTTAGTCCGTACGAACGCGCGATCAAACATATTGAATTCGAATAGGCGTCCTAATTGAAATTCGTGCGATATTGCGCTGCGCTGCCCGCATTCATTTCCATCTAAACCCGCACAATAAGTCATCCAAATATTTCCCGACAGCAAAAATTGAGCGTCTCTGACATCCATGGTTGTTGGTATCGACCGTGCCACTGCTCGCTCGCTCGCGTCGACAATTCGCGCGATGATAGGACACCTAGTTTTTGCCATCGCGCGAACACACGATGGTCGCATCGCTTACTCGCGCGATGATCGCGCATTCGCGTTCTATTAGGACGATGCCTCAAAGCGGAGCCTTATCGTATAAATAGCACACGCTTCACGTGCATGTACAGCTACATAACTAGTTAAATACGCAAATAACTTAAGCACGTGAATGACGTCAGAGGAAATAACTTATTTAGCACTTCCCCTTTTCCCCACTGATCAAAATAGCCCACGCCTCCTCATCATGATTTAACAAAAATTTAATAATCATGGCTATGATAAATAGCAATCACGATTTTGTCACCAAATACTCATTATAATCTGCTAATAGTCGTAACGTGATATTTATTGAGCTACGATCATCGGTAATGATGCTAATTTGGTCATCAATAGGTTCGTTAGGTCTTGTTATACCGTTTTGTAAAGCTTTTGCTCTAATTTTGTATAAGGAAGAGAATTCATAGGGTTGATTGATTCAATAAAAACCATTTTTTTTGTTTTCTTTATTGGTAAGAACTGTTTAATAATTTTGTTCCTGTAAATGGCTTCTAACCAATAAGCCGTTGGTCCCGGCTGTCATTTGTAGATCTTTGACAGTCGTTACAGGTAGACAGTCCCGAAAGTCTGACAGCCAGTCTTACCAAGGGGTTTTGTGTAACCCAGCACTCACTGGGTTGTGGAGGTCAGATAGGCTCCATGTAAATTTTTGGTATTTAGCTGCATCTGGTTAGACTGGAAGCCGACACCAACATATTTGGGAAAATGATGAAATGGTTTCCAACCATCTTCTAACGGCTTGTTTCTTACAAGCCTAGATACTATCCCGCTGCAAGATAATGGCATCTTCTTTTCTGAAGGCCTACTCTCTAAACGCGGAACCCGTAGTTTCGGCCGAAGTTACGGGTGTTTCCTACTCCGTATCAGTTTACGGACATAAGATAGGGGCCCGAACTGAATATAATTGACAACACGATTGGACAAATGTCCTTACTCCCGATGTGTTTTCGAAACTCATGCATCTGAAAATTATAGATTTCGAAGTTTAGAGCTACTTTCGGACGGGCTTGAACCCCTGATACGGAGCTTATATTGAAAAAAAAAATAAGGTAGTAAGCACTATTAGGAGGAGTTTTGAATCCACTATTGTTCTACCATAATCACCTGACGTCAAATCCATCCGTCCATCAACACTCCAGCAGTAGCCCACATACACAACAGCAGTCCTGTCAGAGGATCCTACTTTTTCAATAAAATTACGGACATTCCAACAAGTTTCACATCTTTAAAGATCTTCAGTAAATTTATTTCCGTTCAAAATTATTTATCAAGTATCAATGAAGTGGTTGACGCTAAATTTGTTTTGTATTTCCTGCTCGTCCCCCGTTGAAGCTTAGAGCTGTCAAGACTTTATAAATATTATCTGCTACGGTGACTTATCTTGGCAAAAATACAAATAAAATAAAAACATGTAGCAAGCGAGTGTGTTGATCTCTGACCAACTCAGCACTGTCGAGTGTCATCTATAAGTTAAAGATAAAAAGTTTTATAGAAAGGAGAAAAATATGGGAAAATCTCATGATCTGCCTAGCCTTTTTCAAACTAAGTTGAGGTCAGCTGCGCCTGAATACATGTATTTTACATGGGGCGACTGCTTATCTAACCTCCACAACCCAGTTAGAGGGTAATACTCGAACAAAATAAGATATAACATAGGAAAATCGATTGATCGTAAAAACAATGAGTGACTTGTCAGTATTGCACTATTTTTCATGCAGTTTTAATCCCGTTCATTTTTATTTTAAATTATTTATTTGGGACAAAAAACAGTTACACGTTGCAATATTTATAGTTAGCTTAGGTCTAATAGTAAACAAACGCATAACCCACACTATTGTCCACGGAAACATATCGATGTAAAAGAAATAAGGAAACGGACGTATACAGAACGGGACAGTAGGAAAATAAAAAATAATAAAAGCTTATAAACCTGAAAGGTCACACAAAACAACTCTGGACAGCGCTCAGGTCTAGTTCGTAGTCACCAATCAGATCACAACATAACATCAGCAAAAAGCAGTCATCGTTAAGGATGACTAGAAAGTAATTCAATGGCTATTTTTCTAAATTTGTTCTGATTATGAGCGAAAATATCTAAATTTATAAAATGTGAGTTGTACGTTTCTAATAATCGGCGGAGTGGAGCTCTCTCCCCAGCATTTGTTCTACACTTCTCTGTGTTCATGCAATCGACACACCCTATGTCAAAAAATAGCTTGACCGCTTTTCATGGGAATTTTATAGGGCACTGAGCCAGCTACAATCGGAATGTAATATGTAGGATGTAGGTACCTGTATCTCTTGGTTACTGAATGTGTTCATGTCTACCATAGAAGCCATTATTCCCAGGTAAAGGTACCAATACCAAAGGTAATTAACGTGCAATCCCTTGCATAACTAATGCATTACACGCTCGGGAGTCTTTCCATGACATTGCGAGGTACGCGTTTACCTAAATAATGCAATGCCTTGCACTAAGTAAGGGATTGCACTATCTAGCTGATTGTGACGTCTAATTACATGTTTTGTTTAAGTCTTTGCTGTTTTCAGGGTTCCATACCCGAAGGGTAACCAACGGGACTTTATTACTAAGCCTCCACTGTCCGTCCGTCTGTCTGTCAGCGGGCTGTATCTTATGATTCGTAATAGGTAGACAGTTGAAATTTTCACAGAATGTGTATTTCTATTGCCGCTATTAATAAAAAATTATTAAAAATTAAAGAGGGCTCCCCTACTACGATGGGTCGGAACCCTTCATGCGCAAGTCTGACACGCACTTGGCCGGTTTTTTAGGTAAATTTTAAGGTATTAATAGGTAGCTATTTGAATATAAATAGGTTTTACCCAGAGTTAAATAGCAATTTCATGGAGGGTCACAGACCAAATAAAAAACCAAGACACTGCGTTGCGAACAATATGTGAAGCCGGTTTCGTAAACATGTGTGCAATTTTTGAGCTTAGTTTAATTATAGTTTGATGTAAATGTGTGCGTGTGAGCGTGCACGCTGCGCACAGAGCGGAGCTTAGTTTTGCGCTGGCTTCTTTGTTTTTTTATTTGATCTGAGGAGCAAACTAAAACTAAAACTGCTAAACCAATCTTACAAACTTCTTCTTTTTTCTGCTAAACTAATCTTTATCCGTAATCAAGTTATAGTTTCGTCAATCTACGTCACAAATGGGCAAATTATCTAAAATATCTATCGGCGAAATAATAATAGTTACCAAACCAAAAAACCAAACCAAACCAAAAAACTGGTTTACCTAAATTATGTATGTATTCAGTTGAAAAAACTTTTAAGGCACGGAATTCCAGAAGCCTTATAGTCGTTATAAATATTTTTTAAATCATAATTATTCAAGCTTTTAGTTTCTAAACCATACTGGAAAAATACTGAATGGAATTTTGCAAGCTTATTTGGGATGCTCATCTAGTAGATGTTTGAATTTGGCATAACAACTACTTATTAGTCGAAATTCAAACAACAACTTGAATACGTCATTAGACTTTACCGAAGATCTGATCTTATAAATTAGTAGCTGATGCCCGCGGCTTCGCCCGCTCGCAAATTATATACTAAAACCTTCCTCTTGAATCACTCTATCTATAAAAAATCCGCATCGAAATCCATTGCGTAGTTTTAAAGATCTAAGCATACATAGGGATAGACGCGGCGGGCGACTTTGTTTATAATAATGTAGTGATGACTAGCTTTTGTCCGCGACTTCACTCGCGTTAATTTAGAATTTGACAATCAATTCGGATTGTACTCAGCTTGTAATAATATAATTCACATGATTCGAAAGACACGTGGAGGCGATGATGTATTTCTGTTACCGATTTTACTACAAATAATAAAAAATACAGGGGGCAACCCTCCTATGATGGTACGGAACCCTTCATGCACGAGTACCTACAACTCGCACTAGGCCAGTTTTTTTTAAAATAACGACGAACAATTTCTCATTCTTTTAAATTTTTGATGCATAAAATGTTGTATAAACTAGTACAAAAAACGGGTTAAGACACTGACACCTGTAAGACAGGTCTCACCTAGCACAGGAGTCAGGGTTACAAATGGAAATGTATATTTTTTTTTTATGTCTATAAAACATTTTATTATTATTATCGTCTTTATTTACTTAACAATCTTATTTATGTACATTTTTAAATATTTCTTAAAAAAAAACAATTTAAAAAAACATTTAAAAATATAAAAAATATATATTATTATTAATAGAAATTGTTCTTCCAGAATGATGTCCCGTATACGTGGTAACCATTTTTGTTACCACCAGGAGGAAGAGGGCCTTCCTACCTTCACAAAAAAATCACCCAACAAACAATCAAATAAAACGCATGTGCTAACCCTACGCATGAAACAAGTCGGAGGCACGGCTACAAAGGATTTAGATTCCTATTTGTCATGACATTAGCGAGATTACTTATCATCGTATCATATTTCTGCGACACGACTGTGAAAGAAGCATGGAGATCTCATGACACCCATGAGACGAGGGCGTGAATGAATACCGTTCTCTGATTGGCTGCGCTGAGTTGCAGTTACTACGAACAGTTTTATCAGTTTGAGTGTGGCAGGAGATAAGTGTCGAGAGGTTTCAGATAAATGAGGTGTGGTAATGAATGTTTGAGGTGCGAATATGCTTTCTGTGGAGCTGATATTTGACGTACAGGGGATGGGATGGTCGAATTAAAAGTACTTAAAAGGGCTTAAAACAAGATTGAACCTTGATATGAAGAAAACATCACACCTGCATGTAATTCCCGTAGGGTTTTTTGGCAAAGGGAACCCATACATAGGTACACAGTCGCCAGTTTTGTTTTAGTCTCATGAAATAGGAGGCGAGCCTATTCTATTAACCGGGCACAAATGCAGACTCCGGGCTGTTAAATTCCATTCTATTCTATCCTATACTGAGAAATTCCCTATGGAGAAACTCAACGCACTTTGCCGAGCGATCGAACCTTGGACCTCATGCAGGTGCAGCAGTTGCGTTTGCGACCCTACACCAGTTAGGTGCGATTAAGATGAAGACAGAACTGAAGATTCCCAGTAAAAAGACTTTTGCATCCAGGATTCTGAACCAAAATTATAAGCCCCACCAATTCCATTTGAATTTGACAATGCACTCTCTGCAGGAAGCCCATTAGTAGGATGTGTCGGATTTCTTGATCACGTCAAAGTCATTGCAGGTTTCATTGATGACGCCAAAGATAACTGCTGTTTCGAACAAATGACACGTGACAAACATCTTGTTTTGATGTATTTTCAACGTGAGAGCTCATAATTTGTATGGAAAGTCGTTTTGTTTTGAAACTGGGCATTAAAATGTTCAACAATATCGCATTTACGAGTAAAGGGTTCTAAAGAAGTAAAGATTCATTTGCAAGTATCAGGAAATCGTCTATGTTAAAACGAAGGTAATTAAAAAAAAACATCTTCTTTGAATTCTGACATTTCAATTATTTATGCGTTTGTATTTGTGTCTATTTATTTTTGTTTTTAAATAATGTTTCGTATGACATTTTAATGTAATTCTCAATTTCAATTATTTATGTGTTTGTATTTTTGATTAATATGGGTCTCGGACATGAAATAAATGATATTATTTTTCTCTTTTTTTTTCTTTTTCTTTTCTTAAATCTTTTCCTTAATCTTCTTCCTTCTTGGCCCGTAATCACTCACTGCTGGGTACAGGTCTCCCATTTTTTCTGTCACACTTCCCGGTTCTGTGCGTCCCTTATCCAGGTGTTTCCCGCTTTGATGATATCGTCGATCCCGGGCCTAACTTTGGCCACCATAGGTAAAAATGTTGCCATGAAACTCCATGTTATTTTTAAAATAAATTCAAGAGTCGTGAGTTGTAAGGAAGGTTGTAAGGGACAAGTTTTGTTTCAAAAGTCAAACAGCTGTCTGAATATTTGCTTCCGTAATGAAGAGATGATATTCATTTGTTTTGTGATAAGGTACCTACTAACGTTCACACAATAAATAACATAGCTAGAACATGTGTCATTTGGATGGACACTTGTGTTTCGCGGAACTAAGGACTGTGTATGACCGTTGTATGTTTGGTGCAACAAACAATGAAACAGAGACACAAACAAACACAGACATTATCAATATAGGTACTTGTGTGTCTGTGTGTTTTTTCACTGTTTTCCTCGGAAGTCTTCTATTGTTTCTATATTGAATATCCTAGACCGCATAGATATCTTTCGGATCAAGCCAAGATTCCTATCTTAAAAAAAAAAAACAAAATGCGCCGAAATATTGGCCGAAAGTGATTATTTTTTGGCCGAAGGCGAAGAATCGGTCGTACACAGTATTTTTCAGTGGTGACTGGTGAGCAAGGACATATATATATACA
The DNA here is from genome assembly GCA_963853795.1 of Xestia rhomboidea. Lineage (NCBI taxonomy): Eukaryota > Metazoa > Arthropoda > Insecta > Lepidoptera > Noctuidae > Xestia > Xestia rhomboidea. The sequence goes on along the minus strand of OY970772.1, from coordinate 4,312,712 downwards.
ACGCGTGTTGCAGTTATGATGGAAGAAAGTGGTTTCTAAGTGAAATAAAGTATAACTGGTAGGGGAATCCTAGATTATTATTACCTGGTACGGTTAATTATAATGAAAATAATGATGCTGAACACGGAATACTGGTCAGACTAAATCGCGCTGGTAAATACTCGTATAGGTTAGGATTGTATTGAGGCCATGGTCTACCAATCGCTGCCAAGGAATAAAAATAAAAATAAATATCGCTGGACTAACACACAGCTCCATCTAGTGCCATGGCCACACTAAGCAACGAGGCTTGTGTCGTGGACACCAGATAGTTGATATACTACATAGATCCTTTTTGTTTGTAAATACATACTTATTATACATATAAACATCCATGACCCGGAAACAAATGTCCATGCTCATCTCACAAACATGTGCTCCAACCGGGATTCGAACCCGGCACCCTAAGAACGTAAGGCAGCCATTTTGTTCTTGCAGGCAGCAGGGGTAGGACCATAGGTACTATCAGTACGTGTACAATCAGTGTATCTATGGCCCGTATTCTACACTTTTGTAATAATATCTACTTTTTAAATAAATTATTCTAAAATTCTAAATTTCTGGCTTTTTTTAGTTCGTGGCTAAATAATAACAGCCGCTCGGGTCGATCTTCAGGTTAAGCCGCGCTTATTGTCACTTGTACTATTGTTTATTTGGACTCGTTGGTCTAGTGGTCGCCATCGCCACTACTGAGCATGAGGTCCTTGGTTCGATTCCAGAGTCGGGCAAATTGTTATTGGGTTTTTCTATCAGGAATTTCTCAGTAGTAGCCACGAAGTCTCGGGAGTCTGGATATGTGCCCGCTTGTTGGAAGCGTCTCCCCCTTTTACATGGGATATAAACATAACTGGCGAAATGTGGGGGTTGCACGACATTGGTCAAGTCTGATATTCGTCAAATTTGATTTTGGTCAAAGCTGTAGTTCGTCAAATCGTCTTTGTACATCAGTGCCTAACCTTTCGGGAATTACAGGCGTGATGTTATGTTAATTGTTTATTTATTTCATATTTCTCTCCATAGAATTCTTCACTAATTCTGTCATCATAATGTTATCTTTAGTGTATTGACTGTACCCACGCGGTGTCGCATGTAAGTACATAATAACGGAGTGTCTTAATTACATTGTTTAATATGTTGATAGAAGGATCAGTCTGATATCAGGAAAACTGTCTGGTTACATTGTAAAACTATTCAATATGAATCTGCGTGAAAAGTATGAAGTTACTGTGAAAAAAGATGGAATTGGTCTGGATGGAGCCTCCCTGTAATGTACCTACATATTTTTGGCCTAATGTTAGGTACAGTCCAGTGTAGGAAGATTCCAAACCGGGCTGCGGGTGAATGGATGTTATAATTACTACAGGGTGTAAACGGGCCTTTCACGAAGCCTTAAAACAAGCATTCATCAAACTAAGTAACTCTACGCAAAAATTGTTACTGGGAAACGACTTTTTTTTTAATCACGTTTTACGGTAAAACTCAATGTAACGCACTCAAAACATTGTGCCTGATGGACGTATTTAATAGTAAACGGGTTATGGAGGTATTTAAAGTAAAGTTATGACCTTGAAAAGTAGTGTTTGAAAAAAAAATGGAACTTTGACCTCCAATATCTCCGTAAGCAGTAGGTTCCCAGGTATGGTCGAGAACAAAAAAAAAATGATCGCAATGACGCGGGGAGATAATGTGCCCTTTGGCTTCTATAACGGTCTATTTACACCATTTACACTTTCGATTGATATTTTACTATCCTTTATTACTACACAAATTAGCTACATTAATATATATTATTAAAAAAATATTTAAACGAAACATTAAAAAATAAAAAAACATTTAGCCCACCGGTATCGGGAAAGGCTCCATACTTTTAAGATGTACCTAAGTAGGGGAGGATCCTCCGACTAGACGGGGGTTAATTGTGTCTGGTCGGCTACCAGCCTGCCTGCCTGACAGTTGTTGTAGGGTTTTTCTATAATATATTATATGGTCTTTAAGGTGGATGCTCCAACCAGCCCGCGAAATTCAAATTTTCTTACGATTTTGCAATTTCCAGGACAGTGATAGGTTGTATGTTGATTAAAATACTTTGACCGTGAAAAAGTCATTCTTGCACCTGTATGAGCTTGGAGGGTTGTATTGATGATTTTGATGATTATAATTCTGTAACTACATACGTCTTACAGTCGCGAGCAATATTTTAATCAACATACAACCTAGCACTGGCCTTTCACCTTTCCTGACGCTTTCACCTTAAGTCGCGGATATCTTTAATAGTGCGATTTAGGATCTTGATCTTCTTCATTTGTGTCATAGATCTGTACCTAGTACTGTGCCTGTGATCTAGTGGTGTGACCGTCGGACTGCCAAGTCAAGGATTTTTCGAATTCATGTCTTGTGCGTTTTGTATAATTATCACTTGCTTCGGTGAAGGAAAACATCATGAGGAAACCAGCCATGTATAGCCAAGTCAGAGGCCAATGGGTGGCATAAAAACTCTGACACCAAGTTAGGCTCTAACCACACGATAAATAGAAGAAGTTCTACTTTTTGTAGATACTATGATGCTGTAATACTTTTTGTAGTGCCGATTACAAGTACACCAAAAAAAGTGGTCCAAATCAAATTCTAGTTTACCACACTGTCGAAACATTTTTTTCCTTCCTCCATTTACAAAACAGACGAAGCTATTCCTAGAAAACAAAACGGATACTTCGGAATAAACAAAATTACTTAGTTGAGACGTGGCATGCTGTGTTAAACTAGGAATACAAAGTAGCCAAGAACTAGAAGCCTAACTTTAATGTTTTCCTCGTTTGGGTAAGAAGTATGTACTTATAATTGAAAACCGGCACTTATAAAGCGACTCTTACAGACGAGCGAAGTCGTATCAGCTAATTCGTCCAAGATTATGGTCTACATCAGGGGTCCCGAACTTTTACAGTTCGTGGCGCACTTACAGGTTTAATATTTTACGGCGGCGCCTTAACAAGTCGAAAAACTCTAAAAAGCAGAGTTTTTATAAGAATGTTGACACACAAGAATACATTGGAAAATCCGACTTCACATAAATAAGTTTGATATTCATTTTGGACCAATATGCATAACTCCACCAAATCGGAACACGTGAACCTTGTTTTTGCTGTCGCAATAGTTCAACGAGACTACCGTAAGAAGAACTTACGAATTGAATTCTGGTAGATCTTGTGTGCATGAAAAGATTTTTGGATTCACGAAAAGTTTTCGACATCGTCTTCGACAAAGTATTTTAAAAACCCATTAAGTGAGCTTCGAAAGATTTTCTGTGAAAATGGACATTAACTCTTGTAAGACAACAAGCTCATTAGACTATTATCGAATAAGTACTTAAGATTAGTTTCCGGAGAGTAGTAAACAGAAGCCTCACGGCGCCCTTCTTTACTTTCCACGGCGCACCAGGGCGCCGCGGCGCACAGTTCGGGAACCCCTGGTCCACATGGAGGTCGTAAATTATCCCATGGGAACCTATCGCCCTAAGCCAGTTCTTGTCTTTCTTTGTTCTTAATGTCATCCAAGTCTGGTTAGCTGTTAAGGCGCGACAAGGTAACAGACGGGCGCACAAACAGACAGACCTACAGAGTTTCTTCTGCATTTAATATTCGTGTCGATTCAATTTGCTGTCCAGCACATTGAACACGTACCAGATTAAATAAAACAGAATTTATATAGAAGGGTATCAAGAGAAGAGTTGGTTGGTACCTAGGTTTTATTAACCGGAAGGAAGCATTTGCGGTTCCAAGTTTAATATTGGATTATTGCTGATTGAAACTTGTAGATTCGTCCCAACAATAAAAACTGAAGGGTATTCGCGGTTGAGTCATTTTAGTGGTACGGTAGGCCGCGTAATTTTAGTGGCGCACGTGCTCTTTGGATGTACATGCCAGAGACCCTCGGGGCACCCAAATCTTCTACAAATGTTCTAAGCAAGCTTAGAGGACCTGATTAACTCCTGGAGCGAAATGGGCTGGTTTTGAATAACCAACGACGACCGCCATGGCTCACGCACAATGGTCCTCCAGAAAGACTAACTGAGGAAACTAAACCTGCTAACATACAACGGTAGTCCGATGTCTGTGGTAACAAAACTAGTATAAATTGACAGTTTCATTGGAACTCTGTATTACGCTAGGTCAGCTCAAGGTGGAAGTGTTGCTAGTCAGTGTCGTCGACTGTACCTTGTTGTTGAAAATAACCTTGATGCAACGATGAGCTACGATTTAAATATGCTGTTAGTACGACACAATGGAAATGTCTAGTTTGTTAGAAGACTTATTAGATGACTCATCATCGGAAGGATATTTTATTTAGTTTATTGCAGCGGCAGAAGCGCTATTCAGGTTGTCAAAAGTGCAGGTAACCGGACACCTGGGACACTCTAGTCATAGTCTGATCCGGAGCGCCGCACTCGCACTTGGTGCTAAAAGTAAGCCCAGCAGGGCTATTACGTTTCTTTCTGATATCCAGTGACTATCAAGCTTCGGTTGTACACCGAACTTTGATGACAACCGTGAATGTCATAATATTGGTATTACGTATCACACTGAGTGGATATCACTTTACGGTGACTAACAGGGTCATACATAATACGAAACTAACCTTTTGGCAGTTAATTGATGGACAGTGGACACTGAGCCCAGTTACTATCATTTCGAGCTGTCAACAGAGATACGTAATAGCCCTACTGAGCTATTCGAATTTTGAAGTGTTTGGCTTGTTGTAGATCTATTGTAGAAATACGCAATAAGAAAGAATAAAACTTTATCTTTTAAAGATAAATGTCGGGGAATTAAATGAATCATCTTACACTGCCAGATGTGATTCGTAGATCTTTGACAGTCGTGACGAGTAGCCGGCAGCTCAAAAGTCTTACCAAGATCAGATAGACCTTCGCTCCGGTATTCAGGTGCATCTTGTTAGGCTGGAAGCCGAACCCAGCATAGTTGGGAAAAGACTACGCAAATGATGGTCACTGGGAGATTTGAAGAGAAACCAAATGTGTTTCCTTACTCGGTCTGTTTTGAGTAAGACTAAAGAAAGATTGATGGATTGTGTGAGGAAACGACAATTAAGGAGTGAATGATTGCGTGACGATTGACAGGGGAGAATGGAAGGAAAAAATGTGTTGCGCCGACCCCAAATAACAAAGAACAAGGGCAGGAAGATGATTACTCGATCGCTTTTAAGAAAAAAAAAATAATCAAAGAAGGAAGTTGAACTGAGATAGACGACGGTTCAAAATACATATAAGCCTCTAGATAAACCTGAGAGAAACACGCATACAGCATCAAAAGATATGATGAAATATCAACGATATCAGTCTACTGATATGTTAGATACCGAGCACTGTGATACCACTAAGATACCACGCGGTTTGAGGAAGTGACAAGTGTCAGATGATCATGATTTTAACAACCTATCTTTACGATTATTTTTGAGGAAAAGGTGTGGTTGTAAATATTGAAGGGTGTGGTAGACCAACTAAACCACTTTCTCCATTGGTTCAACATTTTAATTGCAAAAAAGCAATTAGTTTTTTAAACTGACATGGTCACTAAAACGGGATATTTACCATGTTTACTGTCTGTTTGGAGTTCCCGATATTTCGGCGTTGTTGCAAGCACCATGCTCACGGATAAACTGAAGTTATTGCGGGTGGGTGTTTATGAGCAGACAAATGCGTGCAGCGTGTTTAGTTTTAGTCTCAGGTTTACAATATGTATTAGTATATATTATATATTATTGCTGTTCAATATTATTTTGTGTATTTTATCTATGAGCCTTTGTTGCCTGATAATAAAACGATTAATATCGTCTTTATTTCCTTTACTATCGTATTTATTTACATTTTTAAATATTTCTTTAAAAAAAACCTATTAAAAAAAACATTTAAAAATATAAAAAATAGTGAATAGTAATTTGATTATATTATTATTAATCTATGAGCCTTAGTTGCCTGATAATAAAACGATTATTATCGTCTTTATTTCCTTTACTATCGTATTTATTTACATTTTTAAATATTTCTGAAAAAAAAACCTATTTAAAAAAAAACATTAAAAATATAAAAAATAGTGAATAGTAATTTGATTATATTGTTATTAAATCGGTCTACCCTCTTTCTTGTTCGTTTCGGGAATTCAAAACAAATAGTAAACATGGTAAGAAAATTTTTGAGTGTTAATGATAATAATTTGTTGTCTCATACAAAATGTCAATACTTTCACGACTCAAATGTATGAAGCAGCAGATTTTTTAATTTTTGTCCGATAACAATGTTGGTCTCATTGAGTTGGTTTTGTCACCATTCTGATAAATTCTGTGTAAAGAACACACGTGAACCTGTAAACTGGCTATGCTCTGAGTTATGTATGTTGCATCATCTCTTCAATGTAAAGGGAAGGCTACAATTATGCCTGCCGGGGCTGCGGGACTGTTCGAAAGAGATACCGTGGCCCCGGAACACAAAGGGCGATGAAGGAACATGTATGGGTTTTAGTCAGTAAAAGTCTGACACTACCTCCTGCTCCGCCCAGAGCGGGAGGAGTCATTTGATGATTTCCCATCCGAAAAAAAGAAAAAGGCTACAATTATACCTGGTTCGGGTCAGTTAATCATGTACAATACTAATAGGACAGCTGCATCTGATTATACTAGAAGCCGACCCTGAACATCCATTCCTAGTTGTTGAAGATGATGTGAAGCTGTTAGCTAAATCTAAAGAACAACAGATAAGGAAGTACTACAGGGTAAAACTAAGGCGACTGATCTGCCTATAAGCGAAAAACTACGCCAAATAGACAAGCTCCCGAAAAGGAGGCCCAATTCAAATCTTCTTAAACATGAAAAAGTTTGTTGCAAAAAGATTACAATAACATTAAAAAAAAATTAAACGTCTACGTCAACGTTTTGGTAAAGTATTTTATTAAACTAGTATTACACGATGTTTTGGAAAGTGTTCAACCAAAATTATTACACATTTGATGTGAATGAGATGCTTGGGAGTGGTGAGAATGTCCAGGCTACGTCTTCCGTGATGGATACCAAAACACCAAGTGAGTTCCACGAGTTGAATCCATCATCCAAAGCCGTATCGATACCAAATCTTACCCATCTTAGAGAGCCAGTAATAGTCAGTTACCAACGGGTGGAATAATTCTCGCGCACTGTTTTGATGCCGTATCCTATAAAGTATAAAGGACTGTATCCAAACTGACTTTAAGTATAAAATTCGACGCAAACAGCGTCTCCTCGCATACTTTTTTCTTCTTTATCGTGTGGTTGGTGCCTACTGCCTAACCTGGTGTAAGAGTTTCATGCCGCCCATGGGCTTCTGAAGTTCTGATTTCACTTTACATGTGTTCAAGAAATACCTATATCTGTCAGGCATGTTGGTTTCCTCACGATGTTTTCCTTCACCGAAGCAAGTGATAATTATACAATACATAAACAGACATAAATACACACACACACACATAAATCAGAAAAATTAAGGGTGCGTGTCTTGGGTTTAAACTCGAGACCTATGACTTGGCATTCCGACGGTCATTAGGACTGTTGCACAATACTGATCTTTTACCCCGTCATGCGTCCATGTATGATCCAAGCGACCTGACATTCACGCAATCAATTATAACAACAATTCTTATATAACTTTAAAATATTAAAATGTGTTTTTTGCGAAACACACAGCTGAATTGATACTAAATATGATCGGGAAAAAGACCTTATAATACTTATGTAATTCCATAAAATTACACGCTGTGCGTACTTACTTATACATAACTAGCGAACCGCCCTTGCTTCGCTTCGGTTTTAAGAACTTGACAAAAAAAATCGTTATTTTACGCAAGTTAATATTCATTAGACACAAACCTTCCGAAATAAATTCACTACTTAAATGATGGTGAAAACCGCATCAAAAACCGCCCCGCAGTTTTTATGAACAACGCGGCTGCAGACATACACGAAAATGCGACTTTAAATTTGAAAAATACCATGTAGGTAAATTACATATAATATTTACAAATTCGTAGTAAACGTCTGGAAATTACATACACGGTATTTTCGAGATAAAAAACTGTTAAAATTCTGTCACGTCGTGTATTTAGATTGGTTGTGGAATCACTAGAATTCAAGTGGGTGATTCACAGTCTCTTTAAACGAATGATGTCTTTAACTCTTAATGAGGAACTTGCGTGTCACACGTACGTTGCTGGCTTTAAGTACATCGTTATTAATAAACATTGTCTTGTTCTTTATGATTTTTTTCTTACTATTCGGTAAAGGCGTCAAATGTTCATACGTTTAAAATAATTTGAAGTACCTAACTTAATGATTGAGATGGTAGGTAGGTAGGTACTAACTTAGAGATGGTTAGTATTTCTCCTAGGCACCTAGTTTCATAAATTGCTGCTGCATTTATTGCATCATCATTTTAGTTATGCATATTTCGCAGCCAACTAGCTGGTGTCGATTCTGTTGTGCACAAACTAAACTTAATTTAGGATATTGCTATCTTTTCTCTCTAATAAAACGAGAAAGAGACGGACGTAATTTAGAGCTGTCAAATTTAATTGGAACTAATATTTCCATACAAATGAAGGGTGCACGTAAAAACATGTCGACTAAAAACACGGTGAAGCGCAAGGCCTAAATTAGTTTGACATCTCTAACTTAGTTCATAGCTATAGCCGTCCTTTTCTCGCACTGCCTTTTAGTAAAAGATAGCAATAGCCTAAATTAAGTTTAGTTTGTGCACAACAGAATCGACACCAATGACTATGCCTAGACTATGCTTTTTATGCGAATAAAAAGTGTTTTGAGGGCGACGTTAGGTTAGTTAGGTTTCTTTAAAGTTAAGAGGTTAGACGGTTGGTTGAACGGGTAATTAAGCTAGTCTGCTGCGACACATATGTAACCACCTCCTACCACTGAATAAGCTTTCATTCATCGGTGGAGTTGGCATTCATCTAGGTTCAATATCTAGACTTCGGAACTTCAGTATTTTACTCGAAGGATCATCAGACTTCTGCTCAGTTTTTATTTGCATCAGGCTAAGCTCCTCGGTCCCTGGGCACTGGCATCCCTCCCTTTTTTCCATCTTTCACGAGACCATGCGTCCTCCTTCCTGTGTACCATGTAATACCCCCGCCAACCCCTTCGTCCCACTGACAACAACTTACAACATTTACTATTGTTTATAACATTCTCTCGACTGCCACGTTGGTCTAGTGGTTGCAAGCGCGACTGCTGAGCATGAGGTCCTGAGTTCGATTCCCGGGTCGGGAAAATTGTTATTGGGTTTTTCTCAGTAGAACCCGGTTGATGGCAATAGGCTCCCCCCTATTACGGGACTTAAACATAACTGGCGAAATGTGGGTTTACTATTAGGTTCTATGAGGTTTAGGTTTCCGCACTTAGTCCTTAAGGCGACTACAGGAGCTAAATTAGCAACTGTATTTGTGGTGGTTCAAACTTCATTTGAAAGCGTAAGCTGTTAGAATAAAGTTCTAATCAGCTTGCACTACAATGTGGTCCTTACGTCAGTCACTGCGAGCCGAATAGTGCGAAATGAGAGGGTTCGATCGATTTACAAAAAATCTGTTGATTGGACTAAAAAAATAAAATACTATGATGCTAATATGTTGCTTGTAGAATTATTTTTCAAAAAATCAGAATGATCGCATGTATTTTAGTATGGTTTTTACTCGTTAAAAGAAAGTTTTAGAGATAAGTTCGTGATTTTTTTATCGAGTAAAATTAATAGTATTATGTTGTATTGTGTTATAACCTAAAGAATATCATATATTTTTCTGGTTTTGTTTATTGCAGTGAATCATATACTTGCAGGCATTATAAAACTCGCGTTTAGCTCCTGTTGTCGCCTTAAAGGGGGCCATTGTGCGTGCTGTACTATTAGGTGCAGCTCTTCCAAAACCATCGGGGATTACAGACGTGATGCTATGTAGTAAGTAATGCTTTGTGTATGTGCCTGTTACATTGTTTCATATTGATTCGTCTGACATCCGAGAGTTCGTAGTTACGGATATTGGACGTCATTTAGCTGCGCGACTCCATTCACATTTACTTTGATTCACAGAATTATTGCACGTTCTCTGAATCCACGACAATCAATATTTATTAAACATCAATCAAGTCAATGAATGGCTGGTTTTCTGTCCGGTTAGGCGTGCTGCAAACGTTTTTAGGACAGCATACTCCCGAAGCAATTATTACAGACTAGCTGACTAGCTTATGTCCGCGGTTTCGCAGTTTGGTAATTGTCCCACGGGATCGTACTACTGGGATAAAAAGGATCCTATGTGTTAATCCAGGTTATAAACTATCTGTGTGCCAAATTTCATCCAAATCCGCTCAGTAGTTCTTGCGTGAAAGAGTAACAAACATCCCTACTCACAAACTTCCGCATTTATAATATTAGTAAGGATTAGGATAGTAGGATATTCGTCCGGTCCGTTCGCTATATGATCTATCTCATTGAATTATGTTCGAGCAAAGCCGAGCGGCGTTTTATGTGTGTAGCACTCCTTCTGCATCTTTGTTGCTCTTTACCGGTGGCGAAATAATTTAATTTCAGTTCCTGAACATTATCTGCCAAGCCTTTTCCCAACTATGTTAAAGTCAGTTCTGGGTCTAACCGGATGCAGCTGAATACCAGTATTTTACATGGAGCGACTGCCTATCTGACCTCCACAACCCTTCATCATCATCATCATCCACAGCTCCGACTTCACCCACTGCTGGGTATAGGCCTCTCTTTGTTTGTGCCAAGCTACACGCTCTTGTAACAACCCACAACCCTTAGTACTGGGTAATATGTTACCTTTTGGTAAGACTGGTTGTCAGACTTTTTGGGACACTGTCTACCTGAAATGAAAATTAAGAACCAATTGGACAAATTGTAGGCTTTTTATGCACCCCTAAGAAGAGGTGGATTTACTCCGGGAGGCGATATTTAAATGTCTAGTAGATCTTTTACTCTTAAGGCAGCCTTGCTTGAATCAAATTCTCGGTAATAATCTGACTTTTTACTAGTGTTTTTTTAGACACGAGCAAACATCTTATCAAATAAGGATATAATATAATTACAATCAATACGACGACGTAAGTAGGTAACTGTGATGTGTACACAATGCAAACTTACATCTCCACAAACCACACGTAAAAATGTAGAGAACCTATTCCAGAGATCGATGATTTCATTGGTTTTTAAACAATTGTAAAAAACAGTACGTATACATGTATGTGTGAGTCTAATGTCTGCGATGGTAAATAGAGTTCACGCTGTTGAGTGTCAGGTTCATGTACTGGGTAATTACGTAATATACTTACTTACTATTTGCAATGCGGCAGAGAAGAATTTTTCAAATAAAAGAAGGAAATTCTATTGAAGAAATAAGGGATTTATCTTTATGTATTTATCTTTATGAATCTGATACAAAGTCCGTAACGAATTTGGGGGCTGAGTCAACATAAAAGCAGGGTGATCGACTAGTTCGCACGGGAAATTACAACCACCATGGCATTTTTTGCCGCTAAATTTAGTTCGTGTGCTGGTGTAATGAACTAATTAATAATGACAACGCATCTGCAGTGTCTTTGGCAGTGCAGATGTCATGTCAGCAAGCTCGTGCCGGTCGGCCACCGTCTTGTTTGCCAACCAAAAACATCTACAACAAGCTTAAACAAATGTGAAAAATCGAGTTTGATATCACGAGTCACGTGCGCCGAGATGCAAAGATCCCGGCCTACGTTGATAAGATTAGGAGACAAGACGTCAGTCCCCACGCAGATGTCGACTGCTAATGTCAAGTTTAGAAATGTAGCACGTCGCAACATGCCATAGATTGTCTCATCAATAGAATACATTACTCATCTTCTTAGCACGATGGCAATCTATATAGAGTAGCCTAGAATTTGGTTACAATTTTGGTGCATTTAGTAGCGTCTATTACTTCTTGTCATGAACAAACAATAGGGCATACAGGACATTATGGCCCTGACACCATGGAGCCGGAGACGAGCAGAGCGGAGATCTGACGTGCGAATACCAACCAATCACATTGGTTGAAATCTATATCGCGTCTCTTGCGTTTCATGTGATTGGTCGAATCTTGCATATCTCCTCTCCGCTCGTCTCCGCTTTGGTTGAATCCTGGCCTATGTACCCTATCATTTTGAAGAACAGTAAGACATACACTACAATATTTGAGGCGATTCTAATGGGGTTGAATGGTCTTTATTGCTCATTATTAATTTGTTTTATCGGCACTGTAAATTTTTGCAGGGCCATTTGTGCAGGTTATGAACAAAACGGGGTTCCAATTTTGAGAATCAACAGACAATTTGCCTGTCAGATTCCAAAAATTATGCGTCGCCTTAAGTACGTATACACCTAGAACGCTGGCTGTCAGAAATTGTCGGCGCTTATATTTAGAGAGCCCACGACACTAAACCTAGCTCGATGTGACTCCCAGATGATATTATATAATTAGTCGCGTTATTAATGGGGGAACACGATATTTATATATCATTTGAGAGTCATATCGAACTAGCTTTAGTGTCGTGGGCTCTCTACCTATTATCGGCGCCGACCTGCCAGCGCTGACAACCAGCGTTCTACGTGTATACGCCCTTAAGCAAATTCTTCTCTAGGCTTCTTAAGGTTCTTAAAGACCAATATGAATTACCACTTTGCATCGCGTTATCCAGTAACAGTGTTATGACGTTCAAAAAGGCAGTGGCTCCATATAAATACTGGTAGCCGAACCCAACATGGTTAAAGGCTAGGCAGATGAGGTGAAAGGGCTTTAAGAAATCTAGCACTTAAAAGCATGCTGTAAAGACTCAGATTGAACACAGGGGTGTTTTACCCCTGTGTTCAATCTGAGTCTTTCACACATGATACTGATCTCAATCACACAACTCAACCACAGTCATTCATACTTAAATAGACAACCCTAGCCGATAGCAGTGATAGATAGCATGCAATTGCACGCACAAACAGTGTCCTACTGATACCATTTATCTTTACAATGTGCTTAGCTGTCGAGCACCCTTCTCAGGCTAAGCTGACACTTATAACAGTAGATACAATGTACAATATGAATCTTATGTATCATCATCGTGATTCTTATAAATTGGTTTCGGAGGCTGGACCTTTCGTTTGCATATCTTTGTCGAATGTTGTCATGTCATGCTTGATCGTCTCTTCATCTTTCTTTTTAACACGCGTTTTTGACCTATGTAATAATTTTTTGGGGGTATGTAGAACAGGGTGTAAAGCTCTTCATCCCCCGTATAAAAGGGAGGATCCTCCGACGAGACGGTCGTTGTGTCTGGTGGGCCACTGACCGACAGTTGTTGTCGGGTTTTCGTATCTAGTCTTGAGTCGCGGATAAAGTTGCTCGCGCGATGTGGTATTTTGACGTATTTCGCAATTAGTTCATCATCTTTGTCATAGATGGCGCTGTAGTACTTTCTATTCTATGTAGCTGTAGTACTTTTTTGTAGTGCCGCTACAAATTCTTAAAAGTTTAAAAGCAAAATTTCAGCTCAATCAGAAATCGGCAAGTAGGTTTCCCGATTTTCGATTGAGCTGAAATTTTGCAATCATGTTCAGTTTAGATGACAATGCATGGTTAGCTAAGTGACATCATTCTAAAATGGCGGACTCTCAAAGATGGCGCGGCGGACTAGTTATTTTTTATGCATTCCCATGATGCAAGGGTTATACAACTATAATATTATTCCTGGACTTACTCAGACACCTACATTTCGTAAATTGTGTTGGAATTGTTCGGGGCAAGTCTACAGCCAGCGAGTCCCGGATCTGTATGTAGGACCTGAGACTTCATACGTTGGAATTTGTACAGTGTTGGCTGAGTGCAGCTTAACTTAAGGCGCCTCCCCGACCAAAATTAGCAACTCTATTTGTGGTGGTTCAAACTTCGTTTGAAATACTGTTAGAATAAAGTTCTAATCAGCTTGCACTACAAAGTGATTGTTACGTCAGTCACTGCGGGCCAAATAGTGCGAAACGAGTGGTTTTTATTCTTTATAAAATCAAATATTCGTCTTTCGGAAAAAAAACGACCATTATGTTCATTATTAAATTGCCTATCCATTAGTCTAAGTAGCAAATCTAAATTATGGGTTACTTTACGAGGAGTAGCATGTTATAAATCATTATGTCTCATTTCTGTGGTTTCGTTGTGAGGGGATTTATTAAACAATAGGCCACTTTAAAAAAAAGTCAATTTTGGAGTCAAGAATATGTAGAAATTTAATGTATTTTTTATTAGTTCGTTTTTCTTTTGGATAAAGAGCTCCAAAAAATTGCTCGCTCAAGGTCATTTGCTCGGGGACGTGCCTTAAATTCTCACGTCAAAAATAAACAGGTTTTTATTCACCTTCATTTCATCAGTTCCGGGTGTTGATAATGTTTTCAAAATGTTAATTATTTTTAAAATATATTTCAAATTGTTGATAGTCATGCAGCAACTTTGTGAAGTCTGTAAGTTTTAGCATCATTAGAGGCTCCAAAAATTGATCGTTACTCCTCATAGACCTATTTACTAACCAACTTCAAAAAAGGAGGAGGTTCTATGTTCGACTGTATGTATTTTTTTTTACTTTTCTGTTTACTTACATAGTTTTGTATAACGTTAGATTATCTCCGGATTCTTAAAAGAGGTTTCAATATAGCAGGAGCAGGACTATCTTATATCTTAGCACATCTTAGTCATCACATTTCGTCAGTTCACCTCATAGTTGCGCAACTGTTTCTAGTGATATTTCTTCACCGGTGATCGAACTTGTCGACAAGTTTGCCGCCTTGTCTATCTAATCATAGTCGTACACAATAGATAAAGCGATTGCTCCAGTGTTTGTACTGGTCTTAGGAACTATCTGTTGATCAATAGGTACTTACATTGTAAAGATGTATGGCAGTGGATATGGTTTGTGTAGCTAGTCTTGGCTTTGTAGATTTAATTTGATTTTAGGTTGACTGTATCGGCAATGATAATTGAAAGTTCATCTGATAAACCAAATGGATAAAGTAAGAATTTAGGAAGTTTGAAATTGGCGCCTGTTACACAAAAGATGAAATAGGGAGTCGTCTCTTTTGGTCTTGGTATGGATATGTGATGAGGAGTGATGGAACATATGTGACGAAAAGAGCATGATGAATACAAATGTCGATGGATTGAGAGGGAGAGGAAGACCAAGGAAACGATCGATGGATTGTGTGTGGAATTATCACACAACCTAAGAAATAAAAATAAATTACAACGAAGACAAGCTCGGACAAACAACGGTAAAAAAACCATATTGTTCGAAGGAGCACAGCAAGGAGCAAAGGTGTAGGAATTTACTTTTTCAAGGTCAAAGTCATTCCTGCACCTTTATGCGCTTGGAGGGTTGTATTGATGATTTTGATGATTATAATTCTGTAACTACATACGTCTTACAGCCGCGAATCAAATTTTAATCAACATACAACCTGACACTGACCTGGAAATTGCAAAAAATGTAAGAAAAATTGAATTTCGCGGGCCACCCTGGCGCATTCACCTTAACGACCTACCAAATGACGTAAAAGATTGTGATAATATTAACAGATTTAAAATAAAACTGAGAAAATATGTTTATGAAATGTAGTCATACCGCATATTAAATGTTAGCAATTACATACTTCCTATATATTTGTGTTGTATAACTTCACCAACACGCATCGGAGGCAAAATGTATTTATTTAGATATCAGAAATTACTTTGTATCTCATTGTAAGTGAACCTATGTATTGTTCTGATGAGAATAAATTCTTTAAACCGAATTATATGAAGCAAAATGGAGTAAATTATAGCGTGACGATTGACAGGGGAGAACAGAAGAAAAATACGTGTTGCGCCGATCCCAATGAACATGGGACAGGGGCAGGAAGACTGTGACAGTTCATGATAAACGTCATTTTGGAGAAATTAGAGACTGTAGTAACGACACTTCATAATCCGAACAAGAAGTTATAAAACCTTTTTCGATATAGAAGTATGATATAGAAGTGAAGTTCCCCATTTGTCGTGGAAACGGGAGGTTCCTTTGACATGACAGGACGGTGTTGTGTCTGGGTGGTTATTGCCCGAAGGTTGTTGTCGGGTTTCTGTAGGATCTGTATAAAAGATAATTGGCCAGCATAGCTATTCACAACGCTTCGATTCGATTTTCGATTCGGAAAATCGTATGTCTATCTCGCTCGATTTCGTAATGTCAAAAAAAGACAGATATACGACTACCGAATCGAAAATCGAATTGAAGCGTTGTGAATTAGAAAAAAAAGGGGCCTTTTTTTTTTTTTTTTTTAGGATGGGAAATCCTCAATTGACTTCTCCCGCTCTGGGCTGAGCAGGAGGGAGTGTCAGACTTTTACTGACTAAAACTCATCCATGTTCCTTCATCGCCCTTTGTGTTCCGGGGCCACGGGATCTCTTTCGAATAGTCCCGCAGCCCCGGCAGGCTTCGGCCCTTGCGGACCCCTTCCTTATTGCTGACTCTCTTTGAGGCGCGCGTGGAACACGAACGCGCCGTCGACACGGCCTGTCGTCATGAGACGGACGGACGGCGAGCTAGGTGAATAAGGGGCCTGATGTAGAATTTGAGTGACGTCAGGTATACAGAGTATTTTGTGTGTGGCGTTGCGGCTCACACAAGAAGGAAAAACCCTTTGCTCTTACCGAAGTCTAAAGTTAGTCAGGAGTTCGGGACAAAGGTTAGACCGTTTTCCTACTATGACTACGCATTTGCGTACTATGTACTATCGTGGACCCTCCCGCCTGATCACCACTAAGCTAATTTTTGCTTGCACTCGCAACATAGAAACGCTCTCTAGCCCCGCCCCGTTGTCTTTGTATAGAAATAATGAATGAAAGACAGGACCGATCGACCGAGCGCACTGACGACGCACGCCAAACGACAGTTATTGTTATTTTTCGCGCTAAATTGACGCTTTCCTAATAGGCCTAAACTTTAAGGGGTGGCTAAGTGGCTCGGCGCCTCCCCATGATTTAAGCGAAAAAAAAAATTTTACTGAACAGGCGGAAAAGACCATGACTGTACGTATGCATTGTATTGTATAACGGGCTGGAGTCCGCAACTCCACGTCAAAGCGCGTGTTTTGTGTTTACATAACAAATATAAGGGACAATCAGGCCACAGATGGGGAAATAGGTACAGGCGTTAGCACATCAAGCTACTACAATCTGTCAAATTACTTTAATAGATTTTCAACTTTATCGCTAAAAGCCTTTGTTTTTTTTTTCGGAGGGAAATCATTAAATGACTCCTCCCGCTCTGGGCGGAGCAGGAGGGAGTGTCAGACTCTTACTGACTAAAACCCATCCATTTTCCTTCATCGCCCTTTATGTTCCAGGGCCACGGTATCTCTTGCGAACAGTCCCGCAGCCCCGGCAGGCATCGTCTCTTGCGGACCCCTTCCCTTTTGCTGACTCTCCTTGATTCGAGGCGCTCGTGGAACACGAACGCGCCGTCGACACGGCCTGTCGTCATAAGACAGACAGACGGCGAACTAGCCCATAGCTCACCGTCCACAGGCCCGCACCTACGGTGGCCGTGGGCCACCACGTGGCCTCCGACGCCCGGGGCGTCTCCCGCGGCGGCCGGGGAGTATCTCTCCCTCTCACGTTCCGCCACCTCCTTCGCTAGCATGACTGCTTCGCAGAAGGAGGTGACGGCGTCCCATTCCGTCTCGCTCCGGACCATGGATTGAAACAGGGCCGGAAGCGAGAGGTCGCCGCCGCCGATATCGCTAAAAGTCTTAAGTTCAATGTTGATTGGGAAAATTTTACAGTTTTGGGTAGCGAATAGCGAAACTTCTAATGATTCAACTTCAAGAGATATGTTGTGGTATTTACTACCTAGATTCTATCCGTCTGAAAGATAATTGGCACGCAAATAACTACATGATCATCCATCGAAAGATTTCGTAAAGATTTGGCAACATCCACACAGCGGTAACTGCAGTCTTTAAAAAGGAAACCATCACTCAAAATTGTTGGTCACTGGCAATTGATGTAATAGGTGTGTAGTGATGCAACGAATATGGTTTTAGGTTCAGCGTACACTTAAGCACTCGGGTCAATTCTAACCGATCACCAGTAATAAAACGTAACGTCACGCCTGTAATCCCTGAAAGGTTTGGCAGAGGAGTACCTGGCAGTACTTCGACATTTCGTCGGATTTGTTTAACTTCCTTGTAATAAGGAGCTCGCCATTCCCTATTCCCATCAACCGGGCACAAGTCTAGACTACATAGATGCCATTGATAAATTCCTAAAACAAAATGCCCAATAACACTTTGTTCGCCTTGGAAATCGAACCCATGATCTCATGCTCAATATCGCATGCGACCCTAGACTAACGAGCCAGCCGACCGCGGATCACCAGTCTTTCTATGAAGCACCTTACTGCAACAAATAAGAACCTCAACAGCGTCTAGGTTCAGAATATCCAATTACCAAAATGTCCAACGATTCCAAAAAGTCCATTTCCCAGAATGTCCATTTCCCAGAATGTCCATTTCCAAGAATGACCATTTCCCAGAATGTCCATTTCCCAAAAAGTCCAATTCCAACAATAGGGAATATGCAAGTAATAAGAGCTAGTAAAAGTGAGCTGAGGGCTGAGGTAATGCCGATCCGATGCAGTGCGTACACGTGTGCAATGACCTTTAACCGTATCCTATAATCGCGCCTCTCACGGACCGTTCATATTGTTACGTCAATATTCTCTTTGTTTAAAAATAATTCTGTCTAGAGTGGCTTAGGTTGCACTAGATCGATTGCTAATAAGATACAATACAATTATTTGATAGTCTAGCTTTACACAGTAACTATGACTAATAACGGAATACGTTTTTTGAGGAGATTCCGTAGTTTTAGGAAAAAACCCGTTTCTGATGTTTGACAAGAATTTGCGTAAGATACCACAAATACTCGTAAAAAGAATAAATAAAACCATTTTTGCAAATAAATAACGTACTTACAAAAAAAAAAAAGTGGAACATTACTTTCGGAAGTCGGTGGCAAAAAAGTCAATGAATCAAGCAACAGTCACCGACTTTCGAAAGTAAAGTTATTTTCAATACACTTCCTCGAAAACGGGTTCTTATCGCACTACGATTAGGTTCAACATGCCGTGTATTTCACACACGTGGATTGTTTTCATTTTCCATCACCGCGTGCTTTGCCGCGTGCAGAAAGGAGCCATTTTCGCACGCAGCACAGCACGCGGGTGTTGGAAAATTGCCTCAGATAAAACTATACCTATACTTAGTACAAATTGGTGCAATGCCTATAGTCAGCGGTGATTGTTTTTTTTTTCATTATTTTATTTTATTTCTTCAAAAGTGTATTGAAAAACGTCGTTTGATACACGTGGACACTTGTTACTGCAGTTCTCGGCTCAAAAACACCCTCGACAAATGCTCGGGAGTTAACTCTGCCTCGAATGCAATATAAAACTTTCTCCACTTGTATCAAAATTACTATACTATTTCCACATTTTGTTTTTTTTTAAAAGTCTATTAAAAAAAAAAAGAAATTTATGAATTCCGTGGAAAATGTTGTTGGTTACGTTAATGTAATGTGTCACTGTCCCTAATAAATTCAAATAATAATAATAATAGCCTCGATGACCATCTATCCAGGCTTTCTTTAGGCGGTTGGTTCAAGGGCCTGATTCGGAAGGCGATACGACTCGCATTGTGAGGAGGTTCCTGTCTCTGCAGCCCTAACCACCCGTGGCATGGACCCTGCTCCCGACACCGGCGGACTGCTATTTTTTATATTTTTGAATGTTTTTTTATGAAATATTTAAAAATGTAAATAATAGGATGTTAAGATGAATCAAGGAGATAATAATACTTACCAGCCTATTACTGACCCACTGCTGGGCAAAGGCCTCTTCTTATACAGAGAAGGCACGAGCATTGATCACCACGCTTGCTCAAGACGGGTACTTTCTATGTTTATCTAGGACATCACAGACTTCGGTGAAGGAAAACATCGTGAGGAAACCTTTTTTTTTTTTTCGGATGGGAAATCATCAAATGACTCCCGCTCTGGGCGGAGCAGGAGGGAGTGTCAGACTTATACTGACTAAAACCCATCCATGTTCCTTCATCGCCCTTTGTGTTCCGGGGCCACGGTATCTCTTTCGAATAGTCCCGCAGCCCCGGCAGGCTTCGGCCCTTCCCTATTGCAGACTCTCTTTGAGGCGCGCGTGGAACACGAATCGTGAGGAAACCTGGACTTATAATTAATATAAGTATGAAATCGCCAAATAAATACAATAAAATTAAATAAAATGGCTTAACTTCCGCCTGTACTGTAAATACTCGTAAATTAGGTTATACATACTGACGCATTCACAATTCTTTTTCCTGCTCAGCTTGGTGAATGCTATTTGAGTGTATGTGTAATCAATTGTACTTTTTTATTAACCACGTAGGTACTTCTTTGTCACCTGCGTTGTGGTCGTAGTCGTGACGTCATCCGACCTGTAATTTGATGTATCCAAGTTTGGTGGCTCATAACCCGGTGTTACTCTTTGTTCGACGTGCCACGAATGACCGATCAGGGACTGTACCATAGTTCCCACCTGTACTACTTTATTCTTACTTCTTTACCGTGTGGTTAGTGCCAAAGCTAGTGTCAGAGTTTACATGCCGCCCATGGGCCTCACTTGGCTTTACATGCCGTCGAGAAATATCTCTGAGGCATGCGGGTTCCTCACGATGTTTTCCTTCACTGGGGCAAGTGATAATTATACAATACACACATAAATCCGAAAAATCAGAGGTGCGTCTTACTTCAGTGTGGGAAAGAGATGGATATACGTCTTGTATAGCTGTATCTCTTTCCCGAAAAGAGGTGGTGGTTGGCCCCCTGGTAACGTGTTTTGAATGTTACATGCCCGCGAAAACTGGTTGAGCATCTGACAGGAAAGTTTCAATTGTTTTTTAGAATGTTCTAGAACTATTAGGCTTGTGGTTTTTAAATGTATTTACCATCCATTCGGATTTTTTTGGACGTGTCCGCCTTTTTTGCTTTGGTCATGACAAACACAAGATCGACCTTGTAATTTATGCGGACTTTTAGAAAGATAGGGGTTTCTTTCTTAAATAAAAAAAAAATTGTGATCTCTGAATAAAAAATTATTAAACCGTTAAGTGTGCGGACTTTTTTTTTGCAAATAATCGGTTTTTCGATAGCACTTTCAGATTTAGACGTCAACCCTAGGTGGAATTGAATTCGTAAGATATTCTACTCGTAAATTTTCCATTGTTCTTAATTACTTTAGGTACACACGTGCAGGAAATGAAAACAATAAATGTAGGAAAGCGAAACTGTTTGTTTAAACAAAAGTTGAAAGTTGTTTTTGTTTGTTGTTTACTTTAGCGCAGTGTTTGTTTTGTTAATAACTTAGGTAGGAACTTTTCTCTAGTAGACGGTCGGTACTTATCCTAAGTTTTCAAAATTTTCCGTGAGAATATTTATTTTTTATAGAATATATTTTTCTGATTATAAACGAGGCCGGTTTTTTTTGGATGTGTTTTTTAATATTTGTCCTGCTGCAGTGCTAGGGTTACCAACCATCCAGATTTATCCGGACATGTCCAATTACTTTGAACCCCGTTTTGGACTGTTCGAAAAAAGTTAAATTGCGTGACAAAAAGATTAAAAAGTAAAATGTTCGGACTTTTCTGCAATTGTTCGATTTTTTGGAAGGACTTTTCAAATTCGCGAATTTGAAACCTCTGCGGAGCTTAAAACTCAGGGTGCGCTGTACATACCTTTTTTTTTTTTTTTTTTTTTTTTTTCACGCTGGGAAAAAATGCAATACGCATGCCCTCCCGTCGGGGGACGGGATTCATTCCCGGGACGCATTCCCGCTTCGTCATAGTGGAGGGGGACTGGGAATCCGGCACAGCCTTTACTTCCAGTCCCCCGCCGACGAACACAAGGCGGACCCCCCCTCTTGCCCTTACGGCACGGGCGTGGAGGAGGGGGTTCGGGAATGACCGACGGAGGTGACGGGTGCAATGCGGGCGGAGGCACCCCCGCGCCTGTCGCCCGCTCGTCACCGTGAGGAGGGAGGGCAAACGCCCCTTCCCCCCCTCACCGCCCGCGGAGCGGCGCAGCGAGAGGATCATGTTCCGCTCATGATCCTCTCGCCGCGCCAATCCGCCTCCTCCTTCTGCGAGAACCTCGCAAAAGGAGGACCCCACTCCCCTGCCATGCCCTCTGCTACGCCCGCTGCTCAGAGGGTCACGCAGGGGAACGCACACCGCACTTCGCATGACGGGAGTTGATCATACGAAGTGCGATGTGCTCCCCCCCCAGAAAGCGCCTGGTGGTTCTTGTTGCGTCTATTTCTTATGGAATTAGACCAAGAACAGGGCGGCAACCACGTGAAGGTGAACACACCAGACTTGCCTTGAGGATCTACACGAACGTAGCGCTCCCCCTCAAGACCCCACCACCCTACCGCCGCTGAGGAAGGCAGTAAGGTAGACCTGCATCTATGCTACCATGCAAAGCATGAGCAAAGCATGTCGTTGTGCAACCGCGAAAGCATAAATACAGATCAGCCCCGCTGTACATACCTACATTAAGTACGGTCGACTAAGCTTTTGGTTTACATTTCACAATGTAATTTGCATGTTAAAATGTAAACCAAATAGCTTGGTCGACTGTACCTACCGTCGTTGAGGCTTTAACAAATTTAACAAAGTCCTTGTCAACTTTGATGACAAAATTACATTTTAAAAAAATTACAATGTTTTGCGTTGCGGATTTATGATTTAATTTATTTGGTGTCAACATCTACGTCTATTATGTTAGGAAACTACCTGCTAAAATACTATTTATGGTTTTCCCATAATATTTTTTAAATTGATGTGTTATTGTGGAAAGAGTTTAGGTATAAATGAATTTGTCATTAGTAACACTACTTGGATACCTTTCAGGTAGATAATATTTGTGATTTATTTAGTCGGCTCTGCCGCCTCTACCTGATGCGATACAGCAAGTACTTACTGTTTGCATATCTACACTAATATCATAAAGAGGAAAGATTTGTATTTTTGTGTGTGTATGTTTGTAATGAATAAACTCAAAAACTACTGCGCCGATTTCAAAAATTCTTCACCATTAGAAAGCCACTTGTTTACTGAGTAACATAGGCTATATTTTATCCCCGTACTCCCACGGGAACGGGAACTACGCGGGTGATCCGCATGATGTAGATATTTTAGTAATTAATCTTTATTTGTAAAGCCTTTGCATCTTAAATCATGTTTTTAATTCAGTTTTTGTTGTCAATACTTCTCATAATTTTATCGGGGACTTACCCGAAAGCAAGATAAAGAACGATGTACTGGTATACAGGGTTAGCAGGAACAGCTGATTAAAAAAAAAACACAGATGAAAAATTTCCATGTGGGGTGGATACGCGGTAATCGTTCCTTTTTTTTCCGCATAATGTCATGCCTCCAGGAATTTAAACAAGTATAAGTTGAGGTTTTGGCAAAATTCTCATTATTATCGTATTCTGGTTTATATTTAAATATTTGTGAAATAGGGCAAGTGTGCCTGTCTATAAATTCCTACCGGTTGGAAAGATAAAATACATTTCGATTGGTAAGTAGCTACTGAAGGTCATATGGATAAATAAATGTGTAAGGACTGATTATAACCTGTATTTTGAGTCGTTATAAAATTAAATCAACGAAAACAGTAAAAAAGGTAATTGACAGGTACACTGTCTGTAGGTAAGTCAAAATATGGCACTTTGAAAATATTTTCAAATGCTTGGCACAATGGCACATTATGGCTGGAAAATTGAACAATTTTGTTGCCAAGACAATAATAATAATCATTTTAATTTTTCTACACAAAAAAGTACTTATAATTTATAAATAAAATGCTTTAAACAGTATTTGTAACCAAAAATGATTTTAGCCTCTGCTGCCGAACTAGCAGGAACCTGGATTTCGGCTTAAAGCGCCAACCCCCTCGAGTTACATAAAAAGGTTTCTCATATACTAGCATTTTACAATACACTTATGAATATGTACACTATAGGACTTAATAATAGTAGCCTGAATGGCATAGTTAATGATTTATACAACAATAATTTAGTTAATGATTGATTGATGTCAAAAGATGTTCTATTTAAAATAAACATACCTTCCGCAAAATACATAATCCTAAATTATTGCATACAAAAGTCCTACTCAGAACACAATAACGTAATATTTCTTCGTATCGCATGTTTGCATTATTATAAACGCTTCGTGATTTATATAAATAAATATTCCTTTAATATAATTTATTCATTTAGCATCTTGTATCTAGATTACTAGATAGATCATGCCTATTAAATGTACAAATGGTGCACACGGTTGACACGGTAATGCTAATTTACCTACCTAGGTACTTTTTAAATGTTTTTATTCTTTATGTATTAATTTTATTTATTGCCCTTAAATGTACCGATCCATTTCTGCGAAAGATATTTTCGCACATTTCTGAGTCTGTAGATACACATACGGATTCGCTAAAGTTGGTACCAATAATTAAAATAAGTACCTGATCAAAATAATAATTGTTGGGTTAATGATTGTATTTTTATGTACTTACATTTTTTTTTAAAAAAAAGGAAACTAATTTTACTTCAACTGTAACAAAGCTAACGAAATTTTTCGGGATGTTCCCGAAAGTCTTAGTTGTCTATTTTTGTTTCGTGTAATTCTTTTTTCGTAAAATATTTTGATTCCAAAAAAAAACGTTTTTTAAGCCTAGTTTTAGGGGAGCATATGGGTGGCGTTAATTTTTGAAATGTGGTTAAGTATCGTTACCAACCGTAAATTACGAAGTAATTTGCTTGTGATTTAAATAAATGGTAGCGCTATTATTTAAATGACTTATTTTACACACACAATTATTTGCGAGAAGCAGGTTTTGGAAAGTAAATTGTAATATTTTATTGTTCGTAGATGTGGGTACCTTTTAAATCCAAATATTATTGTGTTGCTGTTAAGTGGGTTTTGGTTGTTATAATGGCAACGATCGTTTATTTTAGTGGGTTATTTAAATCTAAAATCACATCAATATAATGTTCCTGTAAGTATCTAATTAACATGGTTCGGTTTTGTATTAGGAAACGCTACCGTGAAGAGACTAAAGAGTGAAAGACTATCGGAGAGACATTATCCCAGCAGTGGGACAATACGGGTTGACAAAGTAAAATAGTTATCTCACAGTTTCCACTATTTTAGTTTATTTAATAAATATCTGCGACACGCACGCGTTATCTCAACGCGTGTCGAAAAAGAAAGCCTATTCCGTTATCAGCATGAAAATTATCATAATAAAACAGAATGATGAAAGAAATCAACCGATTTATAGCAAAACTGAAGCATAAATATTTTTACGTAGTCTTCGTGAATTGAACCTATTCAGTAAATTTCAATGAACCTGGTTGAATGAATTGGCAGTGTTTAGGAACTCTTTTGATTCCTTAAGGGGTGAATGTCGTGACGTAAATGGAACTTAAGCACAAGCAAATAGGAAGAATAAACTTTTAAATCATTCTTCCTTTTGTCTTGAGCACGTTCGGGGCATTCATCTCGATTCTCTTTCTTACATATCAAAGGACAACCTCGTCATCATTAGCGTCTTTTTAATTTAACTGTAGTCGGGTATTGACTGTTGAAGGTAGTTATATTTTATTAATGAGGCCAAAACACCTATCTACATATTGAACAGTACCTACCTTATAAAAAATATTATTATATTATAAATATTATTTATATAAATTAAAATACTTTCGAACGAAATTGAAATAAAGTTTAGGTACTACCTATTATTAGATTATCCTTACACATCCGATAATCTCGATCAGCCTTCATCTCCGTTATCGTGTCAATTACTATGTCTATTTCACTGATCCAAACCTACCTACATACGCGAACGATCGAGTCAGCTGCGTGCCTGCTAGTCGCGTGCCTTAAAAACAAGGCTAGTCCATTGTACCGTGACAGTCGATACTAACCTTCGCGGACGAAGTACGCGGCCAGGCTCACCTGTCGCGAGCATGGCGTTTTGACGCGAGTGTATTAAATAAAAATAATCAACAATAAATCGAAACTCATTGACATTCTAATAATAAAATAATAAAAATATAGACTTAAAATAAATACATCTAGCCTGTGCAAGTGATCGACGTGAATTAAAGCACCGCGTTCTTAATTTGACTTTTTTTTTTTTAATTTTTCGGCCGTAGCAGTGTGCAACAACATGGGTTTGAAGTCTGATGATGACAAAAGGCCGAGCAAGATGGCGATCATGGATGAGGAGGGATCGGATAAGCCAAGTTAGTACCTCATTATTTAATTTTATTGTGTGAAAGTGGAAATTATTGTGAGTGTTAAGTATCGATAAGTTAATTAGGCCGTTAGACTCGTTTTTGAAATTGAAGATAAGAGCAGACATTGTTCAAAATGTCCCTTAAATTAATTGTGCGCAAAAACTAGCACTGTTACATGTAATTTGAATAACTTTGGAGGTAATGAAGACTCAAACAAGTTTGCTAAGTTGCAGTATTTTTTATTTGTGCTCCAAATAAATTTCAGTATTACCATCACACATCTGGTAAATAGGTAAAACGTTTTGTTTTATAAATATTCTATTTTCTTATGAATAAAGGTCTACCACCGTTATCAACTTAGAATATTTATATATTTTATAAATATCGCAGGTACGACGCACGTTTATGTCAGACAAAAGATGAGTCATCCAAACGAAAAGAGAGTGATAGAATATAAATACGATGTTCAAATAAGTTTCTAAATCAACCATCACTATAGAATACCTTTATTCGACCTTCGAGGGTAGATAGAAAAGAGGTTTCGATTTAAGAAAGCATTGCCGTTTTTTCCAATTAAGCCAATAAGTAATTGAATTTTAGTTTAAATGCCAGTTTGAGGGATTCCTGTCTGAAGAAAACTGGTACATAACTATCGTGATAGGTCATTCTTGATTTTCCTTAGCCCTCTGAGTATCTATTACCGGTTTGAATTTTAATTTATCTCACACCATCGAGAAATTACATTTAGATAGGGTTATAAAAAATATCTCAAAAATTCGTAAATTCATTTATTTAGGTAATTTACAACCGTTGCCATTTATCACAATAAAATCATAAATAAAACAAAAAAAAGTAAATAAAACACAATAAGAAAAAAACAGGGTTTCATTTCTTAAGGCCATGTAAGCAACCTGAAACCTTTTTATGTTAAACAAGAAAGCTTAACCTCCTTCATTTGGTTATTAGAGGTGCGATGTAGAAAGTAAAAAAAAGTACTATTTGAGTAAAATATTACTAGTTTTTCTGAAAATTTCACTTATTACCTAATACCTAACTAGGTATTTGTAAAAACTTAGGAGCAGCATGGATTGCATACAAATTCACTAACAGTTGTTTTTATAGCAGTTTCCTATCAGTTTGTTATTTTCGCGCAATAAATTTGGTACATTGTTTTTTTTTTCTAATGAATGTTTGTCGTATGTGTTTGTCTATGATAATTATCATTCTGTAATATGTATAAAAGTAATAACGAATTTACTTTAGATTACGTCGTTGAAAAGAAGTATACACAGTACACACATAATTATTGTTCCGCTTGTCAAGCTAAGATCAAAAACTGTATTCAATAATAGATGGACCTACACACTGTGCACTGTTCCATTCTAGAGAGAATCAAAATTGCAAATAGGTACTTATATTTATTTTTTTATTTTTTATTTATAATTCAAAGATGGTAAGTAGATTTGTAATCCACTTGAAATCCGACTCCATGATCTGATTTCTGGAGTAACGTCAAACAAAATCGATCTTCTTCAAAATAAATTCAAACTACAAACATGTACCGGATATTAATTAGTCCATTATAATATTACCGCCATTTTCCTCTCAGAATCTAATTTTCTCGAACCAATATTAAATTCAATGACATTTCATTGTTTTGCATGCATTAAGAGACGCATTGATACGCAAATTGGTTCACAAATAAAAAACACTTGATAGTTACTTAATTAATTATTTATAACTAAAATATCCGGATATGCACAAAAGAGACTTTTCCTTCAAAATTCACGAATGATGGTGACCCTAATTACAATTTTTAAATGCATACATGGTGATCATTTAGTAAGCCGGTGTTTATGACGTAAAAACGCGTTAAAAATTATGTTTTTTTCACAAATACTAAATCGTGATACAGATATTTACATAGTATTCAAAGGAAATAAATGGATTTAGTCAGCTAAGTGGTCTTATTCCGTGATAATTCTTTATCATATTTTTCTTTTGTCAACCATAAATACTGGTGTTTATTTTTCATATTTGGCAAAGATTTTTTGTCCACTTAAAAATAATAATTTACTTTTGATGTTAATTAACAGCCTTGGCCTCAAGTCCATGTATTTCGGAGTTTAGTTTACTTAGCAGACGTATTTAATTACTTAATCATTATTTTAGCGTTTTTGTCAAACAGAGGACAGTGATTTATAATTTAGAATATAGAAAAAAAACATTCGTTCATAGCCTGGATTTCTTTTAGATCTAGACGCACCTTTGCTTAGCGATACCTAACACAAATATTTTCATATTGTATTTTGTAAACTTGTAGAACTTAAAATCTAAATATTTAATTTCACATGAGCTTACTTGGGCACTTGTTCAAGAAAAGGTGCACGGTGCAATTTTTAACAAATAATAATCCGAATTTTCGAATCGCAATTGTCATTTTTTGACAGTTGGATGGCTTGACGTAGTCTTTTAATTTGACAAACAATTAATTTCCCTAATTGCGAATTAGCATAATCAGCCTACCACGTCCCACAGCTGGGACACAGGTGTTCCATAGGCCTCCACTCAGCGAGTGGGACTGACTATGACACCGATTGATAACTGACTTAAATCAAAGTTGTGTGTAGAATAGGATAGCAATTATCATTGTATGATATGACCTACAATTCCAAGCCCAATTTATGACATGACCCGAATAGAATAGAATAGAATACTCTTTATTATGTACACCATAAAAATTACAGATACAAATGTAAAACAATAAATACTTAATACAACAACAATGAATAGAGCCTTATTAAGGACCGTAAAGGGGCGTATTTGACGAAAAATAAGGGCAACGGGTGTTCACTTGTTATTGAGAAAGTATAATGGTACTGATTACGATGAACAGATTATTGTAGTAGGTACCTACGAGGTAGCAGTTTGCTACATGCTATTTCGTTTTTACCTTGACTTTTATTGTTTCCTTTACGAACATGTGTTCAATAAAAGTACTAGGGACCTATAGGCAGTTAGTATGCTACTCGTATTTTAGTGTTGTTTAGTTTGTAAAAAAACTAGCCTACAGCAAGTCGGACTCGCGCACGAAGGGTTCCGTACGTTTGTTGTATGGGAGCCCCACTTAAATATTTATTTTATTCCGTTTTTAGTATTTGTTGTTATGGCGGCAACAGAATTACATCATCTGAAAATTTCAAGTGTCTATCACGGTTCATAAGACACAGCTTGGTGACAGACAGACGGACAGTTGAGTCTTAGTAATAGGGTCCCATTTTTACCCTTTAGTAAAAAATTAGAAAACCTCTCTCTTCCTATTTTTTGTGTGTTGAAAGCACGTTAAGGCGCGGTTGGCCCGATTATTATCGTTTTACCCAATAACCGGGTTGTAGAGGTCAGATAGGCAGTCGCTCCTTGTAAAATTCTGGTATTCAGCTGCATCCGGTTTGACTGGAAGTAAACCCCAACATATTTGAGAAAAACTTAAATAAACATGTCCTCCTCTTTTTTTAAGTCTGATACCTACAAGGATCTATAGACATTATAATCTGAGGTCAGTCGGGGGGACTGACCTGCGTCATTCCTGAATGACGGTAATCAATGACAAAGCTAGATCGAACCTAGATAATAAAATAGGAAATAATAAGCCATTTATATGCATGTTGCAGTTAAACCATGAGTGAATGAAATTAATTGATTGCTTTGATGTATTTTCCTAATAAGAGCAATTTAATTTCAATACCATCTAATGCGAGAAAGAAAAAATTGTTGACGGAAAACGTGCTGAAAAGGCGCTCCTTCGCCGAGAGCATTCGCCTTAAACGCCTTTTTCAATACACTTCCTCGAAAACTGGTTGTTATAGCCCTACGATTAGGTTCAACATGCAATGTATTTCACACGTGTGCGATTTTTTGCATTTTCCAACACGTGTGCGGGAATGAAAATTGCCACAGATAACTATACCTATACTTAGTCCAAATTGGTTCAATGCCTATAGTCGGAGGTGAATGTTTTTTTTTTAATTTTGGCAAAGCAATATTGCGTCTCTAATGCATAAATATTTGTTGAATATTCAAATTGTGTTTATAAATAGAATATCATAGATAAACATGATTATTTAGAACTAATATTTACTTTTTTAGACAAATTAACATCTATTTGTGTTCTAAATCCCAAAAAAAAAAAAAAAACATTTTTCATCCCCCCATCTCGGAAAGAGTATTTTTGCTCTTCGATATCTGAGTGCAAAAGTCGTTTTTATCCTCTAGAGGATAAAGTAAATTGAATTTAGAACATCGTGTGCACTAAGTTTGTGAATTCAAAACATCATTAAACCTATTTACTTCTACCTCCATGGTGCCGAATTTATCATAGGTACAACCTTTTTTAATTTGTTAAAAACTCAGACTCGGAACCTTCTTGGTGTACTTTTATAATTTGCTTTGCGCGCGCCATTTTCTTGTCAGGTCAATGGTTAAAACCTTAGGTTAAAAACAAGTGAAAAACGTAAAATAAGTGGTTTTGGCGACGAAGAAGTTTATTTGACGCCAACAGAATTGACTGAAACTGTTAATAATGCGCAAATGAGCTTTCTCCCTCAACAATCACACGAGAAGGATTTGAAACAGTAAGATTTTAAAAAAATAGAAAAAAAAATAGGTAGAAAATGCCCAAGGCATTAAGTCCGCCTTTGTACAGTTTTTACTTGTGCATAAAGTTTTAATAAATAAATAAATAAATATTACACTCAACTTAACTAACTGTAGCAACGTTACTGTAAATTTTTCTTAATTGTACCTAAGTATTATTTGTTATAATTTAAAGATTATTCTGTAATACTTACCTATCATAATGTAGTAGTTAACACCTAAACTGAAATAAAAGTATCTTGTGATTGTAAATGTTTTTTTTTTGCATTTAGTAATTTCCTCGCTGAGGTGGGATGAAAAGTTACGTGTTGCACTCGAGTGCAAAGATTTTTCACCTCGTGCTCTTTTGATTCCCTCGCTAACGCTCAGGATTCTAATTTTTGAATCACTCGCTGCGCTCGTGACTCAATTTTAGAATCCTTCGCTTGCTCGGTTATCAAAATTGAGCACGCGGTTAAAAAGCAACTTTGCACTCTTGTATAACAAATAACTATTTTATATTAGGCTGTTTAGCGGCTTCACCTTTGCTTCTCCTTCAACCTGGCGAAAAAAAGCGCGGAAAAAAAGAAAATTAAAATCATAGTTTCCTAATAATTCATGACAAAAATATTTTTCGATCTTTTATTTTATTTCTTCAAAAGTGTATTGAAAAACGTCGTTTGATACACGTGGACATTTGTTATTGCAGTTCTCGGTTCAAAAACACCCTCGCCTGCGGCTCGGGAGTTAATTCCGCCTCGAATGCAATGACAAACTTTCTCCACTTGTATCATAATGTACTATTGTGGTGCAAGCGAACCCTAATGTGCCTTAGTAAAATAAAGTTCAATCAGCCCTAAATCTGTGAAATACACTTTTTCTTTGAAGGTAGTTAAAAAATATTTTACTTTATCATTGTCACTTTATTTTCAAACTGTATTACTGCTTTCAGGCATTGTGTATAATTGTGTAATATCTGAATTGAACAAATCAATGGAAAAATGGTCAATCACTTGATTATCTGCAACTAATTGCTAATGGCAATTGGTAATTTATAGTAGCGAAAGGCCTAGTCTTATTCTTTGATTCCGATAACAGGGAAAATGGCATAAACAGTGGAAAATAAAATTAATAAGAAAACCTACCTCATCATACATTTGTCTTTCTTTTTTTTTTTTCGAACCGCTCAAAGTGAAGCGTTGAGTGGGTGAAGCTCCTCTCCCCAACCTCCCCTAAAATTGAAAGGGCTGTAACTTCATAACGGTTAGAGATAGCCATCAGGTGTTTGAACAAATATTACTGTGGGCGTCGTAACCTGTCCGGTGGTAGGTAAGTCCTTGGGTGAAGCGTAACTCAGGGACGACGACAAGCAAACCTTAGGGTAATATTTTTTTATACTTCTCAAATGTTTTAGGGGTTCTTAATTGTTCTCATACTGCTTTAGGGGTAATTCTAACGGATTTTCCAATTCATTTAAGAATTCCTATGGATTCTCAAAATTTTATAAGGATTGGGAATACTTCTCAAAAACACGAAACCCGCGAACTGCGTGCAGCTCGCGCACCCACGCAAACTAGTTTTGTTTTTGATTTTGTATTTTATTTGAATGTAAATAGGTAAGCTAAGAATATGTGTAATTATTATTATCCAAGTGCTTAAATTTAATTTAATGTATTTTAGTGTTTAAGTGTAATTATTAAGTGTAACTATGTAAATATTCGTATGCCGCGACTAGCGGCGGATATGTCCTGTCCTGCGATTTTGA
The DNA here is from genome assembly GCA_963853795.1 of Xestia rhomboidea. Taxonomy (NCBI): domain Eukaryota; kingdom Metazoa; phylum Arthropoda; class Insecta; order Lepidoptera; family Noctuidae; genus Xestia; species Xestia rhomboidea. The sequence goes on along the minus strand of OY970772.1, from coordinate 4,279,768 downwards.
TTTAACAACTCTGTGCCTACCATATCCAACGAATAAATGTCTTTGTCTTTGAAAAAAAAAATGTGTTCTAAATTCAAATTACGATAACAAACAGGCTCAACTTTTTACACAAAGACTATTGAACCTATTTGGTTCTAAAACTATTATAATATAAAATCTAGGCAAGAGAATCTACCTAGATTTATAAATGTTTAGTATGGTTAGTCACGCTATTATTTTAGTTTAAAAATGTTCTATTGTTAAAAGAAAATACTTGTATTGTTCTTTCATTTCGCCATAATTTTCCGTGTGATACGACGAATGGAAAGTGTTTATTTTATTGGCTGCGATAATAAGTCCTATTTTCAAGTATTTGTCGTATTTTAATGTGAATTTAGATGGTTACTATACTTGAATTAGCTGGCTCTAGGTAAATAGATTCTACATAATTGTTTAAAAATTGCAAGTACCTTGATAAGGGCAAATGATAGTTTTTAATAAATAAATGAAGTACCTGAATTTGGCTAGTGATAGTTTGGTAAGACTACAATTTTTTCTGATGTTATAAAAAATATATTTTATCAAACAACAATATCAATAATGTTTTTATATCATATAGCAGGATAATGTAGTATCTAATAGTGAAAGAATTTTTAAAATAGGTCCAGTAGTTTTTGGGTTCATTCTATACAAACATACAAATTTGTCCTCTTTATAATATTAGTATAGAATTATTATATAGATTGTGTAACTAAACAAAAACCCTTTCCATACGTAGGCACATGAATTGATGACTCCGCCAAGTACAATTACCTGTTGCAATAATTATCATTTAAAAAAAATTAAGCAACTGATTATAATAATGTAACATTGCTTCGTTCTAAGGCCATTGCACACACTTGACCGGCTTACATATCAGTCTATTACAATATCCGTTATGAAACAACAATAATAAAACCTTTTTTATCGGTTTTTCCCTCACACGTTTGATTACGAAATGTCAATTACGGTTTTTTACCGATATATGCGCTTGGCATTGTATCGGTAATGTTGTTTAGTAAATAGAAGATATATTTAGTGTTATATTGATAATAGATTGCGAAATGTCTTTTTATTGTTATTTTCAATTGATAGTGTGTGTTTGCATGTCAAGGATTTGAGCCGCACGTGGTCATGAAAGGCTGTTAGGTAAATAATAGTATTATCTTCTCTCGGCAAGTAACGTTAACAATTAATATTCATTGGTTTCTCAGTTTAATACCGCACGCTTAGGTACTAATTATTGTCATTAAGAAAAAGATAAAAAAACACGTTTCATCTTCAGACATTTACGATTGATTAAATAAGTTTATGATCGTTCGAATAATCACTGTGAAACTTTGCACATTTTTTTTTTGTCAGCCTGCTTTGTGTCCCACTGCTGGGCAAAGGCCTCACCTTTCTCCCTCCAAACCTCTCTGTTCTGTGCAATTTCTGGCCAGGTCTGTGAGGCTAACAAAAAAAATAATAATAATAATATTATTTAACGGAGAATATTTTTCAGGGTTTTTTTAAACCTCTACAAGCGAAGCTGCGGGTAAAGGCAAGTTGATAAATAAATAAGACATGCGTAACATTTGCAACAAACTGGTGCTACGGTGCTACTAACGTGGTAGTCGATGGCTACGGCCGTAGCAATTTTGGTCTACGAAGTACGCCCCAAAAAAACATTAGGGACTATTTTGACATAATAGGTATCTATGTTGCGTGATTGCGTCAGACATGTCAATTTGAATAGTTCGGATTCATGTCTAGACGAAGAAGTCTTCTGTTCGGACTAAGTAATAAAATGTGTCGTTTTATGAGTACGCACTTGAGTTTGGTATTCATTTCAATGGATCAGTAAGTGCCCTTACTAAGTACCTACTCGGAAAAGAACCTCAACAATGTTAAGACTTAAGACTAGAGATGCCGATGCATTCGACCAGTTTCTATGACAAATCTTTTACTGTTCAGGCAGTTCGGTTATGGAATGCCTTGCCAGTGTCTATAAGGCGTGCTCAATCTCTGCCAATTTTTAAAAGCATGATAAAAAAACTGTATCTCTCTCCATAAGCTTATTTTTACTAAGTATTTTTAATTTTAGTTCTTCGCACTTGTTTCTTGTTAATAATAATAAAAAGATAATATTGTATATATTTATGTAAGTGTTGGATATATTTATGTATGTATATATTTATTGTATATATGTAAATGGTACACCACAGGCTACCTGCAGTATTGTCTCTCCTTCCCCCTTAAATCCATCCAAAGGTTGTCTTTAAAAGATCGCTTTTAGCGATAAGACCGCCCATTGTGTCACCCTTTGTAAAATGTTTTACATTTGTATCTGTAATTTTTATGGTGTACATAATAAAGAGTATTCTATTCTATTCTATTCTCATGTTACCGTCACTTCTTTAAAAAACCTGTATTTATAAATCTACCTTATACATATACCTCCAACCAACCAACCAACTCCAACTTCCAACTTTCCTCTCGCAGGTCTGCTGGAAGAAATTTCTAAAGAAATAAACAGTACCTTTGTGCTCTTCTATGCTAATATATTGTCCTGTTTAAGTATTTTGTGTGTACATAAATAAATACCTACTAAAAGATGCATAGCGTAGATATAATTTCCAAAATGTCTTGTGTTAAACTGTTGACACAATTTCAGACTAACTATAGAAGAATGTAGGTCTGTATTCAATGATCTGTCATTATTCATTAGCTAATGTCACAAAAGATAATTCACTCTAACAGTTTTATAGAATGCTTATTGTTAAACACACTTTTGCGCACATCGCTACATACTCTTATATACCCTCTTATTCCTTCGCTTTATCCTTTGAATACATGCCTCTGAATAGTAACTAAGGCTTCTTTGACTTCATTATATCATTTTCCAACAAAGGTTACGGTAAAGAAAATCTATGTAGGTTAGTATCAAAGACATTCAATATTTACGAGCGATAGACGGGACAAGACGAACAAAATCGTAATCCAAATATTTGTTACTACTTAGTAACAAATCGTTCTGTCTAGTGTCATACACCCGCTTGTCAGATAGCATTCGTGTGTCAAAATCGAAAATGTTCGGGATCAAAATTTTTGTATGACATTATTCCCAATGTCCGCTCTATATCTAATTCTTTTAGATCTCTTTGGTTAGTATTGATCTTACTTAACTATTCCGTGGCCAGAAAGTTTTACGCCACCAATAAATATCACTCCAAAGCCAAGTTGTAATTCTTTATTTATAGGTCACTCGTTAATAATTAATAAGTTGTGTTCCACAACCTCATTCAATCAATGGATTTAGTGTTACGTAAGTTATTTAACACGTTCATCTAACGGATTAAATACGTAAGACAAATTACCGGCGCTAAATAGTTTGTGTGAGTTACTCAGGCGTGACTCTAATTACTATCGGTATTTAATGCTAGCTAAGTCAACAATCGAATAATCGGATATTTTTCGCAATAAATTGTCTGATTGTCGATGTAGCCTCTCCCTTCTTTCCGTTGTCGAACCATGCTACCCATTCAGTCCTTTCACAGCTTTATTTATCTGACATAAACCCTATGGCAACGAGAATAGCGGTTACTATTCACTTCATTTAACAGTACTGGCTGTTTCGTACTGCATCACTATTTCGAAATTCGAATGTGTAATTTGTCCTCTTCCATTTAATGTCACGTCACGTCAAAGACTAAAGACCCTTAAGAGTTCGTTTCACAATCCGAATTCGTACTCGTAATTGGCTGTGTGTGACAGTCCAACCAGCCATTAGTTAGGTTTATGGTACGAATAAAGTACTATTTCTAGAACAATAAAAAACGATTAAGTGCTTATTAAATTCGAGAGGTTTATATTTCGGGTAAAGTTTTGTTGTTGTTATGATGTGAGTAGATAATAATATGTAATGTAGACCGGTTTAAATGTACCTAGGTTTATAAAATAAATAACACCACATTGAATCCATACAGCTAGTTTCCTGTGTAGTTATTTTTTTGTTTTCTTCTGAGTTTATCTGCAGTGACATAATTTAAAATTATTGCCAAGGCCTGCATTGTCATTTAACAAGTGAATGTCGTTAGGATAGGAATTTAAAGATAATAAACGTTGTAAAACTCGACTTAGCTATACAGTCGTATAAATAAATCTGTGAGCACGAACTATTCTTAATCAAATAGGTATTTATGGATAAAAAATACCAACCATTTTTTAAAGTTCCGTATTAAAACGAACCCTTACAGTTTTATCAATCAACCTATTTTTGCTGATGCACACACTAAGCTACAGTTCACAATTTCACACCGAGACGAGACGCGACGCGACGCTACTGGAAGTGCTATCGCGCTGTGCCGCGCGGCGCCGCAAGACGTATCGCGAAATGTGTATCTTTTCGTGTAGTACTTGTTATATTTTGCATCGCGTCTTAGTGTGAATTGACCCTTAGTCGGTTTTTATACATAATAGGAAAATGGTCAGAAAAATATTCCAGTCCAATCAACAATAATGCAGTAAAAATATAACTTCCTCCACATTAAGAGTACATGAAGGCTTTCAGTGGTTTTTAATGTAAACGTTTTTTAACAGCCTCCTTGATAGTCTTCAGCTTAGTTATTATTTTCACATTAGTCAAGCCAGATTGCTAATGTACCTAACTATTGGTTATTTTTATCTAGCTGTTGCCCCTGACCTTTATCAGCGTGAAATTATTTAAAAAATATACACAGGGTGTTAAAGAAGTCGCGTGCCATTGCTTAAGGGTGAGTTCAGTATCGACAAAGGAACCCGTATAAATAAAAAAAAAAAAAAAAAACAAAAAAAATATTGCAAGATCAACCTAATTTAGTACCTAGGTACTAACTTAAAATAGCAGTCGTTTAAAATTAAAATTATTTTATATTCCTATTTGAAGTTAGTAGGTACTAAATTAGGTTGATCTTGCAATATTTGTTTTTATTTTTTTTTCGGAAATATTTTTTATTTTTTACGGGTTCCTTTATCGATACTAAACTCACTCCTAAGAACGCGACTACTTTAACGCTCTGTATAATAGTAGGTATGCTATGTGTGAGTAGGTACCTTTGGTTGGCCCTGTGATAAGAAGTTGATAATGCATAGGAAAATACTACTTAACCGTAATGCGATGTAACATTGACAGATTGTGAAAAAGGTATCGTTTTGGTTAGGTACGAGTTTTTCGACATACCTGCTAGATAAAGTATTAAGGTTGCGCCTCATCTAGCAGCATGAAATCACATTTGTTCATGGTCCTATGGCATTCCCGGTCTGTTTCTCGCGCTATCAAATGACGGTTCTGACTTCTGAGCGACGGAAAAGGATAGGAGCATGAAAAAATGCGTGCTGCTAGATGAGGGTCAACCCTTGAGTATAATACATAAGATCTGTCCTAACAAAAAAGGGGCTTTCATAAGTAACAATGCGTTTGCGACTACTACTGTTACAGTAGCTACCTACTGTCTAATCTTACTAATATTATAAATGCGAAGTTTGTGAGGAAGGAAGGATGGATGTTTATTACTCTTTCACGCAAAAACTACTGAACGGATTTGGGTGAAATTTTGCACATAGTAGTTTATAACCTTTTCATACCAATAGTACGATCCCGTGGAACAGTTACCGAACTTTACGCGGGCGAAGCCGCGGCCATGAGCTACCTACCAGGTAGCGATTACGGGGTTTATTCATGAATGCTGCTTAAGGTGGATACCCCAACCAGCTCGCGAAATTCAAATTTTCTTACGCTTTTTTGCAATTTGCAGGCCAGTGCTAGGTTGTATGTTGATTAAAATATTGCTCGCGACTGTAAGACGTATGTAGTCACAGAATTATAATCATCAAAATCATCAATACAACCCTCCAAGCTCATAAAGGTGCAGGAATTACTTTTTCGGTCAAAGTCATTCCTGCACCTGTATGCGCTGAATTTCGCGGGCTGGTTGGAGCATCCACCTTAACGGTAATAATTGCGACTGTTTAAACACACATTTATGATGTTTAAACGTCTCTTAATTTTAACCAAAGATTATGAATATACCTCTTCTTCTTCTTTTTAGCGTGTCGATGGCAATCTAAATTGTGTCAATTGGCCCAGAACTGAGCGACTAGTTTGAATATACCCCTTTATTACCAGACTAGCTTTTGCTCGCAGCTTCGCTCCCGTTATGTACGGAAATTTACCCACGGGGACGTTTTAAATGTTGCGTATGATACTCGCTGATAATGTAGCTTCCCGTTAGTGAAAGAATTTTCAAAATCAGATTAGTCGTTCCGAAGATTACCCCATACATACAAACTTTCTCTTTATAATATTAGTATAGAATAGACTAACAATGAAAGGGTTAGTCCCGCTATGGTATGGTCCCGGTATGGCACCCTCTTAAAATACCTATCAAAAAGTCCCGCTATGGTACCCATCTTTTAGATCTACGTTAGACAATAGAAGGTACAACTGAAAAGAAAAGTGTATCTATAAATAAATACTTTTAGGAGTGTATCAATAAAACGTCTGTTTGCGATATTAAATCAGTCTTTTATTAATTCAAAATATTTATAAAAAAATATCAAACAGTAAAACGAAATATTAATTGCAATGTAATTTTTAAAATAATCAACAATAAAAAAAATATAAAAAATCCACATCTCAGAAAAGTATTACTGTAAATATTATAAACTACAAATAAAAACAACATCCAGACATAAATATTAGTTACAAATAATCAACATTGAGAAAAGGCAGTAATTGTAAATTTATATAAACTACAAAAATAATCAACAACCAACTAGACAAATATATTAATTACAAATAATCAACATGGAGAAAAAGGCGCAAATTGTAAACATAAACTACAAAAAATAATCAACATCGAGAAAAACTATTAAACATTTTAATAGGCTAAAAACAAAATTAAAATAAACTATTTTTTTAAATGTTCTGATCGAAATATTGACTTTGATATGTTAATCAGAAAATCACCAATGGAGATAGCTTTATTTTCGTAACTTTTTGTTAGCTTTTGAATCTGGCGGTCGATTTCTATACTTGTTCTTTTTCTTGAATTTATAGGTGATCTTTTTAGTCGAAAGCTATAACAAAAATCATCAGTTATTTAAGTTAAGCTATATTTTTTTCAGTAACCGTCTGTAATAGAAGGCGACAACCAATAATATCTACCAAAATAAATAAAATCAAATCCATTTTCAAATTCTTCTATGTACTCGTATTATGTAAAAAAATATATATCTGCTTTTAAAAATATTATATCTGCTTAAAAATATTGTCTAAAAAATACAACTTACTTGGCTTGTTTTATATCAAAGTGACATGTGTCGTTGCCAATTGTTTGCAGAAACAATAATAAACTGGGATTTTTTCCAATAATTTTGTTGAATCTGCCATTCCATGATTCCGCCAAGTTAGTTGTTCTATGGCGTTCATTATGGCAACACCAAATGAGGTCTGGATATTCAAGCCACTGAGTGACAAAATAGTCATTGAATTTGGTCATAGCTTCATCGTCGAAACTGAAAAAAATACTTATTAAACGTTCGTACTTGTAAAGCAATGAAATTAACAGGTCCTTACTGATATTGTTGTTCTTTACTTTTTTGCCATATAATTAGAGTTAAGTACTCAAACATCATTTTGGAAAGTAACCAAGATATTATACCTATTTTCCATTATATGCAGCCAGCCGTCTTCAATATCTTGTTTTGGCAAAAACGCCAAGCCTATGCATTGCTTAACATGGTTCGAGGACTCTTCGTGTTCCATGAGATTTAAAGATTTCGCTTTTTTGATAACGTTCTTTTGAAAATGTACGTTACATCCATTTATTTTGATATCAGGAAAAATCTTCGCTGCTGCATTTATTACTCCTATTTCATAATCGAAGGTAAATTTCGATGGACGCCATTCAGGCAAAGTTTGTTTAATCAATTCGAAAACTTTTTCATAAGTTTTCCCTTCTTTGTTTTTTAACAGAATATAAAATAATGGTGCTACATTCGTGGATAACTCAGTGCTTCCCATGTCTCCATGAATGACATAAACTTGTTCGAATGGGTTTGGGCAGCCGTCGAAAGTGCCATCACCAAAGTAATGCGTTACACATTTTATATGTTCCTTTACTTCTGTCGAGGAAAATATAATTATTCGATTACAGTCTTCATTACAATAATCAGCCAATACATACTTATTAAATTCTTCTGGTATTATAATTTCTTCCACATTCTTAAATTGTGTTTTTGGTACGTTCAACGACTTATTTCGGTGTCTGTATAATACTGTTTTTAATTTTTTATAGTCAGGAACATTTCCTGTAAGGTGTAACCCTTTGTCTTTTAAGTTACCCATGTGTTTTTCGAAAATTTTCTGTACTGATCCGTAATTTGAATTTACTTCTTTTTTGCACTCACTTATAGCCATTTGAACTTCATTGTCTTCAAAATGTGGCACGCACTGATCACTGTGTTTATAATCTTTAATTATTGTATTATTGGTATTCTCAATAGTTATATATCCACTACATTTAATACTATTTCTCCTATTTACACAATGCCAAGTACTTGAATTTTTATTTTCTCTGCGTTTAATATATTTATGTCCGGCACGTAATAAAGTTTTTCCACCGCGTCGACTGTCAATAATTATTAAATTTACACCACGTGAACTACTTGACCCAGACATTGCAATAGATAAACTAACAAGCTATCCTAATTACTCATATCGCAAAAGTACAGCTGCAAATAGCAAACTAAACCCGGAATAATACTGTCTCTCTCTATTTTCATAAAAACAAAAGGGAAGAGCTAGATACGAATTCGAGGAAGGGCTCGTCTCTATTGTTTTACGAAAAAACCGGTTGGTCAGGTAACTACCTGAAGTGAAACGACAATTACCGAGCGTGATTTGTTTAAAAAATAGTATTAATAAATATTATCTTGCTTAACTATAATAGTTAAGAAAAGATATTTTTTATTAATACTATTTTTTTCTTAACGCATTGTATAACTTTTCTTTACAACAGTACCAAAAACTGAAGGGTACCATAGCGGGACTTTTTGATAGGTATTTTAAGAGGGTGCCATACCGGGACCATACCATAGCGGGACTAACCGCAATGAAAGGCCAATCCAATTTTTATTTGACTACTACTGTGTAATGTGTTACACTTACAATGAGTTATCTTTGCATAATATAAAGTCTTGTTCTCATTTGGGTCTCCAATACGCTTAAATGCCAAGCTATCTAAAACAATACGAGTTAAATTCTATTCATATAAACCGTTTTATGTATTTAAAATTAGGAGGTTGTAAAATGTGCGGAAATATCGCCACAGATTCTATTTCGTTCGTTGAACCACAGATTGTAAATAATACTACATAGTTGAACTATAAAAATAATTGGCGGGTTTTATTTTTAGCACAAAGAACCTTTGGGTGGAAACATTCTATTAATAAATCATAATAAGTAGTCAACTATAGACGTAGGTACTACTATGCATGGTGTTCGTTTTTTTATGGAGATAGGTACTTATAAAGGCAAAACATGCTTTGTATTTGTATCACAATTAAGTATGGAATAGTATGGATTTAAGTATTACTGAGAAGACTGTTGACTACACGGAAATTTTACGCCCGTTAAAAGTTGACTGGCATGTTCTAATTTTAGCATTACAATAAATCGTAACATGCTATTATCTATGTATGGATAAATTATTTTAAAATAGAAGTAAACACATGATGGGTTTCGAATAAGTACCTATCTATTTTGTTTTTACTATGTTAAAACAAAACGTGTTATGTACCTACGTAAATGGATTTATAACGTAAAAGTAGGTAACACTTCCGCGAAAAACAAAACGGCTCTATCTTTTTTTGCTTTTGTGTGTGAATGACATCAATTTTTAAATCTTTTTTTTTCTCTCTTTTTTTTTTTGGATTGTTCTTATTAGTATTAAGTATTCTGATTTTAATTTAATTTGGATATTTGTAATGATTTTAATAAGGATTGCATGTATGATGTTTTGTTTTATGTTCTTATATAATTTCGTTACTTATAGACAATATAGACATTCAGTCACGATGTAAAAATCGTTATTGAATAAATGAATTGAATTGTGGGGAACAGAAGAAAAAAAAAGATCTTCGTCTGTAGACGTGTTAGTCTAAAAAATATTGGGGTAAGTTAGTTCATGTCGTGAGAATTCCACCATGATGTAGATACCTAGAATATAACGGTTCAGTATTATTAAAAATCCCTGACATTTTGTAAAATATAATATTAATGCAATATTCAAATTATTAACTGAACCATCACTTATGAAATAGTCAATCAAAAATAAAGATGCAATTATAATCATATCGATTTGTAAACGACTTTTTGCGTGATTGGGAAACACATAAAATATTGAAGGTTAAAAAGTCCATTATTGTTGTCTAGAAGCGTAGGCACCTACTGAATCAGAATAATTATATATCAGAATCGTTATTACCTGCAATTTTCGCTCAGGTATGTATATTAGGTACGATGTACCTATGAACCAAGCCTATAAAATATATGTAAACTTAAGTGTCTGGGAAATCCCCCCGACCCAACCGAGGCAACCCGCGATGCTGAGCCAGTATTTTTAAACCAGCCCCTAAATAATCTCACCCAGATCCAGCCTGACCCTTTGCTGCCCTCCCCAGCGACGCCCTAACCTGAGGCTCGTATCCCTCAGGGGTTGCCCTCAGCGTGCGGTCGCTTAGTTTATAAGTTGTTTGTCCCTGGCTGGAGGCCTTACACTCAAGGCATCCACAAGATAGTCCGGTTAAGCACGAGCCAGCCTCATAGGTGGAGATGCCATTAAAAAAAAGTGTCTGCGAAATATTTTAAAGAGACCTTTGACATAGTTAACTTACTGCACACATCATTATCATTATTATTTTATTATAATCATAGAAGACCGACCGACGGACCGACTACTGACCGACCGACTGATGACGCAGGCAGACCAGTTTTAATTAACGCAATTATGAACTTAACTGTTAATCTTGGGCAAATAATCGTATTTTTTTTTTATTATAGCTGTAAGAAAAATATTTAGCCAAATTATTGTACTGTGAAGTACGTACTTCGGCCAATAAGTATTTTACATTAGGTATTGATTTCTTCTTTTCTTCAACCAGATAGGTATAATCCAGCGTTGTAAACTTTCATGATAAAAATCACACATGGTACCTAATCAATCATACATTTTATCGTCCTCGATCTGAACATTAACCTGCATGACTACAACCTTCATCATGCTTGGGCGTGGGTGACGACTGTACTCTTCAGTTCAGCTGTAGTAGATACTGATCACTCAATCACATACATTGATGGGCTAATTTTACTCATTGTGAGGTAATTTCCCGTCCAATCAGGTCAAGATGAAGAAATCTGCACGCGTTCGTAACAAAAGTTGGAACCTATGACGCAAAAGTATCTAGGTACCTCATTGAGGACCGACAATATTATCAGACAATTCAAGGTTATCCACTTGTCCAGCAGACACTTGACAAAATCAAAGATAAGATCCGAGACGAACTGATTATGCTTCGGAGGTTGATAAAAGATCTAATGATGAAATTGATAGCCTTAAAATATAAGATTCAGAGACGTGACCATGTAGAGTAGACTCTAGAGCAAGTATATCGAGATTACATTACGTTATGCAATTCACGTTTTGTCATGCCTACATTTCGGAAGATTGTAAAGTGAATTGAAAATCTGATATTTGTTTATCTGTCTTGTTACTTGTCGTAATGATAACATAGAAGACATCGTAACAGTACCCAGATTTAGTGTGGGCTTTGTTATATTAAAAATTTCGGCCGAATTTGGATATATTAGCCTGCAGTCACTGGAGAGCGCTTGAACTAGCAGCACACCGAAGCTTTCAATGACTTCTCTCATTCTCTTCTGCATTCGATGACTTCCAAGGTGGTGGACCTTGGAAGTCATCGAATGCAGTCGCTGTAGCCGAAATTGGCTAGATGGCATAATTGTCATTTATTTTAGCTTCTTTCCCAGGATACCGTACGATCCAGGTACGGTTTAAAGGTTTGAAGGTTCTGAAAATGCCAGGATGTACCAAAATTAAAAGGGCCATATTTTTCAGAATAAAAACAAGTTTAATTCAGATGTCAAGGACAATAAAATAGTAAATTCATCAAATTTATCGATTACCAAATACCGCGTATGCGTCGCCAATAGTGAGGACCCCGAAAATTTGTCTTTAGCCTGCTATAGATACTTCCTTTATTCATCCTTCCCACACATCCTTTTTTTTTTTTTTTTGACATTCTAAATATTTCCTCAAAAACCATATAAAAAATAGTGGTCCGCCGGTGTCCGGAGCAGGGTTCAAGATACTGGTGGTTAGGGCTCCAGAGACAGGAACCTCCTCACAATGCGGGCCGTATCGAGGAGCCGTACGTACCTTCTGAATCAGGCCTTTGATCCAGCTGCCCGACGAGAGCCTCGATAGGTGTTTGTCGATGGCCATCAGGCCAATGGCCGTAACGACAATCGGCACCATCGTTTTTTTATTTTTTTATAAACGCGAAGGTTTTCCTTCCGTAAACAGTAGCAGATCACGTCATCTTTACGGACATTTCCTCTGCCACTGCTACTCGATGGCTCTTTGTATTCATGATGAGTAACTGTGATACATTATTGTCTCAGTCGCTTAGTCACACGTTGCTTCCGTACTGAAAGATAAGCGGGGAGATTTTGGTTTGTTTAGTTTTTGTGTAAAGCTATACGTAAGAAAAACTCCTTGCTCGCATAAGTAAAGTACCAAATGTGACGCACTGAAAACAAGTGCCTTTCGGCTTCGTTGAAGGTCTTTTTACACCCATTCAAATCGACATCTCTATGGAATTTCCATAAAAACTTTCCCAAATTCTATTTTAATATTATTACACCTGTTTTATAACATTTTTTTGAAAATTTTAAATCCTTCTTGAAAACTGTCAAATAATAAGCTAGACCCATCATTTGGCTAGTGTAGACATTACACATTCAAAATGTAGTTTATGGAAGAATACAAAATGTCCTCAAAAAGTTGGCAAGTCCACTGTTAACCACATGTATAGTAAAACGGTACGGTCGGGCCCGAGAGGTGAAAGACGACTTTGTGGAACTCATTAGTTTTGCATTTCAATTTTCAGTTCCTTGACGGTAAAAAAAAACTACCAAATAACCAAAATAAATTTTAATTAGAAACATCGAAAATATACCACAATTTTCAACGGTTTCGTCAGAACACGCGTTGCGATTTTCTTACCACTTCGTCGGTGAAATAATTACAGACATAGGTATCAATGTAGTAATTATTCCGTATCATAGGTTCATTGCGGTTGCTCAGGCACGTATCATGTACTAGAATGTTTACAATGTTGGTTGTTGAGCAACCAGAGCAACCGATACGTGATCACGGTCACCTGTGGACGGTTAATTTGAAAAGTGAGATTTTTTAGTAAGGGCAAGGACTTCAGTTTCGATTTCCTTCATTTATATCGAAGGTCTACAATCACATATTTTTCTTCGGTTACATTCCTTTCCATTTTCAAATTTTACGCAAAATATGAAAGGCGTTAAATACAGTCTGGCTGGTTATTTTATTTAAATTAAAGTTTAAATTAGCATAGGTACTTATCAGACACATAATTATTTGGTAGCACTGGGTAAAATTATCTAGAAAACTTGTAAATTGGTTTTCCTGCTCTAAAGTTCCTATTCTAATCTTGAGTTTTATGACTACAATAAAATAGGCACCGGAATTCGCATTTTAGGTCAAAGAACCCCGAATATTGTAAAAATTCGATCTCAGGGACCCTGCACGAGCGCGCGGTGTAAGGGTAATAACGCAAATAAGTACGTCGATTTTAAAATTAAAAATACCCGTTTCACATATAATATTTTCATAATTTCAAGAATGTATTCATATATTATAAGGATGTTACGCATTGTGCTTGTTGCAAACAATTTAACTAAAATGATATAGGATAATTGTATTTTCGTTTAAAAAATCGAAGTATTTACGTGCCAGGGCTTCTGTTGACGCAGCGTAGTATTGCATTTTGGAAATACCCTGAATCCAAAATACAGTACATTTTTGTACACACAATACGTACTCAAGTTTTACTTACCTACCTTCAAAAAGCAACGAATGTGATTTTGAGTTTTATGTTGCCAATTTTCAGATTTCTTTTTGTTTATGGTTTAGGTAGCTGGGTCATGTATATTTCTATAATTTATATCTATTATAAATACATTAAGCTGACATCGAACTATTTATTTTTGCCATATTATGTAAGTTGACATTGTTTAATTCTACTGTACTTTTTATTTTTTATTGTGATGCTATTTTTGAATTTGATTTGAAATAATGACTATGTTGTTAATATTTATGTGTTAATCGTATGATGAATGTGTTCTTTTTAAAAGTTTATTGTTGTTATTTTTATTTCAAACACAATGTAGGTTGTTTGTGAGAAATTGAATTTATAAGGTTAAAAATAATGAATCATGATCATGAGAAAATTAAATAACTGAAAAGTAAAAAAGAGGTCTTCCTCTCTACATATTTTACGAAATTTGCTGTGCCCGACAGGGTCCATAATTGTTTCTATGTTTTTATTTATCACCTGTAAGTGTACATTATGGATTTAGCAATAAACGATTTGACTTTGATTTGACTTTGACTTTATTTTTGTTTTTCTATCATTGTTTTTATGTGAGCTTTGATAGATCTTTAACAGTTTCATAACGATTAAACCGTTTCTCATTTAAGCTATTCATCAGAACACCTAAGTATGAAATATTATGTTACGTGCGTGTCGAAGTGACATAAATCATTTATTACCAAAAAGGAAACACGACATACAATAAATCCATGAGGCATAACGGTTATATATTATCTCCACTACAAACACAGAAAAGTATTTATCGCCATATTGTCTACATCGGTCTAAAACAATGAAATTGTTACGTTCGCGTGACAATCACACCTGTATTGGCTTTTTAACACGCACACCTACCAATTGCTGCCAATCGGGGTTATCAGGAAAATCGTCATGTAGGTACCTAACCTACCTAGTTAGTTATGACCTACCTCGATATTTTTATGTGTAAAGAAAACCGTTACTTTTTAAGGCATTTGATAGCCAAATTTAGGTACTTACTCAATTCTATTTTCTAGACATTTAAGCGTTATTTTTTTCAGTGAGTATTAGTAATTACGTCCATATGCATAATTAATATAGCTACAAATTACGGCTACTGTGAAAAATAAAGAAATAATAAAAGTTTTTCCTTTGTCTATAGTAGAACATGTTTTTTTTGCCAGCTTAATTCCGGTTTTTATAAAGCAAGGTTGACAACAGTGTTGCCATAACAAGTCGCAAATATCCGAAGATGAATCATGTTTATATTTTAGCTACTAGATTATAATTTAAAATAAATTAATTATTATTGGTAAGTAGTTAATAGCCATTGATAGAACAGATTAACAATTTGTATGAATTGTATTATGATGTAATATGATGAAGTAGTTATTTTTTTAGTCTTTCGTGTTGATATTGATATTTAAATCAGTTAAAATTATAATAGTTATTGAGTTTATTAATCGTCTATTTTTATCGTCACGTATTAGGGTGTGTCCACACTTACGCAGAATCGGCAATTCTTTTATCCTTCCATATCTACACTTAATCCAATACTTATACGATCTTTACGACTTAAGGCGCGATTCCATTAGGTAAGTCTTGCATGCATTGGAAACATGTTTTGAAGAGTGTGCAAATTGCATGCAGGTTTTACTTGCATACAAGTGGATGATGAGATGTTCAACAATTGGGTAGAAGGTAGAAGACATGCTGCTGTGGTCGATGATGCTTGCTGCGTTTCTGAGATAATAATATAATTAAATACGTTTGTATCAAAACCGGCCAAGTGCGAGTCGCACTCGCGCATGTAACCCCCTTTAATTTTTAATTTTATTTCTTATAGCGGCAACAGAAATACATCATCTGTGAAAATTTCAACTGTCTAGCTATCACGGTTCATGAGATACAGCCTGGTGACAGACTGACAGATGGACAGTGGAGTCTTAGTAATAGGGTCCCGTTTTTACCCTTTGGGTACAGAACCCTAAATAGGAAGCATCGTCTGACAGGAAGAGATACAACAGTCCTGTTATTTTAACACATTTATTTTCATTTTTTATATCTTTCATAAACCAATCAACCAGAATAAAGGTCAGTGTACCCAAAACCAGTAGCAAAATAAATAACAAAAAAAGGTCAGTAAAGCCGTAAAGCGGTCCCGTGCCCGGAGCGGGTCACGCAACTATAGAAAATAACCCGCCCGCCCGGCCATAGTGTGTTGAAGCCTTTAGTTAGAGGCTTCCTCATACCAAGCATTAATATATAACCTTTTTGTCGCACTTCACACGGATATTATGAATTATTTAAATAATTCAAGTTTAAATCAGTCTATTATAAAAATGCAAACCAAATTGAATAACTGGAAAAATATCGATGGAAAAATGCGAATTATTCTATGAAATCTTCAAGTTTAAATGTAAATTGTCCTGTAATAACAATGTCTCCTTAACAAAGGTTAATAAAACTTGGCAACTTTATTTATTACGTAGCAATAAAATGTATAATTGAAATAACATAACACACATACACACACATATACATTGTATTGTATTGGCTGTATACTGTGTGTACATAAATAGTAAAATAAATAAATAATAACCTATAAAAATAATAAAAAAACTAAGAACCGGAGGTGCATAACTTTGACGCTTCAGTATCCTATTGTCGTGTATAAATAATTATGTAGGTTCTTGCTCTAGTCTTTCAAAACCTCGAATGTAACGAAAAATTGTAGAATTTAGTAAGAACCGGTTAAAATATCTTAGTTTTTTTAAATTGTGTAGTTTTTGAAAAACATTTTTATATCTTTTAGCGACTTCGCTCCCGATTTGTATGGAAATAAACCCACGGGAACGTTTTAAAGGTAGCCTATAGCACTGGGGAATAATGTAGCTTCCCGTTAGTGAAAGAATTATATCGGAATCGGATCAGTCGTTCCGAAGATTACTCCCTAAATATGTACAGACAAATTTTACCTCTTTATAATATTAGTATTGAAGTATCTAGATAACAGAGGAAGAAACTTTATTCAAAAAATCTCCAGAAGTATTAAACTTATCAACAAAGTACACATTGCACACATTTATCTGAAATCGGTCATCGGTAGTTACCTTAACTTAGTTCTTAGGTAAACAATCTTACGTTTTTCTATGTAAGTGATTTATTTCCTCTGCGTATTGTTATGCGTTGGGTTCTGGAGGTCAGATAGGCAGTCGCTCCATGTAAAATACTGGTATCCAGCTGCGTCCGGTTAGACTGGAACCCAACCTCAACATAGTTGGGAAAAGCTAAGCAAATAATGATGTATTGTTATGTAGTCCATAGCTGATTTTAATTTGCATAGGTATTTTCTCTAGCATTCACTAAAAAAGATTTGCATAATAATTTGAATGTCATGCTTACCGCCTTCCCAAAAATATAAATTCTAATTTTAAAACTGACGTTCTAAAAATACGACGCGCGACGCTGAGTCAGCAGTCAGTGGTCGCAAACCCACGTGACACAGGTCAAACTTTGTGATTAATTAGAAAGTTTTCTAGTTATTTAATTATCTGTGCAGTGGGTAAGTCGTGGCTGTTTGTGAGTTTAAATGTTTGTGAACGCACACGCACTCGTGTGGGGGGGCAACGATTTAAGAAAAAAAAAGATTACTAAAATAAAATGAAAAAAAAAAACTAATTTGGAAAGAACAAACTAGGTGTAACGTTTTGTTTTATTACTTTTAAACGATCAAAGAAAAAGAAACCAGAGACTTAACCCCTTAGGTTAGAATCATGCTCAACTACAAAATAGCTTATCCAAGGAAAAATGCATTTTATTTTTCTAGAACTGTGAAGGAAAATCTTTTTTGACAAGATCTTTATTACTGCCAACTTGCGCACAACTTCAAAGTAAAGTCCTTACACAGTAAGTTTACCTCTAGCTATTAAGTTGATCACCCTGAATTTTGTGCTGCAAAGACAAAAGTCAAAGTCAAACCATTTATTTCAAAGGAAATTAGAATTGATTCTACACCCATTCGCAAGGGTTCTTTCTTATGATGAAGAATGGGGAAGAAACTCCATGAAGTTTGAATGATTCTTCTTCTTAGTTCTAGGGATCGATGGCAATATAAATTCAGTCAGCCGAAAATTTCGCCACGAGTGACAGTCAGGACACGATAGCAAGTGTTCTATCGTTACTGGGGCAACACCACATTTACACTCCAGGGCAGAGTCAACTATGAATCTCCACCTGAACAGGTTTTCCTTGAGTCCATATAAAGACATCCAGGTCAGCCAAGGCAACTCGCGTCCATGATTCCTCTGTAGAACACACATATTTAGGTTAGCCAACCTAATATTTGGCTGTAAAATATCTGTGATAGGACTGTAGTCTTTTTTCTTCTCGTAGGCTGTAGACGATACACAATTTTGATTGACTAACAATGCGCAATTGCGTTCAACTCGGAAGACAGAATGATTCAGTAGGACATTGTTTTCTGTTTATTTGTTTGTTGCAATAACAACCTTGTCACAGTTAGGTATCACCTGTGCTGAACACATAAGGCCGTTGCCATTGCAAGGAAAGTGCGTTATTATCAAAGAGTATGTTAATATTCGGGTTTTGTGACGAATATAACTTGTGTAGAACATCCTTGTTTGGTTCAGTAATAATGCCGCAGTACCTAAAGGTGTTCTTTGAGGCCAAGTTGTATGTAGAATATTAATACAGGTCTTGTAATTACTGAAAGTTTGCGGTTACGGACAAACTCAAGTATTTACAAATCAACATGCTTTTGTATCCAACATGGCAATGCTGCCAGCCTTCTGGGCACTTCTCCCTTTGACAGCGATACGGATGAATGTTTGGACGCCCTGTATTTTTTTTTATAAGTCCTGTAACAGTTCCTTTTGCCCTCATCACAATTTACCCGATATAGGTACAATTTACCCGTGGTATACAACACATGCCTTCTCATAGAGAGGCTTGTTTCCCAGCAGTATTAGGCATAGGCTGATTATGCCACACTTATGCTAACCGTATTTAAAAAAGATCAACCTACTATTGAAATTACTTTTAAAAAGATAATAAAATAACAAACGTGTTTCGCCATGGCTGACATTATCTGTGACAGTATTGACAACGGTGGCACATTTCGACATTAAAATATATCGTGGTTGCAAATGTAACTTTATCTATTTCCAAGTAAGTAGGTATTTCTTCTTATTACGACAATGTTTCAGTTAGTTAAATACATTATATATGACTATGACGATTCGTAGAATAAAAACAATGCTCTCTCTCTATTTTTATTGCTCTGTCGTGATAAAAAAAAACTTTGTACCAACAATTTATTCTTATTTAAATCAAATTGTTGAATTCGGTACGATTCACACTTTTTCGGCTGAAACTGGCAATAAAACAAAAATATACCTTGTTAAGAAGTTTACAAGTCTTCTAAAAAGTATCTCCCTAGGTAGCTTTAACCGCATGCTGGAAAGAAATAAAATGGTTTTTACTACAATCGTAAAATTAGCCATTCAATCGACAAATGCCCAGTCAACCGATAGTAGGTAATTCAATCAAATATTTGAGTCATGTTTATTTGCTTCTAATTTCGGCCACAATGGTTTATTTTGGTATTTTGTTACGGTCCGCGTAACTTAAGCACCGTTACTTAATATGAATTCAAGACCGTAATACATATCAGGATAGGTAAGTATTTGAAAATGTTCACACTTTTTTTTTCAATTTTCGTACGCCAAAAAGGCATGTCATGTGATGTTTTATTTTAGGGTTTGAAAAATATTGTCACTACGGGATATCTTCTGTGATTATTATTTGTTTTGAGCTTCCGATATTTCGACGCTGTTGCAAGCGCCATGATCGCGGGTTGACTCCCTCCTCTTTTAAACCGTGAAAGCTTAAAACAGTGTTTGAAAAAGGTTTTGTATTTTAGTTTACTTCTTTTGTATGGTTGCATGAAATAATGGACTCTCTTCTTTGAATTCAATTCTTTTTTATGAATTTATCAAAAGGTTTACGCTCCCTGGTCCTCTGATTTAATTCATAACTGTGACACTTCTACATATAATTTTCTAGCTACAATTTGACATAATTTTACTATGCCCTTGATTTGTCATACCAGGTTATATTTAGCTCTGAAGGTTACTGTAACTACACGAACATTACCATAATGACCGTGCATGTTTTTTTCTATTATTTGCATATTTTCACTTTTCTAAATAATTACTTAGTTGATGGTGCCTGTGCATAAAATGTTCATGAAAATTTACTTACTCGGTTTTTAAATGACGATGACAAATGATGGTGAATTTGTAAAAAGAACTAATAGTTTTCATGTTTTCATTTTAACTTTTTGAACGCCAGAGCTCAGGTACACGCACACGCGTCCCCAAAACATATTTGTGTCGTTTGGCGAACAGGACACGCGCTTGTTTGTCACGTATATGTGACAGTGGGAAAAGTTAAGACTAACGAGTCATTGGTTCGAATCCAGACAGCCAATTTGTGTAATTTATTTCATTGCACCGTTTTCAAAATTGTTGGGATACGTCGGCGTCGTGAGGAAACCGGCATGTCCTAGAACCAAAAATTCGAAGACGTGACATCTACCAACCCGCACTGTGCCTACGCGGTGTGTTATAGCACATTCCCTCTCATAGAGAGGAGGCCTGTGTCCCAGCAGTGGGAACTTTCCAGTCTGATTATATTAAATAAATTCTTTATTTTCACCAAAAGCCATCATAGGAATGATTCAGTACAAGGACCAAAAACTAAGAGCATATAAGGACACACTAATAACTATGTATAACATCACAATAATTTTTCCTTTTTTTTTTTCGGATGGGAAATCATCAAATGACTCCTCCCGCTCTGGGTGGAGCAGGAGGGAGTGTCAGACTTTTACTGACTAAAACTCATCCATGTTCCTTCATCGCCCTTTGTGTTCCGGGGCCACGGTATCTCTTTCGAATAGTCCCGCAGCCCCGGCAGGCTTCGGCCCTTGCCGTCGCTGGCCCGGCCCGTCGACACGGCCTGCCGTCATGAGACGTACGGACAGCGAGCTAGCCCATAGCTCCCCGTCCACAGGCCCGCGCCTACGGTGGCCGGAAGCCACCACGTGGCCCCCGACGCCCGGGGCGTATCCCGCGGCGGCCGGGACGTAAGGATCTCAATTTTAATTCTCTGACTCCTAAACTAGGTGTATGTGCCTGTGTCTCAAAGCCATAGTATAAAAGAAAACAGGATATGATATATAACAGATATTGTTCTAGAGTTCCGTAATTAAAAGGTCCAAATTGCATAACGCAGTACCCATATGGCGTGACTAGTTGTATGTTTGTAATAGTAACAAATATCAATATCATACGAGTGGGTATACTAAGACTTAGGTAACATTAATATTGTAACGTGATATATCGGGGTCCGGTTCAATTTAGACCGAACATGTATCGTAACATTCGTAACCGGAGACAAATTGAGGTCGTGTAGACCCCAAGCTCGTGTAGATCTTTGAAACTGCTCATAACTTAAAGTTTGGATGGATAAGGCCTATTAGGAAAGCGTCAACTTTGACGCGCAAAATAACAATAATTCTCGTTTGGCGTGTGTCGTCAGTGCGCTCGGCCGATCGGTATCTTTTCATTCATTATTTCTATACAAAGTCAACGGGGCGGGGCTAGAGAGCGTTTCTACGTTGTAAGTGCAAGCGAAAATTAGTGGTGTTCAGGCGGGAGTGTCCTCGATCGTACATCAGGATTTAATTATATTTGTCACCGAGCGAAACAAACAAATAACGATTGCTTATCTAGTGAAATCTTACACTTACTTAATTTTAGACCCTAAAATCTTTGACAGGTCGTGTTTAGTCAGAGAAACTATAATGTAGCCTCTTCTTGGGGTTCATTTTTATCCTACGGTTATGTTAAGGATATTACATAAGTTTTGTTTGGTTCCACTTTGGTTTCTTCTAGACTTTGGCTT
This sequence comes from Xestia rhomboidea, assembly GCA_963853795.1. Lineage (NCBI taxonomy): Eukaryota > Metazoa > Arthropoda > Insecta > Lepidoptera > Noctuidae > Xestia > Xestia rhomboidea. The sequence continues at coordinate 4,257,550 of OY970772.1, read as the reverse complement.
CACATCAGGCGAGCGAGATGCTCCCAACCGCAAGCGTATTTGGTGAACCCTTGATCTGTCCACGAAGTAGACACAATAGTTAAACAATGGTGTCTCGAACAAATTGGTCCTTTGACAGATCATGATTTATTAAACAATTTTCTTTTTGGAATATAGGTTACTAACTGTTGGCCGCGGCTTCGCCCGCGTAAAGTTCGTTAACTATATTCTACGGGATCATACTACCTGAAAAAAAAATATCATACTTATAGGTAAGTTAATCCAGGTTATAAACTATCTATGTGCCAAATTTCATCTAAATCCGTTTAGTGTTTTTCGCGTGAAAGAGTAACAAACATCCATCCATCCTCACAAGCTTTCGCATTTATACTATTAGTAAGATATACCTACTCCTAAATCGGTGTCAAATTATCGACACTTTTTTTTGTCTAATATATAATATACTAATAATAATAATCTATACTTCTATAGAGAAAAGATTTGTATTTAATAAACTTAAAAACTACTGGACCGATTTGAAAAATTCTTTCAGCAATGGATATCAGAGTAACATAGGCCATATTTTATCCCCATACTCCCACGGAATCGGGAACTAGACTTAATAAGGCGTGTCAACGTATTGACTGCAGGGATTAATAAACAACCGTTACTGTGTTTATTTACATCGTCCACGTGTATTTGTTTGCTTCTCAAATGTGCAGGTTATGTCATAAATTTGTTTGTTTGAATAACAAGAAGTACAAGCACATAAATAATAACATTGTGTCAACGACAATGGGTTGTTTTCCTTCATAATACGAATTGCTATATTGGAATGCTATGTACCTAGGTACTAATAAAGAGTGTTTAGATTGTTTACTTATTATATTATAAGTTCATATTCACCAACCGGGGGGTTATTGTGTAACAAATTCGCATCTTCAATGCTATTCATTTAAATATTGCGTGATTTACCTAAGCTGCCAAGCAGACGAATTTTTAAAATATATGAATCAATGGATTAGGTAGTCATTTCCTTCAATTACATATATATGTCTCATTATTTATGTACAACATCTTATACCTGTAACTACATTCAAAGCGTATAAAGATCTGATTCTGATTCAGATTGCAACAGAAAAGTTTCTAACGCAATTCTGGCGGAAGTGTTCCTGGTTCGAATCACGTACATTAACTTACGTATAGGATCTTACAAAGATAATTATTTGATGTAAAACTGATGTTTTACTGATGTTTTATTAAAATCTTTTAAATGCTTCATTCATTATGACATGATTGTCATAATGAATGAAGCATTTAAAAGATTTTAAATACCTACGCAACAAGAACAAAATACTGACCGACAGAAGAGGTGAAATGGAAGTTCAGCCATGGTCGCATCGCATTTTACATGCGCATTAACACAGATATTGAGAGGGAGCGGAGGGCATTGGCCGTAAGATGCAACACGCTGGCCCGCAGATTTGCAAAGTGCGACAGTAATGTCAAGATTACTCTGTTTAGGGCTTTTTGCCAGACCTTTTATACTTGCAGTCTGTGGACCAGATACACGCAGAAAACGTTTAATGCCCTGCGTGTGCAATACAACTATGCTTTCCGAATACTGCTGTCGCTGCCTCGTTTCTGTAGCGCGTCAGGGATGTTCGCAGCAGCGCGTACAGACGATCGACTTCTTTGCGATCATTCGTAAAAGATCCACTTCATTACTGCATCGGATGTTCGGATGCGGGGTGGGGACAACAGTCTTCTGAGCGTTGTTGCTAGTAAGACTGAAGGCCACCTTATGGGGAACCTGTGCGCAGTGCATGTACTGTTGCCAAGTGTCTCTGTGAGGTGGCGTAATTAAGTATTATTAGTAATAGTGTGTTTTAGTCTATTATACTAACATTGGTTAAGGAATACTAACAAATTTATGGGGTCTACCTGAATTAAAGATAAATAAATAAAATTAACAAACCATGGCTGAACTGCCATAAGGAGAGTATTGGAAGGTCTGTCATGGTTTGTTAATGCGCATGTAAAATGCGATTGTTAACCGAAATCTGAATAATGTAGGGGATCTCTGAAAAAGAAAAATGGTCACTTAAGTCCCCTTTACGCAGAATTATGGGATGACAAGGTGTTCAATTGATGATGAATGTTGACGAATGTTCACTAATTAGTTATTTGTGAATGAATTGGGAAATGAAAATGAATTGTAATCTAGTTAAATCATCTTGAAATCCAAGCAAACAACGGATTGTATTTGCCTGGATTTCAAGATGTTTTAACTAGATTATAATTCATTTTACTTCTGTACTCCGTACCCGCCATTTATCTTCATATAACGGATAAAAGATAGGTGGGTGGGTGACATTCAGAAGATCGCGGGTGACCTCCTGGGATTCGTGCAGACCAGTAGGGCTATTACGTATCTCTGTTGACAGCTCGATAGACAGATGATAGATACTGATAACTGGGCTCAGTGTCCATCAATTAACTGTCAAAAGGTTAGTTTCTTATTATGTATGACCTTGTTAGTCACCGTAAAGTGATATCCACTCAGTGTGATACGTAATACCAATATTATGACATTCACGGTTGTCATCAAAGTTCGGTGTACAATACAACCGAAGCTTGATAGTCACTGGATATCAGAAAGATACGTAATAGCCCTGCAGGAAAGAATGGCGCATAAGACTAAGGTTTATACTCTGCAAGGACTGAACCAAGACTGAAAACCTTCGATCAATAAAGATCATAGATCGATGCTGAAAACGAATGAATGAATGCATAAAATGGCGTTCGCAAAGTAAGTGAAACGACAGTAAATACCATCATTATTTACTTATTGAATACGACGTAAACACGGTACACCTACTTACACATATTATTTGGTGGTTTCTACGAAATTAGTCCTTTTAATTCTTCATGTTCTTAGTACTAATTAATATTCCTTGAGTGGCGCCAACATGAACAAACATTAACACGTTATTCTCCGTAGAAAAATTAAAACATACGTAAGTAAGTAGGTGCTCAGTTATTCAGTTAAGCAATTTTCTGCCATATGTAAATACTTAATTTAGTAGGAAGTGTATTGTCATTTGTCATGCAGATTCGTTTCGGTAAATAAAGGGCAAATTAATGTAGATTTGATCAAGTGTGGAGATTTACGTAGGTGATAACTATACATATAGAATCACTACCATGACTAATGCGAATTAGGAATTCATTTGTTTCGTGAGCACGACATCGCGTCTATTTGATTTTCGTCCAGGTACTAACATAAATATGGCACAATTTGGTCTTTCAATCTCTTTTAGTTTAGAAATCGATTTTGGAACGAGTTAATCCGACAAAAACCAAAGTAGTCGATATAGCTCATACAGGGACATTTTATATAGGTACTTTGGGTTTTCATTTACTTATATTAAAAAATCTGATGCAGATTTTTTTTTATGACTTGACTATTTGGACCACACGGTATAATAAGCAAACTGACGTGATCATATAACAAATCTATTAACCGAGGAACATATAATATGACCGTTGGGGTAGACGTATTTTTGAATGAGGACCTCGCATCGGTAAACGTAAGATACAACGCCTTGAAGCGATCGTCATAGGGAGAGAACCGAGATAAATGGTGTGTGATTAGAAATGAGTATGTCCTGCAGTGGACTGCGGTAAGCCGAAGATGATAATGTCGATGACACACATGACTGATGGTTATCTCCCAAACACATTAGAGAATTTGCTTCTGCTTGACATGAAGTAAACAATGCAGCTAAAGTGAAATCCGCTCGTGCGTCAACAATTAGCATTCGTCGGCGATCTGTTAACGCCTTACCTGACATACTTGGACAGAAAAACATCGGAACAACATCAGTCATAGATTACGTGAAAGGAAAAGTTTACGACCAGTAGGAAATCACACAGCTAAAAAGTTTTAGTAAAACCTCTGTGTAGGGATGAGATTTGAATTTGTCTGTGGTAAAAGTTTTTCACAAGAGCGTGGAGCTTGGCACAACAAAGAGAGGCCTATACCCACCAGTGGGTGAAGTCGGACTGTGGATGATGATGTAGAGTTTTGAGAAGCTTATCATAAGAGTGAAGTCAAGACGTTAGAAGAAATAATAACAGAGGTCATTAAGACCCCAAATGTAAGGCTCCTATCCTGCCCTCTGGGCCCTAAAACATGCAGCCAAAGTGACTTCAGCGCTGCCACGACGCCGTAGTAGTGGCTATTTTTTGGGACAACAAAATGTTGGAATAGACTGTCGTGCCAGCGACACGAAGAAGTCTACTTAGCGACATACTCCTTTACAAAGACCGCATCGAAAGAGAAAACATGAACACAATGGGTCAATAAATTAACATTCCATTTACATCAACTGCATGGAACAATGTAACACTGACAGTTTTTTTTATGAAACCCTCGAACTACTAACACACCAAAGAGTAGGAAATTCGAGTCCGAATCTTATATCTAAACGCATAGCCAATCGGTAACCTTGTCGGTTTCGGATTCAGTGTGAAAAAAGCAATCAAAGAAATGTTTAAACCTTCACCATTGACTGATTACGAGTCTAATCTAACTAGAAACATTATGATATCAATGGTCGTGGAGCGCGTTTTGCGCTGAGTCACTTCGTTGAGCACTTTTTGTGGTAGAATGGTGAAGCGGTTGAAGCCATCTGCACTGATTAGCAATGCTCTAATTCGCTCACAGTCATATTGGTTTAGGACATTAAAGTTCACATCAAGTATAAATCAAGATGATTGATTCGTTCTGATCAAACTATATTTAATAAAAAAACCCAATAATACCCAACCCAATAATACCTACCCACTTCGACGTATATGCATTAAGGTAGAAGGTAAAAGTAATGCGCAATACACTTTAAAAATTAATTGAATAAATAAATAAATACCGCTGGACATTACCTGGCCACACTAAGCAACGAGGCTTGTATCGTGGACACCAGTGAGTTGATATACTACATAGATACTTTTCTTTTGTAAATACATACCTACTTATTATAAATATAAACATCCATGACTCGGAAACAAATGTCCATGCTCATAACACAAACATTTGCTCCTACCGGGATTCGAACCCGGGACCCTATGAACGTAAGGCAGCTTCACTACCGCTGCGCCAATCGGGTCGTCAATATTATTACTACAGTCTTCGAATACTTACAGCCATAGTGTTTTTTTTTTTTTTTTAAAAACTAGATTGAAATTGAATGGGTCATCTACATCATGAGGAAAAAGCAAGCTACGCCAGTTTTTCTAGAAAACAAATGCAATTGTTTAACGTCTGTTATTTAAATATGATAATTATTAAGTTCTAATTGCAACATTAATCCAAGTCGTAATGTAGTGATTAAAAATATTTTATAACAGACAAGCTTTTGCACTAAGGCTTCACGCGTTTGTAGGTCGGAAATTACATTGTTGGAACAAACTGCAGGGATAAACACTATCCTAGCTTATTTCGTGGTGTACCAAATGTCATCGAAATCTGATTATCTGTTAGAGCGTAGAAAGGTAGATACTTAATAATCCTCCAATATCTCCGTAACTGGAAAGTTCCCAGATCGCAATGACGCTGGAGAACAAAGTGCCTTTCGGCTCCGTTAAGGGTCATTTTACACCCATTACAGTACGTCCCATGCTTCGCTTAATAATAGTATTTTTATTATTTTTATTATTAATAATAGTATTTTTATTATTGTATTATTCCTTCCAAAACCTTGGTGTTACGGTGGTTATTTACATTGTTTTTGAACGCGCACTGCGGCGCTTTGACGTCTTCATGTTGGCTATGATTGGACCATACTAATTTGAAATAAGACCACAATAGTTATTTGTGCAACAAGAGAGCAAAGTGGGTTTTTGCTGCGAGTGTTGATTTTGAATCCCGAGTTAGCGAAGGATTCTATAGTTGAATCACGAGCGTAGCGAGTGATTCTAGGTTAGAATCCTGAGCGTAGCGAGGGATTCAAAGACACGAGATGCAAATAACTTTGGTCTCGAGTAACACATACAACTTTTCACCTCAGCAGCGAGAACATATACCTAAAGGTAAAAAAACAACATGGTAAAAATTAAACCACCACGCCACATTAAGAGACTAGACACATGAGAGCGGCGGTGGCCCAGTGGTGGCGGCCCCGACTTACGAATAGTAAGTCGCGAGTTCGAACCTAGGCAGGCGCATGACTTTGTGTAATTTATTTCATCACCACTGCTCTCAAAACGGTGAAGGAAAACATCATGAGGAAACCGGCATGTCCTAGAACCAGAAATTCGAAGACATGTGACATCTACCAATCCCCACTGGGCCCGCGTGGTGGATTATAGTCCATTCCCTCTCATTGAGAAGAGGCCGTGTCCCAGCAGTGGGAACATTAATAGGCTGATGATGATGACAACATTTAAATAATTTTAAAAAATCAAAAGTGAAATGGTTGTAGTTTTGCAAATTAAAAGTAACAGTTCAGTCTCCATTGCTTAAAAATATCATAAGTTTTTAGATATTTTTCGCGAGACTTTCCAGACAGGAAACTTAATTCTGCATTTTTACATTATGCTTCTATACTTCGGGTGTTAAATAGCAGACTTCGTCACTGGACTCACTCATATTTATTTGTTATTATTACTTTATTATCCAAATGTTATTGTACTTTGTAGCAAGTGTACACTGACCAAACTATTGCTAGAACTCACAGAAAAAAAAAAAAAAATTTAAATCCCGCAATTTTTAAAAAAATGCGTTCTGAAACTACACTCGCGGTATACTGTCTCAATACTTAATAAAGTTTGTTATAAGTAACTATAAATAAATAAGTAGATACATGATAAACTTCGTATTTTTTTCTTCAACATTCTTCATCTTGATATAAAAAATATAATTTGATTATTCGAAATATATCAATTTTTCGTTTAAAACCTAAACACGTGATTTACAATATTACGGTTATCGATTTACAATATCGGTATCCGAACGTTTTATTGTTTGTTTCTTTTTTGGGCCTACTAGATATGGAATTTGAAAATCGAATTTCGAATCGACTTGTTTCTATCTCTCGCTTTTTTCGTATCGAAGTGAAAGTGACAGAACAAAGTGAAGTAGAAATCTTTCGAATTTTGTGACTAGACCTGCACAGTTATCGGTATTTAAAAAAAATAATTAAAAAGTTACTTTGTCTCACGCTCGCAGCAAAATCGAATTTTGCTCACTGTCTGTAAACAGCAAAACCTGCTTGTTTGAGGTGCTGAGGTGAAAAAGTATTTGTGGTCTTATTTTTGTAGCCGTTTTTGAAGCGCTTATCGGGAATCTAGTACTATTATTGATCGAAGGTCCCATGGGATTTAATATAAGTACTAATAGAAGGTAAACTGAACATTGTTGGAACATAATCTGTAGAGCAGATTTGTGTTGATGTAAATGTCAATCCAAGCACGAGTATAATAAAGTTAACAATTTATTGTCCCTTAATTACTCTGAAGAAAAATAATTAGCTACTTACTCGTTACGACCGCTCATGTTTTATGTAAATTAAACAAAATTAAAACAATAGGAAATCAAGTAGGGGTAATATTTAACATTCAGTTTCGTCGTTTTAAACGAATTATGAACTAAATGTTCATAATTAGTTTTCATCTTTTGGTCCAGCTATGTTTAAGTTACATGTAATTTGGACCGAGCCTATTGCCATTAACCGGGCACAACTCTAGACTACGTGGCTGCCACTGAGAAATTGTCCAAAAAATGCATTGAAATTGCCGAAATTTAAATGTTCATTAAAATAATGTCCAAATGAACGCAATGCACTAGTTTGCACCAGGTAATTGTAAAATGCAAAGTTTATTACTTTAAACTACTAGGTACTGTAAATCCTTGAATACTTTTTTCTTATAAATCGTAGGCTTTGTTTTATCTGGTATGTGCGTCATTGGGTCACAACAATTAAAAAACGGATTGTTTTTATTGCTTCAAAGTTTGAAAAAGAGAAGCGAAATGATCTTTATAATTTACAATATACCCACATTTCAATAGGCATGACGACTGTATCAAAAAATTACAAATCCATTTTTCACCTCAGCACCTCAAACAAGCAGGTTTTGCTGTTTACAGACAGTGAGCAAAATTCGATTTTGCTGCGAGCGTGAGACAAAGTAACTTTTTAATTATTTTTTTTAAATACCGATAACTGTGCAGGTCTAGTCACAAAATTCGAAAGATTTCTACTTCACTTTGTTCTGTCACTTTCACTTCGATACGAAAAAAGCGAGAGATAGAAACAAGTCGATTCGAAATTCGATTTTCAAATTCCATATCTAGTAGGCCCAAAAAAGAAACAAACAATAAAACGTTCGGATACCGATATTGTAAATCGATAACCGTAATATTGTAAATCACGTGTTTAGGTTTTAAACGAAAAATTGATATATTTCGAATAATCAAATTATATTTTTTATATCAAGATGAAGAATGTTGAAGAAAAAAATACGAAGTTTATCATGTATCTACTTATTTATTTATAGTTACTTATAACAAACTTTATTAAGTATTGAGACAGTATACCGCGAGTGTAGTTTCAGAACGCATTTTTTTAAAAATTGCGGGATTTAAATTTTTTTTTTTTTTTCTGTGAGTTCTAGCAATAGTTTGGTCAGTGTACACTTGCTACAAAGTACAATAACATTTGGATAATAAAGTAATAATAACAAATAAATATGAGTGAGTCCAGTGACGAAGTCTGCTATTTAACACCCGAAGTATAGAAGCATAATGTAAAAATGCAGAATTAAGTTTCCTGTCTGGAAAGTCTCGCGAAAAATATCTAAAAACTTATGATATTTTTAAGCAATGGAGACTGAACTGTTACTTTTAATTTGCAAAACTACAACCATTTCACTTTTGATTTTTTAAAATTATTTAAATGTTGTCATCATCATCAGCCTATTAATGTTCCCACTGCTGGGACACGGCCTCTTCTCAATGAGAGGGAATGGACTATAATCCACCACGCGGGCCCAGTGGGGATTGGTAGATGTCACATGTCTTCGAATTTCTGGTTCTAGGACATGCCGGTTTCCTCATGATGTTTTCCTTCACCGTTTTGAGAGCAGTGGTGATGAAATAAATTACACAAAGTCATGCGCCTGCCTAGGTTCGAACTCGCGACTTACTATTCGTAAGTCGGGGCCGCCACCACTGGGCCACCGCCGCTCTCATGTGTCTAGTCTCTTAATGTGGCGTGGTGGTTTAATTTTTACCATGTTGTTTTTTTACCTTTAGGTATATGTTCTCGCTGCTGAGGTGAAAAGTTGTATGTGTTACTCGAGACCAAAGTTATTTGCATCTCGTGTCTTTGAATCCCTCGCTACGCTCAGGATTCTAACCTAGAATCACTCGCTACGCTCGTGATTCAACTATAGAATCCTTCGCTAACTCGGGATTCAAAATCAACACTCGCAGCAAAAACCCACTTTGCTCTCTTGTTGCACAAATAACTATAGTCAGTCAGTTAGAGTATTGGAAATTAATGGAAACTTATTTTTTGTTTATGTAAATCAATGAATATTGACAAAGATAAAACGCATCAAAACTCGGGAGTGGGGGCTCGTGACGTCAGAACTAGCTAAAAATTATACCATGGCGTGACATATTCGAGAATTTTACAAGCGTCGTATTTTCATCAATTTTGGGTCAAATATTTTGATCTAAGTGACGGACGAATTAGATATTTTTTGTCGTCTAGCCTATTAATACTGAGGTGTTTCTTTAACGTGTGGTTAGTGCCTAATCAATCAGTAAAGTCTAGTTTATGTGCCGCCCTCTGACTAGGTTTTACATGCCGTCGAGAAATATATCTCAGGCATGCTGCATGTAACATTGCAATGTTACATAAATTATTGAATAAATGGTAAGTTATCATTGAGTTTCTTCCCTGTAGTTAAAATGATCCTTATAGCAAAGGGTACCTATCTATCCAGTACTGTTCAGTCATAATTTTCTCTAGCAAGTGATTTAATTAAATACACGTAGCCTTTCGTCAATTATGTTTAATTCGTCTTCCAACTTAAGTATCGCATGTCAATCAGCCATAACCGCAGGCGCATAGATCGCATTAGCATTTTTGTTTAAGCATTGTACTAATGTACTTGTCATTGTTTTCAATTTCAATTACATTACTTGAGGTTAAAGTTTTCAATCCATCTTATCCGGGATAACGATCGACAGATAGGCAGCCCTGTGTCCCTGATGATCTATGATGGTTAAAGTTGCGTGAGGATAGATCTTTGTCATCGTTTATTTCATCTGGCTTCTTTCTTTTTTTTAATTAGCGTATTTTGTCGCATCATCATCATTCACAGCCCGACTTCACCCACTGCTACTATAGGCCTCTCTTTGTTTAACTTTGTAGCTCTACGGTCTTGTGCCAACCTCATCCAGGATATTCCCGCAATGGCAACAATATCGTCTGCCCATCTATATTTTGACCCACTGCTGGACAGAGGCTCCTCTGCTTCCCTATTCCTTTCCAACTGTCCCGGTGTTTGGCCTTCTCTGACCAATCTCAATCAGTCAGGCTCAAGTCCAAATCGTCACACCGGCGATTCTTGGGCCTGCCTTGGTGACGACGACCGTCTTCAGGCACCCACTGTGTGACGATCTTCTGTTGTGTCACGTGTGGTGCATCCTTTTCATCAAATTAGGTATTGCGATGATTCCTCCTTTGTTCGACTTGCCTCATTGGCGTATGCTTTTATTCTTCATTTGCCAATTACCTAGATGCTGTAATTTTTACATTTTTATTTGTCTTTTAAAAGTCACGAAAAACTAGCTGCCATTAACAATAGGATTTTTTGGAATTGAGGAAAATATAGAATTTAAATAACACATGAGTACTTGTGCATGTTAAGTAATTCTAATGTTTCAACTGTCAAGAGGACGCGAGGGTTGGCAAGCATTATTTGTAATTTTAGAAGTTGAGGTACCTACCCAATAAAAGATCAGTGAACAGTGCTAGGTAGTTTTGTTCCACCCACAGCTGCAGCAGTATCCGCTCCGCTTAGTCTACTCTCTCATGTGTCCTTGGTCTGTGTGTGTCTCAACCAGGTTGTTACCCACGATCTTCCACGTGTTATCCGCGATCTTCCACGTGTTCCCCGCAAAATTCCAGGTGACCCGCGATGTTTCAGGTGTTACCCGCGATGTTCTATGTGTTACCCGCAGTGTTCCACGTATTACCCATGATGTTCCAGGTGTTACTCGCAGTGTTCCACGTGTTACCCGCGACGTTCCAGGTGTTACTCGCTACCCACCCTCTTGGCTGTTGGTTTACCAACACCTCTGCCGTCTCTCAATAACCATTCAATCACGGCTCTTCTCACCTGGCCCACCTTCATTTCAATACCACTACCCGTTTTCAAGAAATTATTCAAAGCATACATTTTCCCGTTTAACTTCCTTTATATTATCATTCTTATATACTTTACTGTTATAAAGACACTGTTATGTATGTTGCAATCCAAGGCAAAGAAAGTCATTGTTATTCATTTTCTAATTACGTTTAATTCTCAGTCATCACAATTGTTCATCTAATCAGACAGGATTGTTTTCCTCAAGTCTTAGGGAAAACTGTAAGATTCCTCTCATTTATTCAAGGCATACGAGCTATTATAGTAATCTAAGATACAATGTAAATATATTTTAATGTAAATTGTCTACTTGAAGGATTGAGACATGTCGTCTTTGCTTTGAATGCCAAGTTGCTAACGGAAGGGGAATCCTTTGGATGTTCATGTTCACATAGATATATAGATGGACGATAATGCTAACAGACAGTAAGACAACAGAATGTGATTGCATATTTAGACGGAGATTCTTGACGCGTAAGGGAAGTCAATCATTAAAAATTATAGCCAGATCCTTTATTCAGAATACACAAACAATTAGTTAACGACCATGTTTCGGATCCCAAAGAAATAATTAGCAATGAGAATCACGACCACGTGGCAGTGGGCAAGTTCTGGAGTGGGAACCGCGTACCGGAAAACGTTGCATTGGAAGACCTCCCACAAGGTGGACCGATGACCTGGTGAAGGATGCGGGAATCCGCTGGATGCGAGTCGCACGGGACCGGTCAATGTGACGACACTCGGGGGAGGCCTATGTCTAACTGTAGACGTCTGTCGGCTGAAATGATGATGATGATAAACGTATGGATGAAAACAAAGATTTACATGCGTGAATGGTAGCAACATCCCATACTGCACTTGACACATCTAGAGAGATAACAATGATTGTTTCAAGTGCCCGGATTACAGCTAATCCACTTACACACATCCTCGGGATGCGCCCACTTCAGACAAGTCACTTTATACTATTATAGCATTCTATACCGACTCCAAGGATCTGAAGGAACGTGGGTATCCTGTCGGGTGTTGCAATTAGGACTTAGTGCTATACGACTAAAGTTGTCTTTTACTTGAAGATGTAATAGTTGTATCTAGTTCTGACTACCTGGTTACGTCACCAGGTCAGTTCCTACTTTATTGTTCTCAGAGTTATCAGTGCATCATCTAGTTTAGTGTCAATTGTTCATTCATATTCTGAGAACATTGCACGGTAGTCTCCTTCGTTTTATCGTTTTCCGGGATGGTCCCTAGTGATTGCTTCATACGAAATGTGTTGACCTATTTTCTATAGGTGTTATATCTAGGTACTTATTTGTTTTCATTCAAATACTTTTAGTATGGGGAGACGTAAAGTGAACATGCTCAAATTACTCCTGAAATAATTTTCTATTCTTTTGACGTCTTCGAAGAAATTCATAAAGGTATTTTGAAAGTTTACCAGCTATAAAAACATGAAAGATTAGCCTGAGCCACGAAGGTTTCTAGAAGAGGGTGAGGTCGGTATTTTTAACCGTCGAAAAAAAAAGGAAGACGTTCTCAAGTCGACGCGTACCTATATTTTATTTATGTAGGACCACACATAATACTTTACAGAGTAGTCCGATTATGGAAATATGGAACGGAACTCTTTAATAACAGACAGCAAATCTGTCGTGTTTGCTGCAATCGCTTGGATGTTTATTGTTTACAGTACACCATAACATAACATTACGCCTGTATGGTTTGAGCCGCTGTGGGGGTACGCAGATGTGTAGGTACAGTACACCCACATTTCGACAGGGTACCTATGTTAAAAGTTCCATTTTATTGCGGATAAGCCTATTACCATAACATGTATTGTTAACAATTAATGCATAGAAAATATTTGTATAACGGTCAACCTTCCGTTATGTCTATCTTGGTCATATTCTTTCGTTTGGCAAGGAGAATCAAACAGCGGAAATATCGAGAAGGATCCAGCTAGGGCGGTATTCAGCAAATTGGACGACATTCTGAAATCAGCCAAACTTCCACACTGCCTGAAGACCCGTCTCTATAATCAGTGTGTTCTGCCCACCATGACGTACGGTGCTGAGACGTGGACGCTCACACAGGAGGCTGTGTACAGACTCAGAGTAGCACAGAGAGCCATGGAGCGTTCCATGCTCGGCATAAAATTAATAGACCGAGTTCCAAACATCGAAATCCGAAGACGTACGAAGCTCTTCGATGTTGGAAATCGAGTTATGGAACTCAAATGGAGTTGGTCAGGACACCTAGCAAGGCGCGGTGATGGCAGGTGGAGTAAAGCTGTGACTGAGTGGCGTCCAAGGAATGGAAAGAGAAGTGTTGGTCGTCCGGCTGCGAGATGGGCAGACGATATTGTTGCCACTGCGGGAATATCCTGGATGAGGTTGGCGCAGGAGCGTGGAGCTTTGCTCAAGCAGAGAGGCCTATACCCAGCAGTGTGTGAAGTCGGGCTGTGGATGATGATGATGATGAAATAGTTGAGTTCTGATGCTAAAAATAACTTTAGCTTCAGAACTCTGTAACTTTTGTTTGTTTGATTCAGTTTTTTTGTCACCGACTTCTGAAGTTAAAGTTATTTTTCACTCTTTTGTGGTTTTGAAGTCGGTTTTATTTTTGGCAATTTTTTTTTATATTTTTCAGTTGTAATTATTAGAGAGCGTAATAACATTAATTTCTTGAATTATGTTTATAATGATTCTTGTATAGCTCTCTTACTCGCTTATTTTATTTTGCAGGCTTTCATTCTTCAATATTATAGGAAAGACAAAGCCTTTGGTGAATACGCTAAAGAAATGCTGAATATCATAAAGAAAAAAAAAAAAAAACGTGTAAAAGCTTTATTCTAGTATTATTAAAACAGAATAGAAAAAAAAATGATCATAGTAAAATGTAGTAATACGGCAAGCTGTTAACCTTCGAAACTAGTCAACCGGTGCCGCATCTTGAACAGTTAGATTCCTATTACCTAAAGAATTCGATAATTTATGCGGTCATAATGGGTTTGTTCCGAATTCGCAGAAAACATCCAAATTGTAGAATTGCTAGACGGTTTTATAGGTATTCCTACTGGCAGTGACAAACTCGGTTTTCAAGATTGCCCGACCCTGTTTGGTATCCCAATTGGACCCTATTCAGAAAAGGTAGTGGTAGAGCAACAGCTAGATGAGGAATGAAATTCAGAAGATCACAGGAAAGACCTGGTTGAGACTCGCGCAGACCAGGGAAGCCTTAGAATTGAGTGGAACATGGCTACCAGTGATGATTCAAATGATTTATTATTAGTGAAAAGGCTAAATTCAAATTTAGAAGCTTTTCAAGCTGTTCTACCTTTCACCTTCAATCATAAGTGCATGTGTAATCCTATCAGAAACACACATTTCGATACACGTTCAATTCGCCGAGTGGTTAGACATCTTGGCGACAGACTGCGATGGTATTGGCAATCGATTTAACATGCATTAACTTGATCGATTTGTCACGATTAAGACGCGGCTTGCATAACGAAATACTGTCGACAATAATAAGTGATCGAATTATTTTCGCAATACTTTAATGTTTATTATTACCTACTTAGGTACCTACAACCCTTCCTTCGTGACTTCGCCTGCTAGTATGTGGGGAATTATTTCACTGGTATAAACTACCAATATCAAATTATCCTCGGGAATAGTCTATTCGTGTACCTCATCCAAATCAGCCGCAAAAGAGTGAAAGGTTTCGGAAAGACAAACAAACTGACATGACAGCCAGAATTCACATTTAATTTTATAATAATGGCATGGATTAGCATGAATACTAGATGAATTTCAATTTTATAATTTACTTGTTAATTGGTTTCAAAAATCCTTCAAAACCAGCTCATTCTTATCCAAGAAATGTTTTAAATTCACAATTTTTAAGGTCGCCTCTTATAATGGTTACGTCAACCCATTTGAATTTGAAATAGCATTGATAACATAACTTATTTTTATTATAAACAAAGCCGTTTTTAGAAACGTCATTGACTTGTCTACTTATTTTTTTAAGCATTCAGATCTGGTCTATCCGGATTTTATTATGCCTAGTCCTTATTTGATTGCCAAAATTGTGGTCATCTACATTCTTATGTAAATTAATACGGTCTACTGCATTCTTACGCTTTTTCTTTTTTGATTCATCGTTTGCATTGTCATTCATTGCATATTCTTTGGTATATACCTACTTATTGATTAGCCCCATCCCGATTATTTCTGTAAGAGGATTGTTAATAGCCTACTTAGTACTACAACCTATATCACGGGGCCATAAGTGTTATAATTCAATCAACTGACCTTAATGAGTCTTAGCTTCTAGACCCTGTTGTCTAAATTTTGATCGAATATTTCGTATTACCTACCTAGTAGTAGTACTAGTCATCATCATTCGTCATTCTCTTGCCCGTATCCCAATTCGTTTGGGGTCGGCGCAGCATATCTTCCTACCTGTGAACATTTGCGTAAATTTCATTCTAAATCAAGATCACACTCAAGGTTCACCGGTCATTGTCACACATAGCTTTTTAATCGACATCTACATTAAGTTAACGATTATTATGTGGTATTGTGTAACTTAATCGTTCTACGTGTAATTCCCTATCAATCGTTATGTAATTTGTTTATTGTTAACTAACAAAACTGCTTTCTTTTCAGGTAAGTCCATGTTGATGAAAATATTTAGTTTTTTTGGGAAATTCGACATGGCTCGTGATAAAAGGTAAGTAGGTACCTACTATAAAGTAAACGTATTGCAAATTAATATAAATAATATCCTTTAATGCTTAAAAAAAGGTATTGGAATTTGTTGGGAGTCATTGAATATTTGGTGCATTATTTCCTTTATTTATTCTTCATACTTACATTTTATAATTTAATATATCTCAAGAAAAACATATATTTGAACCAATACACTTTTATTTTGCCTGAATTTCTAATCCTATTTTTTCACGACTCGGGAGTAGAACCTATCTACTCACGGGACAGTTCGTTATCGTTAAAACATGTAAGTTCTCCAGAGAATTTTCAATAGAATTCTGATTCATTGGAGAGAATTACTGGAAGAAGAATTATATATAAACATTAATAATGGTTCAAAGCGCATTAAGTTAATCGGCTCACAAATTACAATACAAAACGATTGTTGAGAAGAAACCTAATCAATATCTAATTGCCAATTAAACTGTTATTAGCCTCAATTATGCAGGTAGTCGATCCAACGTTTAATTAAATGGAAAAATTAGAGAAAATAGGGAAACAGTTTAAATCATAATCTGTCGAATGACCAATTTGGTCGAGACGCCACTGTTTAACTATTGTGTCTACTTCGTGGACAGATCATGGGATAAAAGAAACATGGCCGCTCATAGAGCATTAGAAAGATTTGTTGAAGATGAACATTGGTGGATCGGTAAAGAGGTGTAAGAAGTTTTATCATGTAACAAACCTTCTTGCTAGCATTGCTCTATCCTTCGTAAAAATTACATTACCTTGACCCTCTGAAAGCTATTCAAGCTATTCAAGTTTGCAAACAGATAAAATAGTTTCATATTTAAGTAAAATACCTCCGTATTTCTATTTGTGTGTATTTAATGTTTAATCCTTTATGTATTGTGTACAGTCTCTGTATTAGTCACAAACGTAGACAATGGGACATCGTCAAGGTCACTGCTGTCTGAGAACTGAATGATATTCGCGACTATTCTTTAACTTATAATAAAAATATGTGAGAGTGTGTGTTCATTAACGTTTTCAAAAACATATTGAATCGCATTTGTTTATACTCGTATCTAAGTATCCAGAAACAATGCATATCACACATTTTTATAATCCATAACTTTAGTGTCCACTGTGTCAAAAGCCTTATACGAATCCACACGGTTGGAGTTCCCCAGGGGGCCACTTTTCTTTCAAAGATTATTAAGTAGCTATCAATGGTTTGCACTCGATTATCAATTGTTGTGTTATATTTAAGTGATAAAGCACTCTTAATTCAATCAACAATAATGGCCAAAATTAATTGGCCATTTATAACAGCAGACAGGTACCTGCATCAATCAGTTTTGTTAATAAAACAGTTAACATAATGTTATGCATTTAGTAGCACGTGTAAGTGAAAAAGTAGTCAGCTAAGTGGCAGTCACACTCAATAGGCATATAAAATAAGAAAATGGTAAAAACGATTACTTTTATTTCATCTTACGAAATAATTAGTCGAATGAACACTTACAATTCTTGACTAATGACTCTGGCCAATGAATTGTATGAATAATAAGAATGATTGCTTGAATAAGGCAATACTATGGGATGTAAATGTTGCAATATTGATTTCTTTAACTGTACGAATATAATATTTTTAGCTTTGCAACTGTTAGTCGGAAACAGTCAGTCAGTTAGTCAGTATAGTCGAATATGAAAATTCTTTTAGCTTTTGATATTCCAATTCTTGAGGAAGGTTATTGGCTTGGCTTGGTTTGGCTTGGGAACAGCGGAAATTAGGAGACTAGAACAAGAATGTTATAGTACATTATGATATAAGTGCGGTAAGTTGAAAATTACAGCCGAGGCGATATTGCTAGCCCGAGCCGTAGGCGAGGGCGATAAAAAAGCAGAGGCTGTAATAATCAAAGCGCACGTATGTCATACGACGTTTTATAACATATTTGCGAGGAAATAAATAAAAACAATACAGCGAAAAGAAAAAGCGCGCGGAATAATTTCTAAATTAGCGAGGCGCGCGCATCTGCGCTTTTTTTAAGGCAAAGACACAAAAAACGACCAGTAATACTAATAAAGTAAATTAATATTTTTGTGTTTTTGTTACAGATAAATAGTTGTAGTTTCTTGTCAAAATTAATTTAATTAAAGAATTAAATGTTTATTTATTATATTTCATGATCTCCTAAAGTTAATTTTATTCATAAAATGTTGACCACTTTTCTGACTTAAAAACTCTTTGCCTTAGCAAAGAGTTTTTAAGTCAGAAAAGTGGTCTGAAATTGGTGAAATAAGAGACCCTTTACGAGCAAATGTGTTATAAAACAAAATACAGTTTCAACGTTAAACAAATGGCTTCTGCTATTATGTGAATTATCATCATGCCAAATTGTCTCTGTGGTTTGTACTCGAGTACATGGTTAGCATGTGGCAATAGAAGAATGTTGTCAGCGATGTCTGTACAAGCCCTAATAAATTACAATGTTGTTTCGTGGTTAGTGTCGAAACCGCAACATTATTTCTTAAGTGAAATAAACACAAGTGAACGAATGAAAATGAAAGCTTAGATAATGTTACTTTCCGTTCTTTATGTTTGTTTACAATCCAAATGCTATTTCGAAAAGCCCTTAGAGGAAGCTGTGTCAATGATAAAAGCCTAACAGATTACGTTTCTTTAAATACTATCCTGCTATAACTAATAGGAATTCCCGAAATAGTGTCCAAAGTGAGTTATTTGATGATTTCCCATCCTAAAAAAAAAGGGCCTCTCCCTTCTCCCCTGGGTTAAAAATGGCGACGCCCTTGTTTCCAATTTATTATATTAATTTAATCGATAGGATAAGATAACTAACATAATTATGTAAACCGTTCACTTCCATAGTTATTTTCAAGCTCTCTGTACTCCTTGTGTGATGTAAGCTCCCAAGTAATGAGTCTATTTCTGAAAACCTCAAAATTACAAACTATAGTTGGAATGTTTTGACGCACCTAAAAATATTTCTTTATTTACATAAGACTGACATTTGTTGGTCTATTAAGGTGTACCCGGCAGGTACAAGTGCAATGCACACTTTGTGTAGGGGTTTTAATCACTTCATTCTTGGAAATAGCTTATGTAAATGTTTTTACAACCAAATATACATGACTTTGGCAAATTTTATGTCGCTAGGATCATAGTAGGTTCTATCATCGGGATTTGCCAAGTTCAAAGTCAGTCCTTTCTTACACCGAGTGCGTAACACCGAAATTTTAGTCGCACTGGCTTGATAAGATAATGTTTAAGGTTACATAGGCGTATTCTTTGTATTTATGTAGTAAAAAGTAAAATCTTATTTAGGCAGTGTGGCTTACGATGACTGACTTTTTCTTTTGATTACCATGATTGGAACCTCCATGGTTGAGTTCGTATGGTGAAGTATGATCTTCTAATCTTCTATCTTCTTCTTCTCCGTCTAACATAAAAGCGGACTCGAGGACAAGGAGCCCCAGAAGTGGGAACGTTAAAAGGCTGATAATGCTAATGTATAGAGATTAATTTAATTCACAAGGTCATTCTATAGGTGGTTATTATGGCAAGAAAGGAGGTGTCTGATGAGATGGCGATTAACAGAGAACTATGGAAGAAGAAGACGTGCTGGGCGTACCCCAAATAAATTGGAATATGGGCAGGAGAATAATGATGATTATTGAATAGGTATTGAATGACCTAGTGAATGGAATTTATCAAGTTGAATAATAATTCATTATTAATACCGTGAGCATGGTAATAATTAGCCAATCAGCAAAGAACAGGGCTCGCCAGAGTATCGCTACGGTGTAGCATAGACAACTAACTAATTTTTATGATGATGATCAAATTATCAATACTTAATTACGTTTGATGATTTCTAATTATTGGTATTTAGTAACCTCATTGTATTTAGTAGGCTCTCGTGTCGCCGATAATTAACTGAACCTAAATAATGACATTTACTGGTTTAATATTAGTAGAAGACTAGAATATGATACACAATTACACAATCAGATGCGAATACAATTTTTATCAATCGTAAAGGAATAAGCATTTATAATGACCTGTTGACTCTTCAAGCATAA
Source organism: Xestia rhomboidea (assembly GCA_963853795.1). Classification (NCBI taxonomy): domain Eukaryota; kingdom Metazoa; phylum Arthropoda; class Insecta; order Lepidoptera; family Noctuidae; genus Xestia; species Xestia rhomboidea. The sequence continues at coordinate 4,237,298 of OY970772.1, read as the reverse complement.
ACTTAAAATGTGGATCTAGAACGAGGCGAGGATTTTTTACGATATATATAAGTAATTATTCAAGATAAGAATACCTCGAACCAAAATCTAAGTCTGCTTCAATAGTAGGACACGGGCCAAAAAACCTGTATGTGTAAGGATAGGACATTCGTGGAACGGTCTTAGTTAGGAGTTAAGTTTACATAAATTACAATAGAAGCAAATAAATGAATGCGTCTAAATAGGTAAGTACAACGAATACAATGTGGAATGTCTATTAAGAGAATGTACCTATCACCTCACCTATCACTGACGACCCGAATGGCGCAGCGGTAGTCAGGCTGCCTTACGTTCTTAGGGTCCCGGGTTCGAATCGAAATGTTTGTGTGATAAGCATGGACATTTGTTTCCGAGTCATGGATGTTTATTATGTATAATAAGTATGTTTTTACAAACAAAAAAAGTATCTATGTAGTATATCAACTATCTGGTGTCCACGACACAAGCCTCGTTGCTTAGTGTGGCACTAGATGGCGCTGTGTGTTAATGTCCAGCGATATTTATTATTATTATCACCATGTTTTTTTTCTTGTTGTAATGGGTACGGCGTATTATATTATCTGTGGTACGGCTAAGGTCCGAAATTATGATGATTCAATAGATACGAGTACATCCATTGATAATGTTACGTAATGTCTTGCTTGTTAGGTAGTCTGTGGTATGTAGGTAACTACATATTTATGTCCGCAACGATTCGGCTAGATTTATAATTAAGATAATTGCGAACAAAACCAGTTGTTAGACCAAAGAGTTATTGTCTGCCTTCTACAAAAGAACTAAAAGTAGCCTTATGTAACCACTCTTTATCTACTGGACATTCTTATGTAGGAAAGTATGCGATGACTGATGAATTCTATGGAAAATTGAAGATGAAGTCTCCTTCCAGGCGAGACAAAATAAAGAAGTGGCAAGACGCACGGAAAACGCCTGGAAGAACTACTGGTCCATGAAAGAGCTATTCAAGGGCGATTTACCGATCCCCTTAAAACGCAAGCTTATGGTAATGTGTATTCTCCCCATCCTGACATATGGTGACAGACTTGGTCTTTGACTAACGTCCAGAAGTCCAAACTCAAGGTTTGCCAACGAGCGATGGAGCGCAATATATTAAATGTAAAAATAACAGACCGGATAAGGAACACCACACTGCGCTCCAGAACGCAAATTGCCGACGTAGCTTATAAAACTGCAAGACTAAAATGGGACTGGGCAGGCCATGTCTGTCGGATGCCCGCACAGCTGTGGGCCCGAATATCGCAGGACTGGAGCCCTGAGACAGCTAGACGGGGTCGCGGCAGACCGAGGAGAAGATGGCGGGACGTCTTTGACGGCTTCCTGGCTAATTGGCGAGAAGAAGCACATCATCGCGAGAAGTGGAAGGAATGGGGGGAGGCCTTTGCTCAGGAGTGGGACAATACGGGCTAACTAAAAAAAGGTATCTTTGAGGTTTATTTATTTTATCTGTGTCATGTTTTTGTGGTAGGCACCTATGCAAACAGAAGGTACTAAGTGCGGATAGTAGCCATGGTTTTGTTCCGGTTAAATCAACGACTTTTTGGACGAATTACCCCAATGATACTGCACGAGATTAAAATTACATTCAAAATTTTAAACCGCGTTCTAGTGCTACCTATCATGTCCATATAACTCCAGAAGAGTTATGACTTGACAGCGTTTTAGAACGAAGTTCATTGGTAAAATTCGTCATTCGTAGGTGCATACTACCAAAAGCTAAACTAAACATGCATCTACACATGTATTTATATATCCAACTAGTATTTGATTTTACGACTAGCTCTAATCAGGACACAAAAAACGTATGTAGGTAGGTACAGTTTTGAGACGGCACCTATACATACAGGGTGTAAACAACCTCATCACGAAGCCGTCAACCTAGCATTCTGTACATCAAACTAAGTAACTTTACGCAAAAATTATTGCTGGGAAACTGTTGACAAATGTTTTGTGGTAGCACTCAAACGCACTCAACGCACTCAAAACATTGTGCTGATGGATGGATTGAATAGTAGTGTAATGTAATGGAGGTATTTACAGTAAAAATCTAATATTAAAAACTTGTATTAAAAAAAAAAACTTGTCAAAAAGTTGGAACTTTGACCCCTAATATTTCCGTAACTAGAAGGTTTCCAGGTATGTTGTAGAGAAAAAAAAATATCGCAATGACGGGGAGAACAAGTGCCTTTCGGCTATGTTAAGAAGTTGTTTACACCCTTTTTATGACAGAAATTGTGCAGTCAACGCACTTTGAAAAGAGAAGGAGTGAGAGAGAGAGTTAAATCTTTAGAAAATAATGAAAGAAGACATGCCAAATCAATTGATAGAATGACATTGTCTACCGTCTCCATGCAGACGCTGCCGATGCCAATGCGCGACGCGTCGAAAGCGATTGCTAAACTTTCAAAAAGTATCCTCATATTATTATCTCATAGATTTTTTTTTATTTAGTCGATTCCCCATCATTTATAGCGTTATGGTATCTGTTACCCCATTATCTGTCCACGAAGTAGACTCAATAGTTAAACAATGGCGTCTCGACCAAGTCGGCCATTTGACAGATCATGATTTAAGCGAAAGTAAAACTTGTGAATGAGTAGCTGTCTAATCAGAAATCATGCGAAGTTAAGGCGGGTCTCATTAAAGGTGAACGCACACTTATCAGAGCCGAAGGAAGCGAAAGAGCCGAAAGAATCAAATTTTAGAATTACTTGTATGAAATCCTATAAAACCTCGCACACTTATCCGCGTCGAATCGGACGAATAGATAACGTTATACGGATGACAAAATGTTTATTTCGGCGCGGTCGGTTCTTTCGGCACGGATAGATGTGCGATAAATCTCCCACCTGGGCATGAGTTGCCATGGCTGTCCTAGCAGTCTTTAAATAGACTCCGGACCCAGGTCGGCCGCAGCAAGGAAAACCTGCTCAGGTGGAGATTCATTAATGAATCTGCCCTGGAGTGTAAATGTGGCGCTGTTCCACAAACGATGGGGCACTTAATATCGTGTCGTGCGTGTCCTGTTGTTTGTTCACTGCAGGAACTGATGGACGCTACCGAAAGCGCCAAACTGGTCGCTTAGTTCTGGGCCGACACAATTTAGATTGTCGTCGACACGCTAAGAAGGAGAAGTGTGCGTTCACCTTGATAGCTCTTAGCGTGAGGCGATAGCATGATGCCTAAAAATGTTCTAACGATCTAGAATCTTAGTAACTGTGTACGACACGCCACAGGAAATAGAACTCGGTATATAAAAATCGACGAAACGCTGGTCGAACACGCGATTTTGAGCTTTAATTTAGATGCTTCTGAATTCTTTTGTAACAGCCCAATTAGTGCTAAAGCTGAAATTAATATCGGAAACTTTTGAAAGGTATAAGTTGTCGAAAATATAGAAATACTAGCATATGCCCGCGGCTTCGCCCGCGTGGAGTTCGAATTGTCCCATGGGATCATACTACCGGGATAAAAAGTATCCCATGTGATAATCCAGGTTATAAACTGTCTGTGTGCTAAATTTCAAGCAAATCCGTTCAGATTTTTTTGCGTGAAAGAGTAGCAATAAAACATCCATCCATTCTCACAAACTTTCGCAATTTATAATAATATTATATAGTAAGACTAACAAGTAGAGGTCAGTGGTCAAACTATTTTAAGGTTTTGCGTTGAGGACAAATGAACAGGAGTCATAGACCTTACGCCACACAATCTCGCATAATTACACAAAGCCTTTTTTAGATTGTGGGAATTATGGTAATGGTTCAAGCAATTTCGTCTTAATTTACATACGTACATAATATCACGCCTGTAATCCCTGAAGGGTAAGCAGAGGTTTATCTATTAGTACACCCACATTTGGCCAAAGTCCGAGCGTACTGCCATCGACCGGGCCCAAATCCTGACTCCGTGGCTGCTACTAAGAAATTCCTGATGGAAAAACCTAATAACATTTTGCCCGACCTGGGAATTTAACACACACACATGTTTCCTTTGCCATTACAGATAATAAATTGGATCCAGTATAGCTATTCACAACGCTTCGATTCGATTTTCGATTCGGAAAGTCGTATGTCTATATCGCTCGATTTCGTAATGTCAAAAAAAGATAGACATACGACTTTTCGAATCGAAAATCGAATCGAAGCGTTGTGAATAAGGGGCCTGAACTTCATGCTCAGCAGTCTTATTAGACCAACGAGGCAGTTACCAATATATCGCTTCGTTTTCGCTGATTGAGCCTTGTGATTCGTTGGTTAGTTTCAGTCACATCCCTCGGTACATATCCCCGGTGGAAGTTTTTTTTTTCCTTGCCTGCTCTGTCCCACTCCTGGGCAAAGACCTCCCACCACTCCTTCCACTTCTCGCGAACCCGCGCGAGAAGTGGAAGGACAGGGTGAAAGGCAGGGCAGTTTCCTATGCTATTTTGGCCCACAGTTTGTCTGACAGATACGGCAGACATGTCCTGCCCAGTCCCATTTGAGTTGGGCAGCCGTTTGAGCCATTTCAGCTATGTAGGTTTTAGAACGCAGTATTGTGTTCCGCACACGATCCGTTTATTTAACACCTAGTATACTGCGCTCTATTGCTCGTTGGCAAACGTTTAGTTTGGACTTTTTATTTATTTACTTCTGGGTGTTAGTCAAAGACTTCTTTGCACCATATGTTAAGATGGGGAGAATGCACTTGTCCATAAGTTTGCGTTTCAGTGCCATACGCAACTCACCCTTGAATAGTTCCTTCTTGGTGGAAGCCTTTGGCTGTTGAAATTCATAGAGCACTTGCTACAATCCTAACATACTCCTTTCGCCTCGTCCATGTTCATATATGGTCATACACGCACGCCGGTTGCGAGTACTACGCATCTGACATTTCTAAAGATCCTCACCAAAAAGGCCTCAAGTCATTCTCGTTCGAAAAAGTTAATGTTCTTAATCGTATCAGGCGCTTGATATTTCATACTATTTTTAGATTCGCAAATTTAAATAAGGTACATAATGGGCGGAACACTATAGCTCAATTTGAATTGCTATTATGATAACATCGTCCAAAAGTCTCGTTTAACAAGGATATCGTAGGTCGAGACGTAGATTAGTGTCTTGTAAAACCAGATTTCGTTATGCATGTGCTGCCCGTTAATGGCTCACACTCTGCCGGTCCATGACCTCTACAAATTCAAACATGTTAGGATCCAATATCTATTACCTACGCCTTTTTAAATCTCATCGTCGAAGAATTTTAAGATGCTTCAAGAGTTATGGTATGGTATGTTAAGAAGTGCAGACTCCGAAGGACTCCTTCTAGAGCAAAAACAGTTCCGTATAAATTACGAGAATCACCGTTAACAATAACACAATACATACCGCACCTCATCAATCAATTCGATATCCGAAATTAACAGCTACAAAACGTTTCTAACGGCTTCTTCAAATATCGAACGCCCAGACGGCCATGTTGCTGTGTGTAGGACAATGTCAAGGCGTCAAGGTATGAACACACGTGCGCCTCCATTGATATTCAGAACGGTACTTGTGTGGTCGTGTCCTAGTATGTCACCTATTGTTTTGGTACCGTTTGCTTTGTTAATTTTGCGGGTGTATACAGAACATCACGCCTGTAATCTCTGAAGGGTTAAGCAGAGCGTTTCACCAGTAATGTTTAAGTCCCATGTAGACGGGGCGAGCCTGTTGCCATCAACCGGGCACAAATCCAAACTCCTTGGCTGCTATTGCGAAATTCCAGGAACCCAGGACCTCATACCCAGCATTACCTAGCGCTTGCGACCAACAAGGCAGTACTTGACGTCCTTTTACAGTTCTTTCGCCTCTGATTTCGCACCACTGACAGAATCACAGTGATCTTAATCTCCTTCACCTAAGATTGGGTATTGCTCTTAATGTCGCTACCGACCGTTATTCGCGCGATGGTCTCTATAGCCGAGTCCTGGGATGCGGTGATGTGTCGCAGAAGGAAGCTGCGGACAGGGAGATGACGAGCTTCCGCATCTACCAGTAGACGTACCGGGCGTCGGCTTCCGGTCCAGGGGCGACGGCTTCGAGGACATCCGTCACTCCCATCACACTGGACCCGAGACGGGCACGAACACGTACGTAGTGTTCCACGCGCGCCTCTCTTAGACGAAACGGGAGGAGTTTTACCTCACTCTCCCTGAGAGGAGGCCCGCAGAGGTCAAGCGGTGCCTGCCGGGGCTGCGGGACTATTCGAAAGAGATACCGTGGCCCCGGAACAGAAAGGGCGATGAAGGAACATGGATGGGTTTTAGTCAGTAAAAGTCTGACACTCCCTCCTGCTCCGCCCAGAGCGGGAGGAGTCATTTGATGATTTCCCATCCGAAAAAAAAAAAAAAGAGGTCAAGTGGTCTTGGCACTAGGGCTCTTTAGTAAACTGATCCCACACAGGCAGATCCCGCGGGATCAGTTAACCTAATGAATTTTTGAATTGGTCAACTGATCCCGTTGACCAATTTTATCATTCATTTCATTTTTTTTTTAATATTAATTTATTACGGTAATTCCCGTTGGCCCTATCGCCCGTGTCCACACTGGTGGGGCGGGGATGGGTTTATATTTTATTTATTACCTAGTCTAGTTACGGGCAGTAACCTTACCAACAGTACTAGGCTGGCATGAATCCAAGAAGCTGTGTTTATTACTAGAAGGCAGTACTTACCCAGAATTATTGAAATGCATACCACCTTGAGCTCATGCCAGCCTGGTACTTCTGGGGCAGCGGACGCAAGTCACAAGGGTGCAAGGGAACAGCGGAGTGGTTTTAGTCAGTACGAGTCTGACATCCCTTGAGGATTTACACATCGAAAAAAAAGATTCTTATAATGTTTCACCTTTTTCAAAATGTTAATTATCATTATTTTTGTTTGGGGTTGCTATTGAGTTGCTGCTGTCATGAAAAATAATTTTGAAAGGACTGTAGTAGGTATGACACACCCTATTGTTTTGGTACCGTTTGTTTTGATATTTGGATTCACATTGCCCCTTAGTTGCTAATGTTGGTATCATTGTGTTAGATTTTGAAGGCTCGTACTGTGGGATTATTCGGTGCTGTGTAGATCTACGTAATCTGAATTGTGAAGGTAGATATTGTATTAGGCTCTAAATCAAATATTGGTACTCAGCTACGAAAGTTTAGAAAGGTTAGTCTGAAAACCGTCCCGAACGTAGTTTGGGAAAAGGCTAGGCCGATTGAGGCTAGAAGTATTTTTGTATTGTCGAAGACACAGGAACGATGTATGTACCTACCTCGTAAGTTTTATAAAAATCGTTTCTTTTTCATCCCAATCCAATTTGTTATCATCATCATAATCATCATCGTTTTCCTGCCCATATTACAATTTATTTGAGTGGAACATTAATTTTATGCTTCTCTAGTAGTTGCCATCGGTGAACTCTATTGTTTTTTTGTTTACCAAATTCTAAAGTTTACCAAAGGATCAATCTTTTGAAAACGACTAAAAATGGGTACCTACTTCGTTCATCCAATGACGTAATCTCAATATCACCAAGCTATTTATAGCACCGCGGGATGTACAGATCCAATTAGCAGAAAGAGGTGTGTTCCTAATTGCCGTGGGAGGACAATAGGTACGCTGTATTGCAACGAATGACTCTGCAGCCTTGATAACACGTGGCTTTCAAATCGTTGTATATGTAAGTAGCTCATAGTTAATGTATGTCTATACTAGGTCATTATTATCGGATGTAGAAAATGTAGAAATCCCCATAAACCACATGCTCACTATAGTCACTACACATGTTCAGCATCGCCTCAACTCCAGGTCAACCTCTGTCGTCTGCTTAACCGGACTATCCCGTGGGCCTGGGTCCAAAAGCCGGGATATTAAAATTTAAAAACTAAGCGACTCACGAGGGACCTTTAGCGGGTAGTCGCTTAGATTTTAAGTTTGTGCTCGTACATCGCATTCCATTGAAGGGCACCGTCTATGAGTTACGAGCATTGGTTTAGGGCGTCACTGGAAGAGGACAGCAAAGAGAGAGGCTGGATCGGATCGGGTAGCCTCAACTCGAGCTATTCAGGATCCTCCACATATAGACACACAAATACACACATCATCCCCACCTCCACTCTAGATATATACAACGTAGTAACCACATAGTGTACTTGATATATTTTTCTTTTTTTTGTACTATTTTCATTTCATTTTGTCATCCTTAATTTTTAATTTACTTAACTTCTTTTATCTATGCTATAAAGGCTTCATTGAGAATTACACCTGGAATCATCATGTCAGCAAACATGCTTTGGTAAGCTTTTATCTTAGTTAATCTGGAACAAAGTCTATGACTGTATAGTATTTTGAATTGGGCGCTGATAGCTGCGCCACAGTATTTTATTTGTAACTTAGGTTGTTACAAAAATACTTTATTTTATTTTAAACTTTATTTAATGAAACTCCACACTTCACGCACTATTTCGGATTTACGGTTGAGACGATGACCCTATGGAATGAAGTGAGGAGGTCAGCCGATCCCATGCCGTACCTACTATCTACATAGGTACCTACATTTGATTTGATTTGACCGTTAATTCGCAAAAAACACCATGACTGTAACTTGCACAAACTGTACATGCAAGAAATGAGCACAGTATGCACACGATTGTGCCTTATAACTTAAATTCTGATTGGTAAAATGTAACAATGACATGCAAGCCAGGTAGGACTCGCATAGGCTTGCATGGTTGCGGTCTGACATTGCGATTGGTTGGCATTATCGCTAGTGTTTGTGGTTGTCGTCTTCGTTCGAGTGAGCACCTTTGACGATGAGCCGTCTGTTCTATAAGCTGGTAACGTACAGTCGTAGTCTTTTCCGCCTGATCAGTTAAATTTTTGATTAATGAGGCCTAAATTTGAATGATTTTGATTTTAATTTTTTTTTCGCTTAAATCATGCTGATGCGCCGAGCCACGCGCCCTTCAAATTTAGGCCTATTAGGAAAGCGTCAATTTTGGCGCGCAAAATAACAATATCTCTCGTTTGGCGTGCGTCGACAGTGCGCTCGGCCGATCGGTATCTTTTCATTCATTCAAAGTCAACGGGGCGGGGCTATAGAGCGTTTCTATGTTGTAAGTGTAAGCAAAAATTAGCTTAGTGGTGATCAGGCGGGAATGTCCTCGATAGTACGTAGCGTCGTTCGACACTCCGTATTGTATGTAGTCTATCGACTACAATAGGCATGACGACAGTATCAAAAAATTGCAAATCTATTTAGTCCGTCAGTTATAGTATTGGAAATTAATGGACACGTATTTTTTGTTTTTGTAAATCAATGAATATTGACAAAATATAAAACGCATCAAAACTCGGGAGTGGGGGCTCGTGACGTCAGAACTACCTAAAAACGATGTAATGAGAATTTTAAAAGCGCCATATCTTCATCAATTTTGGTTTACGTAACAAAAGAAAAAACACGGGTCAAATATTTTTTGATAATCTAACTGACGGACTAATTCGATTTTTTAGTCGTCTCGCCTATTATTATGAGAAGTTTTAATATTTCTAACGTTTCGGCAATTCCTACTGCGGCTACCGAGGCGTCTCAGTGCTCTGCAGGCAAAATGTTCGCGTGTGTAAGCCCCCAATTGATAAGTGGTTCTTTGAACGTGCTGTTCGGATGATTCAGATTAGGTTGTATATTATGCCATGCTATGCACGCTACGTTGGCGCAGGGTTGGCTAAAAAGTATTGACGTAAGATTTGGATTTGGAATTCCCCAGATTTGAAAAACGGGAAGGCTTTTGCGTGGGAATTTAACAAATAATGGTTAACGGAATCTGCTTAGCAATATGAAACCCTATGTAACCTCATGAGAAAGGTTATAGTCGAGGGATTAAATAGATAGATAGAATTTTTGTTTACAAAACGAAATAAACACAATGGGGAACTAGGATGGCCCTTACCTAAGCTAATAGGATGCTCCGGTCACTCACTAGGAAACTTCTAGAAGACACCGCCAGCCCTAATGAAGGCGTGGGCTAATTCTAAACGGTCACATCCGCCACACAATGAGATGCTACAATAGGCACTATGTTATTCAATCCTAACACAATAGCACTCAGGATCTCAATGTGAACTTACCGTTCTATGTCGTAAACAGATTATTCAGGTCAGTTTTTCGAAGGATTGTCTCGATGGGAAAATATTGAAAATACGTTTAATTTTAACACGCTTTTATTAGCTTCACCGTAGATCTATAACTATGTAAAAAATCTTAAACGTTAAATTTGGTGGCAATGTAGACAAAAAAGCAGCGTATGATTGCGGAAATCAGACCCCTGCCACCCTTAAAGAACTGACACTGTAAGGAGTCCACATCGTGTACCCTGTGGCGACTATCAAAATATACAATGCCGGAACTAGGTAACAGATTTTCCTAAGCACGAAGGGAACTCCTGGCCCCTTATTCACAACGCTTCGATTCGATTTTCGATTCGGAAAGTCGTGTGTCTATCTTTTTTTGACATTACGAAATCAAGCGAGATAGACATACGACATTCCGAATCGAAAATCGAATCGAAGCGATGTGAATAGCTATGCAGAACTCAGTTACCTAATTTACACTTATACAGTAGGTACCTAATGTTAGTTACCTAATTTACACTTAGACAGTAGGTACCTAATGTTTGCATAACAATTTTATGGCGAAATGTGTCCTTGCACTACATATTATTTTTATCATAAGTTGTACCACATTTACTGCAATTATATAAACAAGTAGCATTTATTTAAAAACATCAAAAAACTCTTTACCGCCATTTAGCGCCTAAAATTCCCCATTTTTTTAACACCTGTCAATAGTAACACTTGGGTTTTCGAGACGAATCTAATGATCCCTTAATCGTCGAAATCCATCCAGCAATTTGGAACAACGAAGTTATTAACAAAATTACAAAGAAACACGAAAGAAACAAAGACTCACAGTTTAATTGTAATATTTGTATTCCGCAGAAAATTTCTTAAATTCAGCAGTGAAGCGCCCTCTCTTTTAAAGCAAACTAAACTTCATATGCGTTGTTCAATCTGTCAAATTACTTCATTATGTATTCAACAGATGGCACTAATCGCAATGTAGACAGTTTAAAACATTTCGCTAGATGGCGCTGCCGCACACATCGTAAGCTAGAGTTTTTCTTTCCTTTTTTTTTTTTAGGATGGGAAATCATCAAATGACTTCTCCCGCTCTGGGCGGAGCAGGAGGGAGTGTCAGACTTTTACTGACTAAAACCCATCCATGTTCCTTCCTCGCCCTTTGTGTTCCGGGGCCACGGTATCTCTTTCGAATAGTCCCGCAGCCCCGGCAGGCTTCGGTCCTTGCGGACCCCAGAGTTTTTCTTTCCTACGTTGACGTTACTACAGGCAATACTTATGCTCGGTGCAAAAGGGCTACCAACCACAGCCACCGGTAGCCAGCGACAAGCAGTTCACACGCTTTTTCGTACATTTTGTTGAAACTCGCCGCACACGTGTAGCCGGTGGCGGCCACTCATTATAGCAATCGACAAACAAACCACAGCCAGTGGCTGTAGTTGGTGGCCCGTGTGCGCTGAACACGGATGTCCTCCGCCCTGGGGTGGGCGGAGGGGTCTGTCGGACTCTAACCGACTAAAAACCACCCCGGTGTTCCCTTCCCACACTTGCACCGGGGATCATGGGAACTAGTGCGCCTTCCACGATCCCTGGCTAGTGCCGGCCCGCGTCTGCGGGCCACCTCATGTCTGCGGGGGGAGCGAGGGAGCGAGGTGTACTCCCCCCGCGTGTGCGTTGAACCTTAGGCCAACTCTTGTAAACTTTGTGGGCCTGTCTACTAAGGTTGTTTGGTAGATTCTACGTATTTTTTTTATTTTTTCATTAATGAATAATTTATTACCTTCTTGCTTAGATTGTATAATCTGATTAACGTGTGTGGAAAAAGCTTAGCAGGTGGTCATCTTTACATGATACCTACATAGGTAGTTTCCTCGAAGGATAGTTCACTGAACTTGGCGGATTTTTTGCGCACCTTTCTTGCGTAATAGTTTTGTAGATACTTACTTACTGATTTTTACAAACAAACTAAGTACTTACATAAACAGTATAATTTAAAACAAAATAGAGAAGTTCTGCTTCTATCAATGCAATACATAGGCAGACAGACAGACAGTTACAGTGTTGAGTCAGTAAGTACCTAGTTGTAATTCCGTTGATATGGGGTTTACCATAATAATATCGAAATGAAGTCCGGACATTTTTTTTTTCCCAATTATTCACTGATATTTATAACAAGTGCAGATGGGGTACAAAAAGCCGGACACGATGCAGCGATGGTAGCTAGGTAACCCTAGACCAGGGATTTCCAAAGTGGGTAATTACTGTATAAGTGTAAATTAGGTAACTGAGTTCTGGAGTTCCCTTCGTGCTTAGGAAAATCTGTTACCTAGTTCCGGCATTGTATATTTTGATAGTCGCCACGGGGTACACGATGTGGACTCCTTCCAGTGTCAGTACTTTAAGGGTGGTGGCAGGGGTCTGATTTCCGCAATCATACGCTGCTTTTTTGTCTACATTCACTGTCTTATAAATGAAGATGAATGCAGCGAGTAATAGCAGAGATCAAACAGCTCCCAACACCATAGGATAATCACATTGTCACGATACTTATATCCCAGCCCGTGCAACATATTTTGAGCAAGAGGGGTCTCTTCCTAAAATTAAAAGTCTTCTTTTCCAAAATTAACTGATACCTCAGAGTCCTCAGAGCCATAGCCAAACTACTTTTTTTTATTTTGAATTAGGTATATACATATATATATTTTTTGTTTGGTAATCCCTGTCCTAGCCTAGACAGTAGACGGGCGTCAAATTAATTAATTGTTTATGGTGTGTTGGCTTCTACCTATTTAGGAACTTATTTAGCTCAAGATATAATCCAACTATTGCATCATAATGTAAATATAATTTGCAAACAATGTATACAGTGCAAAGTGCTATGTTTTTGGGAAATAAATACTTATTATTATATTATTATTATTATTATAACTAAAGGACTACATGTAACCTCGTCACCAAATTTGGGCCTAAATCGATATGCTATCGACACCCTAAAGGTGCTAGCACTTTAGATTCACTTGTTTCTGTAGGTATAAAATCGAGTCTTGAATTGTTTGTTACATGACAGACAAATGCTCCCCATAATAGGAAGTAGGAAGGTTTACATAAATTACAAAATTTGGTCCTAAAAATAAATGAATTAATAAATACCGCATAAAATCCTTTTTTTCTAGAAAATCTGAGACAAGTTTCTGTACTTTCCAGTGTCGGCGGCAGTTAATGTACTGACGTATCACTTGGGTAAGTGCCGAAGTCTGTACTAACATGAATGAATATGATTATTAACATTGCACCTACCACCTACGCACAAAATTCAACATTTTGGCTTGGCATGTAGATTACCTATTTTTATAAAATAGGTAATTTGCTTCTAATTTAAATTTAAATGCTTCACACATGAACCTTCACAACTGAATTTATCAAGTCGTCGTGAATTCAGGTGATGCGTCAATTGAAAAAAATAGAAGATGAAGACGTAGATGGATATGGAATTCCCGTTAGAAAAAAATACGATCTTTCATCCCTCTAGGCAGGCAATTGTTCAATTCCTCTAGGTACCTAGGTATCTAATGATTTTCACTACTACCAGCCAGCCCACGGGCTATAAACGGTCGAAAACTAGTCGAAAGTGACATCAAAGACCACGATCTTCTCATAATTTTATCTAGAATTAGCAACAAACGTTGTATTTCCGGTTGAATCATTTCTTAGACAATCTTTTTACGCTTAGTCAACTGTTTAACATTTTTCAGAAAAGCAATGACATTTTGAGATTGTAGGTAACCATAGAGAAGCCTAACTCTTACTTAAGCTCGAAGTAAGCCATGCCTGTCTCCTGTATCTGATACTCTCTGTCCCTAATACCGACAAGACTAATAATTGGCTGATTGATGCTGGCTAAAAATGTAAACTTGACAGAAATATTTAAGTGCCTAGTACCGCCTACATACAGCTCAATTTAACATCAAAACATCATGCCTGGAATTCCCAAAAGGTAACTCAGAGGTTTATCCTATACCTAGTAGTCACACCCGCATTTAGCAAGGCTAGGGGCCATGTAATAGGGGGGCAGCCTTATTTATTTTTTTGGGTTAGACTGCCACTCTATTACAAAACTACTGCAACTCAGGCACAACGAAAAAGGGGGCGAAACGCAGCCTATCGCCATCAAACAGGCACAAGGGAAAAGAGGGGGAGAGGCAGCCTAGCGCCATCAAACAGGCACAAGCAAAGGGGGGTGGGCCAACCTATCGCCATCAAACAGGCACTGACTAAACTCCAGTTTACTGCTGATAAATTCCTAGTAGACAAAACCAATAACACTTGCCCGTCCTGCAATCAAACCCAAGCCTCAGCAGCGGTGCTCGCGATCACTATTAGGCAGTTCAATACAGCTCAATCTCTACTAAAAAAAGAAACCAGTAACTGAGACTTCATTATAACGCTAACCATGACTCAAAGCGGAAGGTGATAATTAATTCTTCTCATAGATAACAGAATCCAAACTAATAACAGTTCAAATATTATGCAAGAGCAAGCCAAACCATTGCTCACACAGTCACACATTTAGCAGAGGAATTGCTGTTCAATAACATTACCAATACATTTCTGTCATCACGTACGTAATTCAAGAAACACGCTCACAAAACACGCAATGTATTTATAGCAATGATGTTTTGTAGTCTGATGACGTAGAAGTTAGCGGGCGTGTTCGTTGATGACTCAATAGTAATCAAAGGCATGCCTATTGACCCGTTTGAACTTAGTGATAAAGCCTATCATTTTATTCTCATTTCGTAGGGGCCGTGATTTCAGGATGTTATCAAATAGAAAATGATTGATGAGGGACTGTTGGCAGAGAACAAAAAAACGTGTTGCGCCTAACCCCAGCCACATTTTCATGTGACAAGGGCGAGAAAATGTTAATGAACTGAACATTCCTGAAAGTTTGACGATGCTAAAACTTTTCGACACTTCACTTTTCGCACAAAAGTTTTCGACATTGGAAATCGCGTTACGGAACTCAAATGCAGTTGGGCATGCTAACACCGAATGGCGTCCAAGAACTGGCAAAAGGAACGTGGGTCGTGCGGCGGCGAGATGGGCAGACGACATAGTTGCCGTCGGGGGAAATACCTGGATGAGGTTGGCACAGGACCGTGGAGATTGGCACAAGAAAAGAGAGGCCTATACCCAGCAGTGGGTGAATTCCGGCTGTGGATGATGAAAACTTTTTATGAACATGTTGGGCCCAGTTTTCTAGTTTCGATAGTTTTTAGTTGTGGTGGTTAGGTAGTTGTTTCTCTGTATCCGCTGGGTTTATAAAAATGCTTTAATCATTTAACATAATTCATGATGCCCAGCCGTCCAAAGTTATGGAAACAAGATAGCTATAGTATGTGTTCTGTTTCATATTCTATATTACCTATAGTCTGCATGTGGGTATGTGTTAGATACCAGCAAAATTATATTCTCATGACAATTTGAGAGCTTCAAACAAAATAATTGCTTCAGGAACTGGTCATGCCCTTGCTAATCAGGTAATGACCGTCGACCATTCACAATTACTCAAACTGTACCCTGGCCATAAGCCAAGGAAACGTTTCTATTAACAAACCCTTAACCATTCGAAATTATGAACTCACCTTTTCGTGTAGACGGATGCATGTCAGCCATTATTTAGAAACTATTTTACAATAGTCCGAATGAGCAAAAGTTTTGTCAAAGCCTTTTGATTCATCTAACATTGTATTGTGAGCCGCCTATCTATGTCCGTTCCGCGAAATCGTTCGAATTACAAAGCAGTCTGTGAATGTTTGTTTGCCTTAGTTTAAATATGGACTAAGTATAGTCTTTTTATCTTCGCCATTTAGGTCCCAACTTATTTGTTGTTTCCATAACATACTTAGCGAGTTTACTTGATTCTGCCATTATCCGGCAAAAATCCCGCTGTGTGCTATGAGCTTAGCGTTATAACATGCATAGAATCTGCGATCAATAAAGCGTGTCGACTGTCAGTCTGACTTTCAGCACTAAAGTGCATCGCACTATTTACAGGATTGATAGCAGAACACTTTTTAGAATTACATCGTCGCGCCGCCGCTTCAGCGCCTTGAACTCCCGCGGCGTAGCGGTACCTATTCCTATTAGTTATTGCCGCCTGCTTTCAGCGTTCAGTAAAAAAGTTGAACCGCTCACGTCATCGCATGCTCCGAGCGCGTGCGCCGTTCCCCGCGCCCCGCTCGGCCCCCATACACCTCTATATTTACCGGCGCGTCGCTTCGGCTCGCACCCGTCAGTCGGTCAACAGTCTGCTTCAGCAGAGCCTTCCTACACCGCCACGTGATCATCCCTCACCATGTCACCCCTCTGTCACTCTCAACCACTCGTTGGCTCGCTCACCAACGTTACGTAGGTGGTGGCTCAGCAGACGCATATTAGTTTATTTATTTTCTAATCTAGTTAAATTACGATTCTTTACGTGCTTTCCTCTCGATTGTTGAAATGGTTTCGTCAACCCGCGGTACACATGTCTTGGTGTGGGAGCAGCCTGGTTTGGAGGATCAGCGTCCTGGGAGCAAAGCCGGTGAGTTTCCCAACTGTTTACTATTCGTGTGAAGCGTCCCGTTGAATGACTCCTATTGGATGACGTCACGGGCAAGGCCGTCCGCGCCCCCCTTGCTTATCGTACGATACGGATTTTAGAGCGCGAACAATACGCTAATTTATGCGTCGTTTAATGCAATGTTTTGATTAACATCGGAAACACGTGTCTTCGCTTTACGAGAATGTAATAGGAATCTTCTATATTTTTTTATTCTGTGCTGTAGGTACCTATTCATAATAAGTTTGATGAAATGGCTATGTCTATAATGAGGGCTATTGAATTCCCTTAATTCCTTATAAAGTTGTAATGTTGTTTTTAGGGTTTTTATAGAATTTATGTCCTTATGTTCCAAGCTTCGGGAGTTTGATTCATTAGAATTATTATCCCCAAATCAAATTACTTATTTCTTAGTAGGTAGGTCTAACATAGTTGCTATCTGGGGAAAAACCTGGATGAAGCTGGCTAT
Organism: Xestia rhomboidea; assembly: GCA_963853795.1. Classification (NCBI taxonomy): domain Eukaryota; kingdom Metazoa; phylum Arthropoda; class Insecta; order Lepidoptera; family Noctuidae; genus Xestia; species Xestia rhomboidea. The sequence goes on along the minus strand of OY970772.1, from coordinate 4,220,030 downwards.
GCTATGGAATACGAGGAGCTTTGCACAAACAAGGAGAGGCCTATAACCAGCAGTGGGTGAAGTCATGAAAGCCTGTAGATGATGATGATGCGGGCTAGATTTATTTTTTCTAAACTTTTGGTCCATTTCTTGTTACATACACATAAATGGTTATCAACGCTATATTCCATATTAAATCTTTAACCTCTACAAAGTCTACGTACCCACTTAATAACCACTTACATATACAATGCGTCTGGTGCTATTTAGTCCAGTAATCATCATAAAATTAAAAACCTACGTCCGAACGATTTCTTCTGATAGCAAATAATTTTATTGCAATGATGAGATGATGACATGAGATAGGAGAAATAAATGACGATCATCATTTATTTCTCATATCTTAAATCTGCAATAGCTTCCAAGATTGTCTACCTAAATAGGTATGTGGGATATAAGGTTGATATCTGATGAATATGACTATTAATTCTTTTACTGAGTTTTCGTAAAATTTATGTTAATGTAAAAAAGAATACTTTGTTGAATATTAAATCACAGTTCCATGGTTGCTTTATCGCCAAGAACATTCAACAAGTGTCAAGTTTGTGGCAATGATTCAGAATTTACTTCTAGGACAATATTTTTTTATTTAAAAAATAAAAACGTGCCCTTGAGGCCCCACTACTACAGGAAAGTCGATTCAAAAAAAGACGATTCGAAATTCGAAATTGTAGACGATTTAAAAAAAAGACGGTTCGGAATTCGAAATTCTTTTCCTAATTCCTATCAAATCTAGAACACGATCCATCACAAAATGAAGATTAAAATATGAATTTCTTATTGAATATCATTGGCATGACTAATGCCTAGATCTTGAACTTGTGACCTAACCAGCTATTTAACCAGAGCATCTTGTTACCGATCGCGTCGCAAAAAATAAAAGAAGTTTGTGTTGACAATCTATTAGATACCATTCATTAAACGAGGCGTGTAATTTTAAAAAAGTAAGATTGTTGGTGTGGAGGCTGAAAGATAAAGAAAGGATTGAATGATTGCTTAAAGGCTGCAGGGGAGTGGGAGAAAAAAACGTGTTGCGCCAAACACATTGCAGTTCTCGGCTCAAAAACACCCTCGCCTACGGCTCGGGAGTTAATTCCGCCTCGGATGCAATAACAAACTTTCTCCACTTGTATCAAAAGTTTCTCGGTTCCAGTTTTCCTTGTCAAGTGTCACATTGTCATTCACTCCCTTGTTCATCCTTCCTTTCTTTGTATTTTCTTTTTTTTCATGTCTTTTATGTTATAGTCTGTATTTTCAAGGAAAATCTTGATTTATTTTCATAGCTATGGCACAGTCATACTTACCGCAGTAAAATCGTCAGTAGTCTGTTTATTTTTGGCTTGACTGCGAAAGTCTCTTCTTTGGTGAAAATTTGTCTGCTGATTAAAAACAGAATTACTACATATCTGGCTGGAGAACCCATTTTAATGTTAAAAGAAAAAAATAGAAGGACAGAAAGAGAAGAAGAAGGTATTGACATATGCTCCTATCTCTTTCTTCCCGGTTGTTTCAGCCTTCCATAACATTCTCCGGCATTTTTCTCTTCGCTCTATCCCTGACCTCGTTTCACTAATAGCCACTTAATTATCATTAAAATCTTTGGTACTTTCAGAAATTCCTACGTGATCTTTGGACCAAATAAAGTAAAGAAATAGGAAATGAAGTGTTATTCACATTGAAATTGCTGATGCAAAAACTCAATAGTTTACAATTAAGTACAAGAAATTTCGCTAAATTAGCAAAAAAGCCCTCAGATCTGCACATTTCTGCGACGTTTCCTCTGCCACCCGTATAGTGAAAAGTTTTTGCAAAAAATATGTGGCGATAAAAAACAACTGAATTAGCAATTTAACCTAGGTACTTATTCATTGCATTTATTACAACTAATTGATACATGATTGGGCTAATTTACGTCAGGCAATAGGTAAGTAGTACGCACGTAGCATTCCTAATTAATGGAATCTCTGCAAAGTTTACTTTTCTTTTACGTGTTCGAAGTAGTACCTACTTAGTTTGTTATCTGACGGTAAATACCGGTAGGTAACCTGAAGTTTTACGGGAGTTAAGTTTGTTAATTCTATCTATGCAGTATACGTCACCAGTGTCATCAAATCAACTGCAAAAAACTAAATACCTAATGAATTAAATGATGTAAAATTTATATTTATTAAGTAGGTATGAGAGAGCAGCGGTGGCCCAGTGGTTGCGGCCCCGACTTACGAACAGTAAGTCGTGGGTTCGAACCCAGACAGGCGCATTACTTTGTGTAATTTATTTCATCACCACTGCTCTCAAAACGGTGAAGGAAAACATCGTGAGGAAACCGGCATGTCCTAGAACTAAAAAATTCGAAGACATGTGACATCTACCAATCCGCACTGGGCCCGCGTGGTGGATTATAGCCCATTCCCTCCCATACAGAGGAGGCCTGTGTCCCAGCAGTGGGAACATTAATAGGCTGATGATGATGATGAAGTAGGTATGTACCTACACAGTTTACTCCTGGCCCCTTATTCACAACGCTTCGATTCGATTCGGAAAGTCGTAATGTCTATCTTTTTTTGACATTACGAAATCGAGCGAGATAGACATACGACTTTCCGAATCGAAAATCGAATCGAAGCGTTGTGAATAGCTATGCTGGTTATGTATTAATGTCAAACTGTCAAAATAAAGTAACCTCACTAAAATCTCAGATCAACAAAAAAACTTTTTTTGTTGATCTGAGACTAAAAGTAGGTAAAAGGTACCGTTAATTTATCATTATCTAGCTATTATTATTATAAATCCTGAACGCGGTTTATATTAAGAATGACTGTGACATAAACTAATCTGTAATGATCCAACTCCGAAGGTCGTTTCCACAAAGGTTAAATTGCGTTTAGGTACACAGTCACAGAGCCTGAACACAATTCTGTAGTTTGGATTCTGTAATGACTGTGATGCGGTCCATTCTAGTCTAGGTATTCAACGTGACTGCAATTTAGTTTATGCTATTATTGTTTCCTGTGCGGTACCTATTATAGACTGCTTCCATACCTAGAGGTACCTACCATAATTGTAGAATTTACCTTACCTAATTGTAGATTTTTTAAATGTGGTGTAGGTATTATATCCGATGGCTAGAGTTGTACGCACCTTTGCGACTGGCAATGGACGTTGAGGAACCATTGCCAAAAATCTATGACATGTTTAGTTTTGGAATTGCCTCAAAGCTACGAATATCAACGCGGTGCGAAATTATTTCCAATGGCTCTCGTATTACCTACATGAGCATCGAATATTAATCATTATCCAGTTTCGAACATCCATAAGATTCTAGGAAATGTCGGTTCAAAACTTTGGCGCCTTTTTTGTGGCCCGTTGCTATTTTTTCGTGGAACTGCGGACAATGTTTCAGTTTGATACCCGATCCATGTCCATTTTGGAGATTTTGCTGTATCAGTTGCCGAGTTTATGCTCGGCCTATTCTATTGTGAACGATAGTAAATTCAGCCGAGTTCATCGTTTAGCAAATGGGCTTCCAACTGAAATGGTCCTTATAATAAAATACCTATTACTTACGTTATTCTTTGACATTTGTGCAAAATGGCGGCAAATTGGCGGATTGGTGTCTCAATTAAATAAACAATTAATTCCCCATTACCTAATTCCCCTGACCAAAGTGCCCTGAGTCCTCACTGTAGGTACCTATCTTAATCATATCATTTTAACAAAACTTGCAATACCTTGGTTTAGGAAGAGTTATGAGCAAAAACTACCTAGCATGAATTTAAAAAAAAAGTTTAAATTTATTGACATCGATGAGCGATATCTATATTTTTTTTAACCTAAAATTAACCGAGTGCGTGGGTAATGGTCGTATGATGTAAGAGAGGTCAATGAACTCACGAGGATAGATGGTACCCAAGAGAAAATTAACGATATATGTAGAAATAGACAACTGAAAAGAAGAAGTCTTTTATGAAGAAACCAGTGATCAAGTGGCTTTTTGGCTTTCTATTGTTATTTTAGGTTTATTTAAAACGTGCGTGTGTTGTTAGGTTCCTACTGTGCAGAATAAACAGTTTTTAGGGTTCCGTACCCAAAGGGTAAAAACGGGACCCTATTACTAAAGGCTACCGCCCACTATAGACAAGACTGCCTTAAGGGGGTGGTACCAGCTAACGAGAGGTTACTTATTAGACTCTAAACTTTAATTGGTACAATTGAAATAATTCTAACTTTATTATTACTATATGAAAAAAATATTCAAAGTGAAGCATTTTTTCTTTGAAATTTCGTAACTACTCCTAAACAGCATTAAGTTTTAGTATTTTTTTTTCACACAAATATCTGTCACTTTTTTCTTCACAGAGTGTACAATTGGCATTTTGATCTAATGATTTATTATTCTACAATTTAATAAAAACCACTCATTTCGCACTATTCGGCCCGCAGCGACAGACGTAACAACCACTTTGTAGTGCAAGCTGATTAGAACTTTATTCTAACAGTGTTTCAAACGAAGTTTGAACCACCACAAATAGAGTTGCTAATTTAGCAGATACCCCAGCCTTAAGACATACAATTACCCTACCCTACTAGTGCGAGCGAGACAGACTATGTATTCTCGCTCGCACTAGTAGGGTAGTCTTGTATAGTGTCCGGTAGCCCTAAGACTCCTCTGTCCGCCTGTCTGTCTGTCACCAGGCTGTATCTCATGAACCGTGATAGCTAGACACTTGAAATTTTCACAGATGATGTATGTCTGTTGTCGCTATAACAACAAATACAAAAAACAGAATAAAATAAATATTTAAGGGGGGCTCCCATACAACAAACGTGTTTTATCCGTTTTGTCTAGTGTTGTATAGATAATGGCACGGAACCCTTCGTGAGCGAGTCCGACTCGCACTTGGCCGGTTTTTTTTTCCTTCTTTATTTCATTAAAAACAATATTAAGTGGGTTCGTATCAGTACAAGAATAACTAGGAAGGTCGGTGGTAGGTACCAAAATGCCACATTATGAAAATAAACTCTCTACTATAAAACATATTTTTTTTCCCTAACCCACAAACGGGAAACTCATACAAAATCACATTCCGTAGGTAATACAATTAAGAGCATTAAAATTCCTTAAAAATCGGTTCACATTTTATTAGCTCAAGTTATCAAGTTCGTCATGAAGAACCTTGTAGATTACCCTTGGTCTTCGATGCGGCTAGTTTTCAAGATTTGTTTTTCAAGGTTTGCGGCGTCAACTATGTTCCGATTCTGACGTATAGCAAGTGACGTCATCTCTCGTGTCTTACAAGTTTGTAGACTGACATCTTCCTATTTTCGTGTACTTAATAAGTTATTTTTCCATGGCAAATATTCTAGCATCACAATAGACTATGAATTTCAGTCGATTTTTTTGTGAATAGGAAGTCTAGCCGGCCCAGAAAGAGGTGGAGAGACGATCTAGACGCGCACCGCAAGGGCTGGTATTAAAAAAACCGACCAAGTGCGTGTCGGGCCACGCGCAGTACCTATAGGGGAGAAGGAGGCACCTTTGAACCAACGAGTTTACGAAGTAGGTTTGAATGCAAATGTAGCAAATGTTATGTCAATAACACAGCAAAACCAACCTCCACATCTGTCATTAGTAATGTTTGTTTTCAGGCTCGAAAAACTGAATGAGAGACCATGTTTGGTTTCAACGTTGCGTATACAGATACAGACCTACATTTGGAAAAAAAGTTGTAAGGTTATATAGGGAAGATTTGGAGATATTGATAAGTGGAACCCGTATGGATTACTTCATTGTTTAAATATTTAACCTAAAGTTCGCTAGCTAATATAATTTTCACGTAAATAAAATAACCTGAATTACATTAGTACCCATTGGCAGATTTAAACAAAAAATAGGGGCACCTTTGAACTAAGAATCTTTCTAGAACTATATTGTTGTCATGGTAGATGCGTCTGAACATTATATACCTATTTATACTGTGAATGTATATTTATAAGATACTTACGTACAATGTGCTCTAAGTTTCTTAAATATATATATATTTTAATTATATTGTTAGCCTTTTTGAATGTCCCACTGCTGGGCAAAGGCCTCCCCTTTCACCTTCAGTGGGCTGGCCACGTCGCACGAATGCGCCCAGAGAGATGGGCAACGATCGACACTTTATTGGACGCCTGTCGGAGGAAATCGCCGTCGCGGCAAACCGCGACGAAGGTGGTGTGACGATCTGATCTCGTTTGCGGGGCGAACATGGCCAGATATTGCACAGGACAGAGAGGTTTGGAAGGTGAAAGGGGAGGCCTTATTATTTATTATTGAACATTTTAGATTTTACAGTCACGGATGTAAAAAATGTTCAAAGGTGCCTCCTTCTCCCCTAGGGTTCCGTAGTAGAACGATTTATTCTAAGGATTTTGTATTGGTACAAAATTGAAAGGCTGTCTACTGACTAACAAGTTTTGTACTGTCCCACAAATGGTCAAAGATATGCCCAATACCAAACAGTTCCACTCTTTTCTAAATCTTCGTCACTCGGTAAATATGACTAAGTAGGTAGTTCAATTATTATGTTGTTATATGGTGGAAACCAAAGTTAATAAATGAATCATTTATTATAAATTATATAAATAGTGTGGGGGACACGACAGAACCACAATTCGGCGATTTTATTAAACGAGGTAAAAAAAATTGGGAAAACCGCCACACCTGATCATAAGGAAAAAACGCTGTAAGATATAGGTAACTAACCTACTAAAGTATTGAATACCACAGCTTTATGACAATGCCTTTTTTGTAATAAGGGTCCGTGCACGGAATTAACTAATTTTCAACATTTTTGATCACTGTTTGTGGGAAAGGCAAGAAGAATTTGAACCTTTTTTATTTTTATTACAAGAGTCAAGTTCTTATTCAGGTCGACTGCCGCAACAATTTTTTAAAATAATGATGTCGTGAAAATTACAGATATTTACGTTTTTTAGTCTGGGTGACTATATTCTATACTATCTCATCGCCCGCGACTTTGTCCGCAAAAATTGTGATAGCTCGGCTAATATGCACGATATGAATATAATTTATAGCCTATATCACCCACGAAAAATTTAGCTTTCTGGCAGTGAAAGAGTTTTTAGAATTGGATCATTAGTTCCGGAGATTAGCACCTACATATACAAACTTACAAACTTTACCTCTTTATAATTTTAGTATAGATAGATATGCCTACAAAACGAGACATGTACCTACCTAAGCTCTGAAAATAAACTACCTACCTCAAACTATAATTCATGTCTCATTATCTATCTTTAAAAAAAAAAACTTTTATGCAAAAAATAAAACCGACTTCAAAAACACAAACATTAAAAAAGTGAAAAATAACTTTAGCTTCAGAAGTCGGTGACTTTTGTTAATTTGATTCAGTATTTTTGTCACCGACGGAACTTAACATACCTAACTATCGAAATCTGGGTGTATTGTTCACATCTGCGTTCCCTCAGAGCATACAGGCGTGATGTTACGTCATAATGTTGTATAAACAATAAACATCTATAAACTATTAACTACTCTATAAACTATAAACAATAAGAAATGGGACCGCCGCAGGAGTATACTCTTTCAAATTTAAAAGAAGATATTTGAGAATCGGTCCACAAATGGGGGAGAAATCGGTAAACATACATTAACACACAGTCGAACATAGAACCTCCTCCTTTTTTGAAGTCGGTTAAAAATGTACCTACTAAAAATAGCCCTCAGACAGAATGAAAGACGTCCGAAACTGTAGATCGTAGATATTACCACAAAGTTGGCAACACTAGTTCGTATACGAGCCAAAATGTCAGTTTTCCTTCACATGGTATTTATTTATCAACGATTTCGCTAATTCTGTGCAATTAGAAACATGACTCGATTGATGTTATCATGTAGGTAAATAATTTATTTAAAAGTACTTTTTTTAAGATAATATTATGAAATAAAACCGGCTTATTGCGTGTCGGACCACGCGCTCTGTAGGGTTCCGTAGTAGCCCGTTATATTTTAGAAGGAAACAAGCAACTACTTCATCTTAGTCACTTTATAGGATTTATTCTAAGGATTTCGTATTTGGTACAAAATTATTACTATTACTGCTAAACTAATAAAGTTATCTTAACCGCTATAGTTTTCCCTTAAAGTTCATAAAATGCACTATCATCAAGAATTTTTCCAGATTTTTCAAGCCAGCAGTTTAGCTTTTAGAGGAGAGGGGACGCCCTACTGAAACAAAATTTTGGATTTTAAAGTTTAATATTTCGTAAATGGAGCATTAAATCGAAAAGTAGTATTAACAACCCCTAAGTCTTAAAATACTATTCAACGATACCCCACACGATGGGGTAGACGACGAAAAAAAAACTCATCCCCACTCCACATCTAGGGGAGCTACCCTAAAAAAAAAATTATACCACTTTGTCGGCGTTATTGATATTCACACCTCTACAAAATTACAGCTTTATAGTAGGTACTAACGGTCTCTTAGCAAAGCCTTGGACAGACAGACGTCTAGACAGACAGCGAAACTGTAAGGGTTCCTTGCCAGGACTACGGAACCCTAAAAACACAGCTATCTAAAGTCAATGTCAAGTTCGTATTTTTCCGACTCCAGGCTACAATATACGTACAAACAAATATAGGTGCTATTATACAGACTAACAGCCTTAAAAGAGGCATTTAAGTAGTTAGGTACTCTAAGAACTCAAGTCATAAGAACCAATTTGTACAAAGGCGTATTCTGAATAGGCCGTGTTGATCGACGTGTTTTGTTGCTATGTGTTGTGTCATTAAAGAAAATTCTTCGTCATAAGAAAATAGGTAATGTAAATAAACTACTACTAATAGATGTTCTCCATACTGGTCTAACAAAATTTGAGCTCATCGGCACTCAAAGAAGAAGACATGGATTTCATGTTAGACTACAAAATGTATTATCATTGTTCTATAAAATACAAAGAATAATTGTTTTTTTAGGATTTTTTTCGTTCAACGTGAAACCAAGTAGGTACATAGCTCCTCAGCTCTGTGAAATACAAAATTAAAACATGATCTACCACACATAGACGGAAGCAAAAACTTCTATCAGCTTTCATGTATTTACGTAGTTGCCAAGATAGTTGCATGGTAGCTATATTTAGAACCGGAAAGAAACGCGATCTATTTGATAGAAACAACGTCACTGAAAATTGAAACGTTTGAAAATAGCGAACTGGACAAAAAAACGTTTGCTTTGGAATTTTGGTGCGATCGTAGCGCGTCGGCAAAAGATATTTCGTGGTTTAAGTTCTAACATGTTAGAACAGTATCAGTATAGGTACTGGTAGCCTGCGTCATCCCACTACTAGGAAAAGGCCTCTCCCCAACTTCCAGTTGTTTCTATCAAGGGCTAATGTGGACAGTTGGTCGACCCGCCATCTTTTATGATGTCTGCTGCCACGACGCCTCCTTGCTGTGTCAGGGCACAAAATTGATTAGTATAGTAGTCAGGGCTCGAAAAAGTTCTAACACCACGTCGCTCGGTTTCGCAGACACTAAGCTTCACCTAAACGATTGTAATAATAATAATATAAATAATATAATGGCACTGTCTGAAAACAGCGTTTGAAAAACCCAAGGATGTGCTTTTATTCAGGCATTGATTTTGGTTTCGCCTACTGTTCGCGAAAAGATCTATAGGGACAACGGGAAATTGAGTATGTAAAAAGAAACTAAATTGGCACCGATTTCCACTCCAGCCCTTCCAAAATCGCTTGAAATATTTGTTTAAAAATAAAATATGAGACTAGTCATCACTAAACATTACAAACTAAATATTATGTAACAAGAAGCACGTGCTTTCTGTATTGCGTAGGAGGAATTGTTCGAAGCCGGATAAAAATACAACTGAAAATATTTACAAAACTCACCGTAATTTTGACATGCTTGTAAGACAGGACAGGAGAGAGACTACTTAGAGAGAGAGGGAGAGACTAGGGGAGAGTTATTTAGTTTGTAAGTTTGGATCTAGGAGGTAATCTCCGAAACTACTCTTCGATTTCTAAAATTATTCCACTGTTAAAAAACACTATTACCGAGTGCCTCAGGATATATTTCTTCGACGCAGACGAAGTCACGGGCAGAATCTAGTAGCTAAATACTCGTCAGATGCATAACCTCTACCTTTTGTGAAGTCGGCTAAAAGTAGGATGAATTAGTATCTAGTTACCACGTAATGAACATTTAAACACGTTTGAGCGTCTACTTACGTCACAATATCATCATCACAATGATGATGAATGATTGATGAAGCTGTCTTGTCACGGCTATTCAGCTGTCAACTTATGTAGGTAAAATATCATATTTTTCATGATATGATACGTTAAGCATATCAGAAGAAAAATGGGTGTTATGTCTGGGAGAAATTAGGAAATGGATCATATTTTCTAATACTCAAATAACACATCAGAGCTATTTAAAATTTCAGTTTCTAATGTAAGACGGTTATTCCACACATCTAAATACGTGTGCAACAGACAGGCAAATCCATAAATTAATCTGTAATAGCTTTCAGAAATTGGCAAGATTTATGTGTTGCGGGCGCGTCAAAGACCCCGCTGTCTGCGCGTGCGACTTCTTACGTTGCTGTGTTTCAATATTGCGATACAATCTCTGATATTTTTAATATTTCTATAGTTTATTTAAATTATGCCCGTTTACATTAATGCCTAAATATCATTGCACTTTTGGACTTGAGCAGTGATAGCCAAGTGGTGTGACCGTTGGACTGGCAAGTCCTAGGTCTCAGGTTCGAACCCAATACTATTATATCGGAACTTATACTTATTTAATATTTAAATTACTTCGATTAGAGACGACAAATATTCTGTCTATGCTTATCTCTAACAGTCCACAAGTCCTAACGTTTCTTTTGATTTCTTGTTAGTGGAAGTTTCCAATTACTTAGTTGTAGTCTTAATAAAGGCGTGTGCACTTTTACAGTTTCTTTCATATCGTTTGAGGATACCGTACTCCGAACGCGTGGCAGGCAAATGACTCCGCTACACAAGTACAACGTTGCACTTAAAATGCTTCTCTTTGTGGGTAACTGCTAACGGTGATTTGATTACACACCTAATAACTACTAATAAGTACCTTAACCCTTGATCTGTCCACAAAAAGTAGACACAGCAAAATAGGTTCTATATTTACTAATATTTTAGAGGGGTAACATTTTTTGTAAGTTTGTAACATGTAGGGGGTACTTCGGAACTACTGATCCGATTTCAAAAATTCTTTGACTAAAGGGAAGCTACATAATCCCTGAGTATCATAGGCATAAAAAGTCCCATGGGTTAATTTCCGTAGGTACAGTCGTGGTCTTTTCCGCATGATCAGTTAAGAACTTAAGATTTAGGCGCCGAAAATAACAATAACTCTCTTATGGCGTGCGTCGTCAGTGCGCTCGGCAAATCGGTATCTTTTCATACATTAAAAGTCTTTCTATTCAAAGTCAACGGGGCGGGGCTAGAGAGCGTTTCTATGTTGTAAGTGCAAGCAAAAATTAGCTTAGTGGTGATCAGACGGGAGTGTCCTCGATAGTACATAGCGGGAACGAAGCCGCGAGCACAAGCTAAATAAAGAATAAAACTTTCAGTTATTAAGAGTCTGCGGATTTATATTTAAATATAAGTAAACAAAAATGTTTGAATGACGCAAATCGGAAATCCTCTGAATACGTAGTCATTTATTGAATTAATTCTTATTACATTTCCTTGCCTTGTACTCACATCTTTTACAGACGCACATCAAGCTACTACAATCTGTCAAATTTCTTTAATAGATTTTCAACTTTATCGCTATAGCAAGTTCATAAAAGTCGAGGAACGACTTTTTCAAGGTCAAAATCATTCCTCGACCGTTATGAACTCGGAGGGTTGTATTGATGATTTTGATGATTTTAATTCTATAACTACATACGTCTTACAGTCGCCAACAATATTTTAATCAACATGCAACCTAGCACTGGTCTGCAAATTGCAAAAAACGTAAGAAAATTTGAATTTCGCGAAGGTTGATTGATAAAATTTGACAGTTTCGGGTAGCTTGTGCTGCCTCTGTACTTCTGAAGCAAATATTCACACCGGTTCGCACCAATTCACACCCAACACCGGTTTGTTTTCTTTGTAGTGGTTTTTCGTATCTTTGAAGCAGTATACAGGGAGTAAACCACTTCATCACGAAGCCGTCAACCAAGCATTCTGTACCTACATGAAACTAAGTAACTTTACGCAAAAAATATTGCTTGGAAAAGACTTTTTTTTGGGTGAAAAATCATGTTTTGTGGTAGAACTCAATGTAACGGACTCAAAACATTGTGCCAATGGATAAAAATTTTACATTAAAAACTTGTATTTAAAAAAAAAGTTGCCAAAAAGTTGGAATTTTGACCCCCAATATCTCCGTAACTAGAAGGTTCCCAGGTATGGTGTAGAAAAAAAGTGATCGCCATGACGAGGAGAACGAGTGCCTTTCGGCTTCGTTAAGAGGTGTTTTACACCCTTTATATTCAATTGTTGGTGAGCCAAATAAATAAATACAAATTCTGAAACACACGCTGCTGCATTAATCATGTCAACTCGAAAAAGCTGCAATAAATTATCCTACTTACTTATTTGATGATTGTATGGTTTGCAATGAATGCTCAGCTCAATAAACGTTGACATGGTGTCGATAGCTGTCAATCAAACAACAGATTATGTTGTTTGACGAGTAATATTCCCATATTACCCTTTATCTTATCTGGGGGTAATATGAAATTAGGTATAGATACGGATTACTTTGAAATAGGTACCTACTTACATAGGTACCAATTTGTATTAACCGACCTAAATCTATCTGTTTCATCAACAGCTTAGCCTTTTCCCAACTATGTTAGGGTCAACTTCCTACCAGTATTTACATCGAGCCTCCTCAACATATTTATACGGGATAACACGATACCGCTTGGTAGACTGGCTGTTTGATAGGACTGTTAACAAGGTAGGTATGTGTGGTAACTTAAGGGGACTACAGGAGCTAAACGCGAGTTTTATAATGCAAAAAAGCATATGATTCACTGCAATAAACAAAACCAGAAAAATATATGATATTCTTCAGGATATTATGCTAGTATGATAGTGTTATGAAAACATAATACAACTAATTTTACTCGATAAAAAAAAAATCACGAACTTATCTTTAAAATTCATACTCAAATACATGCGATCATTCTGATTTTTTGGCAAATAATTCTACAAGCAACATATTAGCATCACAGTGTTTTAATTTTTGTAGTCCTTCAATAGATTTTTTGTAAATTCCAAATAAAACTCATTTCGCACTATTCGGCCCGCAGTGACTGACGTAACAACCACTTTGTAGTGCAAGCTGATTAGAACTTTATTCTAACAGTATTTCAAACGAAGTTTGAATCACCACGATTAGAGTTGCTAATTTAGCTCCTCACGCCTTCATAGAAAAGTGGATATTGTTAGCCATGGCAGTAAATAACGAATTGGTGTGCCGAAATGTGCGTATAAAATGACGTCTAAACAGGAGTGCGGCACATAACAAAATTGGTAAAGAAGGACCAATAAAAATGGCTTTTGCAAGGTTACACGTACCTTCTTTTAAAATTTTATGAAATGACACGACGAGCTTTGTAGAGATTCAGCTGGCCTAGCCAAGTTACAAACGATTCGTATCGATTCTCTTTCTACAATCTTAAACGTTAAGTCACGTGGTCAAAACAAACGAATATAAACTTTCGTAGACAAGTTTACATCGATCAAGATGATAGAATGAAATGTATTCGTTTCTACAATCGTGATCCCTTCATCCCATATAAATCGTAGCCAACTTACAGTTTTGACTAAACTTTAAAATTTCCATTCGTTTGTTTTGACCACGTGACTTAACGATGATAGATGTCATTCCCATACATTTAGTTAGTTTTCTATAGCGTTAACGATTGTAGATTGACAACTTGGCTAAGCCTACAGGTCAGAATGTTCACTTCTTAAAATGACAATCGGACGCAAAATTTCCACTTCTCACAATGGCAACTTCTTAGATGAGAATTAGGATAGGCAGGTTTATGTAGGTCACACATTTTTTTTTATTTCAGTTAACATTTTATTTACAAGTCTTTGTTTAGGTTAGATAATGTTTTCCCCTCATTTTTTTTCATTGTTCCTTTGTCCTCTCTTAATAACATTAAAATGAATTGTTTAGCATTATTTATATCACCTTTATATGAGATAATGATACACTAAACGGAGATACTAAACGGTATCTCATCGTCATGATTAGGAGCCTCGTTTCTCTCATTACTGCTGAGTACCTATAAGTTTCCTACTTTTTGTGTTATTCTTCCCTGATCAGTGCGAGTCTCATCCAGATCTTCCCCGCAATTTACGGAAGGTCAGCCCATCTGGCTGGTGTTTTGCCAACGCGTCTTCTACCGTCTATTTAGGTACAATGTTAGTAGTGATCCTTCTACCCGTCTTTATTTAGTGTTGCTACCACGCGGAGTCATGCAGTTATCTCTCTATCGATCTAATTTCCAGCCAAACATTATCTTAATGCGTTTAATCCAATCGTGTTGTACATATTATCTCTATCTATTTTATCTATTGGGAGGTTATTGCCGTGTACTAATTCGTTTAGGGTCTTTTCTTTTTTGTTTACATAGTTTTCTTTTAGCTTGTTTATAGTAGCATACTTAGTAAGAAGGCTCTTTATTAGAATTGATATTATGCCAGTCATCAATTGCAATGAATGATTCAAAGCCATTTTGTTACTCCTAATGTAATTTATGACCAAAAAATAAATAACTGTCTACTTTTATCTTTCTAGTAATTTAATAGGAATTTTTAATCAAGCTTTTGACACCAGCATTCTCCCGTACGCAAAGACTAGCTATCTTAATAGCATTACACACTTTAAATTGTAATGTGAAGAATTTAGAAAGGAATTCCTTGTAAATTGAATCATATGTATGAAAAATTTGTATGCTCGACAACTTAAGTAACGCAAAAACAAAACAAATATTGTTGAGTCATCAAAATGAGTAACGTTGGGTTTGTTCTACTTGTTGACGTCGTGGTGAGCAAACTGCAAATAACCGGGAGACCAGAACAAAACTGCATTGTGAGCTTGTTACGAACATTCATAGGCTCATCCACGAATACAATCACAGAACCTAACTTAACTGACGAATCTTTCTCTCTGTCCCAGGTGGCCTCGGCACCCGTCACTGGGTGACGTTCATGCTGTTCCTCGGCATGGCCAATGCCTACATCATGAGGACCAACATGTCTGTCGCCATCGTCGCTATGGTCAACCACACGGCGCTGCCTGTCATCACAGAGCCGACTGATACTGAATGCGGTGTGCCCATTGGAAATGAGACCAGTGTAAGTGGACAATTTTATGACCTAAGTACTAGCTTTTACCGTTAAACCACGGGAACTTAGTATTAGGATAAAAAATATCCAATGCGGATCATGGTCAACCTGTGGGGTGTTGGGTTAGAACAGAAGCCAAAATCTAGGAAAGTTATGTAGATATTTTTTCCGATTGCCGTTTGTTTGCAATACAGTTTTCTCGTATGCACATAAAACATAAGATCTACATATATCAATTAAGCACCTGCTGCAGTATAATGAGAACTTTTCCAGACCAAATGATGATGAATTAATAGATTCCAGAGAAGTTTGAAGAGTTGTGGCATGAGGATCGAAACATGATGGCAATGGAAATGGAATTTTGTGCCATTTTCAAAATCCTTGAATTGTCTAGCTAGCAAGGAGGAAACATTTAGAATAACATAAAAGCAATTGTTCAGTGTTGTAAATCTTCTTTAACGCCCCAATAACGATGTCTTTTTGCTTTAATGTCTAATAACAATGTATTTTGTATTGTTTTAGTCGTCGTCACAAGACGGCGCGTTCGTTTGGAGCTCGACGTTGCAGGGCTACATCTTATCCTCCTTCTTCTATGGATACGTCATCACACAGATACCCTTCGGAATCTTGTCTAAAAGGTTTGTAAAATTTTCAATACGTAGGTGCATTGTGCTACAGGTCATAGGGGTTCCCCAAGGAACGATGATGGGTCTAGTAGTCTTTAGTCCTATTTAGGATTCCTGCAATCAATTGTCACCTGTTCCTAATCATTTGTTAAAATAGTTGGTTCGGTTTTTCACACATCACATTATTTATGACTAGGAGGTCCCAATCACGGGACCGTAGACGGGACGTGGTGTCTACGTAAGGTTTTTCAGTCAAAACATACAATGAATCTTTTAATGTTGTTTAGATAAGCGTCATTTTATAACATTTGAAAAGAAATCATTCTCAAGTCTATCTCAGCTATATGTCAGCTATCCATCCAGAAAACCTTGTCATTATATTATAATAAAATTTATTATAGCCAATCTGATGACTTATTACTAAAATGTTCCCATGTTGTGTGTTGTGAGTCTTGGAAATACATAGGTAAGTAGGTACATTAATATCTTTACTTGTTCATTCTTTATCCCCACTTAATCTTCCTCAGGTTCGGAGCCCGCTACTTCCTGGGTATCGGAATGTTGGTGAACTCGTTGTTCGGTCTCCTGGTGCCGGTCGCCGCTAAGGCTGGGTTTGAATACCTCATCCTGGTGCGATTCATCCAAGGTTTGGGCGAGGTGAATCTTTTTATCTACTTGCCTTTATAGTTCATGAACTAAGCTATGAGCAACTTCAGCGACCATTGGTGCATTATCGAATTCTGTATTTCCCTGAAGAACATCTTCATTTCTTCATCTTCAGGGGCAGTTATTTTTTACTGCCTCCAGTTTAGTTGGTCTTCTACTGAAAATGTACATACCTAAAAGAAAGCGTGCAAATTCAGTACTTTACAACCTTATGATTATCTATAACAACTAATTTATTGTGATTTCCTAGGGACCGATCGTACCATGCACTCACGCTATGTTGGCGAAGTGGATTCCACCTAACGAGAGGAGCCGGATGGGAGCTGCCGTATATGCCGGTGAGATATTATTATTGGTACAGACTTCTTTAATAGGGCTACAAGCAG
This sequence comes from Xestia rhomboidea, assembly GCA_963853795.1. Taxonomy (NCBI): domain Eukaryota; kingdom Metazoa; phylum Arthropoda; class Insecta; order Lepidoptera; family Noctuidae; genus Xestia; species Xestia rhomboidea. Next base: position 4,202,860 of record OY970772.1, on the reverse strand, counting down.
AAACAACACACACTTTTCCTTATCAACTGAACTCGGTATAGGTTGATTGGGTCAGAAAGAGACCATATGTCCATAGAATAAAACGACCGACAATGACGACAGTATCTACCACAGAATAATACTGTCGGCGGAGCATATGCATCAGTATAGTTTGCTGTCATAGGTAGGTATTATTCAGAACTAGGTACATCTACAATATAAGTCTCACAAAATTTTACAAAGGCCCACATGAAAAAAATGATACCCTCCAGCTTCTTGTGAGTGAATTCACATTTGTGATTTTTGTGATATACATTCGTCCAATTTAACGACCGTTCTTACACAAATTCTTTAACTTAATCTCCTTACAGGTGCACAATTCGGCACGGTGATCTCTATGCCCCTGTCCGGTCTACTGTCAGCATACGGCTTCTCTGGCGGGTGGCCTTCCATCTTCTACGTGTTCGGTATCGTCGGCACCGTCTGGTGTATCGCCTTCCTGTTCTTTGTCTCCGAAGACCCCGAACAATGCCCCACCATCAAGGAGGCTGAGAAGAAGTACATTTTGAGCTCGCTATGGGGTGCTGCTGGTTCCAGCGTGAGTATTTTGAGTGACTTTGGTCAATTAGTAACAAATTGTATTTTACTGTTCATTCTATTTCTTGAATAAGTACCTAGTTATAGACGAAGATGATAGCAAATTTTAGCGTCCAGATATCAATTATTGAAAAGACTCATGACAGCTCCCTAACCAACATTTTCTATTGCAGTCACCACCAATCCCTTGGAGCAAGATCCTTCTATCAACACCTTTCTGGGCTATCATGTTGGCACACATGGGACAGAACTACGGTTACGAGACACTCATGACGGAGCTGCCAACCTTCATGCGACAAGTGCTGCACTTCTCTATCAAGGATGTAAGTACCTAGTTATTTAGCAATATATCTACCTATTGAGTGAAATGTCCAGACAAAATCACTTCAACACATAAAATCGAACCCATACTAAATGAACAACCGCCCACTTTAGCCAATAAAGTAATTTAGCAGTGAAGTCGAGAACGTAATACAATTTGGATCGTTCAGGCCATTAATCATTCTTGACGAGCGGTCGTCGACAGGTCAAGGGTTCACGATCCGTCAATTGTACTACAGAGTTATAGGATTGACAACTCACCGACAAGATTTGTTCGCATTTTTCAGCTTTAATTTTGTCGATGGTAGGACTTGGATCGCACTGGGTTCGGGTGGTAGATTACAGCCCACTCACGGCCAAAGAGAAGAGGCCTGTGCTCCGATCCGTGGGAACATTATTGGCTGATACCTAGGTATCCTAGGATTTTGTTATCTGGTGAATTTGCTCCGTGTTCTTTAGCTCCAATTATTTATCTCAGCTAAGTGTTCGAGTTACTAGGCAACTCTGATTCCGACTACCTGTAATGACTATCCAAAGATAAATATCCACGAATAACAGCTTGATCGTGAACCATTATGGGACAATAATAAAGTTCTCTGCTTGTTGAAAATGTGGTTCTACTCTAATTTAGATGGCAACCCTAACTAAAACCACTTTAATCAGTGCCCTTTCTGTTTAGATTGTTCCACGAAAATGTACTCGCAGATGAATGAAAGACGACTCGTTGTTTGTAATGTCTATTATTGATCGAAGTTTGAATGTAATGGAATACGCGCGGCAATTTTGACGTCATTTTATTACACGTTATAAGAAGCGGATTTAGATATCTCATCTAACTACCAAGTGCGAGCAGGTTTTTATGATTATCCGCACAGGAAGCTTTTTGTCACACTAAGTTGATTTTGATTAACGTTCACAAAGCGTTCTTTGTATCGAAATGTGGGACTCCTCGACACCGCGTCGGACAGTCGGACGTATACGCTTAACTGAATAGTTATAAAGCATTTTCTGATCATCCTACGCCGTTTCCGCGTCGATGTAAATATGCTCACTGCTTAAACCACTGTTTCCACCATCGGGCAATACAGATGATAAACCACATTTTGTCTTTCAGAACGGTTTCGTGTCCGCCCTCCCATACCTGTGCATGTGGCTGTTCTCCATGTTCATCTCTGTGGTCGCCGACTGGATGCTGTCCAGTGGACGGTTCAACCACACGCAAGTCAGGAAGGTGATCAACAGCATCGGTGAGTTTCACATTTTTTTGTTCTTGATCGCGTTTTATGCGATGTGTCAATTGGCACTTTGGCCGAATTTTTCTGAATCTACTTCAGTTAAGGTTTTTTTTACTGCGGGCCTACCATGACGTCTTAAAGCAGGATTGTTTTAATTTCGTGCCAGTGTGGGAAAGAGATGGCGCTAGACGTCCTCTATAGCTCCGTCTCTTACCCACGCTGGACAGCGATTAAAACGATCCTGCTTTAAGACGTCATGGTAGGCCACCTGATCTTAAAAGGATCTTGTTTTGATTTCAATCAAATTAATAAAAAACAATGGAACTACTGACAATTCTAGCAGGAAAGACCTCTGAGCTAAGAAATTGCGCTCCAAAGACACCAACTTCCCCAAATCTCCCTATTTTAAGACATAAATTACAAGATTCTTAATCTTTCAGGTCAATATGGTCCGGCATGCGGTCTCTTTATCGCGGCCAACACTGGATGTAACCCTGCCGCCACAGTCGCCATCTTAGCTGTGGGTGTCGGTCTCAACGGAGGTATCTACTCCGGTTTCAAGGTAAGGATGAGACTATTTGTTTTATTAGTTTAGCATTACCTACAGGAATCATTTTAGTTGAAAGGCCATCGTCACTGCTAGTCTGTTCGGGAATATAAAGATAAACAAACAAGGCCTATAATGTGTGAAAGGGTTGGAAAGAAGTCTAATGAGCTAAAATAGTTAATATGTTCAAAAAGTTTTATCACTGAACAGAGGATAAAATTAAAGAAAAAACTGGTTTCTATGGATGATCCACCTTTTGACTTAGCGATTTTTCTAGCTCTGATCTGTACATTTATCTCAAACATGATTGTTTTTTTTTGTTTTCAGGTGAACCACTTGGACATCTCGCCGCGTTTCGCAGGTGTTCTGATGGCGTTCACCAACTGTCTGGCCAATTTGACCGGTTTGCTCGCACCCATCGTCGCTGGATACATTATTGAGGGCAGGGTAAGTACACTTATTGGTTTTCACTTTGTTGCCTTCTTAGAGAACTTTTTTGAAGTTCTTAATAGGTACTTATTTAAAAAAAAAAATTGCCTGCGGCTTCGGTCGCCAATTGTCGGAAATTATACGGAAAGGTTTTAAATATAAGCACACGAGGATAGTGTAGCTCCCCATTAGTGAAGGAATTCTCTGAATCGGATCATTCCTCTTCGTTTCGAAGATTACCCCTTACATAGAAACTTATTACATACCTCTTTATTTTACTCATCGATACATTTTTCTCCAACAGCCAACTCAAGCGCAATGGAAGAAGGTATTCTACATCGCTGGCGCAATCTACATCTTCTGCGCCACATTCTACAACGTGTTCGCTTCGGGCAGAAGACAGGAATGGGACAACCCTGCCGATGACGAGGCTAATGCCAAGAAAGCAGCCGACAAGAAAGCCATCAAAGAAGAGAAGAAAACCACCAAGAATCAAAGCGAAGTCGAAACCGCGCAATAGGGGTTAAAAAGTTGAGAACCAACAGCGAATACAACTGTTTAAATGTTTGACTCAATACGGCTTGCAACACTGCTCCCTAACGTGTTTTAATTAAAATAATCGTTGAATTAGGGGTAGAATAGTTGCAAAACGTAATGTGTTAAATAGAACAAATGTTGGCTGAATCGAAACGACTCACGTGTCGATTCTCTTGTAAAAAAGTATTATAATGTTTCCCCTTCACGCGCGTTTCATAATGGCGGTTGTGTTTGTTGGCTTTGTTCGACCAAACGCGAGATCAACGTATTTTTAGGGTGAGACTGTGTATTTGCAAATTATTAGTAATTTTTATTAATTTTTGTTTATAAATGAACTTTTTAGATATGGTTGTAATTTTTTTCTGATAAAATAAAACATTTTTATAGACTGCAGTCTTTTCACCTGTCTACTGTATTTTTCAAATACGACGAGACGCACATCAATAGGGCTGTGATAATATGTGTATGATACACAACGAACTCGTGTTTGGTCAACTTTTTAACTCTTAACATTGCTATTTATTATATTTAGTTTAATTACCATACAAGTATTGTTCATAGTTATTTTATAGCTTGTATTGAAGACGAGTGAAAGATGGAGTAGCGATTCTGGGGTCCAAATGAAACCTAATGTTACCGTCCTAGCCTAGCCAGTGACTTTTACACTTTTGTATCCTCGCAAGTAATGATAAACTTTTAATAAATAGGTAGTGCCATGATGCCATCAAAGCATTTGATAGGTACCTACTATGTTGCAGACCCTCGAATAAGAGATCAACCTGAAAATTCATCCTCACTAATCCTATCAGGAATATTCAATCAAATTAGTTTTAAATACCAACTAAGGTTAACGTTATCTAATAAGTTCAGACTCATGACTTGTAGACGAACGTGCACATTATCCTTGAGATTTTGAAATTAAATTTTAACCGTCGGCGGTACAATTTTGCCGCCAATTCCTCTCAGTCTATGCTTTTGTGTTAGTGCCAAAACGGTAATATTGTGTTGTGAGTTCTGATTTTATAAAATCATATATTGTTCGCTGAAAGCGGATGTTGTTGCATTAGTTAAGTGGTTATTAATATGTTTTCTCTGCAAGATTATTGTAATATTTATGAATTAGTTACATTTAATGTAACGTTGTAAGACGCTACACGCCCAGGAGCTTATGTGATCATTCTGTTATTACCTATAATTTAACATTAAGCTATAGGTATTGTGAACCGCGTACAGATTATTAAGTAAATAGAACATTTTATTCCTATAACTTGTGAGTGGTTATACATAAACTTAGTACGTAATCACAAGCTTTGAATTAAATATTGTTAATTTTACCATTTTCGTAAAAGTTCCATGTCTTGTCTGTGACAATGTTATGTGCCTTGATGTGAGAGTACAATTCAAGAATGACGGTGTGTGAGACACACTGGGTGATGTCCATCAACGCTGTAATGAATAATTAGTCGTTTTAATAATCGTATATAAGTTCTATTGTAATACGATAAATACAAAATGATTTTTAAAACATTTCCGAAGTTTTACTCTTTCCTACTGTTTAGTTACACACCTACAAAATGTTTAGTATAACATGAATTATGTCAGTCTTGTAACTAATCCCAATTTATTAATATTATTAGAGAAAAATAATAAGTGAACGCCTGCAAATAGTTCATAGCAAGTTAACTAATTGCGAATATAAAAAAAAACAGTAACATACAAGATATTTATTCTTAAAAACAATGATCACTAGAATTGTACAAGATTTCATGATAAAGACTTCCTTCAGCTAATAACTTTAACTACTAAAATGTTGTAATTGTAAACTAAATGAGCCTGTTCCACTTCTACACGGCTGGCCTAACATAAGACAACTAGATGCCGATCGAATGTTGTCCTTCTTCGAATTCAGCACCGCTTCCCTCAAAAATATTAGTGAAGATTCGAAAGACATCTGCTGTAACGGCGAAGAAGATGCTTCCATACCTTTCCGACTCATGGGTTCGAAAACACCGTTGTAAGTCATATAGTCAGCGACCAAAGACAAATGTCTGGGATCCACTGTAATACCGTAAACGTTGAATACATTCTGTATTTCTGTTATTATCACTTTATTAGCAGCTTCTATGCCATAAGTGTTTGCAATAGCATGAATGTCGTTACTGTATAGTTTGTTTAAATCTAAAAGATGGTTGTACTTGAACATTTGTAGAATGTTTATACCTTCTGTTTTGAGGAACAGGATATTCTTTTCTTTGTTTGTGATGGCTCGTTTTATGTTCTTCACTTCATGTATTACGGATTTCATTGCGGCTTCTCGGAGAGCCTGCGATAGATCGACTCTTAGGAAGGAAATTGGGAAGAGAACAGTCAGTTCGCACCATTGGTGGTGTTTGGTGTCGAAAGAGTAATTTGTAGCTTCTTTTAAGTTAGAAACTACGTCGGTCATGATCTTGCTGGTTTCTGCATCATTGGCAGCAACAGTCGCGTCTAGAACATCTTCCTCTTTATCTGCAGGTTGTTCGTCGCTGATTTCTACTTCATCATCTGATTTCTCTTCTTCCCCTGATTCGGGATCTTCGTATTCTTGCTCTTCTGTTCTTTTCTTCCGAATTCTAGCCTGCAAAATAGATAGAAATAGGTGTTTGTACAAAAATGTCTTTCACTTCACATAAAAGTGTAAGTAGATGTAAGACTGTGTGACCAAATGGTAGTGACAAAGAATTTAACCAAATTTATAAAACCTGTTTTTAAGGATACGATTTTATGGATACGCTAAGTCCTAAGTGTTTGTGAAAAAATACAATATAATGACTACCGAAACATATATGAGAGCATTTTAAAAAATACTTACGTCTGTATTGTCGTCATCTTCATTAGGAGCCTCGTCGTCCGAACTATCCAAAACCACAGCAGGCTCCACCTCAGGAGCATCGTCTTCCTCTTCATCATCACCTGCTTTAGTCCGTTTTTTCTTCTTCTCCGCCGACCAAACCACACCGCTAACTGCCTTCGCTTGTTTCCGCACAGTCGTAAACATTCCGTCAAAGAATTTGTTTTGCATGTGTTTTATTATTTGCTGAGGCTTCACCGCGTACTGAGTTTTGTACTGAGAATACGGCAAAAATTGGAAGCGCATTGTCGTTTTAAGCTGCCTATCAGGCTTAATCACTATCTGACATTGGACGTCTATCTTTTCCAGCACATCAGCTACTGTGACCCTGTTAAGCTTTTGCCGTAATTTCTCAGCTTTCTTTGTTAAATCCGGAATGTCGTCCCTGAATGGGATGTCCATATTTGGTGTTTTGAGCTTAGCTGAAGCTGTCATAAGAATTTCTCTAAGACGAGGTATTCCAAGGGTTACGTTCATGTCACCACGACCAGCAAAGTGGAAAGTGTTCAGTGTCATCTGTGTAGATGGCTCACCTATGGATTGAGCGGCTAACAAACCTACGGGCTCACCAGGAGCAGCCATTGATTCAAGATATTTGGCGTTCATAACATCAACGAATTTATCCTTAGCAGTATGTTCGTCGTACGCGCTAGAATGACGCTTTTTCAAGTAACTTTGTACCAGATTATCTAATTGTTCATTTATAACACCGAATTTATATTCAGGGGACATCTTGCTTGGGATTGGGTCCGGACATTTCTTTCGTGTGTATTGTTGTCTTTCTTCTTCATCCATCTCACGCCATTTCTTTTCCAACTCCCAATAGAATGGATCTCTTGTTCTATCTGTCGGCACATCATCAAGCTCAATTTGTTTTCTCTCGAGCGCTGAAAATTGAACAAAGCCACTTGTTCGGATTTTTTCGAAAGGACTACCGTACTTTTTCTTCCACTTCTTCAAAGATTTAATTGATTTTGTAACGGCTTTTAAGCCTTCGTCTTCTTTGAGTTTATCAATCACGGCTTCAGCTACTACTGCGCTGGAATTTGTGTCAAGGAACGGAAACTGATCCTGTCTCAGGAACTGACATTTGAGAACATCTAACCCGTCTTCTCCGTAAGCAAATTGGATGATACTATCATCAGCATCCCTCACTGTATGGTCATAGGCAATAGATAAACTTTCCAAATGCTTGATTAGACATCTTTGCAAGTAACCAGATCGACTGGTTTTGACAGCAGTATCGATAAGACCTTCACGACCAGCCATACAATGGAAAAAGAACTCTTGAGGCTGTATTCCTGTCATGAATCGACCGTCAATGAATCCACCTGCTCTTGGAGACACGTCATGTGGTGGAAAACTGGGCAGAGATCGACCAGATATCATAAGAGGTGGTCTTTTACCTTCCAATTCAATTTGACCAAGTAAACATGAAATCTGCATAGTGTTTACGGTTGATCCTTTAGCACCCGATTGGACCATCAATTGTAAGTTATTGTAAGGGAACTTTTCAAGCAGTCCCTCAGACAAACAAGCCGTATTTATGTTATTTGTGTAAGAGTCGAGCATAGTTTTGTACTGTCTGTCTAGATTCGCTCTAAACTTCGGGTCTTTCGTGTAATTTATTTCAATGGTTTCTTTTAACTTTTCGTCGTCAATATCGATAGGTAAGTCAGTGGCTTTCACGGCTGCAGCCTTACCAGCGCTACGAACCAAACAAATGAAATCATCGCGCTTTTTGTCTGCTTCTTCTACTACCAGAATATCCTTGACTCCGAGTGTAAATCCAATCCATTGCAAATAAAAGGTGAATACTTTTGAGAAAGAACTTAGTAAGGCACTTGAACTGTCGCCTCCATATAATTCATACATGCAATGAACTAAACCATATGGCGTAGCACCGTAGTGGGTTTTATCCAATACTCCGGAAAGAAGTTCTCCTTTCCTGATGATGACTTCTGCTTCTGTCATTGTGTTAAGATTATTGAAAGGAGTGCCACCCGCCTTCCAAGGTCTTGGAGGTGTTTTCTGCCACGCTTTCGAACTAATTTTAGCTTTTCCTATCAAAGTAAGGCATGGCTTTCCTTTAGGTGTTGTATTAATAATAATCGTTGACAGAATTTGTTTGCCAGACCAAAGTACGACAGGTTTCAGTATGGTAGGTGGAAGAAGCTTGATTGGTCCTTTATGATTAGGCAAAGCTTGGAAGACCAGCTGTTGGTAGTCAGCTTTTCCGAAAAAGGTGCCTCTCAAGGACATTTTCACACCAGAAATTACGTGATCTTGGATCAATCCACTCAATGGTGTCCCGTCTTTTGGTACAAGATATTGTTTTCGTACAGACATTATGTTGTAAGCTTCACTTCTTGCCATTTCATTTTGTGGGAAATGAGCATTCATTTCGTCACCGTCGAAATCAGCGTTGTACGATTTACAGTTAGCATAGTGTAGCCGGAGTGTTTTTTCTCCTTTCAAAATTCTTGCTCTATGAGCCATCATACTAGGTTTATGAAGGGAAGGTTGTCGGTTTAAAATCAGGACATCACCATTCACTAAATGTCTATGAACTGTCTTTAGTCCCGATCCCTTAAACTCATCAGGTGTTAACAATCTTTTGGCAAGACTTTTTCTCTTCTGTATAGAATCAGTTGCTATTGTGATCACTCTTCCATTACCCATTTCAATTTTCTCAGCACCTGGATGTTTGTTGGGCCCATTAATAACCATTTTTCTCAATTCATCAACATTCCATTCTGTTACTGGGACAGGGTAGGTCAGTTTCATAGCAAAGGCATCTGGGATGCCTATTTCATCAATATCAACATTGGGGTCAGGTGTGATGACAGACCGAGCAGCAAAATTTACTCTTTTGCCCATCATGTGCATTCTGATCAAACCAGTTTTCTTTTCAATAATCTGCTTTAGACCCTGACTGGATAATCCTTGACCTTCACAATTTAAAATGTTATTGATACTCTTTTGTAGGTCTTGCCAGACTATGTGAAGCTTTTCTGGGGGTGATTTGCCCTGAACTGCCTCATAAGCCTGTCTAGGTGCTTGATCAAGGCAGTCAATAGCTTTCTTTTGGTCTGAGGATGATAGCACATGTAAAACTGCTCTAGCAGCAAAAGCATTCTGTAGTATGGTCTTATAGACATTAGTTTGAGGGTGCTCAATTAGTTCTCCTTTCAAAACATTGCAAGGTCTTACACAAGGAGGTAAGACAGGAACAACATCCATGAAAAATGCATTAGTGACGGGCTGCACATTTGAATGTTTCAGAACAGGGAAGCAATGTTTTAGAATGTCTTCATCATTCTGTGCTATGTCTGTGCAGAAGCGTTTGATTTCATCAGGCATTAAAATCTTGATTCCTTTGGTACCTTTCTCAGCACCCTCTGCACTAAGATTGTACATGATTTTATTATCTGAAGTGGTCACTTTAATAAGTTTGCAAGAGCAAAAGGCGCATTTCTTAGCAGTATTGATAGCTCTAAAATATTGATTAATAAATTTTGCTCTTAATTTGTCTACATTTTTGTTTTGAAAAGTTTCTACAACTGGATCTTTTGTTTTTAATAGTTTCTGATATTTCCTAATTACTTTATTAGGTTTGTCAGGGGAGTTTTCTTTTCCATTTTTCATAATTTCTCCAACATAATTATCCAGGTCTAAAGCAGCTGTTATGTGACCCGCATCAACTAATTCGAGCTGAAGTTTTAATATAAACTTCATTCTATCATCCATTTGTATTTTGAAACATTTTAGGCAACTCACCCGGAAGAGTGCGTAGATGTTCTTGATAAATAATGGATTGACTACAACTAGCGGTAGTTCTATGTGACCAAAGTGTCCTGGACAGTGTAACAAGACATTGTTACAAGTTCCACAAGTCTCATTCCTGTCTCTCAGTGGACCTAGAGCAGAGTCATACAGACCTCCCTTTGTAGGATTTCCTATAGCGTCGAAGCTCTGTACATTTGTGATTTTCGATACACTTAGCTTCTTGACATCTTCATCAGAAAACATCAGGAATTGGACATACTCGGGGTCTACAGACGTCAGGCCCAACGCAGACGAGCCATACGATGCCTTATAAGCCATTTTTAGTATCTGAAATAACGATTAAAAAAATGCATGTAAGTAAATAAATACGGCATGATAAAATAACCTACATCAAACTCAGTAAAAATATGTACGAACTAATGCTAAGCTAGGTCTTTTTGTCATGGAAATTGTGGCTAATATACGTACTTGTTTAATAATGCATACCCAAATTGGTACAATAATATTTCGATTTCATTAATTTTTCACAAAAGCCTCTTCACTCTTCACATTCAACACTCAAGCACATTGTTTTGACATTTGATTGATTTTTAATTGACAGTTTGTTTTATGCCAACATAGTGTAATTTAAAACCGTATTCAAAAACCGAAGCTAGCGAAACCAAAGCGAAACACAGTTACGTTCTCAATGTTATTAGTTTTTTCATGTGGCAACGTCATGTCAGTCAGTCAACATGGCGGCCCAAGATGAAGTTGACGTATGTGAAAGTTGGGAGGATATGGACGAAATTGGCGTAAGTGTTACTGTGAAAGCCAAACCTGGACGTTTCCCGCGTCGGAGCTGGCCGCCGTGGAGTTATTTACATGTGGGTTTGTCTATTTCAGTTGGACCAGAAGATCAGACTGATGTCAACTGACTGCGCGCCAGTGCAAACTTCACTCAAAGGTTGCAAGGTTACTGTTGAAGAAAGCGCGTGTATTGGATCTCAGTGCGTGATGCCGGAGCCAGCTATCCGTATCCTTAAGCGGCCGTCGTCGTCGGGCAGCGGCCAGCTGAACGGCGAGAATCGCCCGCGCCCGGTCAAAACACTCGAACAAAGGCAGAAGGAGTACGCCGAGGCTCGTCTGCGGATTTTGGGAGAAGCTCGAAGCCCCGAAGACGTCATTGAGGACAAGTAAGGCCGGTTTCATTTATCAAACACTGTGATATTGTTTTACATAACACCCATGTTTGAGGTTTGTTCTGGGTTGTTGAAATCGAAGTTCAGTCAAGATATCTTGCCAATATTGCGGATGTTCATCACAAATTTAAGTTTAGGGCTAGTTTCTCTTATTGGTTGGTAAGCCTGTCGGATTTTAGTTACTTCATCCACAAATCCCTTGATTAGTTACTCTGCATAATTCTGATTCAGTAGTATAGAAACAACTTTCTGTAGCTTGTTTATCAAATAAAAATTCAAGAAAAAGTCTTCATCACTACTATCATGTTTAGCTTCACTGAAAATTTATCAGCATGTTACTGCTATGCATTTATTACATCAGATTCAGGCTAACATAATGAGCCTATAATGTTCCATCTGCTTAGACACAAATCTTTACTCTGTGAGACGGACTAGGCCGTAATGGGGTGGGCAACTGGTGGAACTAATGGTGCTAGCATCGCATGAACCAAACATCGTCATTGGTTGAAAATCTGTCAATGTCATTTATATTTCAAAATAGTTTGACCTCATTGGTCAGATTGGGTCTAAGCTAAGTACGCGCCATCTACAATCAGCTTTGACCAGCCTTCCCCATTGCAAAATGCTGGCTTAGTGTGGGTTGGTGGACTTAATTTTGAGAGCAATTGTGATAAAACAATTTACACAAAGTCAAGTCTGTGTATGAATGTATGCCTACAACTACAACTCTTAAATCACAACTGGTTCCACGGCTGCCTCTGCGATCACACTAGAACTGGGGTATAAACTTGCTAGACATCCAAGATCTTTCTATCTTCATAATAATCACTTTATCACCAATCAAAATATTTTAGATGATAGATATATATTGCTCTATATTGGTTTACCAATGATTATGTTGATAAAGGCTATGATAATTATCAACAAATCCTAGAATAAAATTGCTTCGTAGCTAACCATGAGTATCCTAAAAGTATACTCATGGTTAGCTACGAAGCAATGTGATAGTTGCATGCAGTATCAAGTAACAAAAATACGCATAAGCATCCTCTTGTTTATTTAGTTCGTTTTTTTTTTAAATAAATCAGCCCTTTTTAGAGTTCCGTACCTCAAAAGGTAAAAAAAGGAACCCTTATAAGGTCACTCTTTTGTCTGTCAGTCTGTCCGTGTGGCACCACCGATTTTCTCAGGAACGGGTGGACCTAGCAAGTTGAAATTCGTATCAGATAGTGAGTCCCTATTGGGTGTATAAAAATCAAGGTGCTGAGTCAACACAAACAACTTTTTTTATTTTTCGGAATTTTCCCTTTACTTTTGCTGTAAGACCTTGCTTTTAACCAAAATTAACAATTCTAAGTCAACCAGAAGTACCCTATAGGTTTTGTGTCAAAAACCTATATGTATAGTTCCCGTTGACCTAGAATCATGAAATTTGGCGAGAAGCAATGTCTTACAGCACATGAAAAGGGAAAAATCCGAAAACCGTAAATATGCAGTTTAATAACAAAATACCTACAAGATTATACGGAACTCTCGGTGCGCAAGTCCAACTCGCACTTGGTCGGTTTTTTAATTTTTAGTTGCAAAAGTAGGTAGAGATGCATAAAACAACTACATTTTGCCAGATATGTTAAAGATCGATCTAAATGGGGTAAGACAGGACTTAGCTTACACAAACAACACAATATTCATAACATAATTTGTATGATTATGATTTGAAAATACAACTTTCCTATAGCTTTTTTTTTGCGATATGTTCATATAGTAACTCCCATAGATATGAATGAATAAAGCTTCAGATTAAAAATTATTTTATTTAAAAAAATGATATGCTTTCAAATTTACTACTACGACCCGAATGGCGCAGCGGTGGTGAGGCTGCCTTACGTTCTTAGGGTCCCGGGTTCGAATCCCGGTACGAGCAAATGTTTGTGTGATGAGCATGGACATTTGTTTCCGAGTCATGGATGTTCATATGTATAATAAGTATGTATTTACAAACAAAAAGTATCTATGTAGTATATCAACTATCTGGTGTCCACGACACAAGCCTCGTTGCTAAGTGTGGCACTAGATGGCGTTGTGTGTAATGTCCAGCGATAATTATTTATTTATTTGCATTATGTTCCGTTAGAGAGTTCTTGCTCGGCGAGGCTCAAGGCCGTAAAAAATCCCAATAACAACAACAATAAGATATTAAAAGAAATTTGTAATTTTGAGGTTTAACTGAATGTAGGTAGGTCTTGCAATTGGTTTTTCAGTATCATTAATGAGGTTTAAGTGAAACCAATGATTATTGGGGGCATGCAAATTGTTTGCCCCTGAAGTATATTGTTGAGCGATTTAAATAATGTAACTGTAGTATTAATTATTGTAACTTGCAATATGATATCGCATCTACCTGCCTATTCCCAAACATGTTAGGGTAGACTTCCAGTCTTACTGGTTACAAGTGAAAGCCAGTATTATACATGGAGCGACTGCCTATCGATTGACAGCCCCTTGGACTGGTGGTCAGACTTTCAGGCTTTTGACTATCCGTCACGGCTCTCAAATTTCTACATAATGACAGAACCAATGGTTTCTGACCTATCTACGCTCAGCCTTGGCAAATGGTGTCTAACCTTGAAGATCAATTTGAGCGGCAGTTATTGTTTAGATACGAGTCTAGTTTTCTGTATATCATTCAAAATGTAACTGTTTTTTCAAACAAACAAGGGAAGTTATTGAAACATCTAAATGTTAATGTTCTTTTTGTTTTATTGGAACTTGTACATATTATGATCAAATTTGTACAGGCTTCGATAGATAGAATATACTTTACTATACTGTAGGCTTAGCCAAGTTGACAATCTACAATCGTTAACGCTAATAGAAAACTAACCAAATGTATGAGAATGACATCTATCAACGTTAAGTCACGTGGTCAAAACAAACGAATGGAAACTTTAAAGTTTAATCAAAACTGTAAGTTGGCTACGATTTATATGGGATGTAGGGATCACGATTGTAGAAACGAATACATTTCATTCTATCATCTTGATCGATGTAAACTTGTCTACGAAAGTTTATATTCGTTTGTTTTGACCACGTGACTTAACGTTTACGATTGTAGAAAGAGAATCGATACGAATCGTTTGTAACTTGGCTAGACCTGCAGGGCACTTTATGCGTTTATGTTCTTATTTTATAAAGATATAGCCACACTATCGAATTAGGTTTAAGATTACCTGTAATGATAGTTGTAAGTTGAATAAAAGTAAATAAATATAAAAAAAAGATGCTCAGCTGATTATGATGAATTACTTTAGCTGATTGTTCTTTAATTTAAAGTAGCTGATTATTTAGAATATTTAGTTTAAAACGGTTTACATTAAATTCTAGCATCTGTTGATTAACATAAAAGTTGTCTACTTTCCTAGGTGCATGTCTGTGATAACGAAACAGTATCAAACAAATCAGCTTGTCACTCATACTATTGAAACCCACAATACCATGCTAGCCCAGCTCTAGGATCTAAGTATTGGCGTTGATGTTTGGCCTAATGTACCGAAGAAAATAAAACAGTGACACAAATCAAATCAAATCATTTATTTCTTTGCAAACATGGGTATACAAATTGGTACATAGATGTTGTCATAGAAGTTAGTTCTCCATATTCTGCCGTCACTTGGGCATGCAAATCATAATCAATTAATATAATTTTAAATAACAATTAGAATACTATTGTAGTTCCATTTTATAAATTAATGTCAAAAGATTTTCAATCACAATAAAATAGAAAAATATCATAATATTACATCAAATGTCACAAGGCTACGATAATAAGTATGTCAATGGATACAATACAGGCATGTCAATTTAAATATTAATTTATTATATTTTTTCTCTGTTACAGCCTCAGCCGGCTACAAGACAAGCTGCAAGCAAACAATCTCAATGACAATCAAAATAATAGTAATAATAAGACAAAATCTCCTCAAACTGACAATAATACCAAAGGAAGGGAACGGAAAGTCCTCAGCCGCCTGCCACCCGGCGCCACAGCCTCGGGGGTGTTCCCGTCTCCGCCACCGCGCGGGGTCCTCGTCATCCGCACCCCCAGGGGTCCTGACGGCACAAAAGGGTTCCAGAAGAGGTAGCATCGCCGACATTATAAACCAGTAAACTCACAAAGACGTAATTCACTTCCATCCATTCGATTTACCCACATGTAATGTTAAATTGCCAGTTGTGCTACTGTTTTGATATTAGCATAATACTTGTTTCACAGTTTTTAATTGATACATAACAGCGTAAATTTTGTTGTTTTATCTAAATTGAATTTAAGTCTCTAGTGTTAACTGTGTCATATTTTAAGCGGAAACGCGAACTTTTGATCGTTGTGATTTTTTCATTCACAAAGTAAGCATGTTATGACCATTTTCACCAACTCCTACACTATTGCCACCGAAATGAATGCCTAATTAAAAGCGCTGTCAGATTTTCGATGCTAGGCTCACGACCGATAGTTGAAATTTCAACACTGCTCATAATTAAGCATTAATTTAGTTATATAATGTATGTGAAGATATGTTTCGCATTCGTTAAGTAATTATGATAGAAATCTTAAGGTATGCTACATTTATTTCCGAATTGAGGCAGACTGATTTAGCATACATTAATTATCATTGTTAGCAACATTTGCTAAGGTCTAAATACATACAGTTATGCTTCATTAAAGGCATATTTACACTTGAATTTGTGTAAATGAATAATATAAGTACCAAACTACATTGCTTAGGAAACTAGTGGTTGTGGTATTTGTGCAACTGAATTTCTTCCAATTTAGTAATCACTTGTATTAATAAAAGTGTAAATAGCCTTTAAATATAAACATGCCAATGTCAATTGTAATTAATCACCTGTAACACCAATTTTGATGAAATTGTCGTAAACTAAAATAAGTAAACGAATTAAAAATTGTGAAATGATATTAAAAATTAAGAGTGCTCAGTTCAGGGAACAATGTTAACGTTTATATTGAACAAAACGTTGCAACAGAGTTTAACAACAACAACAACAGAGATTTAACTAAATGAACACTCTTGACTAAATTGTGTGTGCATTTACATATATTTTTACGTATATGAGCATAATTTAAAGTTACATTACAAATTGAAAAAATTACATTTAAACACAAAATTATATGAATTTAGGAAAATGACTAAATAATGAACTATTACCATTGTGTGAATACGATTTATATATTACTAAAAATTCAAAGTTTTAGCATTAAACTTTTATATACAGTTTTTCTACATGTATAGCGTATTTTTAGGATAAGATATTGCTAATTGTATATTTATAGCATATTATTTTACTATGTTAAGTTTTTCGATGCTAGCACACAGTTTGTGTCAATTCCGGCAAGCTATAACAACTTATTATTGTCTCAGTTTTCCGTAGGTGTATATAAAACAGAATATATAAATTTCTTAATATCAGCTTTAAGCTTCAGACTTTTAGAATATTGAGCTGTGGAGTTTACACAAACTTTGTGAAATTGCATTTAAAGTGTGACTGATATTGTGTGTATGTGATTTGATCAGATATTATTTTGATTATAATTATTTTGTGCGATATTATTTATTATTTATAAATATTGTCTCTATAAGACTGCAGTGACCTCGCTGGGCCTACATAGTTGTAGGACAAAAGTATCTTTAAATATCTTGTATAAAGGTACTTTCAGTGTCGTCAATTTTTAGCTAATTCGCTAGGTACATACTAATTAAAAATAAATATAATCAAAATAATGTTGGTCGCACCAAACCAACGCTAGAGTAAGTCTACATATTATATAACAAGGATTGTGATATAGAATAATTGTCTATTGCAAACCTTAACTCAACTGAAAAGTTTTACAGAATAGAAAGATTGTACAGAATACACTCTTATAATTTGACATGTACTTTTAATATTGAACATATAGGATTCGTTATAAGAAGTACAGGGATAGCTTATCAAGTTGGTACTATAACATCTGATATAGGACTTAGATCATTCAGTTGAAAATATAAAGAATGGATTTGAAAGTATACAGTCATGACCAATAATATGTATACACTTCGTAATATTCAAAAGCGATTTTCTCCTGGAATAATGATTGCAACTTTAAGATATAACATATTTCATAAAGAGTTCCGAAATACTATGTACATAGTATTTCGGAACTCTTTATGAAATATGTAAGTCGTTACGTACGTAACGATTTACAATACAGTAGGAGAAAATCACTTTTCAAAGTTGCTAAGTGTATACATATCAGTGCTCGTAAGTATAGCTGAAAAAAAGTTATGTATACAGAACGCCTATAGTAAATATTCAAGATCTTGCTGAAAATCGCATCTCGTTAAATACTCATAACTATATTTGTCATAGGTTTTCTGTGTAAATAAACAAAGTAGAATTGAGCCAGTGCCAATGTTAATGAGGTGGCCAAAAAACAGTCAAAAAATTGCCTTGACCGACTTACAAGTGCCAATTCCTATAATTCGAAGAGATTCACTATTAGAATTATATAGTTTTACAGTTTAATTCCTCTTTTAACCAACCAAATGTAATGACTTAAATTGCATGCCCTTCTGTTGAAAATGTGCAGTCCGGTTTTGTTTAGGCATTACATTCAGTTGTCGCCTAGTGTTAGTTTAAGGTGGATGCTCCAGGGTAGCCCGCGAAATTAAAATTTTCTTACGTTTTTTGCAATTTGCAGGTCGGTGTCGGGTTGTAAGTTGATTACAATATGACTCACAACCCTCCAAGCGCATAAAAGTGCAGGAATGATTTTGACCTTGAAAAAGACATTCCTGCACCTGTACGAGCTTAGAGGGGTTGTATTGATGATTTTGATGATTATAATTCTGTAACTACATACGTGTTACAGCCGCGAGTCATATTGTAATCAACATACAACCCGACACTGACCTGCAAATTGCAAAAAACGTAAGAAAATTTGAATTTCGCGGGCTACTCTGGAGCATCCACCTTAATGGGCGTAAAAGTGCCATCTATCGAAGAAGCTCCACTGAATATTGCTGTGATTCTGCAGTAACAGTGCAACTATTGTCTTAGATTATTCTAAAGTTAAGTTTTCACCATGGTCTCTTTCATGATCATTATTGGCTGCCTTGTTTCACTCAGTGCTGTGTAAGCTGGTCTGTGCGATTCTCATCCAAGTCTTCTCAACATTACTGTACGTCGTCCACCCGTCTTGCTGTTGGTCTGCCAAAGCTCCTTGTACCATCTCCTGGCATGTTGCATGCTCGTTTCTATGAGGAAGTCAATTCATTAGGCTCCTCAGTTAAAGAACCATCTTGGTATCTGAAGACAGAGTTTCAAAGGCTCGAAATTCAGATCTGCGTAATATATCCAACCTTTATTGCCATCTGTATTGAACAAGTTCATGTTTTTATTGACTTTCAATTTAATGGTTGACGATATTGAATATTAAACTATAATTAGTATTCTAAAGTTCAAACGAAGGGCACCTTAGTAACCATTGAATTTCTCAGCAACAAAGTCTGTACAACTCAGCACTCAATGGTACTGAAAACAAAGTGTATTTAGCATGATCACGGCATCACCAGCACTAGGAAAGTCTTCTACTCTGCTGAGCTACTAAGTGTCCCGTTATCTTTAAGTTGTTAGTTGCCTAGTTCACAGATGGCGTTAGTGACCTTACCCAACGATTTTGCCACCTTGTACCTTGCCATTCAGTTTCAAATTCATTCTTTATATTTCATTGGATACATGTATCAAATAGAAGTGTTAATTGAAATTATAATCATTATTTATACTTTTATCGAAGCGCCTATTTATAAGATTCTCTGTTATTTAGTATTTTGTACTGAATAATGTTGCACTCAGATATCGACTGTAAAGTGGACATATTTTTAACTGTACTTTAGTATAGCACTGTGTTTTAGTATAGAATCAGTACGGAGTCTACTGATGAAGTATGGAACTCGAAGTATTTTACTGTTTCTTATGACTTGTTACTACGCAGCCTATTAGGTCGTCCCGAAATGGGGTAATGGCCTTAAGACACCAAATTGGCCAAAAGAGCGGATTGGTGTCATTTGGGACCACAGAGCCTGAAAGATTAGGTACATACACTACTGGCCTGTGAGTCTGGCCTATCTGTTACAAAAAAATAGTAAAACCAACGGTGTCTTTTATTATATTATAAAAGTTTTTATACGAGCGAATATGTGCATATTAGCTGTTGATCGAGACACTCGCTAGAACAACAAACTTGTCAAATACAAACATTGTTGTAACAATAATTTATTTTAAAATAAAATATTAGTCATCTCATTTTCGTGTTTTTTTTGCAATAACTCTTTTTATCATAACATAACATCACGGCTGTAATCCCCGAAGGGATAGCCAGTGGTGTACCTAAGTACTAATAGTACACCCATATTTCGCTAGTTATGTTTTTAAGTGTAATACCCTGGGGGCCCCCATGTAATAGGGGGCGAGCCTATTGCCATCAACCGGGCACAAATGCAGACTCCTTGCTACTGAGATATTCCTGATGGAAAAACCCAATAACACTTTGCCCGAACTGGGAATTGAACCCGGGACCTCATGCTCAACAGTCGCGCTTATACCACCAGACCAACGAGGCAGTCTCTTTGGGTCGGTAAGTACCTTCATTTTACTGTTTTAATTTTGGGATCCCAAGCCAGATTGCCTACGGCACTTGTTTTTAACCGTATGAATAGTGGGAGGTTGAAATGTTATCCCAACTTTTCTCCGCAAAACATCGAACGGTACAGCGCAGTAAAAGAGTAAGGTGGCGGTTCGCGTCGCCACAGACAAGCTACCGAGACCAGAGACTGAAACGGGAGACCGCGACAAGACAAGTGACTCGGTCTCTTCTGCATGCACACACACACATGTGTTCCTATGTGTAAGAAAATATTTTGTATTTAAACAGTCTGGCCAGTTGCTGTGTTCTAACTTCTTGCTGTTTCTAACTCACTGAGTAGGTATTCCACGAAAAGACAATATTCTTCAATACTAGCCGTTGTTGCCCGCGACTTTCGACCGCGTGTCTCCCATATTCTCTCTCTACCAGTCTACCTTTAATACCCACCAACCTAACCCTTATAACCCTTTTAACCTTTATTAATATACTCTTTGGACCGCGTGAAATGATTATAAATCATGATCTGTCCAATGACCGATTTGGTCGAGACGCCATTTTTTAACTATTGTGTCTACTTCGTGGACAGATCATGGGATAAAAATATTACTCCCTGATTGGAATCGGATTTTGTTAACAATTTCAAGGGTTTTAGTTTTTTTGCATGGAATTCTAATTATTTTTCTAAAATAAAAGTAAATTAGGTACTCCTTGTAACATCAGCAATCTGCCAGTAAAAGTCCCTTCAAAATCGGTCTAGCCATTTCGGAGATTAGCCGGAACAAACAGAAAGACAAAAAATTTAGAATCAATTTTTTTCATTCAGTAAAAAGCTGTTATTTTGAAATTACAAAAAGACACTTTAATTTTGTGTTACCACAGCCAGATCTTGTCGAAAATCGTCATCTAAGTGCAATAGATTAGTAATTATTTGATAAAAACACTTCCGGCTGGGGTAACGTTACCCCAGCCGGAAGTGTTTTTATCAAATAATTAAAAAACTATCAGCATACCAAATTTAAAAATCAGTTTACCATTTACAGAAGCTGTATTTCTAATTATCTATTGCACTTAGATGACGATTTTCGATAAGATCTGGCTGGGGTAACGCACACGTCAAGGGGTAACGTTACCCCAGCCGGAAGTGTTTTTATCAAATAATTAAAAAACTATCAGCATACCAAATCTAAAAATCAGCTTACCATTTACAGAAGCTGTATTTCTAATTATCTATTGCACTTAGATGACGATTTTCGATAAGATCTGGCTGGGGTAACGCACACTTTAATTTTATTTATTTGTATCAATGACCTACTACTTACAAGCAGTAGCGTACCTACGTATCGCGAAAGTGATTGGTCATCACCATCATGACATTCTATGAAAGGAAATACAAATGACTTAGGTACAAAATAATGGGCGTATCATGACATTTACATTTCGTGGGAATTAGATTGGTTAAACAGTAAACTAGTTATTAAATCAGATTTTGTCATATTTTTTAGAAATTAAAATCTATATCTACAAAGATTGTTAACTTGTGTCGGTCTGATTACGTATTTGCGCGGAAAATAAACAAGCAACCTGTTTTAAAATTTACATAATAATGATCGGAGTTGTACCTATCTTATTATACTACCAACTGATATTGCGTTTTATTTTATCTCATAATAAAAATATTAGTGTGCTTCGGTAATATCTCGATTGTGGATTACAGAATCGGTGCTATAGGGTGGGGCGGTAAGGGCACTTCAAGGCTTCGAAGTTTATCTTGGGATGCGAGGTCCCTTGAAAGTCTTTGAAAATAGATTATGCTGGAGTAGATAAGTGCCTGGTCTGAGCTGGCCTTAAACATCTGTTCAACGGTATCCGGCCTAATATTCCAGATTTTTTGTTACCATACCAATTAGGTAGGTATACCTACATACCTATTTAATTAGAAATGATGAACTGCATAGATACCTACACTATACAATTCCATAAATCTTCTGAAAACTTTTGAGTAACATAGCACAGACGAAGCTTCATACTTGCGCTATGATAATTACTGAAAGATGAACTGCGGCAGTACAAGACTTAGAAACTTTACCTCCTTGGGGGTTACTTTGTGATGTAGGTAAGCACTCGAAACACGAAGATTATCGAAGAGCGTAGCTTTTCTGGGTTTACTGTACCGCATTTACAACGTTCACTCCTATCAAACTAGATACAAATATCAATAAACAAACCCGTTAAACAACATACAGTCACAACCAGCATCGGTAACATATAGAACTGGTTCTACAATCCAGTTGTCAACAAGATTCGAGTTGATACAGTCGTGTCCTTAATAATGGCGGCTTTAGACAACCTCAGCCAGAGAGACCAAGCAGTGCTTAAGAGTATCTTTGATCCGACGGCTACCATTGCTGCTGATGTCGTCGAGGAAGTTGGGGACAAGTTCTTTGAAGAAGAGGAAGGTAAGAGGTTTCTTGGAGTCTGTTTATTGATTTATCTAATGATCATTGCGGGATATGTACGTTAGGTACATATCCCGCAATAATGATGATAGATCATGATTATGAGCTATAAAGTGGTTTTAATTTTCTCTATCCGTTGTCCGTTTTCATTAATATACCTAAATGCTAGAGAGGTAGAAAAAGACCGTAGAAACGATAGATGGATTTTGTGAGAAATGATATCGATGAAAAAGGAGTAAATGATAGCGTGACGGTTGACAAGAGAGAATGGAAGAAAAAACGTGTTGCGCCGACCCCCAGTATAATGGGATAAGGGCAGGCACAGACCACTAGACTTGGGCTTGGTTCAGTATAGTGGATGGAAAATCGCACGTATTTTTATAATAACCTATACATCTTGTATAGATTGTACCTCAGTGTTCCGGCCTTCATAACTAGGTACTTGCTTAATAATGAGCAACTCACTGCTTGCTGATTTGTTTTTAGATAAATATCCACCATCCACCTTAAAACTACATAGATTTTCTAGTGTTTCATATAATTAGAACCACTTTGGTTGCATCGTTCATCTAGTGGTCACAAGCAATCCTGCTTAGCATGCGGTCAATGGGTTCGATACCCGGGTTGGGCAAAGTGTTATTGGGATATTCTACAAATAAATTCTCAGTAGAAGCCCAGAATCTCGATTTGTGCCCGGTTAATGGTAATAGGCTCGCTCCCCTGGCAACATCTGAATGTAGGTATTAAGTATTCAGAGTGGAAGGTATTTGGACGCACAAACAGTTACCACATCATTCTGAACCCCCAACATGGAATTTTTCATCGGTAATTAAAAATAAAATCTGAGGATCTCGTGGCTAAACAATAGGTACCAGCCGCTCGGGTCGATGTTTAGGTTAAGCCGTACTTGCCTAGGTTGGTCTGTGGATGAGTGACCACCCTTACATACCGAGTTTCCTCCATGCCCTGGAAAGCACGTTAAGCATTTGGTCCCGGCTGTCATTTGTAGATCTTTGACAGTCGTTACAGGTAGTCAGTGGCCCAAAAAGTCTGACAACCAGTCTAACCAAGTGGTATGGTATTACCCAGTACTAACTGGGTTGTGGAGATCAGATAGGCAGTCGCTCCATGTAAAATACTGGTATTCAGATGCATCCGGTTAGACTGGAAGCCGACCTCGACATAGTTGGGAAAAGGCTACGCAGATGAATTAAAAATAAATCTGATGATTCCTACAAAAGTGGAAGTGAAAGTGGAAAGTCTGCTGGAAGACATTTCTTATTAAATACGCAGTACCTACCTTTGTGCTCTTCTATCTTAATGCAATGTCCTGTTAAGTGTTTTGTGTGTAGGTACTGTCGAGGACACTCCCGCCTGATCACCACTAAGCTAATTTTTGCTTGCACTCGCAATATAGAAACGCTCTCTAGCCCCGCCCCGTTGACTTTGTATAGAAATAATTAATGAATGACAATACCGATCGGCCGAGCGCACTGACGACGCACGCCAAACGAGAGTTATTGTTATTTTGCGCGCCAAATTGACGCTTTGCTAATAGGCCTAAACTTTAAGGGGGCGTGACTCGGCGCCTCCGCATGATTTAAACGATTTTTTTTTAACTGATCAGGCGGAAAAGAACACGACTGTACATGAATAAATAAATAAAGTGCAAAATACTCAACTTCAAAAACCAAAACATCAACAATCAAAATATCAACACCTTACCTACGTATACTCAACAGTTTAATTTATTACAGTTTGTGTGTCAGTGTCCCTTTCACGTCCCTGCATAGATTAATAGATACCTACCTACATTCCTACCAGACTGATCAGTTATAACAGTTGTGTTCCCTAAGTAAATTAACCTCTACTATGTAAACCTTCGGCGGAAAACAGGCTTGATGATAAATATTGATTACTCCAGAGCCTACCACGGACGCCGACAAGGAGTCGACCTCGCTATGCGCCGAAGGAGTCCGTCTAGCCGAGGTCGGCAAGTTGGACGAGGCTTTGGAAGCCATGACCAGAGGAGTGCAGGCCGCACCGGACCGAGCGGCTGGGTACAATGACAGGGCGCAGCTGTTGCGGATGATGTTGAAGGATGATGGTAAGACTTTAGGATTTAAGAAAGACAACACAAGTAAACATACTTATTTTTATAATACACTTTCTTGAAAACTGGCTCTTATCGTACTACTATTAGGTTCAGAATGCAGTGTACTTAACACTCATGGTATATTTTCGCATTTATTTTATATCCACAAAAGTACAAGGATCTTTTGGCGCCAGTTGACAGGCGGCACTGATTAGTATACAAGACGTCGGCTGGTTAATTCAGATGTTGGGCACACGCCAACAGATCTTCGTTCAGCTTTATCTTGTATTTCCAGACGCAATGTCAGACCTCGAACAGGCCGTAGAGCTAACTAAAGGCAAGAAGTGTCGCGCACGCGCCCTGGCGCTGTGTCAGCGCGGCGTGCTCCTGCGCAAGCGAGGGAAGGACGACGACGCGCGCGCCGCCTTCACTGAGGCCGCTAAACTTGGCAGCAGCTTCGCTAAGAAACAGGTTTGAATTTAGAGATCTTAAAGTTATTTGTGTGCTGTTCAATTCTTCAAGTGGGTTGTTGATATGCACGTGTTTCTGAGACACTAAAACAATTTTTCATTCTTTTTATCTTTCTATTTGTAAATATCATTAGATTTGGTTCAATCAAGTAAATGTTTTGTGTCATCATCATCTGCCTAGCGTTTTCGAACTATATTGGGGTCGGCTTCCAGTCTAACCGGATGCAGCTGAATACCAGTATTTTACAAGGAGCGACTAATGTTTTGTGTCGAACAATATGTTAGAATATACAGTGACAATATCATAAACACTTGTGTTTGTAATCTAGCGAACTTGCCAGGATTCTAAGTGATCTCCACATTCGCAGGTGGTGGAACTGAATCCGTACGCAGCTCTCTGCAACCAGATGCTCAGCCAAGTGATGCGAGGAGAAAAGGACATCAAATTATAATGTTGTGTACATTTGTGTAGACGTATGTTTTGTAAATGAACTCAAAACTAGATTAGGGTTTTTCGTAAATAAAACAAAGATAAAATCTAATGGATTAGAAATTTATATTGTTGAGTACAATCGACATTCACCTTCGAGAAAATCCATACAAACAACCAGAGATCCCAGTCACAGATCTGCCGAGTGAGACACTCGCGTGGCTACACGCCCCAGCAGTGGCTACTCTCCCCAACAAGTGGCTACATGCCCCAAAAATCCTTGAAAATGACAAATTTAATACTACAAATCGAAATACTGTTACTACACTATCGATATTAATAATAGAATATGCAATAAAATCTCATAAACCATGATCGTGTGTAGACACTTACAGATGATCAAATGATACTTTGGTAGCTGTATCGCACACAACCATCGCTTATCATCGCAAATTGGTTAAAATTCAAAATTTTAATAATATTTATTAATTAATCCTAGTGAGAGGCGACGACGGTAGACTAACGGAAATTGAAAGTGCACTTACCTACATATTATTTTAAATAAAATAGATCTTACTAACATGGCGTCCCTTGTTCAAATTCGCGCGCATTCCTATTGCCATAGACAATAATATTCCCACGCTTATTTGAATAGACCGATCTCCACTTTGAAGAGTTGCTTAGAGTTCCGGGTCATGGAAACAAAAATGGATGAAAAAAACATTTTTTGGCACATGGTTTCATAAAATGATTTTGTGAGATGTCAATTGATAATATTTTCATAAACCTAATTAATTATCGTCAATTCTAAACAACTCTTTCCCGTAGCTTGTGAAAGGATGATATATCACAGAAATAGTTGCAGTGTAGTTTAAAAATTCATTGAAGCATTGCAATAATAGTTAATGTAACAATATAAACAGTTCTTGTATAGTATTTAAAATGATTTTATAAATTCCTTAAAAAGCATTGTTTAAAGTTTTTTAAGTGATTTAATGAGCTCTTATAATAAAGGTGGCAGTCTAATAATGACAATAATTAATTATTGATTAATTAGACTAAACTTTAAACAATGATTACATTAAGATAGGAATAAAATAACAGTGTATGATTACAAGTTAATAAAATAGTGCTTTATTATTTGCTTACATAATTGGATAACGTGCAAAAACAGTAGAAATTGAAGTGATTGTTTCTTTATTTTATTAGTGGTGCATTTATTATTTTTAAATACAATAAAACTTCTTACAGTGTATTGTTTTAATCAATTGTTTATAAATTATATCGAAATCAGTGTGCAGCTAAAGAATGCTGCACTGTTTAAAGTAAAAGCTCGAATGTTACCAGTCGAGAAAAATAGTAGCTTCCAAAGTATTGCCACTAATAAAATAAAGGGTTACAAAAATAGGTAACAAGATAAAAATGATTGGTTACAAATATTCAATAGAATACTAATTTATCATGGAAAATATTTACATATTTTGGCACAGGTGATGGTGCAGTTAGCGACATCGTCTTTGTAAAATTTTAAACACTCGAACATCCATTAGTAAAATATTTCAAAAGTATACTATAAGACCTGTATACACTACGGGCTTAATCTATAGAAAGGTTTAGGCCTATTTATGAGATATCAACAAAAACCTAAATAAATAATATCTCGGAGTAAAAACATTTTATTATGATTTTTATTCCTCTCATCACAAGCGCATGATTATAATTCATAAGAAATAATGTTAGGTTAAATTATATATGTCACTCAAAATATACAGAATACAAACTTAAAACTTAGTCAAATAGAACCATTCAAACTTGAAAAAGAAAAAAGGCCAACGGCATAATTATTTTAACAAAAAGAAAAATGCGAAATGATTTTTCTTTTTGTTTTGTCATAAATTGAAGTAATTTACAAGATTTCTGCAACACTGTAAACATATTTCTGTCCTAGCAAACATTTCGAAGCACGCAAAAGGATAGGATTGTCGGTAACGCAACCTAACTCTAACACGATATCATAATCTATGCTAAATAATATCAAGATATTAAAACTAATTCTCACTGAACACATACATTAACTATTCAACATTTTCTAGATTGACTTGAGTATTCATACCCCTTCAATCCTTTTCCTAGTCCCAATTATTCATAATTTCTTTTTTCATTGTTACCCAGAAATGCAATATCATCAAACATTTTTTTACATGGCAACTAGTGATGGACTTTAGAGTAGAATCGGTTTTTTATTTAAATTGGTTAATGTCACAGCACGAAAACAAAATGTCGAAGCATATAAAGCAAGTTCAAGACAGATTTGGAAACTCGATATTATGGCTTAATCTTAAAACTTACGCGCTAAGATTTAATATTCAACGGTTATATGGAAAATTACTTAATATTATGACCAGATGGTGAATTTCACTCACGCGACGAAACGAGATTTTAACCTATCTGTCGGCTAGAGGCAACCGAAACCGCGTGTATGAAGGCTTAACTTCTTACTATGCCTTATTTACAAGTGAGATCTTACAATAACGGTTAGATAAATAAATAACTATAAGTTTTATAAACTTTTTAATTTAATATTATAACTATTATTGACCAAGTCAGAATAAAATAGGGTGTAAAAGGCATAAGCTAGCAGACACTAATCAGATGTAAGAAATAATTACGAGTACCTGATGTGCATTTACATTGGTGTTGAGAGTGGATGTTAGTTTTTGGTGTTTCTGAATTTATGCAATATATTATTTCTACGACTTTTTAACATTGAGCTATTACTACTACTACGTATAGAGAAGACAGCGGCGACAGGGCGGCTAATCCCGTTTAAATAAAGCTGTGGCGAGCGACTGAGTGAACTGCAGCCAGCCGACAGCAGTTGAACGGAGCACAGATTTTGTTCGCGCTGTCTTCTCTATAAGACAATTTACCACGATTATATAATGTTGGTAAAATACTATCAATGTCATTCAGGTAGAGCCAGAAAGTTTACTAGACATACTATATGGAAAATATACATATACAAATGTGGATGTGAAATAAAATCGAATATAAAATTGGGTTCTAGATAAAACAACGATATTTTTACTTTTAGGTCTTCAATAGTTAAGTAGGTACTCGAAATGAAAACAGAAGGCTCGCTAATTAATTCTAAATACAAAGAAATTGTAGCTGGGTGAAGGATTTGAAGTTTGGTATTGTTATAAACACTTTTAAATTAATAAATTTAAATTTGTTAAATTACACAAAACATGGGACGATCCATGTAAAGTCACTTCAAATAATAATAATAATAAATCTTTATACAAAATTTCAGAAGGTAAAAATACAATATGAATTTAAAAACTAACAATGTAGGTATAATAATGTATGATGCCTGTACTAGGATAATCCTGTATCACAGGCTGCAGGACCTACAAAACTAAAATACCTACCTAAATACTTGTTTCATATTGATCTTCTTTACGCTAAAACTAATATCGATTTTATTTTAGTAAATTAAGTTGATATACTGAACTTTATGCATGGGAAGTCGTTTTCCAGAATTTGTTTTTTTTTTTAAACTAAGTAAAGAAAATGGTGGTATTTTAAAAGTGTTCATAACAAGACGGGATCACGGGGTTGTGTCAAACTGTACGTATGAGTACGCGCAGTGACAGGGATGGGTGTGCGCAGTGCGCCCGCTACGTTGTCTCCCTCTCCAGCTGTAGTTAACCTACGACGCTGGCTCATTTTCACTAAAAAAAACAACATGAAGAAAATTTTATCAAATAAAAAAACATAATCAGCTCGAAAGAAATAAAAAAAATATAAACGCGAACATCAAATACTTTAACAACATGAAAACAAAAGAATGTGTCAAAAAATACTGTCAAATAATAACCAGCCTAAAAGAGAACGAGAAAATACATTTGAATAAAGAACGTTGGTTTAATGATGCTAACGTAAAAAAAATAAACCCTCTTTAATCTATGGTGGTTACTTTTTGATATAGGTAATAAATACTGTAAAAATATAAAAAGAATACAAAAATAAAATTCCACTTGTTACTTAAACAAATAAAATAAAATATAAAACCAAGTAAGAAAGCAACGATTTGATTTGAATACTGATTTAAAATGCTTAACGACGTGAATATAAGCCAGCGTCCTTAAATTAATGCTTATGCTTACTAAAATGAATTTAAAAATTACTATTACACCTAATTATTTATTAGCAAAACCGCATTGGGAATGCGCGGCAAATCGAGAATACTATTGAAAGATAATATTTAATTATTATAATTAAGCTAAAACGTACTTTTATCAAATAAAAACAAAAAACACATAAATGTCATTTTATTACATTTCAATTTAGAATCAAATGCTTTCTTTTTCATTTTTTAATTCACATCGATATTAATCTAGCAAGAGTTTATTTATATACGATTTTAAAATTTATGTTTTATTAGCGATTAATATTATTAATTAAGTTAGTAAGGCTATTTTAGTAGACGATTATAGACAGCTATTTGCTGTTGGCAACTTGTAACGATATTAAAAGGGGTTGATTGGTAAAGTTATAGTTTAGTTTAAAGTTCAAGACTGTTAATAAATTGATTAATATAACCATCACAAACTTTCACTATTGTTGTCAGAAGATAAAATAAACATTTAAATAGTCTAGTTACCTACGACAGTTACAAAAAAATAGTGCTGTCCCTCATAATATCGATACAAATCGAATCGAAACGAAACACGCACACATCCATAAGTGAACACTCACCCCCACACGCATACAAGCTAACAGTCAATCTAATACGATACATTTGATCATCCATACCTCACAAAATGCTGTGAAAAACCCTTAAAAACAAACAACGTGTTACCATAGACAATGAAAACTTAATAGTACGACCTCCTCAGTCTGTATCACCACCTCATAGAGTAGTATTACTTTAATGGCACTTCAGAGTGCGAGAGAGACAGAGTTATTTAGGACATCTAGCTCCATCTCTTTCACACACTGAAGTAAGATCAGAATAATATTGCTTTACAAGGTAATGCGCCTGTCAGTCGTACGTAATAAACAAAATGACATCTTTGGGCAGGAAAGAGTAGTTATAATATTATTATAGAATATAAGTTCGCCCAAAAATTATGAAGTCAACAATTAAACGGTATCACTAACTACTTAAGTAGACAAGAGATTCAAATTATAATGAGCTAAACAATATTGTGAAAAACAACAAAAAACGAAACACATTTAGCTTACGCTACCATTCCATTCCAATATAATATTACATTTAAACAACCATTCGCTCATCAAGGATAACATTTTACAATACTCATGTCTTTAAAATGCATTAGCAACTTTAATTATTAGTATTTCTAAAATTTTATAAAGGCTAGAAGATCTAAAAAGATATTCAAGCGATCACTTTGGCTTTACAGCGTACGCTAAATATGTTTCTTTTAAGCTCCTTGGACATCTAAAACGCTTAACAATATTTCCATCCACACGACACGACAGTATTTACATATAAACAACACTGATATGTGATAAAAACGTGAAAATTAAACAAAAAACATCCACACAGTTTGACGCGATCTGTCAAAATTGCAAGCGATTATAAACTTTAATGACTTCTAATAGAGTATATTTTGACAGAAGGTATAAACACTGAGTGGCGATCAACATTTACTATATATATCAAGTGGCCCCAAGATCATGATATTAGAGATTGCCATGTGTCGAGATTCTGAATATGATTCTCATGTTACTAATTAACAAATAAATTATCATTAAACATTGCCGAAAATAATATTGCCAATTTATAGAGAGCTAAAATTCCAACAATAACTTTTTACTCCAATTAATATTGCTTAGCGAAATTCGTTGGATTACATTTCCGATTCAATTATTATTGCAGTTAAATAAATTAATTATTGCGAAAATTATACTTAAACAAACGACTACTCTTAGAATAACGATCCATTTTTAACTTCGATACACAAAGTTGGCAACACTTATAATTTGAATTTTAGACTCAAATTTTATTATAAGTGGGAAAATCTTTCAAATATCGACGTCAAAGACGAAATAAACTAAATAAACTAAGTCATGTCGTATTGGATGGTATGTAGAATATCATCGACTTAAATAAGAGTAGTAAAATTAACGGGAATGAGCAAATACATCTCCTAACGTCCTCCGAAGGGCCTAAGAATGGCATTCCCTCAAGAATCAACGATACAATGATAGCTAACCGTTCGAACGTAACGCAGAGTGAGACAGCGAACGACGCGCGTCGTATGAGTGACAGAGACAGTCGACAGATGGAGTGAAGAGCTGACGAGTACCGGGTAGCCCCACCACGCAGCCAGCTTCAATAATGAGGAGAAATTCAACCCTGGAACGTGAAAAAAATAAATTATATATATTTCTAATATAGATAAATAACTGAAACTTTTAAAATAATCGTCTCTAAATACATAAACGTAACATCACGCCTGTAATCCCCGAAGGGTTAGGCCGGAGTGTATCTAATAGTACACCCACATTTCGCCAGTTAGGTTTCAAGTCCCATGTATAATAGGGGCGAGCCTATTGCCATCACAGTGCACAAATCCAGACTCCGTGGCTGCCACTGAGAAATTCCTGATGGAAAAACCCAATGACACTTTGCCCGACCTGGGAGGACAGGGCAAGTCCTGTCACTGTCATGAAGTTAGCTCTCCAACTAGTCGGAAAATCAATCCTATTTGAGGCAGTAAAAATGTTTGAGCTCGCTTCGCTCGCTCTTGCATCCAATTCGAGGCGGAGCGAAAACAATTTTGAGCTCCCTTCGCTGCGGTCGCTTTTTCTTAGGTTCTTTACTCGGTTAAATTATTAAGATTAGTTACTCCTTATAAAAAATACTAAAAGAATTCTTTATTAGCTTTATGTTTTTTTGTATTCTTTTATCTCATCTTTTACGCACTATGTCTACAATTCTACATCTCTTTTTACCTACTCTCCTTTCGCAGGTATGCTGAAAGAGATGTCTTTAGAAATAAGCTTTGTACTATTTTCTATTCGTTTCTTATTCTGTATGTAGTGTGTAGGTACATAAACCGTTAAATTAAATAAATAAATAAAATCTAAGATTTCTGAGGTGGGCTGAAGTCGACGATGCACTCCTGTATTTCTTTTTCCTTTATTTAAATAAGGACATTTATAATCGCAATGCGTATGTCAGTCCCATCGTACCCTAAATACACATTGTTCATTCATATCTGGGCCATTAACATAAACAGACTCTTATCAAGATTTTTTGTGGTATAACTACAACTAAAAAACTAAAAAAACACGCTCCACTTAAATTCGGGGTTCACAATGTAAAATCGACTCCTCCTATTGTTGAAGTCGATTAAAATGTGTGACTATGTTACCCGGGCCATAATAACGAATAGATTGACACCTTATTCATCAAAACCGGATGAATAGTTTAGGCGCTACGGAGGAACATACGTAAATACTAACATACATACATACATAGACTGCTAAAATCATAACCCTTCCTTTTGGCTTCGCCGTAGTCGGGTAAAAATGATGTTACCTTGGTTGTTCAGACATGCTGCACGAACTCGGGGTTGAGGAAGGAGAAGCCCATGAACTCGGTCTGGTCGAGGTTCATCATGAACAACTTGTCTGTGGGCGTCAGTTCGCACTTCTCCTGTGTGAACTGCTTGTCGAAGTTTGACACGTCCTTGCGATGTTTCTGTGGACGAATGGCAGAAAGTATTTTAGAAATAACAGTTGTCAGTACGTCAACAGTACGTTTTGATATAAGTGGGAAAACTTTGTTATTGCATTCGAAGCGTAATTTACAACCGAGCCGTAGGCGAGGTTGTTATAGGACCGAAAACTGCAATAACAATTGCCCACGTATGTCCAACGACGTTTTTCAATACACTTTCGAAGAAATCAAATAATAGAACATAACACACATTCTAAAGAAACGATCACAATCTGTTAAATGTTTTTTTTTTTTAGGTTTCAACTGTTTGTTTTTGTCTGACGGACTCCTTGACGATTGGTTTAATTAAAAGTGTTTTGTGTAGTTAGATCTTTTTCATATCGATATCGCTACTCACAATCTTCGGCTTGAAGGGCGGCTGCACGTCCCTCGCCTCGATGCGCGCCCAGTCGATGCGGCGGAAGAAGGGATGCGTGCGCACGTCCTCCTCGCCGCGCGCGTTGCAGCCGAGACGCTTCGTCGGGTTCTTCATTAGGAACGCCTTGCATGCGTCTTTGGCTTCCTGGAAGATCAACGGTGGCTATATTAGAACAGGGAACCAGAACAGATAAAGTCTGCCGGAAATAATGATAAGCAACAGCATCACTCAATATTGTTTCTGCCAACATTAAAGGGGTTTGAATTTAATGGCCGGCCTAGCTGCCGCCATTTCTTTTTTTAAAGTGGCGGCTACAAACCAGTTTTGTATGAGACAAAATGTTCTAAAGTGTCACATTTCCGAGATATCAAAGTTAAAGTTCATTCACTGATGGCATCTTCAGCACAACAGCGGCCAGGCTTTATACAAAAAGCGTACAAGCCCTTTGATATTGCGAGATGTTCTTAAGAACATGAACATGAACTATGGAACATTGAACATGTTGCCAGTAACATTGTTACCCGCAACACATAAAACTTGTGACTGAAACAATGTTGCGAAACTTTGTTCCCGGTGTTGACGTACCCACTTAACCAAAAGACAAACGAATTGCCGAGGCCATACCAATTTATTGTCAAGGTAACGAATTGATTATTATATCAATATATCAACATAAGTTGATCGTTAATTTAAATCACAAGAGCAATTCTTTAACAGTCATTTAAAATGGCTACAACACTAACAACGTATGTGGTGTCGCCGGTAAATGAAAAAGTAGCAATTTGCTTAAAAATACATTTGTCTGACTGTCCATTCGTCGCATCTTTTAGTAAAAAAAACCAACAAAGAGATGATAGAAGTAAGCCAGAACTTCTCTATCAAACCACAAGAAGTCGCAGAAAAATTCATAAGTTATACATTTCATTTACCTTTGTAAAAGGTAATACTAACCTTACTCAAAGTCTTCGGATACGACACACTATTATCCGTAATAGCAGCGAACAATTCCTCTTCATCTTCTCCATCAAACGGCGGCTGACCAACCAGCATCTCATACAACAGAACCCCATACGCCCACCAATCGACAGATTTACCATACGGCTGGTACAAGATGATCTCTGGCGCGATATAATCGGGGGTTCCGCAGAAGGTCTTGGTAGTTTTGTCGCCGGTGATGCCTTCCTTGCACATGCCGAAGTCAGCGATCTTGATATGGCCGTCTTGGTCCAGAAGAACGTTGTCCAACTTCAAGTCGCGGTACACGATGCCGCGGGAATGCAGGAAGAACAGACCGATTGCTATTTCTGAGGCGTAGAAGCTGGGGAGACATTTGGTGGTTATGAGTAGGTCCACTCTACCTAACGTAAAATAAATCTGAATTAAAGGTCATTGACCCGCATCAAATACGTAATTCCGAGAACAGAAATAATGACATAAACTTGTCCCGAAACGACCTTTATCGTGATCCTTGACTTTTTCTAGTAATAAAAAACAATTCATATAGTATTCTCGGGTTACCTACGCAGAGAAATTAAGGAAAGAGCAATGACCTTTATTTCAGATTTTAGTGGCACTCTAATAATTTTAACGTCGAGTCGAACTAAATGTGACAAATGCGGTGATCACGTGAGTAAGTGCAGTTACTGTCTTAAGGTGGATGCTCCCACCAGCCCGCGAAATTCAAATTTTCTTACGTTTTTGCAATTTGCAGGCCAGTGCTCCAAGCGCATACAGGTGCAGAAATACCTTTGACCTTTGACCTTTTTAATTCCTGCACCTTCATGAGCTTGGAGGGTTGTATTGATGATTTTGATGATAATAATTCTATAACTACATACGTCTTACAGTCGCGAGCAATATTTTAATCAACATACAACCTAGCACTGGCCTGCAAATTGCAAAAAACGTAAGAAAATTTGAATTTCGCGGGCTGGTTGGAGTATCTACCTTAAGGATCGATCATCAATCGTTGTGTACTTACACGGCTACAGGTTCTTTGAACTTCCCGCACTGTTGGATCTGGAACATCAGATCTCCGCCGTTGACATACTCCATTACAAAGTAAAGACGGTCCTGAAAATAAACGAAACACCATAATTATGTATGACTGAAAAATAGGTACAGTTTTGGAGTCTCAATAGAAAATGTTGACTTGGAGATAATCTTTGAGTATAACGTAAAATAATAATATATCGTATGATTCAGTGCGCAGTACCTACTTCTGGACACGGCACGTATTGTTAGGAGGTTCCTCTCTCAAGAGCCCTGACCACCGGCAGCTCGAACCCTGTTCCCAGCGCTGGTGGGCTACTATTTTTATGTTTTTATTTTATATTGTTTTTCCCCCTCATAGAGTAGAGGCCTGTGTCCCAGCAGTGGGAACATTAATAGGCTGATGAGGATGATGATATTGTTTTTATATTAGGAATAATTAAAAATGTAACGATATGTTGTAAAATGAATAAACGAATATAACGTATAACACAAAATGATACATGTATATCCAAGGAGTACAGTGTGTATAGTGACTTCGGGCTAATTGAGTACCTATATGGTATTGAGAAACTCCAGACACACTTTGGCAAACTTAGGATTCAAAACCGGACTCACGCTTGAAACCAGCCCAGCAATGCAGATAATTAGAAGGACGAAATATTGACCTTAACTCAGCAGTGGTACATCATTTCGCCGCCCCTATTCTTATATTATTCTTCCATACTTTTATATTAATAGTGATCTCATAAGTTACGTGCTTCCTAGCCATATTATCTTCCACACTGTTCTGCCATTGCTTTTTTAGTCTTCCTCTACTCTTATAGCCGAATACATTCATATTCAAAAGTTTCCTCACGAGAATTTCTTCATTCCTCCGCATCACATGCTCATACCATGACAACCGATTACCACATAAATTTACAGTTACGGGAGCACTTTCAGACTTCCTCTTAATACCATATCCTAATTATCAATACACTTCCTCGAGAACGGGCTCTTATCGCACTACGATTAGGTTCATCATGCAATGCATTTCACACACGTGGATCTTTTTCATTTCCCAACACCTTGTGCTGTGCCGCGTGCTGGAATAGCTCATTCCCGCACGCGGCACAGCACGCGGATGTTGGAAAATTGCCACAGGTAAAACTATACCTATATTCTTATTCTTATTCTTAATCTTTATGGCACACAAACAAAAAACAAATATACATATAATTGCAATAATATAGCTTATGTACAAAGGCGAGCTTAACCCAGAATACCAATACCACCTAAAAAAAAAACCAATGATGAATACCTATACTTACTTAGTCCAAATTGGTTCAATGCATATAGTTGGCGGTGATTGCTTTTTTCCTTATTTTATTTTAATTCTTCAAAAGTGTATTGAAAAACGTTTGATACACGTGGACATTTGCAGTTCTTGGCTCAAAAACACCTTAATTGGTTAATTCCGCCTCGAATGCAATAACAAACATTCTCCATTTGTATCAAAATGTACTATTTTTGGGTTCCGTACCCGAAGGGTACCCGCTGTCCGTCTGTCTGTCAGCGGGCTGTACTCGTAATAGATAGACAGTAGAAATTTTCCCAGAATGTGTATTTCTGTTGCCGCTATAACACCTAATTCAGCCTATAATGTTCCCACTGCTGGGACACGGCCTCCTGTCGATGAGAGGGAATGGGCTATAATCCACCACGCGGGCCCAGTGCGGATTGGTAGATGTCACATGTCTTCGAATTTTTGATTCTAGGACATGCCGGTTTCCGTTTTCCTTCACCGTTTTGAGAGCAGTGGTGATGAAATAAATTACACAAAGTAATGCGCCTGTCTGGGTTCGAACCCACGACTTACTGTTCGTAAGTCGGGGCCGCCACCACTGGGCCACCGCTGCTAACGCCTAATACTAAAAATAAATTCAAGAGGGCTCCTACTACGATGGTTCGGAACCTTTCATGCGCAAGTCTAACTCGCACTTGGTCGGTTTTTTATTCTGTCCACTACAGCAAAAGCAAAATTCCTCACCATTGTCTGGAAGCAAGAATGCAGCTGCACCAAGAAAGGCGGCTTGCTGCTAAGCGCCAGCACTCTCTTCTCGACCATGGTGCACTCCACGTCATCGTCCTGAATGATGATGTCCTTCTTCAGGATCTTGATGGCATACAGCTCGTCCGTGCCGCGGCGTTCGGCTAACA
This sequence comes from Xestia rhomboidea, assembly GCA_963853795.1. Taxonomy (NCBI): domain Eukaryota; kingdom Metazoa; phylum Arthropoda; class Insecta; order Lepidoptera; family Noctuidae; genus Xestia; species Xestia rhomboidea. The sequence continues at coordinate 4,164,874 of OY970772.1, read as the reverse complement.
TAACCTGGGTAAAAGGAGGTAGAATTTAGGAAGGATATAAACCTTGTGTTCTCGTTAGTGTGGTTGATATTGAAAAAATCATGATTAGTTTTCGATGCAGCAAACGCGAGTCTACGTTAGAAACTTGCCAGCATGTTTTGTTTTATAACCTGGTAAATTAATCCACGATCATACGTTAATAACAACGACGACGAAAATAATTGACGACCCGAATGGCGCAGCGGTACTGAGGCTGCCTTACGTTCTTAAGGTCCCGGGTTCGAATCCCGGTAGGAGCAAATGTTTAATGTGATGAGCTGCATGGACATTTGTTTCCGAGTTATGGATGTTTATATGTATAATAAGTATGTATTTACAAACAAAAAATATCTATGTAGTATATCAACTATCTGGTGTCCACGACACAAGCCTCGTTGCTTAGTGTGGCACTAGATGGCGCTGTGTGTAATGTCCAGCGATATTTATTTATTTATTTATTTAATCGTTTTGAAAATCATGAGCGGATTTCGGTTCGTTCTGTTTAATTTTTGCTCTCATCATCTGCCTAGCCGTTTCCCAAATATGTTGGGCTCTTCTGCCAGTCTAACCAGATACAGTTAGCTCATTTCTGCTCTAACGTGCCGAAAAATATAAAAATAGAAAAAACCACTGGCGACATATTTACAATAAAAACATATTATTGGATGACATCAGCTAAGAGAAGAGAGAAAAATACATATGCTAGGTACCATGTTCTACGTGAGCACGGACAGATAGTTACTACTTGATTGCAGTTAGTATGAAGCCAAGTCAGAGGACCATTGGGCGCGGGCCTGTGAACGGGGAGCTATGGGTTAGCTCACCTTCCGTCCGTCTCATGACGACAGGCCGTGTCGACGGCGCAGGAGTGTTCCACGCGCGCCTCAAAGAGAGTCAGCAATAGGGAAGGGGTAGCAAGGGCCGAAGCCTGCCGGGGCTGCGGGACTATTCGAAAGAGATACCGTGGCCCCGGAACACAAAGGGCGATGAAGGAACATGGATGGGTTTTAGTCAGTAAAAGTCTGACACTCCCTCCTGCTCCGCCCAGAGCGGGAGGAGTCATTCGATGATTTCCCATCCAAAAAAAAAAAAAAAAAGAGGCCCATTGGGCGGCATATAAACTCTGATACCAGGTTAGATACTAACAACACGATAAAGCAGAAGAAGTTGGTATAAAAGTCATACAAACCTTTCCGAAAGATCCTTTTCCGAGCACCATAATGAAGTGGAAATCTGAGGCTCTAATCACGTCAGCAGCGGCCATATTATGCGGCACCTCTCTATCAGGCGGAGGCGGAGGCCTACGAGCCCCAACACTGGTGGCTCTCATCTGGTTCTTCAGTTGGGCCAGGTCAGTGCCCTCCTCAGGAACTGGCACGTTGTAGAACTCCCCTTCTTCTTGGGTCAGGAGTTTGAACCAGCCCTCGGCTGGAGCCTTCATCAGCTCGGAGATCCCGAAGGATAGGGATCCCATGAAGTCGTTGCGGGAGGTACGGTCCCAGTCCCAGATCTGGAAGTATTGGATGAATCATAAATTGATTTGGTGGTCCCGTGGTAGTGAACTGGACAGGCAATAGAGGACTTCATAAATCAGGTAAGACTATTTATTGGCCGAGTAATTCCTTCATCCTAAATCGGACATTAAAAACATAATATAAAGAGTAAAGAATTAATGAGGTTGCATTACATAGATTAAGAAAAAAACAACTAAGGCCTCTTTCCCACGCTGCGGGACTGTTCGAAAGAGATACCGTGACCTCGGAACAAAAAGGGAGACGAAGGAACATGGATGGGATTTAGTCAGTAAAAGTCTGACACTCCCTCCCACTCCGTCCAGAGTGGGAGGAGTCATTTGATGATTTCCCATCCGAAAAAAAGACTAAAAAAAAGGCCGCGTTCCCGCTTTGTCGTGACGACAGATAATCGTGTAGTTTTAACTGTCGTGGCTTGTGTATTTAAATGGAGGTGTTCACATATAGGACGACGCGATTACTGTCGTCCACGACTTTTGCCAACTAATAACCAACGATAAATCGTCACGACATAGCGGGAACGCGGCTTTAGTTTTAAGACCTTATTCATATCTATGCGTGATACTAAATTGTGCTTGTTGCAAAAAAAATAACCTAAGGTAACTTGGGTTGTATTTTCGATCGTTCAATTTTTCTACTGAAACCATCGGATGATAAAAATATGATTTACAGTCCAATATGCTGCACGTTTATTAGGTACCTTGTACTAGTACCAACTAGTATCTACAATTTGATTCTATTCAACATTTTAATAAAATCTCATTAAAAACTTCATTGCTTCGCCCTAAACTATTTTAATATAAAAATTGCTCTAAAGAGAGATTAATCTTGAGAAACCAAGTTGATTCTGATTAATTGGTCTGAGAAAATTATTTTTTGGATGGATTAAGCTATATTTTTCTCAATTATTATTTATTGCAATTTCTTAGAAAAGACATCATTTGTTATGGCTTTTATGCAAATAAAAAATACGAAGTCAGAACGAAATGTTTCGTGAGAGCAAGAACATTTTGACATCTGTTAGAAATGTCTTTTCTATGCTAATCTTGAAGACAATTTACATCCATTTATATTAACAAAAATGTAGTTTACATAAAAATGTCCTTTATATTAGACAATTTTAATAGTTATAATCTTTATCTTTACGACTTCTTAGATCTAAAAATCTAGTCTCGCTCAAAACTGGTTTTTAATCCTCAAGTTTGCGGTTACCCTACGTTCTAACCAATGCCATCAGCACGCGTGCATACGCGATTGTCGCGTTCGTACGTCACAGATTTGTTAGGAAAAAAAAAATATGTATCGATGCGACCAAGCGTTTGGTTTCACGCGCCGTTCATTTTGGTTGGAATTCGGCCTCGGCCTCTGGTGATGCTGGTAAACCACCTTTTCTTTCGTCTTTCATAATCGCCATCATACTCAATTTGTAGATTTATGAAACTTTTATCGAAAAAAAATAGGTTAAGTATATTATTTTTAAAGTTAAACAGTTTTAAAGAAAGATAATAATGATGTAGATAATGTACTTAAAGCTAGGCATTGATCAGACTCAAAAATAAAATTGTGAGAAAAAAAAAATCTATTTAGTCCGTCAGTTAGAGTATTGGAAATTAATGGACACGTATTTTTTGTTTTTGTAAATCAATGAATATTGACCAAAGATAAAACGCATCAAAACTTGGGAGTGGGGGCTCGTGACGTCAGAACAAGCTAAAAATTATACCTAGGCGTGACGTATTGAGATTTTTTTTAAAAGCGTCGTATCTTCGTCAATTTTGGTTTACGTAACAAAAGAAAAAACACGGGTCAAATATTTTTTGATAATCTAACTGACGGACTAATTCGATTTTTTTGTCGTCACGCCTATTAAAAATGTAATATAAATTACATATTCACTCAGGTTACGCTACGCCCCACGATTTTACTTTTGAGTCTGATCAATGCCCGTTGTACTCTTTTAAATCGTACCTCAATCAGCAGCCTCCTATCCTTATCCTCAGCCTTCAGCTCGAAGGTCAGGGTCTCGTTCCACACGGGGTTGAGCGTGCTCCTCATCGTCTTGGTTTTTTTCTTCACATTGTCTGAGTCTGGGATGAGCTTCATCTTCACGTAGGGGTCCGACAGACCGTTGGGGTCCATTGGGATCAGATTGCGGCCCTGTATCACTGGTGGTAAAAAAATATTGGTTAGATTATTGAATCACCAATCTGTCTTGAGAAAGCGCGGTGGTAATGTGCGCTTAGCTTATTTGGGTAAGCATAAATATATTGATGCTCGCGACTCTTAGCACACTGCTTTGTTGCTCCAGTCGTCGCAAATACTTGAGCATAAGGTCCTGGGCTCGACTTCCAGGTTAGGTCAAAGTGTAATTGGGTATATCCAACAGGATGTTTTCAATACCAGCCTGTTTGGATTTGTGCTCGGTTGATAGCAAAAGGCTCGCCTTTATTCGAAGGACTGACACATAACTGTTGAAACACTACTGATACTCCTCCGCTTATCTCTTCGGAAAAATAAGCATGCTGTTATATTACATACCTACAACAGTGAGCTTGTGCCTATGGCACGACACGTTGAGCTGGATGCGCCCGCGCCGCTCAGTGTGAACGCAGCCGCACGGGTTCGGCGCCGACTCCTCGCACCGCTTGTGGACGTTCACTCATCAGTACATACCTACAATAGTGAGCTTGTTCCCCTGGCAAGACACGTCGAGCTGGATGCGCCCACGCCACTCAGTGTAGTCGCAGCCGCACGGGTTCGGCGCCGACTCCTCGCAGCGCTTGTGGACGTTCACTCATCAGTACATACCAACAATAGTGAGTTTGTTCCCCTGGCACGACACGTTGAGCTGGATGCGCCCGCGCCGCTCGGTGTGGTCGCAGCCGCACAGGTTCGGCACCGACTCCTCGCAGCGCTTGTGGACGTTCACTCATCAGTACATACCTACAATAGTGAGCTTGTTCCCCTGGCAAGACACGTCGAGCTGGATGCGCCCACGCCGCTCAGTGTAGTCGCAGTCGCACGGGTTCGGCGCCGACTCCTCGCAGCGCTTGTGGACGTTCACTCATCAGTACATACCTACAATAGTGAGTTTGTTCCCCTGGCACGACACGTTGAGCTGGATGCGCCCGCGCCGCTCGGTGTGGTCGCAGCCGCACGGGTTCGGCGCCGACTCCTCGCAGCGCTTGTGGACGTTCACTCATCAGTACATACCTACAATAGTGAGTTTGTTCCCCTGGCACGATACGTTGAGCTGGATGCGCCCGCGCCGCTCGGTGTGGTCGCAGCCGCACAGGTTCGGCACCGACTCCTCGCAGCGCTTGTGGACGTTCATGTCGCATGCTGTTCACACGTTTAATATGTTAATAATAACTACATATTGTATGATATTAGTTTATAATCCATGCTTTAAAATTCTCTTTTTTATTTTGCATCTAGAGGGTTCTAATTTGCTTAACCGATGGTAAACCAACTCTTAAAAGGCCCGTGAGTAGAGCTTTTTAGGCACTAAGGTACTTGCTTTGTTCATAGGTACACTCGTCAGCAAATCAAGCTGCCAAATTTTTCCAATCATCCTTGAACCTAATACTTTAGCAATAAAGTTGAAAACGTTTTAAAGAAGTCTCTCAAAACTTGATGTAGTTGGATGTGCTGGCGTCTGTACTTTTGCATCTAAGGGGTTCTATTTTTTCCGGCGGGATCTCATGGCGACATGGAGAGAGCGACTATCGCAACCCCGTGCAGGGCACGCCACAATAGTGGCGATAAGTCCCCTCTTTGAGGAGTGGCTGGAGAGACGCCACGGCGTCCTCACCTTCCGCCTGACGCAGGTTCTTACCGGACACGGTTGTTTCGGTAAGTTCCTGCACCGAATCGGGCGGGAGGAAACGCCCGGGTGCTATCATTGTGAGGATAGGCCGGAGGACACGGTGGAGCACACTGTGGAGGTGTGCCCCGCTTGGGTGGAGCACCGCCGTGTCCTCGAGGTGGCGATCGGCGGCGGCGACCTCTCGCTCCCGGCCCTGGTTCGTGCCATGGTCCGGAGCGAGACGGAATGGGACGCCGTCACCTCCTTCTGCGAAGCAGTCATGCTAGCGAAGGAGGTGGCGGAACAGGACAGGGAGAGATCCTCACGTCCCGGCCGCCGCGGGAGACGCCCCGGGCGTCGGGGGCCACGTGGTGGCTTCCGGCCACCGTAGACGCGGGCCTGTGGACGGGGAGCTATGGGCTAGCTCGCCGTCCGTACGTCTCATGACGACAGGCCGTGTCGACGGCGCGTTCGTGTTCCACGCGCGCCTCAAAGAGAGTCAGCACCAGTGAAGGGGTCCGCAAGGGCCGAAGCCTGCCGGGGCTGCGGGACTATTCGAAAGAGATACCGTGGCCCCGGAACACAAAGGGCGATGAAGGAACATGGATGGGTTTTAGTCAGTAAAAGTCTGACACTCCCTCCTGCTCAGCCCAGAGCGGGAGAAGTCATTTGATGATTTCCCATCCGAAAAAAAAAAAAAAAAAAAAAAAAAAAAAAAGGGGTTCTATTTTGCTTGAGATATTAAGGAGAAATTAACAAGTCCTTTATTGATACTCTCAAATCATCAATTAAAAACATTGGGTCATAAAATTAAATTAAGAGACAGGACAGTCAGTGACAAACAATGTAGTTTAAGAAACTTGGGAAAAGAAGTCTAAATATATTTATTTCAGAGCAAAAAATCTCAAGAATATACGCAGTAATATTGTAAATCATTCTCAACATCATTTCAATGATAAATTGCCTCATGCATTGCAAGTGCAGTTCAAAGATACTAAATTTAAGTATTTTTATCCGTATGACGTTCATTAATACTAAAATATGAATCATTAAAATGTATGAAGACTTCAAACTGAACATATTGAGAATGACTTGCTAGAATATTGCTTGTTTTTTACTATCTGCCGACTAGGCAACAACTAATGACTAAATAAAGGCGCACTATACAAATGCACGTTATTGGATTTACAACTTTCGGCACAGAGCCAAGCTTTGAAAATACAACAGCGCGATTTATTTAGGCATTCATTTAGTTGTTAGTGAAAACGGGCATAAATTGGACAGAGTTTAAAATTTTTCAAGCAATAATATACACAAAAGCAACGAACACAAACATGCACTAGATGAGAATAAAAAAGAATAAGAAATAGAGTCAGACAAGATAGCGAGTTTACCTTACTAATTGTTCTAGGTAATTATAATATTAATAGGTTATATTACGTAGCCTACAGGGTTATTAATAATATAACATAGGGGAGAGCGGGACAAGAATCATTCAACAAGGGAACTTGATCAACATTTTGATATAATAGGATTAATAGGCCTCGTTTTTTCTTAAGTATCTTAGGACAAAAACGTTATCCACATGGAAACAAGTGAATATCGACAATTTTGTGGAAAGAGACATTGATAGCCATATTGCATCTCGCCAATTGTCTTGTCATAGCTACTACGTAATAATATACTTTAATAAATTAATAAAAAACAGACAAATTGATAACCTCCTCTTTTTGGGAGTCGGTTAAAAATTCAACCAATTGTCAAGTTAATGTTCAAAGACAGTTTCATAGAAAGTTATAAGAGGCAAGAGAGTAGACATCGTTTATTAGGAACAAAGGAAACTGAGCTAGTTACTTACGATATCGAATGATACCCACCTCCATTTGGAAGTCGGTTAAAAACTATTTTCCTTCAGAGAGCATTACAAACAATTGAAGTTCAAAGATAGTTTCATAGAACTTTAATTGTAAGAGGCAGGCAGAGTAGACATAGTTTATGAGGAACAAAGTATCGATTGTTTAGTAAGTACAAAAGCTAAACATAAATACTTAACTCTTAACCGTAACAAACTTAACAAATAATCTCAAGACACTAGTGTGTCTTGAGATTATTTTAGTTGCAGTAGCATTTGATGAAACCTTTGTCAATGTTCCATTTACAACCGATGAGTGAACAATACCTCTATACAATGAACTACGTCTAACTACGTGTGTTCTTACTTATAATGCAAAGACGTGCTCTCACAAGCAAACAAACTAAGCTGCAGGAGACAGAGTTATATACAGAGGGGATAAACAAGCAAACAAATTTAAAGTAACAGAAGCAAATTCAATTTGTTCGACGAACTTACGAGGGGACTTCGATATTATGGTTCAGTTAATAAATACACATTAATCCACGATCCAGACAATTCGTGCAAAGGGACCTTCCTTGTCTCACTAATGGGAGCTGATACTTCAGACTTAAACCTTCTTGTGCTGACAACATATAATTATTTTAGTTGCAAAGGCATACATTAGTCGTCTCGTGTTAAAGCATTCGCTATCCAGGAACTAGTTTCCTCTTGTTAGTGTCATTCTATAGATACGTCTTCTATATTATACCTCCGCATTTTAATCCCTGATGGGCGAGACCATGGAGTAATGTACCGCAGTGTTCACAAAAAGTTGGCGCAAGGAACGTCCACGTGTTCCATTTGTGAGGAGCGTAGGCCGCCTTTGCAATCACAAACATAACATTATCAATTAAAGCACAAATAAAAAAGGGCCCCGAAGAAAACGAGAGCGTACCTACACAAGAAAACCTAAAGAGTCTACGGACATAAAAGAGTTAATAAAAAAGCATTAGCAGAAAGCACCATCACCAATCTGAAAGTAGAGTTCTAAAACACAGAAGCATGTCCAAGCGTTAGTGGGTAGTCCGCGGTTCGCTTGGTACCTTGACACTTGAGGCCCTGGTGGATGAGGCCGTACAGGAGGGAGCCACAGTGGTCGCAGAACGTCGGGGACGAGTATGTGCAGTTTCGGAAGTTGTGCTTCGTGCGTGTATCCTGTTGGTCAGTTTAGACGTGATGATATTGTCTCTTGGAACGACTGATATTATTGTCTGGGGTCTGCTTCAATACTTGGTCTACTTCAATCTATAGGTACTTACTAAAGCGCCACATTTCCTTTCGTGTTATTTACATTAATATGTTCATGTTCCTGGCTTGGTAATACAAACCCCAGAGGTTTAATTGTGTGTCTGTTATTAAGTTCGCACAAAATTAGGAGGACCGATTTTTCATCGCCAATTTGGTTTCTTTTTAGATGCATAAGGAAATTATGTGCCTTGGCCTTGGGTCATTGCTCAGATGGTACCTCTAATCTACACCCACCTACTAATTCATGCATTAATTCTCTAACATCCACCAGTTTGCCAAACTTAAATTCCACTCTTCGTTAGTCTAGAACGTGAAGTACTATAAGAATATTTGTCGTGGATTCATTATGAATTTCGAATATAACGTTTTATTTGTCAACGCGATTATTGGAAGATTAAAGTATTTAGACACCGTTACACCGTTTAAAGTTATCTATCAAACTACAAAACTATTTTCAGAACTACGCAGTTAAGATAACTACTCGTTAAGTATTATGTAGATTAACTTCATCTTCCTTTCCATCAAAGAAAAGTCGATTACCATCTTTCAACTATGTTCAGTCCATATAAACGACATTTTTATTTAATAAAACCATTTTTTTTTCAATTAATATTTAACTACATTCTGTGTTATTGGCTTCCGTTTTAATTATGGAAGATAGGAACTATTGGTTATACACCGTGCCTTTTGGTGAAGACTAGCGGGCGCCCCAAAGACCTTCAAATATTTACGAGCGATAGACGGGACAAGGCGAAGGAAACCGTAATCCAGTACTTGTTACTACTTAGTAACATGTCGGTAGTCGGCCTGTCTAGTGTCATACGCTCACTTGTCAGGTAGCATTCGTGTGTCAAAGTCGAAAACGTTCGGGATCAAAATTTTTGTACGATAATATTCCCAATGTCGGCTCTAAAGGCCTTTTAAATCTCTTTGGGGCGCTCATAAGTATGATTTGTAGAAATGTGGCTGTACTGTAAACTACTGAACCGATTTTAAAAATTCTTTCACCATTAGACAGCTACATCTTCACCGAGTAACATAGGCTATAGGCGGCATGGGCACCGGGCCGTAGGCCGACGAAAGAGGCCGGCGGAGGCCGCCGCACTTCGGGGACAGAAGTCAAAGCTATTAGATAAACCTATGCCTAACCCTTTGGGATTTAGATAAGCGTGATAGCACCTAACTTGTACTTCTTCATGAAAACTTGTAGGAACTTGGTATCTAAGCATCAAATTCATTGCTAACTGCAAACCAGAACAGAAACGTTCCTAATTGGCTCATTGTGTTATATTACTGCAATTAGCAAAGTTAGGTAAAACGTAGTTTGCTGCTAGCTCCCCACCTACTACCACCTGAAATAGGTGAAGAGCTAGTTCTCTCTAGTTCAACTTTACGTAGCCAGTGTAACTTTTAGTCGTAATAATGTGAATTTTGTACTTGCAGTGTTAATAACGGTTAATATTATTTAAGTTTGAGAATCTGCGTTAACAGAAAAGAGAGTTTACATCTATACTAATATTATAAAGAGGAAAAAATTGTATTTTTGTATGTAACGAATAAACTTAAAAACTACTGGACCGATTTGAAAAATTCTTTCAGCAATGGATAGCTACATTATCAGCGAGTAACATAGGCTATATTTACTGAGTAACATAGGCTATATTTAATCCCCGTACTCCTACGGGAACGGGAACTACGCGGGTGAAAAAGCGTGACTTCCGCTAGTGTTTCTATAAATTTATTACGGAAAGCCACAAAAATACACGATATAATATCTCTGTACTACCTTTTTGTGGATAAAGGTCGACCCAAACGAAAAATACCGTAATGACCTTTCTTTTAACAAAATTTAACAAAAAAAAACTTTGGAAATGAACGCTCGAGGCAACAGCAAATATTATTAAGACCAGATTAAGACCAACCTTAACAGTCGGCTTTTACAATATTTACTCCGACGCGATTAAGTATTTTTAACAAAGAAAAACATTCGCAAAAAATATTTTAAATTCCTAGAATATTTAGAAGTAAATTATCCAAATATTTCAGCAAAGAAATTACTTAGTTTGCCAGTAAAAGCAAGTCTGTCTACAAATTTTAATTAAGTACTTAATTCTTGTCAGACAAACAATGCCTTTTAAGAACTAAGAAAATACATAAAAATGTTATCTTTTCCAACTTAATTAACCCTCTCATGCTGAGGGGAACATTGTGTTATGACGAGCAGAGAACGCAACACCCTCTTTGAAAAACATAAAAAAGAATGGTACCCCTCAATTTGTTGTAAAGTTGTTGCTATAACGTCCGTTTACATCACTAATCTAATCTTAATGGATTTAAAACTCTGTCTCTGTCTGTTTAATTCTGTCTCTGTCTTTCTTAAACTATTGACCGAAATGGAACGATGTTCTAAATACATCACATTTAGTGCCAATTGGGTACTTTACACCATTACAAAACAAACCTCGTCTAAAAACCACTATAGGTTAGACCTGAAAATCCGATTTTTTTTTCAATTAACTGTAAAATTAGATTTTTCGATGCTTTCAAACCAATAAATAATTCAGTCATTGTTGGTTGTCATTGCTATATAAAATGTATTGGGGTATCGCGTAATTTTTCATTCTTTGTCAGTCTATAAGAAGTTTGTCAATTGATTAGTGGTGACACTTGCACTTGTTGATTTGTGGTGTAAGCTGGCCTAAATGCCTGCTAAATAAAACAGGTATTTAAACTCACATTTACGTCAACAAAGTTGCTACAAATAAGGCAATATTGTGCTTGCAAAAAGCAGTGTTTGAAACTGCGTTTGGCGAGTTGGAAATGGATAAAGTTGGACTGTGTTTTAGTACTATCAGGCTTAGTTCGTTACTCTTTGGCTAACATCAGCACAATATGTTTCAAATAAGTATTTCCTACACTACATTCCGCACAGACTAAAATGTTAACGCATGTTTTTATTTATTTTATCTACTTTTTGTCCTACGTGTCATTTTCCAATTAAATATGACACGTTTACATTTTCCATTTACGTAATATTTTAAATAAACAAGTCTCACGGTGCGCTAAAAAACATAATTACACCCATTTAATAACAGAGTCGATTCAACAAATTGCACCAATTGTGAACTATTTGAAACGCAACAAAATGGCGGTGTCTCGTTCCCGCCAATTAATCCAACATGGCCGCTTGCTGCTAATAACGTATTATTTGAAGTGATGAACCGTTATTAAACAATTTTGTACTTGAGACACGATATTTTAATGTTCGTGACCTGATTTTCTATTATATTTTTGGGAATTCTCTTTATGAGGTCCATTTTCCTTTAATCTTTGCTGTGATAGCGTGGTTTAGCTTGTAATGAAACTACACGATGAGAATTTTCGTGAAAACCAATTTTCTTTCAATTTATGTTTTATTTTGTGTCTATTTTCTGTAGTGGGTAATTAAATCTTGTTGCTATCTTGTAAGCTCAGTCATAAAAGTAGATCTTGTAAGTACGGAATTTTGTGTATTCAAAATTATTTCAATTTTAATATTCCGAAGTTTTTTCCTATATTCAACAAAAGTTTCCGGACGCTTTTAATTAACGAAGAGTGGAAGTAAATTTAAAGAACAGTGTTTTATTATAAAATTCTTTTTTTATCTCTATATTCTGGCACGTAGTCCCAGAGCTGCACACCGACTATAAACCCTTATCATAAGTAATGTATAGTGCCTGACAGTGTATTATGTACGATGTTGTGTCGGAAAAAAAGAGACGATCGGCCATGTTCCGTTTAAAGGCGGGCGAACTTACATATGGTTAGTTCAAGTTTGTCAATAAACATTGCAAGGATAGTATAATTTTATTGTTCTTAACAATCCACAGCATTTTTAGTCGTGAGTGACCTCTAGTCGGCCTAGTCGCCTGCTGGCTCCTAATGGCACTAAGAACTAATTTCAACAATTAAATTGAACGCAATCAACACTTCTATCGTTTATGAGCTGTCACTGTCAATTTCCTATAGCAATGATGACACACTGACAGCTCTTGAACGCCGTTTAAATGTGCGTTCAGTCTCATTGGGCAAATTGGCTCTTAGTGTATTTTCTTGTTCCAAAAGTTGCACAAACAAAGAAAAACAGTCACGGACAGCACTATGCCAACAAAACCGATGGTCTCTTCCCAATGTTATGGAACGTTGTATGTGACTGTGTGTATAAAACACTATCTCATTATGTTGGAGTGCACGGCGCAATACTTGTTGATGGCCGTACCCTTCTAGTTGACATACACGCAAACTGATGTACAGTTACGAGCACTAACATGTACACATGTAGCCACTTTTAAAAAGTGATTATAGTATCTTTATCCAACAGGAGACACCACAACAACAGAACAGGCTTTATACAGATAAAGCCTGTGACAGAAAAGTGTGATCGTATGCGTTTAAGTATGCGGTATAGACCTTCAAATCAAGACCTTCATCACCGTAAGTCGGAAAAGATATTCAGCTGTTCCATACAAAATTTCAGCACCTATTCGACCAGATGTACGGGACAACAGATTTTCCGGTGTGCGTGTGTTTGTAATTCTTATCCGATTTGTTCGATTTTAATGTTTTTTTTTGTACTTATGGGGTCACCTGCATTGATATATAAAAAACCCAAGATGCACAGTCTCGAATAAAACTAACACTCAATACTGTCCCCAAACACTCACCACTACAACCCCCTACTACATAAGTAGTACTATAAACATATTTTTTAGCAAATTCAACCTTACGTGGATTGTTTAAAGTTGTTTTTACAAAGCAGTGTACAAAAAGCAATTAAATTTCACGTTACGCGAGCAACGTGAGACTAATTGAAAATAGGCGCACAATTACTAATTGTGCCTGTATTTTATGGGGACGGTTTTGAGACGCCGAGTGTGTATCTTGGGTTTTTTATCCATCAATGGTCACCTGGTTAGTTTTTAGCTATAAGTAGTTGAACCCCTTTTGTCAGGTTAGCTAGTTTATTGTAATTTTATCTTGATACGAAAATTGTATTTTCAAACCCGTGTTGGGTACTATAGGCATGACGACAGTATCAAAAAATTGCAAATCTATTTAGTCCGTCAGTTAGAGTATTGGAAATTAATGGACACGTATTTTTTGTTTTTGTAAATCAATGAATATTGACAAAGACAAACGCATCTAAACTCGGGAGTGGGGGCTCGTGATGTCAGAACTAGCTACCATGGCGTGACGTATTGAGAATTTTAAAAGAGTCTTATCTTCGTCAATTTTGGTTTACGTAACAAAAGAAAAAACACGGGTCAAATATTTTTTGATAATGTAAGTGACGGACTAATTAGATTTTTTTTGTCGTCTCGCCTATTTTGAAGTAGGTCTCACCTCAAAGTTGCAATCGTTATTTTACCCGTATATTGAATTAAAATTGCTAAATGTAAATTGTATACATATTAGTGCTTGTGACTGTACAATCATTACTTTATAACAGTTCTTGCTATAATTGTAATTGAAAGTACTTTTTGATGTGTAATTTCTGTCCTTGTTATTTTGTACTAGTTTTCTTGTTATTAATTGTGTGAGGAGATGCCAGTGTACGATTAAATGCAACAAATAATTTTGCTGCAAAATAATAAATAAATGTCACAAGTAATTTATACGTTTTATAATCTTAGAAATAACTTTATGTAACATAACAAGTAATGACGTGTACTATATTTATTTCTTTGCGTACACTCCAAAGAATCATTTTAGCATTGGTGCTCTTTCGATTCCGAAGGCAACAAGAACCGTAAGCCGCAGCAGTATCGTCTGCCAATCGGAATGACAGTCTGCAGCTGCAAGACTCGTTCCTATGTTGTAACTAAACATTAAATAACATTTATATTTCTCCTTAAGGCGACTACAGGAGCTAAATTAACAACTCTATTCGTGGTGGTTCAAACTTCGTTTGAAATTTAGAATAAAGTTCTAATCAGCTTGCACTACAAAGTGGTTGTTGCGTCAGTCACTGCGGGCCGAATAGTGCGCAATGAGTGGTTTTTTGCGCTTTACATAAAATCTATTGATTGGACTAAAAAAAAAATACTATCATGCTAATACGTTGCTTGTAGAATTATTTGCCAAAAAATCTGAATGATCGCATGTATTTTTGTATGGTTTTTAATCGTTAAAAAAAATCACAAACTTATCTCGTTTATGTTTTTTTTTATAGAGTAAAATTAGTTGTATTATGTTTTCAAAACACTATCATACTAGCATATATCCTGAAGAATATCATATATTTTTTGGTTTTGTTTATTGCAGTGAATTATATGCTTTTTTTGCATTATAAAACTCGCGTTTAGCTCCTGCAGTCGCCTTGAAAATGTAACATGTTGAACATTATTAAATGTAGTTAGACTTGAGCACAAAGGATAAAAGATGAGCAACTGCGCTTGAGTTAGGCTGAGCCTGTATTTCAGGTCGCAATTCTATACGGACACAAGAACTCTATGAAAACAGTGACAGGCGTTGCCTTCGGAATAGCTGTAGCGAAAATTTTGACGTTTTATACAAAACAATTGAGAATCTACTCTTATCAATATTCTTCATCTGAAATCTTTCAACAGCAATTTAAAGCGGTACAAAGATTATTTGGCGATTTAATGACATTGACAGCAGGGCGCTGTTGGGAAAACAAGATGGCGGCGTTATTACCGATTTTAGCTACGCAACTAAATATCTTAAATCACTCTCACAAAGAGCAGCCCTGTGTCCCAGCAGTGGGAACGTTACAGGCTGATTTAGTGCTAAAAGATCAATGAACAATAGAGATCCTTGTATTTACAGCACGCATCAGAAAGGTTAAAGGATGTGGAATAGACCAGAGTGCCTTGTTTCTGAAGGGACGCCTGTAGGAATCGACTTCTTAGGTGGCTTCGGGCCTGATAGACCATCAAATTAAAAAAAAATCAATAAAACTCAATACCTACTCGATCTAAATGTATGGGACAGCTGCTGTTTTTTTCGCTTTCGATAATGGTACCATAGACATTTTGTTCAGTTTGATACCTAATCTTTACTACATCCTTATATGAGCACACATTTCTGATACATGCTGTATAGCAATAACATTAATAAAAAAATAAGTAATACTCACGTCGGAATCCGCCCCCTTGTCGGCACCAGGGCAGGTGAACGTCACGTACTCGTGGCATCTTTTGTGGACCACAAAGCTGCACACTGCACACAAATATAGAACAGATGATAACAAAGGGTCCCTGCCTAGCTCTTAGACTGCAAACGGTATAGCGCGGAAAATATTGGAAAGAATTTTATAAGCGGAATTTTTACAGTCTATTTTAGACTCAGCAGTTTTCTGAGACATTTTATTAGGGTTATCGTTTTATTACGATTTTAATGCAGTTTCGAAAGGGTTTT
Organism: Xestia rhomboidea; assembly: GCA_963853795.1. Lineage (NCBI taxonomy): Eukaryota > Metazoa > Arthropoda > Insecta > Lepidoptera > Noctuidae > Xestia > Xestia rhomboidea. Next base: position 4,148,955 of record OY970772.1, on the reverse strand, counting down.
AGTCAATGATCTGAAAAGTGCGAGCGGACGTAAAAATAATTCAAGAGGACCAACTGTATGTATTGTATACAGTATGGTAGTGTCCTTTGTCTTATTTTCCACGGTTTTCATGTTATAATCTCTGCTAAACTGCTTTCCTTTTCTTAAACTGTTCCTATCTAAAGAATAATATTAGCAGTAAGATTGTATCGGTCATCATTAGTCGACTCTTGCAAGTCTACAGCAACTTCGTTTTTAAGTCACATTTTAATACGACGTAATATTGTGGCATTCTCACCTTGACACTGGTACCCTTGTTTTCCAAAGCCCCTGTAACAAGGAAAATATTTAAATTAATACAGTGGCCTCCGGGGATTTTACGAAATCATTTTGTGGAGTACCGCTTGGTTGGGATACATTGTGGTTACGAGCTAGTTTGATCAACAAGCGTGGATATAACTTACTTGCCCGTTGATACTGATGCCCGTTTCCACTAATCGATTACTCAATGAATGACTAAAAAGCGTTAGTCTCCCCGAGCGTTAAAAATATCTTACTGCGATTCCAAAACCCTGGCGCACCCTGGACAGCTAGCACTTGGTGACGACGCAGAGTCTAGCTGACTAATCCTTTCACCACGATGACTCAAACCCTACCCCCTGGCATTTATCAGAGCCAACCACAACGGCATCACCACCCGCGAACTCCGGTATGTCAATCACTAATCCAGCTTTGCAACCTGTCCCAAATACAATGACAGTGTGGAGCCCCTCTGTAGGATATGCCCCAACTCCTTTCATGCTCATACTGCACAACCACTTGAACCTTCCAGGATTTGAACGAAGCCAACGCAAGAGCTGTGCAGGTGGCTATATACTGTTCGGGTATTTTTGAGTCCATCGACAAGCAAAGAAGAAGTTGAAAGTCCAGCTGGCCTACCATGACGTCTTAAAGCAGGATCGTTTTAATCGCGTTCCAGTGTGGGTAAAAGACGGAGCTATAGAGGACGTCTAGCGCCATCTCTTTCTCACACTGGCACGAAATTAAAACGATCCTGCTTTAAGACGTCATGGTAGGCCCACAGCAGTTAGTTTTATTCATTTAAGTGACGCCTTCGTTAAAATGGCCGTTCAGCTATTGTACCAGGCTTAGTAATAATACTAAAGTATAAGCGAACACAAACGCGCTTCAATCAGAATCGGTAATATCGTTTCATTACGACTGTGAGAACTATGCCATCCTTTACGGCACTTTCCTACATTCAGTTCTACGCTCCCAAAGGCAAAAGAAAGAACTAACAGCTTTGATCAAAATCTCTTATCTATTATATCTAGTGTGACGGGGCATAACACTGGGGTTCCGGATTCCATTGGATTGTCGCCGACGAGACTGAATGAGACAAGGAACGCTGTGCTCGCTTATTGGATGTTTGCAGTAATGGAGCTATAGACGTAACAGCTGCCTTTGGGGTACACTGCTATAGTAGGATTACTAGATATCCCAAAACTGTTATTTTGTTGACTATATAATGTATTGCTCTGACGTGTTTGCCGAGGCATGGTATTATACCGCTACCATCCAAACTCCCCACGGTTACTTTAAAAATCCTATGTGGAAAAATCTAGATACACTTTGCCGTTCGTCCTAAAGTGATCTCTTTCTGGTCGTGTCGGATTGCCGTCCCATCGGACTAGTGCACTTCTGTGTTTGCATATACAATAATATGCTATTCAAAATAAACAGTGGCATCGACTTCGCGTTTAGGAGTACCCCACACAGTTACTTAAAAAATCCTAGTGAAAACATCCAGATACACTTTGCCGTTCGTCCTAAAGTGATCTCTTTCAGGTCGTGTCGGATTGCCGTCCCATGAGAGTGCACTTCTGTGTTTGCGTACACAATAATTGTGCACTTAAATATTTCCCGATTCGATTGTTGGTCTCCGCTGCGATTGGCTTGTAGAAGGACGACTATTCATTTTTCGTTCTATTTTAAAACTTTTTACACTGGTTTAGTAAGTATTAAAAATAAACAGTGGCATCGACTTCACGTTGCGGAGTTCGTAGTTCGAAAGTACCGCAAATACTCAGTAAATTGGCAACATAAAGTGGCCGTAATTGGATCGACAATTGACAAGGAATTGTTGTGTTTATATTTCGTTAACAGGTTTAGCTCAATTGTAATTAGAGAGGAGAGCATCTCAATTGTAGTTCTTAATTGGCTACTGGAAATCAAATTACAGACTTTTCACCATTAAACTTAGAAACTGTTTTAATTGACGCGCGCTTGACTATTTGTCAACTAATTATTGTATTGATTTTCGTTCCAAAAAGATTGGTCTTCTTGATCGTGTGGTTAGTCCCTAACCTGGTGTCATAATTATTATGCTGCCTATGGGCATCTGATTTGGCTCTTGGCTCTTTCGAAAGACCGGTTACGAAAAGATTTATCATTATGATTTTCCTAACGGTCATTCTGGACCGAACCCCCTCACTTTCCGAAATCTCGTAATTTTCGAAGACCCTCTCTGATAAGGGTAAAAATCATTAATATGTAAATGTAATTGAAATATTATTAAAATCTGACAACTCGCAACGTAGAAGTTTGGGCAAGATTTGATATCATAATATTTGAAGGATGGTTTCCTAAATACACAGGGCAAGCAAACAATTAGCGAATTGACGACGTGTCATGTGGGAGTGAGTGAATGAGTGAACGAACGACAATAAATACTGAACGGGATTCGAGGAACGGTATAGGGGTAGGAAATGGAGTGATGTGGGTGGACCTATATGAATTTGGAAAATAACGGCTGAGAAGTCATCTAAAATGATGTACACAAAATCTCTAGTCATCGTTTGGTAGTAGGCGATTACGGTTTGTTGTGATATTTAAAAAAATAGCAAAAGTTTCAATAAGCAGCAAGTAACTCAACACATGATACACATTAAGTAAAATTGGAAGTAAAATTTAAATTCGTTTTCCACGCTAAGTGGTATTTGATATTAAACAAAAGGATATCCAAGTAAAAATCACTGCCAAAATATTCGAGCCCCATCCAGCACTTTACTGCCCAACGTACCTCATTGAATAGGACGCGCATCGGAATTGAATCGTTCGCCCGCTCAGACTGCTATTACTTCAATTAGTGCGACTATACGCGCCTGTACACCTGCGACGGTATTATATTGACAACAGTGAATGGACGAACTGGCCATCAACAGCGATAGGTTCAGTAAAAGCAATGGATTTGAAATTGGAATTAGCTTTTGTTTTTTACTACTTCAAATTGCTATATTTAATTGGAAAAAGCTGCAAATAATTTTCCTATACGGCCAGTAACGTTCCAATATATTGGCAAAACAATTGAATGGGAACTTGTACTAAAAACTCGCAGTTGTTAACGATCGCTATCGCTACCCATATTAACTGTCGCTATATATCATATCGCACGCGTATTTTTTGCCTAGTTAAAGCGATTTGACTATAGCTGCTTTCATGTAATCACTAAAAAATCAGGGCTGTGTCGGTGCACATGGCCGTTGGTTTTAACGTGAAACGTCTATATCAGCGAGTCACTTTTAGTGTTAAAGATTGAAAGAAAACCAATAAGTGTTAATTTAAAAAAAAAGTTTTGTTTTTTAATTTTTAACACTTATTGGTTATTTTTTATTTAATTCGATTGGTCTAAACGAACCCTGTAAATACACCAAAGAATCACCGCGCTATCACGTGTGAGTCGTGACTTATACTGAATAGAATCCAGCGAGAGCGCATTCTACGCAGTGCCCCTCCCCTGCCACCCCGCCCGGCCCCGATGCAAACTCAAGGTCTTAGCAGCGAGCTGACTATATACGCTAAATAATGACACTAAACTCATGTTTCTACAATGAATGAAACGAATTCTTTTGTAAATCAATTTAAAACTAAGCTGAACCCGTAATTATTTTCACGAAACTCAGTTACTGCAATTTCAGAAACTTTCATTTGGTCGTTGACAAATGGCAAATAAACCATTCTGATTGGTTGAAATAGCCCAGAGGTGCTGCCATCTGCTTTAGTTAGTTTTTATTGCATCGTCTGCTGAAGTCTAGCACTATTTTCTGCAATTAGTGCTCAACTCTAAACAACACCTGTGCCTTTGTTGTAATGGACGCTGAGTAAATGGCCCTATCAACCAGTGGCTAAATGGGAAAAAATAAAATTGGATTTCTCTCTGAACTTTTATTACTTTTTTTCTGTGCTCGATTAAAGTTCAATTAAAACGCTATTATATGGGGCCTTTTTAATTAATAGACAAAGCTTTGCAGGCTTGCTGGCGTTACGGCAGTAAAAAGATTTTATAGAATCGTAATTTTATCAAGCGGCAGTTTACTTAAATAATATTTGAAGTTCTTTTTTTTGCTTTTAATTGTAGATTTTACTGGCTTATGCCCGCGGCTTCACCCGCGTGTAGTTCGGTACACGTCCCACGGTATCCTATGTGTTAATCCAGCTTATAAACTATCTCTGTGCCATATTTCATACAAATCCGTTCAGTAGTTTTTGCGTGAAAGAGTAATAAACATCCATACATCCTTACAAACTTTCACATTAATAATGTTAGTAGGAAGTAGGTTAATTTACTTGAAACTTATGAATGAATAAAATGAAAAATGAAATACGCCATTTAATTTTACAAAACAATCCTGTACAGTGTACATTTAAAACAGTAATCAATCCTTCAAGATTTTTTTATACCCCTCTGACCGTTTACTCAGTTACCAGAATTACTCGGTTAATAATTCCACGTAACCCTCAAGTAAATTACCTTTGGAAGTCTCTCGAAAGTTCCACCATGAATAATACACATTAGGGTATTCGAAACTACTACGCGATCTAGGTGAGGGAATAACGAATATCCTTAGGAATAACGAATACAAGTGAATTATTTACTGTGCCAAAGAACTAGATCGGGCTAGCTTAAACGGCATCCTGAGGGTATTTGCGCAGAGGTTTGATCGCCAGTACTTGAACTATTGCTGTAGGAATGTTCAAGTATATTGAGTAATGTATTAGTTACTCGCTTATGCTCGTGTGGAATTCAGTAGTTGTCTCACGGGATCGTACTACCAGGATAAAAAGTATCATTTGTGTTAATCCAAGTTATAAACTATTTATGTGCCAAATTTTATCCAAATCCGTTCGGTTGGTTTTGCGTGAAAAAGTAACAAACATCCAGATATCCTCACAAACTTTCGCATTCATAATAGTAGTAATATCTAGATGTGTTCACTTCATTCTGTACCTAAGTATTTTTGATATTGTGTATTGTCTGGCTAATTTCGTAATTTTGATTTAAGACAATTTTTAAGATCTCGGCCAGTATTCGAATAAAATAACTTTAAAAACAATAGATAATCTTATGCATTGCCTGCAACATTACTTTAAGTTCGCTTAGGTCAGTAAGGACACATTCTGGACGCGGCTCTTTGCCCTGGACAGTGGACAGTGATAAATAGTGGAACGTCTATCTGTCCGTACCGGTTTACCCGCACTTTGACAGCTGTCAAAAATCGGTCAAATCGAATACATTCAATTTTAGAACCTTATCCCACCTTATCCGTAGATTAACGTGTCCCGTTTACATAACGGCGATGGTATTGGAGTCATTTAACGGCGGGCAATATTCCGACCGCTGCGAGAAATTACATTATCATATACGTATTTCAACGTCTGAGGCTATTAACCTTTATTACAGTTGATTCAAGAATTTCATATCTTTAATACATTAAATTAATTTATTTTTTGCCTTATTTTCTTTAAAGGTAAAATATAATAAAGTAAACTTTTAATTTGCAAAATTTTCTCATTCGATTGTGAACTGAACCGTCCACATTTTATGGTTTGAAATCATTTGGAGAAAGACAGTTTGTGGTAAATTGATGTGCAGGCACTTTTTAAAATTGGATGTCAATGTCAAAATGTGTACCTGGAAATGCAGTAGAAGCACTGATGTTGTGCAGGCGACTGGACATTTTAAAATTGGATGTCTATGTCAATGTGTAAATAGAAGTAGAAGTAGAAGCGAAATATGTTGGTACAGCAGGCCGCACTTTACTAACAAAACCAGTAAAAGTCTAGGTCTTGTTTATAGCACAGACGTGCGGCCCACTGTATCTTATATTACATACATTATTAATCAACTAAACCAAGTCTATAACTTCGAAACTTCTCACATTACCTCGCAAACAGAATATCCTCCTTTAACAAACTAACAATTAAAACGTAATTAAATATTAATTCACTCGCAGAAGCCACATTTGCCAGTCATCTGCGAATTCGGTAGTATTTATTCAATCATAAATATTAATAAGTTTCAGTATTATCTGCACTGGTCCGCGATGAATATTCATATTTGTGACAGTTCCGAATGATTCCGAGTACGCACAAGTGAGCCTGACCGATGATGTACCAATTTGTATATTCAAAGAGGATTTAAATATTCTGAGTTCCAACTATATTTCTGGTTGATCTTTTCTTATGTTGAGACTTCGAGAGGAATAGGGAATATGCATGTATTTTTTCTTCACTTAAATCAATAAAGTACCGTACTATCAACCCAAGAAAATAATTAAAAGTTAAGTTCAACAATTTTCTACGACAGTTCAAACGTCCGTGACTATCGCGGCCATTCCTGTCAAAGCGGTTGACGCCATTTCCCTCTATCTGCCTTGTTTTTATCTTATTTTTTACCCTTAATTTTACTTAATGTGTGTGTTTTATTTAAGCAAACATTGCAATAACAATATTATATTAACATCTTTGTGAAACTTGAAGTAGTTTTTAAATACGCACTTTTATTGTGTGTTTGACGTCACTACCGGCGACGAAGCGTTTTGAATTTGCGTTCCGTTTCACCAAAAACACGCTACATAAAATATTAAATTGTAAAATAAGTTAAACAGTGTCTATATGGGCCAATACAAGACATTTTTAAGGAATAAAAAAAGTTTTGAATTTCTTGCATATTCCCTATTATAGGAAAAATAACTCTTGATGTGGTGAAAATATTAAGTACAAGGAGGCTTGATTTTAACTTAGTAAACTTTTTCGATTACCGATTTTCCCCGCGGCTTCGCTCTCGAACGTCGTGTTTTTTTTATAATACAGTCTGTCTTCGTTTCTTGATCTTGTGGTTTGTACCTAACCTGGTGTCAGTTTTTATGGCATCCGTGGGCGACTTGGCTTTACATGCCGTCGAGAACTATCTCTCAGGCATGTTGGTTTGGGTTCCTCACGATGTTTTCCTTTACAGAAGCAAGTGATAATTACACAATACGCATATGAATCGAAACATCAGAGGGGTCGTCGACTCGTCGTGTCTTTGAGACCTATGATTTGGCAGTCCGTCGGTCACACCACTAGGCTATTACTGCTTATGCAGACACTCGGGTATGACACTTGGGGATGATGTTGTTTTTTCATTAGTGAATGACTTCGGAATTGGATCTGTAGCTCGGGGATGATGTTGTTTTCTATTAGTGAATGACTTCGGAATTGGATCTGTAGCTCGGGGATGATGTTGTTTTCTATTAGTGAATGACTTCGGAATTGGATCTGTAGCTCGGGGATGATGTTGTTTTTTCATTAGTGAAAGACTTCGGAATTGGATCTGTAGCTCGGGGATGATGTTGTTTTTTCATTAGTGAATGACTTCGGAATTGGATCTGTAGCTCGGGGATGATGTTGTTTTCCATTAGTGAATGACTTCGGAATTGGATCTGTAGCTCGGGGATGATGTTGTTTTTTCATTAGTGAATGACTTCGGAATTGGATCTGTAGCTCGGGGATGATGTTGTTTTCCATTAGTGAATGACTTCGGAATTGGATCTGTAGCTCGGGGATGATGTTGTTTTCTATTAGTGAATGACTTCGGAATTGGATCTGTAGCTCGGGGATGATGTTGTTTTTTCATTAGTGAAAGACTTCGGAATTGGATCTGTAGCTCGGGGATGATGTTGTTTTCCATTAGTGAATGACTTCGGAATTGGATCTGTAGCTCGGAGATGATGTTGTTTTCTATTAGTGAATGACTTCGGAATTGGATCTGTAGCTCAGGGGATGATGTTGTTTTTTCATTAGTGAAAGACTTCGGAATTGGATCTGTAGCTCGGGGATGATGTTGTTTTTTCATTAGTGAATGACTTCGGAATTGGATCTGTAGCTCGGGGATGATGTTGTTTTCCATTAGTGAATGACTTCGGAATTGGATCTGTAGCTCGGGGATGATGTTGTTTTTTCATTAGTGAATGACTTCGGAATTGGATCTGTAGCTCGGGGATGATGTTGTTTTCCATTAGTGAATGACTTCGGAATTGGATCTGTAGCTCGGGGATGATGTTGTTTTCTATTAGTGAATGACTTCGGAATTGGATCTGTAGCTCGGGGATGATGTTGTTTTTTCATTAGTGAAAGACTTCGGAATTGGATCTGTAGCTCGGGGATGATGTTGTTTTCTATTAGTGAATGACTTCGGAATTGGATCTGTAGCTCGGGGATGATGTTGTTTTTTCATTAGTGAAAGACTTCGGAATTGGATCTGTAGCTCGGGGATGATGTTGTTTTCTATTAGTGAATGACTTCGGAATTGGATCTGTAGTTCCGAAGATTACTCCTGCATTGAAACTTACTAACTTTACCTCTTTATATTACCTATACATACATATATTAGTGTAGATATCTATCTACACTAATATATGATAGTCAAATCCTGAAACGAAATAAACAAAGAAATAACCAGGGATTAGGATAAATGTTGGACCAGATTTTTTTCGCAGTTTAAGCAGTTAAGAACTATCACAGCAACATTTTTCCTAAACAACTAAAGCGTTCTATACACGGCGCTTCGTATCGTACAAAACAACAAGATGACGCCTTTTGAGCGCGCAGTCGCGACACCCGCCGGATGGAGCGGCGCGACAACGCGACACGGCGACAACGCAACGTCGTGATAATATCGCACCGTGAATAGTGCGCCTCTGCGATAGTTTTGAATGGGAGCTTTTTGTGATTATGTTTTGTTTAGAAGTAGTGAATTCTGTAATGGCGACTGTGTCATTGGTTTAACAGACTCTGTAATTACTGGTTAAAACATACATACTATCTACATACATACATACATAAACTCAAGTTTTAAAACGTAGGCAGAAACCACAGAATGCGATGTTAATGGTGGCTGATTTTTAGTTGACTGTATTGTATTGAGTAGGTATTGGAAGCGCAAGAAATAGCTAGTGACTATTTTTTACCACACAGTTAACTAGACTCAATAATTTTAATCCAAATAACATAGAAGAAGTAAGAGTTAAATCGGGCAAAGAAAATCTTAGGTACTGTAGAGGTTCCATGATGATCGATCATTCTAGATCGCTAATAAGTACTGGCAGCTTAAAAGTAAATAATTTTTGAATATGAAAAGAAGGAAAGAAAATGGTGGATGTTCATTGGGACAGATTAAAAAGATGTAATTATTTATTGAAAGCTTTAAAAACATACGCATTATATCCAAAAAGGATTATAATTTCATAGTTTAGTGATCCCCCACTTCACAGTACCTACAGCTATATCGAGAATCATTAAGCAATGGACTAATGTAGTGTAGCAGCATCACAGTGCCGTTAAAAACTTACAAGAAAATACTAATAACACCCCTCAAGAACTTAAAAGCTGATTCACTTTAATATCCAATTTTATATTCTCGTCAAAACGCTCTCTCAATCACTCCGAACCGTCGAACATTCTGGAACTTTCTGTAACGTACTAGAACGACCTGTAATTTTCACATCAATCCAAATGCTCGTGAGTTTCAATAAGTAAGAGTACAAAGTGAACACTTACGTTCTCACGTCAATTTGTGAATATTGCTTATAATGTGCCCGAACTCCCGAACGTTTCGGGATGAGGGCTTCTATATTGAAATTTTTCGATAAAAAGGAATATTGAAATCCTCTGACAAAAGCTTCTTTAAAAGAAATAGTTTATTGAGTGTTAGTTGACAAATCACACTCACAACTATTCTGCCAATCGTAGTTTAGAAGATTTTGACATTTGACAGCAGATTTACTGACAAAAAACTTTTTAAGGAGTCAGAAAACGGGGGATTTGAATTACATTAGGTATATTTATATTGAAATACATAAGTAATTAATCCAGTTTGATTGTATTCACAAAATAAATCATTACAATTCAACTTTGAAATTACAAATGACAAAGGTCACAATGGATTTTAAACAATAGGTATACTTTGTTAAATAATTCTAGAACTTTCTACAAACCATACCTGTTCAAATTATATTTCGAACCACGCACACAAAATTAGAACACAGAGTATAATCACTACATAGTCATCAGCGTTTTCCAATCGGCTCTCTCGCGCCATTGGGCTGTAAAATTGGCACCCCTGCACCGCCTCCGCCCCTCATTGGCGCTGCCTTTGGAATTTTTATGTTGGCAACACAATAGAAGAAAAAAAAATGGTGGGAAACTCTGTGGGCGTGAGTTTATATTAAAAAGGTTTGATTTATTTACTGAAGATTGGAGTGTTCTATATTTAGAAAAGAATTGTAATTTAGTCAAATGAAATCATATTTTGCTGTTATTGATCCGGTATTTTTCAGAATTTTGAAATATGACTTGTAATGAATATGCTGGTTGCAGTAGTACCTGTCACCCATGGGATAGTTAATGTTAGTAGTGCGGTGAGTGGGTTTCCGGTAATCAGTCAGCAATAGGTACCGTAAACACAGCATCATGCTGAGTGGGTGACCTGCTTGTCGCTGTCACGGCGTACAAGCTGTCTACTTTTTTTTTTGTTCCGTTCTGTTCTACTTATTCAAAATATTTGTATTGTACGGTCTATGTTTATAGTTTTTTTTTCTTGTATTTGTATACACGTCATGTCCCTGCGACGATTGAATATTATTTATTTCTAAACCGCTAGCCAAATGAAATCATGTACCGACCTAAATTAACTTAAATTTTACACATCCCTGTCAAAATTAACATTAAGGCGAGCCCTAAGTTCAAGGGCGTTTATTAATAATGTGTCTAAATTAGGCTCATGAGTTAGGTTATCCCTAACTAAGGGATACATAAGTTGACATCTTAAATTATCCATTCCAAGGCAACTCTCTGGGGTCGTATCCATTAATTACGGAGTATCATGGCTCCACCATAAGTCATAAATAATTTGGAGGTCTGTCTACATTTGGCTTGAGTAAACCGGGCCTTATCTATGGTAACGACGAAATTATGTTTACCAATGTATAAGCTATGAGAAAATAATTTCTCGATTTTTTGCGGAAATATAAACAGACATTCATCTTGTTCTTGTAGAAATGTGTTTGTAATTTATGCGTACAATAAAGAAGAAGAATATTTCTATAAATGGCTTTTTTACACATATCGTTTATTTAATTTGCAGGAAGAGCTTGTAGCTAAATACGTACGAAAAGATACGCTATGTGTTTAATTTGTTTAGCCTGCTTAGAAACCTATATATTTATTGTAAGAATGTTTGTTTTGTTTCTTATGTTGTTTTATGTTTAAGTACTGTTTGTTTTATTCTTTTTCAGTTCATTCAAATACTTTATAATTATGCTGTTTTGGCTTTCGTACGTTTTTCTTTTCTTTTCACGGGTGACCACTGAAAACCAGCGCTGTGCTGTGGGCCCCTAGTACAGCATCATGCTGAGTTGGTTGGGTAGGTTACCTATTTGTCGCACTCACGACGTGCAAGCTCTCAATTTATTTTTTATTTTTTATAAGTAATGTATTTTTTGTTGTTCCGCTTTGTAATATTCTGAATGTTTTTATGTTTGTTATTTCTGTTTTCAAATTTTGTATGCACGTCATGTCCCTGCGATAAATAAAGATTTTTTCTTTCTTTCTTAAATAATAATAGTCGCTCGGGTTGATCTTCGGGTTAAGCCGCGCTTGCCTAGTTTGGTCCGGGGATGGGTGACCACCCTTTACCTACCGAGTTCCCTGCGTTCTTGGGAAAGCACGTTAATCCGTTGGTCCCGGCTGTCATTTGTAGATCTTTGATAGTCGTTACAGGTAGTCAGTGACCCGAAACTCTGACAACCAGTCTAACCAAAGGGTATCGTATTACCCAGTACCAAGTGGGTTGTGGAGATCAGATAAGCAGTTGCTCCATGTGAGATAAAGGTATTCAGCTGCATCCGGTTATACTGGAAGCCGACCCTAACATAGTTGGGAAAAGGCTAGGCAGATTATGACGTTCAATTAATATGCACTTTAGTTAGAGACACACTCTTAGCTTTAAATATAATAAATTTGCTCTGGTTTAATCATCCAGGTACTTATACTTAGTAAGTATCAATGGGTTTATTATTCTAAGAACTGGAAACTAAATTAAAAAATAAAAATCGCTGGCCATTACACACGCCGCCATCTAGTGCCACACTAAGCAACGAGGCTTGTGTCGTGGACACTAGATAGTTCATATACTACATCGATACTTTTTTGTTGTTGTAAATACTTACATACTTATTATAAAAAAAAAACATAACTTTTCTGCAATCTTTTACCGAGTACCCCAATGAAATGAATAATAAACAAAACGCAATCACACATCCCGTTTTCTTTTACCTCCAGATCAGCGTAAAAGATAAACTTTTATTACCGAATCGAGCAACAAAAGAAGCAAGTGTCTCCGCCGTATATCACAACATATGTTCCTCGGTAACAATGGTGTATGTACAGATAATATATTTTGTGCGTATACGGCAGACAAATGAAGTGTGCGTGGCTGAAATATGTAAGTATTACCTTAAATAAAGGACGTTTCTGGTACGTCTTTTTATTTTTTTTTCGAAATGGCATCTCGCAGTTCAACCAGAGAGGTTGTCGTCTGCTTAACCGGACTTTCCTGTGGGTGCCTTAAGTGTAAGGCCTCCAGCCAGGGCAAAAAGCTTACAAACTAAGCGACTACACGCTAAGGGCACCCCCTGCGGGGTACGGGCCTCGGCTTAGGGCGTCGCTGGGAGAGGACAGCAAGGGAACAGGCTGGATCGGAGTGGTCTGGTACGTCTACGGAAAAAGTTATGAAGATATGTCATCAAACATCATCTGCGTAGCCTTTTCCCAACTATCTTGGGGTCGGCTTCCAGTCTAACCAGATGCAGCTGAATACCAGTATTTCACATGGAGCGACTGCCTATCTGACCTCCACAACCCAGTTAGTACTGGGTAATACGATACCCCTTGGTGAGACTGTTTGTCAGACTTTCGGGCCACTGACTACTTATAACGACAGTCAAAGATCTACAAATGACAGCCGGGACCAACGCGTTAATGAGCTTTTCGAGGCACGGAGGAAACTCGGTACCTATGTAATGGGTGGACACCCATCAACGGACCAACCTAGGCAAGCTGCGTGTTTCTGCGACTGTCAACAAGCTTGATATTACTTTCTGGTAGGTTACATTAGTCCAATACATTTTTAGAGTTCCGTTCCTCAAAAGGAAAAAACGGAACCCTTACAAGATCACTTTCTTGTCCGTCTGTGTGTCACCACCAATTTTCTTCATCTTCATCGATTTTCTTCTCAGGAACGGGTGGACCTAACAAGTTGAAATTTATACCATATACTGAAGTCTATAGTCCCTATTAGGTGTATAAAAACCAAGGTCCTGAGTCAACACGATAAAAATATATGGGCAAATTTAGATTTTCGTGAAAACTTGTAAGTAACAAAATTTACCTTAATTTTCCACTTTTTTATTTTTCGGACTTCTCCCTTTACTTGTACTGTAAGACTTTGCTTTTAACCAAAATTGACAATTCTAGGTCAACCGGAAGTACCATATAGGTTTTGGGTCGAAAACCTATATGGTAGTTCCCGTTGACCTAGAATCACGAAAGTTGGCAAAAAGCAGTTCTTACAGCACAAGTCAAACTCAAACTCAAAGCATTTATTTCAATTAGACCATTACAGCACTTTTGAATGTCAAAAATACAAAAAAAAAAACAAAGCTACAGTCCCAGGCACAAGGCATAATAACTTGAGAAAGTACTGTAGTTGCCCATTCCCTACCGTAGATCTCTATGGAGAAGAACGGACAAGAAACTCCATGGACACTCTTTTAAATCAAAATGTTGTTACAAAATCTTGGTTACATCTTTCATGTTGAGATTATGCATATATATGTGCATTAAGAGCGTCCAGAGTAAAAGATTAGATCAACAATTTAAAAATACAAGTAATTAAAATGAATCGTGGCAGCTAAGAGATGACCAGTCCCAACTGACAGCGCCCGTTCACGAACATGACGCATGTACCGGCACCATTCAACTCAACCAGATCGAAAGGAACTAAATGACCCGACACACCCGCCACAATCAGCGAGACATTTGAGTGAACATGACATTCTCTCAACCACCAAGACATATTCAAGTCAATGAAAGATAACTAAATGTAAATGGTGGCTGAACAGTACAAAGTACTCACACATGTGCTATGCAATTATATAATACTAAAAACTGGAATCTATACATTGCAAGTATATTTTTACAATCTTCTGCAGCTTCCACAATACATTAACATGGGAATCAATTCTTCTTCTTCTTCTTCTTTACGTGTCGATAGAAAATAAAAATAAATAATGCCCGACCAGTACAATCAATTGTTTGCCCCTATGGTTGTGGAGCAGGACCAGCATTTAAAGCAAGTAAAGGGGAAAAGTATGAAAACCGTAAATATGTAGCTCAATAACAAAAACAAGTGATTTTACTATTACAAACTTATTATTTGCGGTTGGAGCAATAGCCGTTTGTAGGGATCGAAAAGCAAAGTTAAGTTTGTCCTTTAAAAAGTTTGTACGGAACCCTCGGCGCGCGACTCGCTCTTGGTCGGTTTTTTTAATTTTCCGTCATCTTGCTGATAGAATGTCACTTTGTCAACTTAGTTTGAACTCAATTATAATACACCTATGTTAGAATATCGGACAATCAATCACAACGGGAAACGCAACTTGACAGAATTTGACAGCACATAATTGTATACCTAAAAATATCCAAAGTCGCTCAATATTTGTTATTTTTAATATCTCATTCAATTATTTTCTCCTTGTAGGTACTCCTTTAGAACAATATAAAGAGGAATAATTAATGGCCGCCGACATCAAAGCGGCCTAACCCGTCGACATGAAGACATTACAAATAATCCTCCCACGATTACTTTGTACAAGTATACAACTTTAATGTTGCCAGTGAAATATACTTTTATAATAATTTCATTAAATTTTAGAGTCATCTAGTTCTCAACAATAGAAAACACGTCACAGCCTAAATATTTTCTCGAGAAAGCAGATGGAATAGTGTGGGGTTTTAGCTGATAAAAGTTTAACATTATCCCCTCATTCTTTCCAGAAAGAAAAGTATAATGAAAATTAATTCAGGGGCACAAAAATGACAACGACTAAATAAATAGAAACAATATACTCTTTATTTCGTACATCATAAACATGTAGAGACTATATAGTCCGCGTGCGAGCTCCGAGGAATCGGTGGCTCACTTAAATCATCGGTGGTTTTATTTCATGTACAGTCGTGGTCTTTTCCGCCTGACCCGTTAACAATTTTTTCGCTTAATGCGGAGGCGCCGAGCCACGCCCCCTTAAAGTTTAGGCCTATTAGGAAAGCGTCACTTGGCGCGCAAAATAACAATAACTCTCGTTTGGCGTGTGTCGTCAGTGCGCTCGGCCGATCGGTAGTGTCTTTCATTCATTAATTCTATACAAAGTCAACGGGGCGGGGCTAGAGAGCGTTTCTATGTTGTAAGTGCAAGCAAAAATTAGCTTAGTAGTGATCAGGCGGGAGTGCCCACGTCAAAACGTGAACAGTTTTTTACCAAAGACGTAAAACAATGTTACTTTTAAACATTTGATTTTTTTAAATAATAAGAAGCGGAAAGAAAAATATATTGCTCTTTGTTGTTCAAGTAGCCACTATCCTGCCTTGAAAATGAAAATACCCGTAGTTTATTAGTTGTCTCTGGAAGAACACGTACAGTCCTGTATTTTCCTTATTAAAAGAAAAGTAACCAGCGCGGGAAAAGATGCGAGCAAAGCTAGGTTATAAACTTGTACGTGATAAGTTTTGTCTTGCACTGTGGGTGAAAATATTAAAATGTATTTTATGAGACAAAAATGTAAAGATGCGATGTTATGACTTTTACAAACGAGCATTTAAATTAGGCAGATTTACATGTTTGTTTTTTGTTCAAAATGATGTCCGTTGCAGTTCACTGTGATATTAATGCGTTTTATTTTTGTCAAGTGTATTTGAATGTTTGTATTTTGTCAGGTATGAATTAAAGGACCGTGTTTTTCAAGCTTTGAGTGATGTGAATATTAAAAATATGATTTATGTATGGTAAAAACAATATAATCGTCAGTTTTGTTTGGGATAGCTGTTTTTTTTTGAGCCACTTGTCAAGAAGATTGACAAAGATCTTAGTCTAACATCAATTTGAAAGATGTCATTTAAATTCTAACCAGTCTTACCAAGGGGTACTGTATTTGCCCAGAGTTCTTGTGGTCAGATAGGCAGCCGCTCGGTTACACTGGAAGCCGACCCAACATAGTTGAGAAAGTGGTAGGAGTATAATGATGATCAATTTATGTTCAGACTTTATATTCACAAGCTGAATTGATAACCCATCAAAACGTAATAAATATCAACACAATTTCTGAATCAAAATATTCATAGACATTGCACCTATAGCGCGAAGCATAGACAGCATAGAATAAACAAACTCTGTTGCACTTCCATAAAATATATTATCTGTGACGTATTAATAGTTTGTCTGGAAACCCGCCAGGTACCCTACTATAGGCGACACGAATACGTCAAATAAATTATTATAATTGTATACGAGTAATCAGCGTAAATCATATTTTTGTAACAAGACTTCGAGTTGGAGAATAATGGGGTTTAAAGATCAAGAAGGTATTGGAGGAATAATAAATTACCTTTGCGCGTGGCTTGAGCTTGGTCTTTTGATACTAATGATAATTCACTAAATAGGTTATAAGGTATTTTAATAGATTTATCAAACGTCGATGAAAATAAACTATGTTGCCAGACGCAACGATCATAGTGGCCAAAGAAAAGTCGGGTCACACTTCACGTCCTATGTCGCTTTTCCAAACAAGCGCGTTAAATTTTCTATATTAAAGAAGAATTAATAATTATTAAAGATGGATGGTGTCTGTGAGGAATTATATGGAGGGAAAATGAGATACCACTACTACTACGAATAAGATGATCATATTATTTTAAACTAGGAGAGATACCACAGTTTATATTATTTTAAACTAGGAGAGATACTACAGTTCATATTATTTTAAACTAGGAGAGATACCACTTTTCATATTATTTTAAACTAGAAGAGATACCACAGTTCATATTATTTTAAACTAGGAGAGATACCACAGTTCATATTATTTTAAACTAGGAGAGATATCATAGTTCATATTATTTTAAGCGCTACTATTGCTGGGTCTTCTCAGCATTGAGAAACTTTTCAGCAAAAGCTTCTGGTAGGTTTATGAAATCTAAACGACTGAATTATTTCCTACTTCTTACTAATATTATAAATGCAAGTTTGTGAGTATGGATGGATGGTTGGATGGACTTTTTATACCGGTTGTACGATCTCGTGGAACAAAAAAGTGAACTCTACGTGGTATTTGTTTGTGAGTATGGATGGATGGATGGGTGGACGTTTTATCCCAGCAGTACTATCCCGTGGGACAATAAAGCGCACTCTACGTGGTATTTGTTTGTGACTATGGATGGATGGATGGGTGGACTTTTTATCCCGTTAGTACGATCCCGTGGGACAATAAAACGAACTCTACGTGAGCGAAGCCGAGGGCGTAAGCTAGTACATTTATAAAGAAAGCAAACGTCTGTATATAAGCTTCAAGTTTAAGAAAAAGTAACGTTCTCTTAGTATCAACTGTGTTTGACGTTTTAATCAAAGACTTTGTTATCATTTCCGGAGCTCAAAATTGATCCGGAAACTCTTTGTAAAAATCGAACTAGAAAAGCAACGAACAACAACGGGCTAAAATCGAATCAAAATATAACCCAATATACGGCCATTTTTCGCTGGATATACCGGACCGATATCCCAAAACGGTATTCAAATTCCGATATTTCAGTCGAGAAATCATTCGACAACCGTTGGTAGCAGTCCCCATAGGATTTTTACGGAGCGTAGTACAGTAGCCCCTGTACAAGTGTGCGACGTAAACATAACATAACATTAGAACGTGTCTTGGATCGAAAATACAACTATTCTATAGGATTTTGGTTGTAATTTTGACAAGCATCGATATGAATAAAGTGCTTATCATTCTCCTGGCCTTATATCCCAATTTATTTGGGATCGGCGCAGCATGTCTTCTTCTTTTATACTTCTCTATTCAAAAATCAAAATCAAAATATTTTATTTCACATAGGCCTAGGTGGGCACTTATAAAACGTCGAAAAAGGTGCACGGTTCGCGGTGGTCGTTTCCATGGAGAAGAACCGGCAAGAAATATTACTTATCATCTCAGCAGTCACCTCCTTTCTTGCCATATCACCCTTCACACAGTCCATCCATCGTTTCTTTTTTTTTTCTTAAACTTAGTCAATAATATATAGATCCGGAAAGGAATAGTTTTTTAAAATCGTACAAATTTACATACGTTAACTTTTTTTATTGAGAATTTCCGGTGTGTATTTTGCAGAATATTTCGGGTGTGTCTTACTCTGTGTTAAATAAACATATTTCCTTCCTTAAGGCGACTACCCACTCAACCGCCCCTGGCTGCTTTAGCAGCCAGTTGCCGATTTGCCAAATGTCCCTGGCTGCTAAAGCAGCCAGTAGCGCCTTCGTCCAACAAATGCAATAAAAATTTATTAAACTGCTATTTCTAGAGCTTATTCCTCTTGTAGCATTCTCTATACTATATTCCTCAACGTTCGGACCAACAATAGCAACACTATTCCATCGACAAATCTCAAAATAAAAGTAAAAACTGTAGTGTAAACAAACTCCGCCATTTCTGACGTGTGGCGTCGTATTTCAATTGTTCTGTTATGTATATTGTTGTTTTCGGATAGTGTTATATATCAAATTAATCGTGAAAATCTGTGCTACTATATTATCATAAAGGAAATCTAGTTTTCGAATCTCAAAGTTGAGTATTTCGCCTCCGAAAGGTGGTAGGTTTAAATACCTATAGTGATTGTGTTTATACAAGAAATAAGTGTTTTTGTGATTAAAACGTGTGTGTTAACGGAAAAACAGTGCATGATTAGTATTGTGAACATATTATCAAATTGTATATACAAAAACAAGTGGCTTCGTAAAGTTATAGGTACGTAAATAACCGTGTTCAAAAACAGTCGTTGGCGCAGGCCGCGTCAAAATAAACAGTGAGTATTCAAATTCTAATTTAATTCTAACTAGACTATCGTAAATAAACTAATAAGATTATGGTCTTATTGGAAAGGAAATATAATCTAGTTTATTTTAAAATTATTTTAATTGAAATTTAATATTTAGAAAAATTCAAATTAATATTTTAATAGCGAAATATCCGTTTTCATCACTGTTTTTCAAGTTCTACATTTTTTTTGAGTTTCAAATTAATATCAGTTTTTTTTTTTTTTTAATATATAGATTCCATAACTATTCAGCTATTCACTGTAAATTTTATTTAGCTATAACTCTTGTAGTTTGCGATTGTTTATCTAAAGTGTCAAATTACATGCGAATATTTCGCAATTTTTTGCACCCTGGACGGTTTGGTGCAAAAAAGTCGCGCGCGGGGCGGGTGAGTGGCTACAGGAGCTAAATTAGCAACTTTAATTGTGGTGGTTCAAACTTCGTTTGTTACACTGTTAGAATAAAGTTCTAATCAGCTTGCACTACAAAGTGGTTGTTACGTCAGCCACTGCGGGCCGAATAGTGCGAAATGAGTGTTTTTTTGCGATTTACAATCTATTGATTGGACTAAAAAAATAAAACACTATCATGCTAATAAGTTGCTTGTAGAATTATTTTCCAAAATATCAGAATGATCGCATGTATTTGAGTATGGTTTTTACTCGTTAAAAGAATTTTTTGAGATAAGTTCGTGATTTTTTTGATCGATTAAAATTAGTTGTAAGTATTATGTTTTCAAAACACTATCATACTAGCATATATCCTGAAGAATATCATATATTTTTCTGGTTTTGTTTGTTGCAGTGAATCATATGCTTTTTTGCGTTATAAAACTCGCGTTTAGCTTCTGTAGTCCCCTTAAGTTTACTCCGCACGTTTGCGCTAGACCCACGAGTTACGGAGCGTCGCTCGTAGTAGCAATATATTACCGCCAGTAGCTCGCATAGTTTTAACAGTTTCCGACAATTTGTCAGGAACGTATGCGCTGAACACACGTAGTACTTCTGTCCTGCTGCAGTGGCAATTTTACGCTTTATGTTCCCCTTTTTTTGATTATGCAGAGGTTTTAATGGCAGATTTAAAGGCAGCTATTATTGTTTTCTTTGTATCCAAATGGGTTAAAAAAGCAAATAAGTAGGTGAAATTTAGTAAAATTTACGAAGTAAAAAAATATAAATACAGATTTAGGGTTGCTTCGTCCGTTAAGACCAGCACAGTCAGTTCTTAGTTAATTTTTATGTGAAGCAATTGAGTATCAACAGATATCGGATTCGACACAAAATCAACGATATAAAAATATTCTAGCAAAAAATTTAACCGACGAAAACCGGAACTGAAAAGCGAAAACTAAAAAAAGCACCTTGTCTAGACAATTTTCCACCTAACCTAGATAACCTCCTTCATTTTTTCGTCGGTTAAAAAAAAATATGATCACGTTTTGTAACCTTTGAATTAGGCTTACTGAAAAAACAATCGCATTTGATAAAAGCAAAAGTCAGCCGAACAAAAAAAAAACACAGTTAATCAGCCGCAAACAAATTTCACAAACTAGCGCATTCCGAATTAATTCAAACCGCTCATATAACACGGTGTTACGTTGCGCGTTTCTCTGACCACATTAAACAACCTTGTAACATAAAAGACGTGTTTTCCCAACTCACATGTGAGACTTTCCCGAAGGGCCATTTATACTGTACAGCTTTAAAGCAAGAAACGGATTTTCAGCACTTCAAGGTAGAAAGGAGAAATGTACTCGCGGAGAAATTGGGCCAATAAGAGGTGTCATTCACGTAACGTGCTACAGGTGTGATCTTTGCTTTACTTCTGTCGTCTTTCAAGTAAGGGTTTTGTAACTGAGAGACAGATGTTACAAACAATTTTCACACTATCATAATATATGTATTATGATAGTGTGAAAACTGCTGATATTATGATGATATGTGTATCATCATAATATCATAATCACACTAATATAATAATATTTAATCACACTAATAATATTATGTGTACGTTTGTTACTCTTTCAAGCAAAAACTACTGAACGGATTTGAATGAAATTTTGCACACAGATAGTTTATAATCTGGATTAACCCATAAGATACTTTTTATCCCGGTAGTATGATCCCGTGGGACAATTATCGAACTTCACGCGGGCGAAGCCTCGGGCAGAAGCTAGTCATGTGATAAAACAAGACTATTAACGGGTACTATTCACATGACATTGGATGAAGGATCCCAGACCTTACAGTGCTACAAGGATCTTTTGGCGCCCGAATGACGTTGATAAGCAAGCGCTGTTGGTAAACATTTGTAAATAATGTTGAAAAAACGAGATGTCGATGTTAGTTCTAATTTCGATCGTGGGCACGCGGTGAGAGATCCTTGGTACATATCTATGCGTCTTGAAATCATCTTTCTCCTGCCTTTATCCCAATTCGAGGTCGGCGCAGCATGTCTTCTTCTTCCATACTTCTCTATTACTCGTCATCTCAGCAGTCGCCTCCTTTCTAGCCATATCATCCTTCACACAGTCCATCCACCGTTTCCTTGGTCTGTCCTACTCTCGTGGCTATCCACATTCATATTCAAAACCTTTCTCACGACTACGATTACCGATACGTCTTCTAATAAACAAATATTTTGTTTGTTTGTTTATAAACATTTTTTAATTTCCGCAAACAAACTGGAAATACGATAGACCGGCAAAACGTAACGTATAAATATCATCGAAAAACTAAAAGCATTACTAGACGCCACGGCCCGGCAGAATATAGGTGACGGTCATAAAATGTATCATATTTTTACAGTTCTGTCTAAACTATTCCGAGTTATTATCTCTTTGGCTCGCCTTCTCATTCATCCGGTTCGCATTAAGATTTCGAAGTTTGACGGAAAACTTGATGATTTTATTACACGATAAAATCGTTTTCTTTAAATTTTATAGGTTGTCGAGTTAATTTTGTAGAACATCTTTCTCGTCACCTTGTTATGTGAACAGAATTTGTATAATAGCTGTAATTTATCAATGAAAAAGTTTCTTAGATCCCTAAATATTGGCGTTAGTATTATGAAAAGTTTGTCAAACAACTGACATGACTTTTTTCTTGCCGCTCATGGAACGGCAGCATCATTAATAGGAAATAGCCTTTTATATGGTGTCGACGCCCTACATAATATTATATTTGAAATAGACAAATTATTATGAAAGCAGAAAAACAAAACTTTTAAATAATTTTATGACAACATTATCCACACTATTATAGCAATGTGCACGACTGCACGTGTGAAATGGCTTTACAAAAACAAAATAAGAACACATATTTTTCTTTTTTATTTCAACGCTATCATTTGTTTTTGTGTTTTATGGTTTTGTCGGCCAGCTTTACATAAATTACCAACATCGTGGTCGTCCGAATATGATGGAAGTATCTAGATTTGCTGAAGTATGAACGGTCGACCAAGCTATTTGGTTTACATTTTAAAATGTAATTTGCATGTTAAACATTTTTGATCTTCCTTTATTTTATAATAGGAGGCTGAAATAAACAAATTCAAATTCATTTATTGTTTGTCACAGGTGAAATATCAGTTCTTATGATTATTATAAAAGATCGCTGCAACATACTTTTATGGTGTACAACATTACTACGTGGGTGGAATGTAAACCAAACAGCTTGGTCGACCGTACTTTGCTCATTATTTGAGCAACAATATTCACGATAGGTCTTTCCCATTTAATAACGAGAATGTTTACCTACATTTTGTTAATGTGATTATGGGGTTAGGGGTAAGCATGGGGTAAGTATTCATTCCAAACATAAAATAGAAAACACACTTTTATCTTTTTAAATTCTCACAATCTTTTGTGGCAATGGGCCGACCATAATTTAGTAGAACCGAAGACCGTTGGTGTGTGTGTTCTTGAGTGGAGAGTTGTGAACTGGCAAACGTAAGGTACGAAGTCCTCAAGCTAGGTGAAGCGATGATCTCTGCAGGGTGACTAGTAGCAGCTAGGTGAGATTTGCCGAGAATCGAGTTATATGGCGTGCAATGGGGAGGATAAGCCTCTCCAGCAGTGGGCTGCTTGAGAGTGATGCCAATTTTTGCCAGCCATATTTTAATGGCATCATATAATTAATTAGGCGTTTATTATAACACTTGTATTGTCAGTGACCGTTTGGCTGTTGGCCAGTGTTATTATTTATTAAGTTCTTCTGTGCGTTTTGTGGCGCCCACTCGCTCATTGTGATAGTTTGTTGGTCGCGGCACTACGCTTCTAGATTAATCTAGAAGCTTGAATAACTGTTGGATATATGTAGAGGAATTGTTTGAACTGTTAGCAATTAAGTTTTTGAAATGTAGAGTAATAAGGTTTTGTTCTTCTTCTTAACTCTGAAGTATTATAAATCACTGTGAACAGAGAACGTAACAAAATCTTGATAAAATTTGAAGTTTTTTGTCAAAATCAGCGTGATCTTTATTCTTGAGACAATAAGGTTGCTTTTGGTGCCACAGACATGTCTGTCAAAATCAGTGATCTCTATTTACGTTGACATAGAGTTGCTGTTCGGTTGTTGCTGTCAGAGGCGAAACAATTGTAAAATGAATTTGAGAGGAGGTTCGAGTGGTTTAAACGTTAATAAGGATTACATTCAAAAGCTAAACTGTATTATTTTGTGCAATGTTGAGGTTATAAATCCTTCTTGTACAAAATTGAAGTGTCTTTGCACGTGTTGGGCGAGCATAAAACAATGCAGGCGCCAAGGCGGAAAACGCTGTCTTGGCAACCGGTGTTAAGTGCATGTAAGTTTCTCTTTCTGGATAGATTACAGGCTAAAAGTGGACTACAGTAATAAATAACAATTAACGTAACAACAGGTTCAAAAATTAAGGTAAATTATGGTACTTACAAGTTTTCCTGAAAATCTAAATTTGCCCATATCTTTTTATCGTGTTAGCTCAGGACCTTGATTTTTATACACCTAAGACTATAGACCTCAGTATATGGTATAAATTTCAACTTACTAAGTCCACCCCCGTTCCTGAGAAAATCGGTGGTGACAGACAGACTGACAAGAAAGTGATCTTATAAGGGTTCCGTTTTTTCCTTTTGAGGAACGGAACCTTAAAAAGGAGGACTTCTTTACTCTGTTTTCTCTATTGTATTTCAGCTACTAACACTAGAAATAAGTTATTGTATTGCTTACTAACTCGATGGATCACTGTTGTCCGAAAAATAAGGATCATTATTATTATTCATGTAATCCTCATCACAATTCTCCTGCCCTTATTATCCCGATTTACCTATTTGTGGTCGGAACAGTTAACCTTCTTCTTCCTGTAGTTCCATTGTAGGCGTATCGTCTTTCACATAGTCGATTCATTGTTTCATTGGTCTTTCTCTACTCTTATATTCATCTACATTCATACTCAACACTATCATCAGGACGACATTTTCTTCATTCTACTTCATTTAGAGAAGTAAGTATAACAAGAAAAACGCTCTATAGGTGTCTACAGCAGGTAATGCTTCTTTTTAATTGCACGCCATTGTACTCGATTTTCGCCCACTCTGTCATCCATCCAATACCAGCCACCATAAACGAACGAACAAATAAAAAAAGACAAATGCAAACACAGGCAACAATCATTCCACCATTTTTCTTTTTCAGGCCACAATTGTCGGTCAACATGTCACATGCGTTAGCTCATAAATTGTTCTGTGAGAGCACTCGCCGAGACCAGCCCTAACGGGAAACGGTCAAGTGCGAAACGACCGCCATAAACATTCCCCCAGCTTAATTGAGATTAGTATAGAGAGGTGTGAATGTCACGCCTACATTCCGGATTAGTTTTAGGGAAAAGGGAAACATGAAATAATCAAGTGCTCATCAAAGCCCCGACATTTATTGCTCTTTGCACTTCTACTCAGACCTTTATTTATTTATCTTAGCGTAATATCCTCCCTTCCAACGATAAAGGGATTAGAGGCAAACACAAAAGGCTGTATATTTAAACTTTATGTACTATTGTTCGTGAAATAAATGAATAAAACCGTAGGTAACACTGGCAGAAAACATAATAATCGGAACGATTCATAACCGAGAAAAAAGTCGGCCGCAATCTCTGTAGAATAAATAAAAAAAAACCGTAAAAAGTCGTTGAAACCGCCTCGGTTCTACAGATTCAAAAGTGGAACGTTGCGCGGGGATGTTGCGTGCCAGTTCCACTCGACAATGGCCCTCGAGAGCACCATCGATGTAGTATGCGATCGCTTTTTATTCGATTCAAATTATTCTCGAACTCCCTTCAATCGATTTTTAAATTAAACTCGAGAGGAGTGGCTTTGTGTTTGAATTGTGTGCTGAAATGAAAATGCATTAAATGATATTGCGTTACGGGTATGCTTTTGGCAACAACCGCTCCCACTTTGCATACGAAAATAATGAGAGAACAAAAACTTCAGGCCTTGTAAAGTTGCTTACAGAAATTGTAAATTGTCCCAAAACAACTTTAGTCCCTCAAAACAATTACAAACATCAATAAACCACGAATAAAAGCCATCAAAAGTCCAAATGCGTCGCAAAACTAACGAACACAGTATTTACCATCCCTGAATATACAATACCGACTTTCAAAGGCCAAGACGTCTTGCTCGATTTATTTTTCATCAAACGATGTTTATTTTGTGTTGATACAAGAATAATAGTCGTTGGGACAACACTAGCGTTTTGCAAAATGAAAATGAATATTTTCATAATGGTAATTGCAGTCGAAAGTGGTAGACCAATTAGCATTTTCATTATAGTAGGTTGAAGTAATTGAAGCTGTTACATGAATGAGGTTGCGCTCTTGAGGTTGTATACCAGCCAGTAACATTTAACTTGTCTGGGGTCGTTGACTTGAAATAATGCATTTTGAGCTGGCTTTGAAACGATTTGATTTTAGTGGTGAATTGTCTTTGAGGGTGAGAATTCAAAAGTAGATATTAAATAAGGTTACTAATGTGAAGTTTCAAAATACTTTTGAAGTTGACAACGAAGGTGCGCTAAGAGGGTGCATAATGAAAATTGGCAACGCGTCACAAATAGCTGTCAAATATTTAACTGTTTTTTCGTGACACCGAATTTGACAACATGTAATCTAGTGCTCGCCACGTTGGTCGAGTGGTCGCGAGCGCTGAGCATGAGGTCCTGGGATCGATTCCCGGATCGTGCGAAGTATTGCTCGTCCCCCTATTTCATAGGACTAAACATAACTGGCGAAATGTGGGTTTACTATTAGGTACACCTCTGTCTAACCCTTCTGGGATTACAGGCAAAATGTACAGCTTCAATATTAACAACAATGGCCGAATTCATACGCAACTTTAAGGTTACAGCCACGAAGTACCCTAAAGATAATGCCGTGTCTGCCTCTTAAGGCCCTTTTTCTATAACTTACTTACCTAAAACTGTCAGTTAATACGCCTACTCTCGTAGCTATCTGCGTTCCTATAAACAGAGTTAGTCCTATCCGCGTCACCTACCAGTCACTTTATTCATTGAAAAATCAAAGAAAGCTTTTCTGTGACGTTTTGTTTCTATCGGCCGATAAACTAAATGTCAAACAGTCAGAGATAACAACCTACCGATACCTGTTGGTTACCTGGAGTTATTGAAAATGGCCGTTAGAGGTGTTTCGTAGCAAGTGAAAGACTTTCAAGAACGTCTCCTAAAGTTTAAGTGAAGTGTCGTTTGAGAGTTTGCGGGTAAATCAGACACCTAACACGACTTCAGGAGATAATTTTAGCCTGTAAAATATTTCCAAAGACGGGGAGTCAGGCGTAATGTACTTTTTAATACAGTTGCTCAAAAAGTGGTGTATTGCAGGGACGTATAGCGTTCGGGATGTGGGCTATTACATACTAGTGCTTTTTTTTTACCTTTCCCGAAATCGTGCGTTCTCTTTCCCAACTGTCAAAATAATGTCTATTAAAAAAAAAAAACCAACCATGAAGTTTTTACTAAAGAGTTTTGTGATTTATACAAATACGTATATTTCTAAAAAGAAGCTACTAATTTATTTCAATATCAGATGTAATGATTTAATAGAATGAGTTAGGTTAGGTTTCATTTCATTTCATCTCATTACATTTCATTTTCATTTCATATCAATAAAAAAATCTACTGAAGACTAAGCTGTATGGAGTTCCCTTTGCCTACCAAAATGGGTGAAGAAAAAAAAAAACTCTGCTTATATTCTACGGTTGGCGCCATTTTCCAGAAAATTTTCAATGTAGTACATGTGTACTATAACTTTTATAAGAAATAAATGATTAGTTAGTTGAGTTTATTGTGTTTTTATTATTTTATTAAATTGCTTTATTTTTTCGCAACTGTATTAAAAATAGTCGTTCAGTACACCTGCGGAACCGTCATTGCAACCTGTTTCTTTCCGCACTTGTAATGAAATATACTATTTAATTGCTCTCATAATCCTAAAAAAAAAAAAAAAAAAAATATTTATTACCTTCAATCATTGTACAGGAGACACTTATCTAAGCACTATGCAGCGTTACAACTAGGGAAAAGAGTGTTTACGATGAGCTCTGGCACCCAATGTAAGATTTAACTTGTGTTTAGGGTGCCAGCGTCCTCGCCTACACTTTGGACATGTAACAGTAGTCGTAAGACGAGCACAGTATATCATCATTTCATTACTATACTATATTTACTAGCTAATGCAACTAGGATGTGGCCTATTTATGTATCTATGTATGGGTGTGTTTAAGAGTGTGTGGGATAGATTAATATGGTGAAAACTTGTGTTGATGTAAGTCTGTATAAATATAATTATAAACATATTATTCTACTAACTACATTAGGTTAAGCGATCGATATCCGCAGTAAGTCTTCAGTTTCGTTATAAGTTAATGTCAAGAGCCACTTCGTGACCTTGGTTTTGCATCCATTTAGATACATGGGTGCAATGGAGCAAAGTTTATTTATTTTATTATATAAATGGTTTGACAGTATACCGAAATGACGCTGAGCAAGGGCCGTTCTACATCCGTGGGTTGAGCATACTTCGAAATGTCTGCGCTTTTTGGTAGTATTTGGATCGTATACCACAGAAGGATGCTTGCGCAGAATAGTACTCAGGACAAAAAGCTGTCTCACAGTGAGAACCTGACATTCGGAGTAGAGAGCCGTAGTGGGATACCTAAAAGGCTTCGAGGTCATAACTTTGAGAACAGCTCTCTGCGCTCGTTCCAGAGGCAGGAGTATTGTCTTTGGAGTCCCACCCCACACTGTGATGCAGTAGTTTATTATGCTTTGACATAGGGCATAATAAACAGTTTTAATCGTGCGACCGTCAGCGGAGTGTCTTAGTCTTTTAAAAATAAATATACACTTGCGGACTCGCGATATGAGATTACTAACATGAGGTTTCCAGCTCAGAGAACTATCTACATATACACCGAGATACTTGACAGACTCACACCTTTTGATGTGAGGGCAGCCACATTGTGAGGAAGTAAGACCGATAGAGCAAGTATGAGCTCTGAGCTCCATTGAATCCTGAGGAGGGAGGTTGGTGGACAGTAATGAGAAAGGTAAGTATACCGTTTTTTTTAAATTTAGGGTAAGGATATTATTTGACAGCCATTTCATCACTGAGTTTAGAGCAAGTTCCGCGTATTTAATAGTTTCAGGCCAGTCTCTACCATGAATTAACATAGCCGTATCATCTGCGTAAGTGAAGATTGAACAATTCATTAGAGACATTTTGCATAAGTTGTTAATATAGATGAGAAAAAGGGTAGGACCCAGGATTGAGCCCTGAGGAACGCCAAAACTCAATGAAATGGTGTCACTAACAACATCATTTATTTTAACGCATTGAGTTCTATCACAGAGGTAATCCTGGAAAACCTTTAAGGTATGTCCGCGAATGCCCGTAGCCTCCAGCTTATTCTTCTCTATCTCTATCCTGAATCTTATTCTTTATCGTGTGGTTAGTGCCTAACCTGATGATGTCAGAGTTTTAATGCCGCCCAGAGGCCTCTGAGTTGGCTTTTACATGCCGTCTAGAAATATCCCTCAACGAACGAACGTGAAGCCATCATGAGGAGCTCGTGGCTAAATAATAACAGCCGCTTGATTCGATCGTTAGGTTAAGCCGTGGTTGCCTAGGTTGGTCCGTGGATGGGTGTGGGTGTAATGGGACCACCCATTACATGCCGAGTTACCTCCGTGCCTCGGAAAGCACGATAAACCGTTGGTCCCGGCTGTCATATGTAGATCTATGACAGTCGTTACAGGTAGTTAGTGGCCCAAAAGTTTAACAACCTGTCCTACTAAGGGGTATCGTATAATCCAGTACTAACCGGGTTGTGGAGGTCAGATAGGCAGTCGCTTCATGTAAAATACTGGTATTCAGCTGCATCCGGTTAGACTGGAAGCTGACCCCAATATACATAGTTGGGAAAAGGCTCGGCAGATGATGATGACGCACATGAATCCGAAATATCAGAGATGCGTATCTTGGGTTTGAATGTGAGATCTATGACTGGCACTGCTTATAATCCTTTTTTTTTCTTTTTTTTTCGGATGGGAAATCATCAAATGACTCCTCCCGCTCTGGGCGGAGCAGGCGGGAGTGTCAGACTTTTACTGACTAAAACCCATCCATGTTCCTACATCGCCGTTTGTGTTCCGGGGCCACGGTATCTCTTTCGAATTGTCCCGCAGCCCCGGCAGGCATCGGCCCTTCCTTTTTGCTGACTCTCTTTGAGGCGCGCGTGGAACACGAACGCGCCGTCGACACAGCCTGTCGTCATGAGACGGACGGACGGCGAGCTAGCCCATAGCTCCCCGTCCACAGGCCCACGCCTACGGTGGCCGGGGGCCACCACGTGGGCCGTGGCCCCCGACGCCCGGGGCGTCTGCTGCGGCGGCCGGGACGTGTGGATCTCTCCCTCTCACGATCCGCCACCTCCTTCGCTAGCATGACTGCTTCGCAGAAGGAGGTGACGGCGTCCCAACTGCTTATAATCCTGAATTATAATCGGCTGGTTATAGAACGGATTAAACCGGGCCGTTAGAGGATTGATGCCCTCTCGAGAACCAAGAGGTCTTGTGTTTCAATACTGAGGGCTGTGGTCCAGCTGTACTATTCTGTTGTATAAATAGTACAGACCCGATGAAATGATAACAGTGACGTGATGACTATTAACATCTGTTTTAGACTTTCACGGTTTTTCACTACACTTAAAGTACTTACGGGATGATATCCGTGATTTTCTTTTCGTTCGATGAGCTCCCGATATTTCGACGCTGTTGCAAGCATTATGATCGCGGGAATACTGAAGAGGTATGCGGGTGGGACGAAAATTATTTATTATGAGCAGACAAATCTGTCTACCCTCTTTCTTGGTCTTTTATTACGCGCACTACTGGAACTCGATTGTAACTCACGACAAAACGCACTCACAGTATCACTAGGTTTTTCTTGATAATGGAGACGCATGTTATTTTTTATTAGGTTTACCACTGGATTCCACGTACTTGATAGTTTAAAACCATCCTCACGATTGAAGTCGTGAGAAAATCACGGATATCATCCCGTAAGTACTTTAAGTGTATTAACATCTGTTAAAAAACCTTTACGTTATTTGTACTTCAAGAATAATACATAATATCACGCCCGCATTCCCCGAAGGGATAGGCAGAGGTGTACCCAGTAGTACACTCACATTTCGCCAGTTATGTTTAAGTCCCTTATAATAACTAATAGAGAGCGAGCCTATTGCCACCAACCGGGCACGAATCTGACCGTGGCAGCTTCTGAGAAATTCCTGATATAAATTTTCTTGCCCGGGAAATCGAACCCGGGACACCTCATGCTCAGAAGTCGCGATTACGAACACCAGACCAACGAGGTATTTTTGTCATAAACTATCTTCACAGTATTAATTTAAAGCCTCAGAATTATAATAAATTGTATTAAGCAACTTTTCATATTGAAATCAATACAAGTTTGATTAGCCTGTCAAACTTAAATGAAGTCTATTCGCTTGAAGCTCTGCTACCGACAGCTGATTAGGATAGGAACACACTCGGCGGATATGAAACCGGATCTTTTAATCTTTATGCTTCTATTTTCGAGACACCAAAAAATTGCGTATTCAACTGACAAATACGATAAAATATTTTTTAAACAAGTTACTTTTTGAGGAGGTCATATTTTTTTTTAATGCTTTTTGAAATTGAAACTGCAATCATTTAATTTTGTATGTGTCCATCTGCACGCCGTAATTAAATTCGAATCTACTAACAATACAATAAAAACACTTTTTTTTTCATTATTAAATGATACCAAACAACATTCAAATTACAACTTACCTATAATAATATATCTTTACTTTGAACCCTTTCATTTCGCGTTTTACGACATAAACAGACGCGTCGTCTGTTTGCTTTTCATTTCCGTATCAACATAAACGGAACATACCTATTTAGGTTTAAGGGAAACTGTGACATACATTCATGTACAGTCAGAGCTATCGATGCAGCTGAACACATGGAGCGACTGCCTATTCGACCTCCACAACCCAATTCATCATCATCATCATCAGCCTATAATGTTCCCACTGCTGGGACAATGAATGGAATGGGCTAATCCACCACGCGGGCCCAGTGCGGATTGGTAGATGGCACATGTCTTCGAATTTTTGATTCTAGGACATGCCGGTTTCCTCACGATGTTTTCCTTCACCGTTTTGAGAGGAGTGGTGATGAAATAAATGACACAAAGTAATGCGCCTGTCTGGGTTCGAACCCATGACTTACTGTTCGTCTTCGTAAGTCGGAGCCGCCACCACTGGGCCACTGCTGCCCACACAACCCAATTAGTACTGGGTAATATGGTACTTGGTTGTCAGACTTTAGGTTATAAAATACTATGTTAGTAACAACATAAAATTACAACCATGATAGTAGGAGAAACCCACTTTTAAAAGTTGCCGAGTGCAGTGTCTAAAATCACGGGGTCTAAAAAACAAGATAATAATATGAATCACGTTAAAAAAAAATGGTCATAGACGTAATAGCGAGCGCGCGTCATGGAGTCGTAGCAGGTTCTAAATTTTCTTATGTCTCGAAAAGTCTTGCTAGCTGGCATGAGGAGCGTAGGCCAAAGGCCGGCGGAGCGACGACGACATTTGTGACAGAAAGTGGGTGTGTAAATATCATGAATTGTCACTTTGTGGCTATTTTACGAATTGAAACGTAATTCATATTATAATCCTATCCTGACTCTGTTATAGCGGCCATTTTAGACCCCCTGATACATATAAGTGTTCGTAACTGTACATTAGACTGTATATATAATACAAAGGTTTATATTCTTTCGATGCTCGTAAAAGATTCGCTCCTAGTAAAAGAAAGCTGCGAACGACTGTGAGAATAAAACTGTGATTTCTGAATTATTTCTTTTACTTTTCTGTTTGTGCAAGTAGTTTTTATTGATTCACGAAATATTCATTTGAAAAAGTTTCTTATACGATTTGTAACTTTTCTTGTAAGCCACTATTAGAAAAGTTACAAATCGTATTGGGCCACCAGACAAGTATTTTAGGTCTAATGCAAAAATGATGATGTTGCGAAATTGCCTCGATTGGCATTATAATTATGTTTTCAAAATCGGCGAATGCAGTCAGTAATTACTCGAAAAAGTCAATAACAATCTCCTAATAACATTTCTATAGACTTTACTGTCTCAAAAACCCACCCTGTGTAAACGTACCTTTCACGAAATCGTCAACCAAGCATTCTGTACATCAAACTAAGTAACTCTGCGCAAAAATTATTGCTGGGAATCGACTGTGTTTTGGGGTGAAAAATCATATGTTACGGTGGGACTCAATGAAACACTGTGCTGATGGATGCATTGAACAGTACGGGGATCGTAAAGTAGAAGGTTCCCAGGTATGGTCTAGCTCTAGAATAAAAAAAAACATCGCAATGACGGGGAGAACAAGTGCCATTCGGCTTCGGGCGGGAACTTTTATAACCATTATTTCAAGCTAGCTGTCGTACTTAACTCCACTTAAAGTTCTTCACACTCACGAAATCAGAAACAAACAAACACCCACACATTTATAAAGTTTGCAAGTACGTCTACGGAGCTGATCCTTTAATTTAATACTGCGCAGTGGCGCACAAAACTAATTATTCACAAGTGTCAGACACTGCACACTTCGGCTGCAATTTGTGTCGTGGATTAAACGCAGCTTTGTGCTAATTAGTGCACAATACGTGTTTCTATTTACGATTAAAGTTTCAGCAGGGTGATCGTGATGTACGTGTTTTTGTTTGGAAACTTGCGTCTTGTTGTATTTTGTTTTAAAATTGTATGTTACGTTATGAAATTCTAACACCCGTATCTATAAACAAGTGTTTACTTGAGTTAAAGTAATTATTTAAGGTAAGATTTGTTTTTTGTAGTTTAGTTATTTCTTGAAGTTAGAACTATCAAAAGTTATATAATTCTTAGTTATGTTTTCTTTGACGGTTTTTACTTCGTTTAAGTTCTTGTTTATTGCATAAAATGTTTATAAACATTTTATACCGACTAACTCGAGCAATTACTTTAGCTTCACTATATATACGGGTGTAAGTGTTTTATTTTGTAAAGTTATACTTTTTTATTGTTTTATTCAATTGCGATTTTTTATTGCCTCATTATTATAATGGTTCATCATCATCTGCCTAGCCTTTTTCCAACTATGTTTGGGTCGGCTTCCAGTCTAACCAGATGCAGCTGAGTATCAGTATTTTACATGGAGCGCCTGCCTATCTGACCTCCACAACCAAGTTAATACTGGGTAATACGATACCCCTTGTTAAGAAGACTGGTTGTCCGACTTTCGGGCCACTAACAACCTGTAACGACTGTCAAAGATCTACAAATGACTGCCGGGACTAACGGCTTATTATTATAATGGTTGTCATTAGTTAAAATTACAACTCGATCCTACAGAGCAAGAAGAATGTAGCCAACCTTATCATGGCGTAGCAGACGCTACGAAGGGTGGCTAATCTCTCGTAGCACGTGTCTACGCTGGCGTAGCGCATCCGTTTCGTAGCAATGTCTACGAAACTATAGCGTAGGCTCGTGACGTAGACTCGTAGCGAAGCAGTACTTTGTATACATACGCCGCTACGCTTTTAAAGAACATTGTGTTTTCTACTTGGATTTAATTACCTTTATACTAAATTGTTTATTTTAATAATAATAATCTTGAATAAATAATAATCTTGTTTAGGGACAATAGGTAATATTTTCTCTTACAAAGTAAATATTTTGTTCATGAATATTGAAGAAAGAAATCCCACAAGGCCACAATATACTATCCCACTTCGGAAAAACGCGTAAATCGAGTAATAGTCGAAAGTGTCACAAGACAGATTATCCCGTGCAAGCGGCGCTCGGCGTACTAATTAATGCAGTTAGCGCCTGCACACCCGATATTCACTTGTTTCTTGTTTATTTCACGTCAACAAAGCCCGCATTTAATGCGTTCAAACTTAATTTTTTATGAGCATTTAAATTCTGCATAATGCTAAGTCTTGAGAGGTGATGCAGCGGAAGCCCGATACCATAATTATAATATTTTAGATATGTTGGGGCGAGCCAATTGCCATCACAGTGCACAAATCCAGACTCCGTGGCTGCTACTGAGAAACTGCTGATAGAAAAACGCAATAACACTTTGCCCGACCCGGGAATCGAATCCAGGAACGTCGTGCTCAGCAGTCGCGCTTGACCACTGGATCGAGGACACTGGACAGTAAAAAATAATGATTTAGACAAATCTACCTCGTTTTTAATATTATGTACACAATTACAGTTTTAAGATTGAAATGTGGTAATAATATCGGTAGGTGAACACAGCCAATCAGATGTTGGATACATCACATAATGATAATGAGTCTGTGGTTAGCTGATAAACACATCGTAGAAGGAATGGATACACCTGCATAAGCTTTTGTTTGAACATAATTACAATTTATCAGTTAATACAGGGTGTAAACGAACCATTCACGAAGCCGTCAACCAAGCATTCTGTACATTAAACCAAGTAACTTCACGCAAAAATTATTGCTGGCCAATGTTTTTTTTTTGGGGTGAAAAATCACGTTTTATTGTTAAACTCAATGTAACGCACTCAAAACATTGTGCTAATGGATGGATAGGATAACATTTAAAAAAAAAAACTTGTGAAACAGTTGGAAGTCTGACCCCCAAATTCTCCGTAACTAGAAGGTTCCCAGGTATGAGCCATAACAAAAAAATATCGCAATGACGGGGAGGACTAGTGCCTTCCGGCTTCGTTAAGGGTCTATTTACACCCTTTATTGTTAAACATCAGGGCCTAGGTAACGGGCCAATCGCTTTGAAAGCGTTCTGAATGTCTACAGTGACTTCAAATAGGAGTGCAGAATGCTTTTCGTAAGCTTATGTCAGCAACGTATTGGATTTACATACAGTGTGACGACTTTAAGTTTGCAGTTGAAGGTGGCGTGGTGTTTTTCTTGACAAGCAGCGTCATAAATTTTATTGCGTTCCTTAAATTTTATTTCCAGACGCGAATTAGTGTAAATTATATCTAATATTAATAAATGGTGTTGTATTACGTTAACAGTATTGTGCTATTTAAATTTCGATGATAGGATTTATTTGATAGTTTAAAAAATGGTCTGTAAAGTCGGTTTACGGACGATAATTTTACGTGATAACATCATAAGAAAACGTTAATGAAAAATTACATACTTTTATGAATTGAATTGAATTATTATTACTGAATTATAATTATTTTGTATAATACAAAGGAGTTAATTGAATTTTTTTTTCCGATAAATTAACATTTATTTGAAAAAAACAAATTTCATCCCCCTTTTCACCCCCTTAAGGATTGAAATTCTAACAACACCGTTGCGTTAGCT
Source organism: Xestia rhomboidea (assembly GCA_963853795.1). Lineage (NCBI taxonomy): Eukaryota > Metazoa > Arthropoda > Insecta > Lepidoptera > Noctuidae > Xestia > Xestia rhomboidea. The sequence continues at coordinate 4,112,469 of OY970772.1, read as the reverse complement.
TCCAACCATACGCCTACATTTCGTGATATTTACTTCGAAAATTAAGAACTTTTCTTACACAACAGCTTCATCCCCTTTTTTAACCCTTTGGGGATGGAATTATGAAAAACGCTGAGACACGTATCAATTAGTTTTCAATCTTCAGCCTAAATACAAATTTTAAGATCCTAACTTTAAAACTGACGGACTTTCATACAAACTTTTATCCCCTATTTAACTCTCTTAGGGGTTGAATTTCGAAAAATCCTTCCTTATTCCTTGTCTACATTATAAAGGTAACCACTGTGCAAAATTTCAGTTTTCTAGGTTTGGACCTAGAAAACTGAAATTTTGCACAGTGGGTTTGGGCTGGGCAACCGTTGATGAGTCAGGCGGGACGTGACTGGCGCGCGGAACGGTGTGACACTTTTTCGTGCGTGCAGTCGGTGTTTATCCAAGACGTTATCACGTCAAAAATATTTTTATGAACTAGTATTACGTACCATTGTTTCCATTTATTGTCGTATTGTCGGCACCATACTGTTTACGTAATATGTAACATTTTCATCTCCCAAAAGCCTTCATTCACATGTCAAGCCTGACACATAACACGGTGTGATACCAACCAGGCTACGGCATTAAATACAATGCCTTGTCTTGAATTCCGTCGGTGGTTAGCCAATAATGCCAGAACGGGCCGCAGCGTGGCCGCTGCGTAATTGGAACGTATACAACGCGGCGTGGATAGTAATCTGTTGTGTATGTAGGGGATATGTGGCCAGCAATGTACGGTGAAATTGGTATTGCTTGGGTTATGTTCGAGAGGGTGGTTGAGGGTTTAATCTCTAAAGCCGTGCGTCCGATTGGTAGTATTTTTTTTTCGATTTTTAAAAATCGGCTCTACTTCCATACAAACTTTCCAATGAAGAGTACCTGTGCATTTGCTTTGTTTAAATTAATTACCACCTATTTATAAAAGTTCTAAAGCCGAGTTATCAAACCGAAGTCCTCTCTTTAGAAAATACAGAATTCGGTATTAATTCTATGGAGACCTAAAAGAGTATTATACCCTTTTAAATGTTGTTCTCCAATTAACATAAAACACAGTCTTCAATTCAATACAACAAGTATTTAAACCACGAATTACCTTAATCAACGGTTGTAAAACGTCGTTATGAAGTTGGAAACACACAGAAAGTAGGGAATGAGCAGCTAGCCCGAGGCGGCACGACAGGGAGAGATTCGCACAATTACACTAATTTACAACAAATTCTGAGTAGCGAATATTGAAGAAAATGAGCTGGAGATTCACGAAGTTTCCCGAAATCTCCCGAAAGACCCATCCGCGTCCGAAACAAACACTCAAACAAATATATTTTGCGATTCCTCTCTCCAAACTTTGGATTGGCTGAGAATTTTAATATATTAACAGAGGTAGGAGATGGATTGATAAATATTTATTAGATGTTAACAGGCTAAGAAGCTTTTAGGCTGCTGTTTTTTTGTTCTTCTTAGGCGGAAGGGGAACTTTGTTGATTGTAAACATTGGATGGCTTCTGGAAATTGCTCAGTTTAAATTATGGGTGTAAACCCTTGCAACTTTGCATACTTATTATAGGTATCATTATCATCATCATCATTTCAGCCGAAAGACGTCCACTGCTGGACATAGCCCAAGTGTCGCTACGTAGACCAGTCCCGTACGACTCACATTCAGCGGATCCCCGCAACCTTCACCAGGTCATCCGTATGCAACGTTGCAACTTGCGTTTGTTCGATGGGGAGACGGATTAGAGATATCGAAAATGATTTTTGATTCGTAGATTTCAATAAAGCATTCTTAGCGGATGGTTTGAGAGAATAGTAATATCGTATATACCAAAGTAAACGCTTCAGGGTGAAATGCCCAGATAACCTACTTAATATGGTTCTTTAATTTAGTGTGACAGACAGCAAACTGCTTGGTCTAAAAGCATCAATTTATGTACACGGTTCGACATGTTACGACGTGTAAGGTGGGAAGGATTTTCTTTTGAAAAATCATCACCCAGAGAAAGATGAAAGTTGGTTTGCAAGTTAGTCACTTTCATCATTGGGATCCAAATTATTATCATCGCATTGACATTTTGATTTGGGGTTTTGCCACGAAAATACAAAAAAAAACGTATTAAGAAGAGATATTAGATAAGAAACTGTTTCTATAAAAAATAAATAGATTCTAAACATTGATAACGGACCAGTCAACTGTCTGTTAGCAACCCAGATAGCTGCCCAAACTAGTTCCCAAATTATGAAATTAATAAAGGTAAACCATTTGAGGATAACGAAGTTGTTACTTTGATAGTCGATAAGTAATTACTCGTCCAATATAATGAAGAGGGATAGATTGTTATTAAAACCTTATTTCAAATTAACGATGTTTAGCGAAGAAATCTATGGAAGCATCTAGAACAGTTTACAGCAAAATATTATTACACAAGAGGATAGAAATATAGGTGAACTAAAATCTCTTGATCGTGTCCAAACATTGCTTAGGGCAAATGTCAACAATAAAACGGAACGCGATCAATAGATGTAAACCGTATTCAAGACGTATTCAGTTCCCAGTGCAATAATTGTTGTGGAATATTGAAAATTATATTTTTAAACGCGGTCATAGGTTTCGAGTTCGAACCCAAGACACGCACCTCTGATTTTTCGGATTAATGTGCGTATTTTGTAATTATCACTTGCTTCAGTGAAGGAAAACATGGTGAGGAAACCAATTCTCGACGGCATGTAAAGCCAAGTCAGAGGCCCGTGGGCGACAAACTCTGACTCCAGGTTAGGCACTAACCACACGATAAAGAAAGAACGCGGTTTAGGTATCCCGATAGCGTGTAGTTTTATCAGTGAAATTCTTCGAGTCTTAGAAAAAGAAACGAAGAACGCAAAAGCAATAGAGTTGCTATCCGAAAGAAAAGAAGAATCGAATAATAAAAAAGCAAAAACAAACCGAAGTTATTTCAATCGTACCCGTCTACAGAACATCGATAGGAGGGCTCATTTCCATGCAAAACCCAGTCAGACATATTTGATCTGCTACAGTATGATAGATTTTGCACGTGTAAGGAATAAAGGTGAAACACGTGAGAATAAAGCTCCATACAAATCATACAAAAGCTCACACAAAGGCGTATTGAAAGTTATTTTAAGTACATTTTCGTTATCCGTTTATAATACACCCTTTATTAATGAGACTGGAAGATTTTCTGAACAAAGGGTGGTCTATACAAGAGTATTGTAGGGTACGACCCGATCCGAAAATTTCTAGGAAGCTTCGCAAGGAGCCGTTCCTAACTGACAATGAATATAGGGCTACCTATCCACTTTTTGACAAAATGGGTTCCGTAGTTTAGCAGTTAGAAACATCAGCCTTTCAGCTCTCGGTAACATAATGGGGAGTACCACCGACCCTTATTTTTTTTTCTTATTTTCACCACAACTTTGTTTAGTTTTGTTTGCTTTGTTTTCGTTTTCGAAATGTATTCTGTTTTTCTAATTTTCATGGATATAATACAAATGTTCGTAAGAATTTTAAGGATTCCGTGGTTGCCATTTGGCTACGGAACCCCAAAAATAAAAATAGAATGTAGGTTTTACTTTAATCAATTATATTTTTTGTATCTCTGGTACTGAAGATGCTCCCTTAAGTAGACCAGGAAAGTAATTTTTCATTTAATGAGCAATTATTTTTTACTGTTGCTAACAAGTTGATATCTGATATTCCTTCTGTTTATTTAAAATTTCAGAATTTTATAAACAGAGGACTTTACTGCGAAAAATTAAGGTTTTTAAAAAACGTAATTGGTTGAAAATTAGACTCGTACAGGTACGGCCAAACCAACGCGATTTATTAATAGTAACTATGTGGTTAATACAGAGAACAGAGGCCCTAGTAACAACGCGCAATGTAATGTAAATTCGTACAACTGTTTGAGCAAAAATGCAACTAACCAACAGCATTTTAATTCAGAAGTACAATCCGTGCCACGAAAGATGAGACCTGTCACACCACTTGTATATGAGTTAGTTGTGTAACGAAATACTTCTTTAGATATATAGGTGTACAGGTCGTGAACCATCTTCCTACTTTGTCTTCTTAATGTTTTACCTCGAGGCATAATTTAAAAAATTTCACTAATTTCAAGTGATGTGACAGATCTCATCTTTTCTGGCACGGTGTGTGCGCCAAGCATGATTAGTAATAGTTTCTATAGGGTGGTGGCGTTTTTTTTTTCATTTCCGATGAAAAAATTATATGTGCGGGGTGCGGAGCGATGTACTGAATGTCTGATAAGCGTTTGTGTATCGGTGTCCCATTCACTCTGTATAGATCTCACGGTATGCATTGTCGTCGACTTAGTATCCATAGAGCTCTGTACGAAACGAGTATTTCCAATTTTAAAATCGTCCCAATTCACGTTACCGTTACTTCGCGCGTTCGCCTCCTGTGACTTTATTGTAATATACAGTTAACGCCGGCTTTAATTTCATTATTGTGAAACTGTAATAAAATTTTCATGCAGAATGTGTAATTTTATATCCTCAAGTACGAACGTTGTTCGAGTGAATGCATTTTACATTAAATATATAATATTATATTAAATGTTTCATTCAGTATGCAGGAAAGCGTAAATTGAATTGTTGCGTTTGCAGTTTCTAAAGAACATATGTAATACAGGTTGGAAGGGACACCGACAGAAACAGGAAGGCACAGCACAGGCACAGTAGCTTTGTAGGAAACAGTAGTTTTTTTAAAATAAAAATATATAAATATCACTGGACATTACACACAGCGCCATCTAGTGCCACACTAAGCAACGAGGCTTGCGTCGTGGACACCAGATAGTTGATATACTACATAGATAGTTTTTGTTTGTAAATACATACTTATTATACATATATAGACATCCATGACTCGGAAACAAATGTTAAGTTAAGCGAACCCAGTTGAGCGAACATAAATTACTGAACAGCAGATTTCTTTTCGCGATTTCAGGTTTGGTCCCATAGTAAAAGTTGTTTGTTATCACGAGTGTCATGTACAGAATGCTTGGTTGACGGCTTTGTGATGAGGTTTTTTTACACCCTTTATAGTTTTCATCAATTTTCTAACGACCTAAAAGCCTTTGTGCGTAACATGATGACGAGTTAACAGCGCATTTGTGGTCGTTTATTAGCTAAGTCTAAACTATTCGCTAAGACACTTAGCTTTGATCAAAAGTTCAGTAGTGAGCCCCTGGGGCTACTCAGGGCAGTCAACAGGTTGATTATAAACTATACTAAGTATCTATTGTATTGTATGTGTCTGTAATGTGTAAACGTTTGTAAGTTAGAAGTATTCCGCTCTTTGTCTAGAGAATTGGGTTCAGCTTTGATCGTATTTTACGATTAGCGAAATATTGTGGTTTTGACATGGTCAATGTTTAAGTTTTCTATCATTCTCAGAGTATGTTGTTTTTTAATTTAACAGGGGATACTTAACAGGACAATTATAAATTAAAACAAACTAAACTAACCAACGTAAACTTAAAAAATGGCGTCAAAAAACTCCTCCTCAACGCTGTCAACTAAGCAAATAATTCTTCATTGCAATACAATTTTTTTTTCTCTCAAACCATTAAAAGAGTATGTATGTAGTTTAGTTTATTAAATTAATTAATTTAAGTAATAAACTGTACTGTTAATGCACATAAGTATAATATCTTCTCCTATAAATCTCGCAATTCAAATTAGGTTTGCTGTAAGAAAACACAATACTGGGTTAAACTCGCCATTGTACATAAGCTACATTTTTATTGCAATTTGTAGGTACTTTTTTGTGCAATAAAGAATAAGAATTTATAAGAGGCAACTAAACCAATTGAGTATCAGTGGCCAAAGACCAGTTTCCAGAAAACATGACCGAAAGATACGCCGCCAAAATTCTCCAAGTCTAATAATAAAAAGAAAATCTCCTACAAAATACCGGGACGTTTCCTTCGGCCGTCGTGCCGTCAAAAGAATAAATTACTTGATTACATTCCATTAGGATGTCGACCTTTTTACGGCTTGTTTAGCCTATCATGTTTTATCGCCGTTTGTTTTAGCCTCGCGTTATAACATCGCTGATAGTCTAATTTGAAAGGTTTAACGAGATAGTTAAAAAAAACGTAAAAAAAATGTTTAGGGTCCAACAAATAGTCCAATTATCCTGTACTACTTTACGTCTATCAAACGTAGTGCTACGCTTTTGTAACCATTCAAAGGTTACAGAGTCATAACAGTGCTACGGTAGTCACTATAATACTATGCCTAAAACTATAGTGCTAGGGCTGACGCCATAGTGCTACACCAGTTAGATACAGTGTTATGCCAGTCCTTATAGTGCTACGCCAATCACTAAGGCGCTACGACAGGCACCACACCACCGTGCTAACCCAGTCCCTATAGTGCTACGCCAATCACTAAGCCGCTTCGACGGGCACCACACCAGAGTGCTACACAAATCCCTATAGTGCTACGCCAATCACTAAAGCGCTACGACAGGTACCACACTACAGCGCTACGCTAGTCCCTATAGTGCTACGCTCATCACAAAGCTGCTACGACAGGCAACACCACACAGTGCTGCGTCAGTCCCAATAGTGCTACGCCAAACACTTAGCCGCTGCGACAGGCACCGCACCACAGTGCTGCGTGAGTCCCTATAGTGCTACGCCCATCACTAAGCTGCTACGACAGGCACCACACTACAGCGCTACGCCAGTCCCTATAGTGCTACGCCAGTTAATATAGTGCTACGCCAATCACTAAGGCGCTACGACAGGCACCACACCACAATGCTACGCCAGTCCCTATAGTGCTATGCCAATCACTAAGGCGCTACGACAGGCACCGTACCGCAGCGCTACGCCAGTCCCTATAGTGCTACGCCAATCACTAAAGCGCTACGACAGGCACCAAACTACAGCGCTACGCCAGGAACTACACTGTAACTCATGTGCTACGCTTATACCTAAAGAACTACACTTGTCACAAACGGGACAAAATTCTTTACATTGTACGAGTAGTGTAACGCCGATAACTAAATAACTGCACACAAAGTATCGATCGAATACCCTGAACGTAGAAAATTCTCCGTTCGGATTTTGGTCCCATGTGGCACGGCCAACAAATTCAATCCCGACTATGAATTCCGAGATTCCGAGTATCCGGGAATCCGAGTATACTTTATGAATGAACGAATCGAGTTATTGGATAAGCGCCTTTACATCGTCCACAAACGATATAAGAGTGGATTCTGTTGACAGGAAAATAAGGGTGGAATTTGTATAGTCCATTCAGAAGGGAACTTATCTTTCTAGTTACTTAACCAACAATGTACCTATGTACCGTAGTACATAGAAATGATTTTCTATTGTCTGCTGCATAGCGTTCAAAAGCTCATTATACATTCCCGCGTCGTGAGAGAACCTTATACTTATTAATGTGACCTATATATTCATTTACGACGTCTGACGTCTAATTTACACAATGGTGAATAGGTGCTTGTTATACACGAGCCAGCTGATGCGAAATCAGAAGCAAGATTTTATTGAATATCCCGGTAACGTTTTGTCTTCCATTTCTTAAAAACAAATAAAAAATAATAAAAAAATAAAAACAATCAATGTCACTTCTTGTTAAATACTGTTCAGTTGCATCAGGTTTGACAAGCTAATAACAATTGCCGAACATAGTTGAGAATAAGCTATTGTAGGCTCTTGTTTTTGCAGACAAAAGTAGCCTTATTTACAATAAAAAGCTAAGCACTTGATGATTTTTTTCAGGATTGAGGCCTTACCATGATTCATTAATAGAGTCACCAAGAGTGCCGAACACTTAAGTACTAAAAACTGAAAAACAGCTTCACTACCAACTTAACTAAAAAGCCAGTTTGTTTCATTACACCTACCAAAAGAAAATAAAAAAAAAACACGACAGTAAACAAAGCGTCCTACACACAAAAATATAAACAAACAACGGCAAAGCTTTCTGCCGTACAAAGGCATCATTTCCTCCAATCACTGGGCCTCTATTGGACAGCTATCGCCATGACATATCGAGTGTTTTAGGAGCGACTGACCCAAATACTGCACTAACAGGAATAAACATATTGACACACATATCCGTGGTTTTATTAGAAGATTATATGAGGATTTATATAGTATAACTAGTTTGCTTGGGTGCGCGAGCTGCGCGCAGCTCGCGTGTTTGGTGTTTTTGAGAAGTATTACTTACCCTTATAAAATTTTGACAATCTATAAGCATCCTTAAATGAATTGGAAAATCCGTTAGAATTACCCCTAAAACAGTATGAAAACCCCTACGAACCCCTAATTAAATCTAAAACCTTTTAACCTAAAGTTTGCCTGTCGTCGCCCCTGAGTTACGCTTCACCTACTCAACCATCGTTACGCTACGGAGGTCGCCGGCTCGCTTCGCTCACCACCTCCCCCCTTCGCTCCACTCAGGACCTACCTCCCCGGGGCTGCGGGACTATTCGAAAGAGATACCGTGGCCCCGGAACACAAAGGGCGAGGAAGGAACATGGATGGGTTTTAGTCAGTAAAAGTCTGACACTCCCTCCTGCTCCGCCCAGAGCGGGAGAAGTCATTTGATGATTTCCCATCCTAAAAAAAAAAAAAAAAAGACCTACCTCCCACCGAACAGGTTTCTATAATATTTGTTCAAACACCTAATAGCTATCTCTAACCGTTATGAAGTTACAGCCCTTTCAATTTTAGGGGAGGTTGGGGAGGGGAGCTTCACCCACTCAACCTTCGTTACGCTACGGAGGTCGCCGGCTCGCTTCGCTCGCCACCTCCCCCCTTCGCTCTACTCGGTCTCGCAGGCTCGCTCCATTCAGGGCCTACCTACCACCGGAAAGCGGAGGGGAGCAAAGGGGAGGTTGGGGAGGGGAGGAAATACAAATTTCAACGCCCCTCAATAATAAAGTATAGTAAAAATCAAAATTCCGCTACGTGTCCTAGTTTCCGAGATACGATGGGGGGAGGGGTGAAGGGGGGAGAGTGGGGAGTTTTGAAAAATGATTTCGACTAACGATCGGCCCCTTTATACAAATCTGAAAAAAAAAATGTTCCAAGTCTCTTAACTTCCGAGATCCGCCTAAAGGGGGGGAGAAGGGGAGAAAGAGGGACAACTTTGAAAACTGGTTTTTACTTTTCCGAGCCTCCTCTATACGATCCCGTAAAAAACAAAAAATACGGGTCCCTTAGTTTCCGAGATACGATAGGGAGGGGGAGGAAGGGGAGCAAAAAGGGCAGGTTTGGCACTTTTCCCATACTCACCAGAGTTACTTGTTTACGAATCTGTCAAAAAATACCCACCTTCCCATCCACCATCTGGGAGAACAATTATGTCAATGAGTCAGTGAGTCAGTGGTAATTCAGCTTTATATAATATAATTTTTATATAGTAAAATTTTGAGAATCAATGGGCACCCCAAAATGAATTGAAAAATCCGTTAGAATTACCCCTAAAACAGTATGAAATCCCCTACGGACCCCTAATAAAACCTTATTTAAAAAACTCTTCCTCCCTTTTCCCATAAAAATCATTACCCTGAAGTTTGCTGAGTTACGCTTCACCCACTCAATCATCGTTACGCTACGGAGGTCGCCACCTCCCGCCTTCGCTCCACTCAGGACCTAGCTACCACCGGACAGGTTTCGACACCTACTATAATATTTGTTCAAACACCTGATGGCTAGCTCTAACCGTTATGAAGTTACAGCCCTTTCAATTTTAGGGGAGGTTGGGGAGGGGAGCTTCACCCACTCAACCTTCGTTACGCTACGGAGGTCGCCGGCTCGCTTCGCTCGCCACCTCCCCCCTTCGCTCCACTCGGTCTCGCAGGTTCGCTCCACTCAGGACCTATCTACCACCGGAAAGGGGAGGTTGGGGAAGGGAGGGTATAAAAATTGTAACGCTCCTCAATAATAAAGTACAGTCAAAATCAAAATGCCGCTACGTGTCCTAGTTTCCGAGATACGGTGGGGGGAGGGGTGAAGGCGGGGAGAGGGGGGAGTTTTGAAAAATGATTTTGACCTACTCTTTGCCCCTTCTTACGAATCTGAAAAAAAAAATGTTCTAAGTCTCTTAACTTCCGAGATCTGCCTAAAGGGGGGGAGAAGGGGGGAAAGGGGAGCAACTTTTAAAACCGGTTTTTACTATTCCTAGCCTCCTCTATACGAATCCGTAAAAAACACAAAATACGGGTCTCTTAGTTTCCGAGATACGATGGGGGGAGGGGTGAAGGGGGGGAGAGTGGGGAGTTTTGAAAAATGATTTCGACTAATGCATTGCCCCTTTATACGAATCTGAAAAAAAAAATGTTCCAAGTCTCTTAACTTCCGAGATCCGCCTAAAGGGGGGGAGAAGGGGGACAAGGGGGACAACTCTGAAAAGTGATTTTTACTTTTCCCAGCCTCCTCTATACGAATCTGAAAAAAAAAATGTTCCAAGTCTTTTGGTTTCCGAGATACGATAGGGAGGGGTGAGAAGGGGGGCGAAAAGGGGAGGTTTGGGATTTTTCCCATAGGTTTCAGAGTTAGTTGTTTACGAATCTGTCAAAATATACCCACCTCCCCATCCACCATCTGGGAGAACAATTCTGTCAGTGAGTCAGTGGTAATTCAGCTTTATATAGTATAATAAATCGTGTCATCAGTTAAGAGGTAGTTTATCAGCCACATACATATGTATCGGTATAATTGAGTAATTTAGAAGAAGCCTATGTTAGGATTGGAATGAGTTGATTGATTGAGGACTCAAATGAGTCTGAACGGTCCAGATTTGGTTCCTAAAGTTACATAAGTCTGCATAAGTCCAGCTAAAGATTTTCTACAAGAGATACACAGTTGTTTCGTGTACAATAAATAAATCATTTGAACATACATTGAACTACATAAAATAACATGATTGCACCTCACACTATCAGAGTAGCGAACTGTTGAATAACAAAATGCTTCTTTTTCTAACCCTACATAGATCAAAAGCACTAAAGTATAACTAAGCCACTGTTATGGTGGATTAAATGCGACGAACCATACATTTCGCAAAACATACTCGTATCTATAGTAGTGAGTACTTGATTTCAGACAGGAATTTAATCACACAAACAAATGAGAATTGAAACATTTCTGCTAAACGCTTTCAGGCACAAAGCCAACACGCATTCGATCAATTTGCGAAACTCAGTAAGGAGAAAAATTACTCCATGAACTGCAAACTTCAATCCATTGCCAAGATTCCTTGTTCAATTCCTGATTTAAAATTGTCTCGGGTCAAGTATATCCTCAATTCCCAACGTTCGGCAGAAAACGCGGCGCTTTCAGCTTCGTATTCTTGCAGTCTTCGGATCTTTATTGAATTACTTGGACTCGGGACGGCTATCGGCACAATTCTGTCAAGTATTTCTGGAACAGACGACTTTCTCGAGTTGGAAACAGCTGTAGGTTTTTCCAGTCTCCTTTGTGCTTGGTTTGGTAATGGTGTCAGTTCGAGAACCATTGTCTATGAATGGAAAACAAAGGTAACGGTACTAAAAGCTGTATGACGTGAACTAAAAATTACCAAAGTTACATCCTCCATAATAAACTCGCAGGAGTCATGAAAGTCTATTAGTTTAATTGGTTCTTATTTGCTTTGAATTCTTTGGAAAATTATTGATATGAAAAACGGCGAATTAAAAACTACATACGTTATTGTACTGTATCTTCGAATTGATCATGAAATCCCAGTTCAAAAATGGTCATTAAATACACTACCTTCAAAGAGAGTTAAGTTGATATAGGATGGCAATTAGCAGAAATTTAATAGAAACATTATGATCCCATGACTCAATATGACGCCTTAAAACAAATTGGCATAATTGTCCAGTTTGCCACAATACAATTTTACAGACACCAACGATTTGGTTATTGCTGTGTGAACTACGATGTTGTTCGCTTTGTCCCGTCTACCTTAAGAACATTTGAACATCTTCCACTGTTGAACATTCTTCTTCCCATCCTTCATTCAATTCAACCCTCAAATCCTCCCATTATCAAATCACGAGCGCAGCGATCGGCACAATTCTGTCAAGTGTTTCTGGGGAACAAGCGCCGACCCACATTTGCAGGGTTAACCGTCGGGCTCGATGCAGCGCGGTCGATCTGCGCGCGCCGCAACAGGTGAACGGGAACCGGGAGTCCGACATGCTAATTAGGTGATGTTTTGTGAATTTGTGAATCATTGCGTCTTGTTAGCGTTTGGGGGTTAGAATTAGGAGCGAGTTGTGGTAGGGTTTAAAGATGTTGCGTGAATTGGTGATAGACCTTTTAAATGGCAATTTTAATTTAATCAGCGATCTTTAGGAGCTATAATAAATATTTAAGAACAATTTAATTAACCATTTTCGGTTCGGAATAAAAACTGTTAGGTCTTGTTAACATAATTTACGTATCAGGTTTTTGATATAAATTGCTTCTAGCACAAAAACTGTAGGTACAGATTCAAGTGGCAACTGTGCTGTTTTCTCTGGAACCTGTACAATTTAGGCATAATAAATACCAGTCTCCAATACAGAACCTGGTATTCTATCAGAATTAGTTTATGTTTACTCCGTTGTTTATATTTTATTACTTCAGCATACTCCTTTGTTGGTTTCACATCGTCTATTGATAGATTATATACCTACTCTTTTGATGGATCGGTTTTAAAACAAAAGAACCCCATTCAATTTGCAAAAAACGAAAACAACACAGAATGATGTTTGACATAAGGAGCAAGGTTGCCACAGATAAATAATGAAGTATGATTGATGAGGTAATGCCGGTAATCCCAAATTAAATATCGAATTCTATCGTCGTTGCAGGCCGCAACCACCGCAAATAAAGAATAATAAATGACAATACTTCAAAATTGGAACATGGTCTCGAATATAAAGGAGAAAATATCGTTTTTGAATACAAAAGGTAATAAAAGACAGAATGGTCCCGGTTTGAGGTCTGCCAACAAAGACTGTAGCCAAAAATGATTGCATACCTGTTGCTTACAGAATTCCAATGTGTTTGCTTTCTACATTTTTTTCTGTATTTTTATGAGCCTCTGTTTAATTCAGTTTCAGGCTTTTGTGTGAAAACCGCAGGGAAATGGCGGCTCAGCTATCGATTCGGCGTATAAAACGAGTTTTCACGTTCGTGGTACTTATGTGCTTACTGCGACACTCCTGCTCTCACTAAATAAATAAAAAACTGTTGTGCTTTGCCTATATAAGTATGCTAAAACAGATATTTTGGAAGCAGATTCAAGAAACAATAAACCAGTAAATGCTAATAATCAAAGATTCTCTATGTGACAAGCAGTAATCACCAAATAAACACAAAAAAAAACTCATAAATACAAATCACTGAATTACCAAACCATCCTACTCGACATAACAACTTCAATCAAAACAAAACCTTATCGCATGAGTACAAGGTGCAAATTACCCTAAATTGGCCTCAAATTATTGTATTAGAAACTCAGTGATTCAGAAGGTGTACATATACATTTCCGTATTGATATCCTTAGCCCAAATGGATTGAAATTAAATCGCTTGGCTGGACTAACTTTGAACGGGGTTTAGATACCATTGAACACGTTAATTTGTAGGTTCGTTGGCTAATCACAATTCGGGAATGTATTCTTAGGTTTAAGTTCTGTTGGATTCAGTTATTGAAATCATAAAGACATCATTCTCCTGCCCTTATATCAATTTATTTGAGGTCGGCGCAGCATGTCTTCTACCATACTTCTCTATTACTCGTCATCTCAGCAGTCACCTCCTTTCTAGCCATATCATCTTCAACACAGTTGCATCCCTCCATCCATTGTTTCTTTGGCCAGCAAAACTTTCCTCACCACATTTTTCTCATTCCTCCGCATCACATGTCCATATTACAATAACCGATTTCTACACAACTTTTCAGTCACCGGTGCCACTTTGCAGGAGGAGCCGACTGGGAGGACTAGCAATAAAATGCATTCACTAAAAATGAACGAATTGAAATATACGATAGCTCTATGCACTGTCTGTCATTGAGTCACTTAGGTACTCCAGCGAGTACATTTTCATGTAAAATAACCCGGGGTGGACGCTATGACGCTACGAATGTGAAATAAGAAATTAGCATGTACATCACTAAAATAGCTTTCAGACTAAATTAGTGCTGTCGAGATTTTAGCGCTCGCTTCTAGTTCGTGTTTTTAGTTTTGGTTCTCTGTGTGACTATCGTTGTCAAGCTAAACTCAAATACAATGTAAGCCTTTTAAAACCTTAATTGGAATCTAAAAATAAGCGTCTGGCAAGCGAGCATGTTTATATTTTCGTCTGAAAATTATTTCAAATGTGAAATGTATGCTTATTATTTTGAATGTGAAAGATTTATTTTGCGAGAAAATGTCGGCTTATTTTAGGAAATTCGTTCGTGTTTGTTTTATTTGTCACTGGTATATCACTGGCTTTTAATGATTTAACGAAATAATTATATGTAATACGGTATCAGAAGTTGTGTGTAACCTGTGTTGAATTAATAGGAACTGTAACGAGTTGATTTAAATATAAAATGTATGTTATAAAAGGAAAATTTCGGGGAAAACAGAATTAACTTTATTTGTCGTGTAACTTTGTCAACTACTTACTTACTATGAACTCACAAAAGCCAACAAAATATAAAATAAAAACTACCCTAATCCTTACCAAGAAAAACATCAAACTACCCTACATTAAGAACGACATTTATTTGCGAAATAAAAGTTAATTTGTGACCTTTTCTCAGTGAGTGAGTAGAACCGTGGGCAGAATATTGAAATGTCGCCCGTCCGTCTAAAGTATTCATGTTCCCTTCAATAAAATGTACATTGTTTATGTTCCGTTTTTATTGTAAGAGTAAAGGTTGGAGCTTATATCGAGTTATTATATATTTTTGGAGATGGAATTAATAATTAATGAAAGGGTTTTCAATCAAATTGTATTGATTTTGTTAGTATGCGCCACACACAAAAGCTTAAGGTAAGTTTAGGGAAGCCAGTCACTACTGAATGTGTGGGAATGAAAGAAAAATCTCCTTAATTAAAAGCTTGAATTGAAACATTCACCTACCTGTCAGACAACGCAAACAATCCCCTCACACAACAAACCCCTCTGCATAACTCTTCAGCGAGTACAGGCGTGATGTTAAGTTAATTTCTCAGTAGCAGCGCGGACTCTGGATATGCGCCTGTTTGATAGCAATAAGCTCGCCCACTATTACTTTACAAGATTACCTACAAAAGGCTTCAACAAAGATTTTACGAGCTCTGTCAGTCAACGACGTTCATGTTATAAAGTCGGGCTTAAGTTCGTCTTGCTTGTGAAGTGACTGACAAGCGAGGAGGTGAGGCTTGTGTTGATGACTGACGTGAGGTGGTTTAATGAAAGATTAGCGGTGCTGTTAGGAAAATTGTATCTTATCTGCTACTATACAGGGTCTAAATAGACCCTTAACGAAGCTGAAAGGCACTTGTTGTCCCCGTCATTGCGCCAATTTTTTTGTTCTGGACCATACCTGAGAACCTTCTAGTTACGGAGATATTGGAGGTGAAGTTCCAACTTTTTCACAAGGTTTTTTATAAGTACTGGTGTTTAAGGTTGTAACTTTACTTTAAATACCTCCATGACAATACTATTCGATGCATCCAAAAGCATTGCTTGCATGCGTTACATTTAGTTTTACCGTAAAACGTGATTTTTGACCCCCAAAAATAAAGTCGTTTCCCAGCAAAATTTTATGAAACCGTACATTCAGCTTTTAGGTAATAAAGCAATTACGTGCTCGACTATACCAAGTTTTTAGCAATAAGAGCATCGATCGTTCTAGTCATTACCGAGAGGGTAGTCTCGAGAATCAATTATGCAAACGACTAGAATAAATTAGTAGTTCAATTCCAATTATCGATTGTTCGATAAACGATTTTTCATTATGCACGAGTAGGAGAATCGAATGGATAGCTGACTTCTCTGTTATTAACGGTTGTCTTACCGTTACGAGTCTTTCTACAGCGACTACGGATATAAACAAATGGAAGAAATTACTTAGAGCAGGGGTCGGCAAGAAGTTTTAAGCAGGGGCCGGATACCGTATTTTTTTTT
The DNA here is from genome assembly GCA_963853795.1 of Xestia rhomboidea. NCBI lineage: Eukaryota > Metazoa > Arthropoda > Insecta > Lepidoptera > Noctuidae > Xestia > Xestia rhomboidea. The sequence continues at coordinate 4,096,250 of OY970772.1, read as the reverse complement.
TTATCGAGGTCCTAAAAACAAAATTTTTAATGCTTTGTTACTGTAGACTAGTCTGTCATTTTGCCTCATCCAAGGATTTTTTTTCCATCATATCAGACTAGGTATTAAACTGTAAAATTTCTTGTGGCTTTCAAATGTATGTAGTTGTAGAAAAATATTATATAAATTGAGTAGCTAGGTATGTTTTACAATATTTGGCGGTCCAAAGTTCGACCTTCCGCGGCCCGGACACGGACCACCGTTCGCCTATTGCTAAGCGCTGGCTTTGAGAATGCCACGATTCACCGCGAATCGACTTGCCACACGATACTCACAGAAAGAAAACAAGCGATGCGCGTGGCTAGCCGCGACTGCTAAGGACGTGAACATGGAGGGACGTCATGACGTAAAACACTTTCAATGACAGCAGCTTCATTTTTAATTGTTCAATTCCGTCTAGGTTCAGAATGTCCAATTCCACGGTTTCAAAAAGTCCATTTCCCAGAATGTCCATTTCCCAGAATGTTCCCAAAAAGTCTAATTCCAACCACTGCAGTTTTAGCAAGTGAAAAGGCCAACAACTGTATGAGCCTGTACCCTAGAATGTACATGTATCAAATCCATGTCATTTAATAGTAAAGATCTTCTATAACGAAAATAAAAGACGTGCATATGGTCAACAGTCTTGAACAAAAGTTACAAAGGTTTAAAGAAGTTGTTGTTTTCACTACGGCTAAAGTATCTTCGAAAGTTTTAAAACATCGTCTATTTGGCAACAAGAACAAGACAATAATTTATTGTGTTTTTTTAATTGTCAAAATGAACGCAAAACGGGTTCCTTATCATAATCAAACGGATTCTACCCAAAAGGGTCTAATTTACAACCCGATCGATCCCAACATAATGAGACAATTCCTAAAGGAATAGAAATATTAATTTTCGTATTCAGTGATATACAAAGAACTCACTGTGATTATAGTTTAATTGAAAAGGGAGGTGGACTCTCGGACTATTGTTGTAGCAATCAGTGGAGCCGATAGCTTTCTACAAGTAGTCTAAGAGCTAGGAAACATCTGGTTTTAAGTAATAGAAAAGAGAAGGAGAGCCAATTAGTAATAATAATAATAAAATCTTTATTTTCAGGCTACTTTGGCCCATAGATAAATACCTCACAGACTAACATTTGCATCTGTTGTGTGGGTGCAGTATTAGGTACACCTCTGCCTAACTCTTCGGGGATGGTAGGCGTGATGTTAAATTATGTAGCTCTATGTATTTTAATACAAAAATAATTCATCAACTTCATTATCAATAGATTAGATAGATAAAAGACTAGTAAAGTGACAGGACAACGTAACTAAGTAAGTTTATTATTTTTTCAGCACTAAAACCAAAAGAAGCTGAGCTGAGGGCCTAGAAATTCTAACATCTATAAGCCGAGAACTGTTGAAAGCCGTGGTTGAAATATGAAAGCTATTGCCACTTCATTTGAACATAAATTGTATTCTTCACTAAATAAGGCAAAAAAAGCCTATTCCATAATAATAAAATCAAATAAAACGTCCACACTTAACATAAATCTACTTGCTATAAAGCATCTCGCTACTTCGCTGGCTCTTAGCCTATAGTCTAAAAGGCTATAAGGCCATTCAACGAGACTTTTCCCGTCAATAATTGAATTGAAAGTTCTTTGATAAGTTATTGTCGCCCTTAGCCACCCAAAGCGTTTAAAGTTGAGCCAATTTCATTATATTGTCGTTTGAGCGACGCTTCATTAAGCACGTTTTGTTTCAATTATCAATTTGAGTTATTATCTCACTCCAAAGAAAAGTATATGCATATGTATAGTGTTTTGGTTCGTGTATTATGTTTTCGTAGTCAGTGGCCCGAAATTTGACAACCAGTCTTACCAAGAGGTATCGTATTACCCAGTACTAACCGGGTTGTGGAGGTCAGATAGGCAGTCCCTCCATGTAAAATACTGGTATTCAGCTGCATTCGGTCAGACTGGAAGCCAACCCAAAAGGCTAGGCAGATGATGATGATTATCATGTTTTCGTTTTTACAAGGTTTTAAAGAATTTGAACAAAAAACATTTACATTTGAATCGTGATTTTTCTTAGTTTTGACGCACTGTCTTTTGTTTCGCCTCGACATAGTTGTCACAGAGTAGTCACATTAGAAACGAAATACGGCTTTTTAATTAATAAAGTGATTTTGTTCATCCGGTGATCAGTATTTTAAATAATACATTGATAACCCACCAAAAAGTACTAGGCTAGCATAAGTTCAAGGAGTAAGATAGATCAACAAGCAAGAATATGATGGAAAGTAGTTCTCTGGTAAAGTTCGCAATCATTACAGAAATTTTCGCGCTTAGTAATTCAGGCCAAAAATCTCAGACATCTTTAAGTTCCAAGTTCGAATCACAAAATTCCTTTTCCAACTCCTCCGTGACGATAAGAAAGCCAAACTTATCCAATGTGAAAATTATTTAAATCGCATTCGAAACGATAAAACCGAGAAAGTTCGTTAATAGAATCGGTGTGGATATCTTCACTGTGTTCCAAGCACATTTAAGTTCTACAAATGTGAAGTTCTATCCTACTAATTAAGGTGGTGACGACTGACGAAGTCAACTTTATTAATGAATCTTTTTCATAAAACTTCGTGAAACTTCGGCAGAGTTCGATCAAGAAAGTTTCGGCTCATGTGTGAGTTTCCATTTCGGTTTTTCAGTGTACTGGGCAGTTTCAGGGCTGATTGCGGTGTGTTTGATTTTTCAAATAATTTCGCAAGTAATGCCGCTTTTTACATAAGGTATATCTGCTGACGAGAGGTTTTCTCCATGTAACTCCTCTTTGATGAGTGAAAATATTTGTGCAAAAAAATATATGTTGCTTAGTAGACTCTGAACTTTAATGGTACAATTGAAATAATTTTAACTTTATTATTACTATATGAAAAAAATATTCAAAAAAAGCATTTTTTCTTTGAAATTTCATAACTACTCATAAGCGGCATTGAGTTTTAGTATTTTTTTTTCTCCCAAATATTTGTCACTTTTTTCTTCACAAAGTGTACCTACATACAATTGGCATTTTGATCTAATGATATATTAGGCTAAAATTAAATAAAAACCACTCATTTCGCATTATTCGGTCCGCAGTGACTGACGTAACAACCACTTTGTAGTGCAAGCTGATTATAACTTTATTCTAACAGTATTTCAAACGAAGTTTGAACCACCACAAATAGAGTTGCTAATTTAGCAGATACCCCAGCCTTAATGATGCTTTCAAAAGTGTTTGGCAACTAAAGCCCAGAAAAAAAATAAAAAAAGTAAACTAAATAACTGGACTGACGCTAATCTTATAAAGATGTTTTAGTAAAAAAATGTTGTAGTAAACAGTTCTTGTCAAACATACGAAGCTAGGAATTTAAATGGTAATATAAATTACACTGAAGTGTCAATAATTTCAACAACTTCTGGAGAGTAGGTACTGTACAAATCCTTAAATGAATTATCTATATGTGAAAAGTAGAAGAAAAAAAATGCCATGCATGCAAGTGAACATAAATAGTATATTGTATTTTTGTCATTACATAAATATTATATTGTTAACATATACATTTTAACTAAATTTTTTACGAAATACATTACAATCATCATGTATTTTAAACAGGAACATAAGTTAGTAGCCACTGATCAAATAAAATAACTTGTCTAGCAATAAGTAATAAGAGTTTCGACTGTACAGGAACTGAGACAGCAATCGTCCACAAGCCCCCGCTTTGTCCTGCCGAGGTCCAAAGAATTCTGAGTGTCCATCCAAGGCCAGCTGCTAACGCCACCATATCGCGGCATCAAAACTCCCCCGTTTCTCTTCCCAAGCAGTCCATTTGCTTCACAAACTGAGGCCATAGCTCTTGCCAGAGGTCTCCCACATAACCTGATTTCGGATGCTGTCATTTCAGTGAAAACCAAACCAACGAGGGTTAGAAAGAAGAGGACCGGTACAACTTTCATGGAAGTCATGATATCGAGTGTGCTGAAACAGAGGAAGCTGCGGCTTTTATAGTGGGAAAGCTCATTAATATTCGATATTAATATACATCGGGTAGCAGTAATGAGGTGTTCAGATAAGACGACAGAAATTAAAGGTTTCATCAATGTGGTTGGTGAAAGATGAATAGCAACATATTCGTTGGTTCCTAAAGTCCGCGGGACGAGCGTCGAGTGGAATCAAACGACGCTCAGCACACGTGGCACACGGAATTGCGATGCCAGAGATCGAGTTTTATACGTTCAGTATGTTTTTTTTTGTTTAAATTCCTACCTACATATCATCATCATTTCAGCCGAAATACGTCCACTACTGGACATAGGCCTCCCCCAAGTGTCGCCACATTGACCGGTCCCGTGCGACTCGCATCGCAGCTACATAATTATGTTTGATTTGAATTGTAACTAGTTAAGACAATTATTGTTCCGGTGAGTTCTGCAAATGAACCCTTTAATTTGTGTCGCGCTATACCTGCCTGAATTACTGACGTCGTACAGGTTAGCACGGTTCAGTAAGCACACTATTAACTGATCTATCTAGGCAGCATAATTACATAAACATTTATGTTAAAATAAATATGTCCACATGTTTCAAATAATACCTACGCACATAGAAAACGTAATAATAAACTTAAACTATCAAAAATATACATTCACTGCCATAAATAAATTAGCTCTTTCACGGAGCCTCACCCGCGTGAAAGTCGAAAATTATTCCTCTGGAACACACTACAAGGATAAAAATGTTCTATGTCCTAATGCAAGTCATGTTCTACTGGTGTGCCGTTCCGACGTTAAAGTGTAGGCCACACCGCCAGCTAGCGAGCGAGCCGGGCGAGCAACGTTTCACCTCTTTTCATACTTAGGTTCACACCGCGAACTACACAGATAAGCTACGTCAGCGATACAAACGATGCTAACGAAATATCCGACGATGCCAGCGATGCTATTCTTTAACTCGACCGCGTCGCCCGGTGCGCCCACCCGCTCCACAGTCGCCCTTCCGTCCGTAATTGTCGGTGTGAACCCACACAGTTTAGCTCGCTATTTTTTTGTGAATGGCATCTCGCAGTTCAACCTAGAGTGGTTGTCGTTTGCTTAACCGGACTATAATTTTAGCTCGCCAAAGTTTTGCATATTATATAGCTTATCTCGCCTCGCTTGCCAGCTCGCTCGCTCGCTCGCTAGCTGGCGGTGTGGCTTGCGCTTCAGGCGTTAAAAAGGTACGAGGAGATAATTTTCGATGAATCCTCATATTACTTAAATGCTTAAATAAACTTCATAGTTATTAGGGCTGGGTTCACCACTAAAGTTCAGAGGGATCCAATTTGAAACCGCGAAATTTCGACCTACCTACGTCCTGACTTTTGTCAGGAGATACTTTTGGAATTACTATGTATTTATTCCACATTTTCTATGTTCAGATATATTCTATGACACTTGTCAAAAATAACAGAATGCTTGGTTTATTTATATATTTTAGTATAGGTTCACCAACAGCTTCTGTGTACAACCATTTGGTATACATAAGTTTTACAGTCTTAGACTTACACAGTCGCCATTTACAGTGACGGTTGTCGGCATCGTGAACGTTCCGTTTACACTTTGTATGTGGTTTAGGTTGTCTTTCTATAAATAAATAAATTAGAAAGAAAACAAAAAATCCACAGATTGAAAACATTCTCAACTTGACGTGTTTTGTTTATTAGCGTGCCTACATCCATACTTACAGACAAACGCTTACTAAAGGCCGTTTTCTATAACTTACTACGTGTAACTGTCAGTTAATATGCCTACTCTCGTAGCTATCGGTGTTATAAACATAGTTAGTTCTATACGCGTCACCTACCTGTCACTTGATTCATAGAAAAATCAAAGAAAACTTTTCTGTGACGTTTTGTTTCTAACCGTCCGTAAGCTAAATATCAAACAGACAGCGATAGCAACCTACCGATACCTGTCAGTAAGTTTTTGAAAATGGCCGTAAGTGGATTGTGGTTATTACTGACTGAAGAATATAACACCATGACGTGGTCAGAGCATTATAAAATACGAAGTCCCAATTGCACTGAGAAATATTTTTGTGCCTGAATGTATGTTGTAAATGAGAAAGCAACTCTGTCTATCATGCCTTAACGGCTGAACAGCATAAAGGTAGACAATACCATGAGTTAGGTTATGGGATATTTTTTTTACGGTAGTGTATTTCCCTTGGGATAATTTCCGACTCCCACGCGGTTGAAGCTGAAGCCAAAAGCTAGTCAAATTCATATTTAAATTACCATCATGCCGTCATACTGCCCAGATAGATTAGTTAATATTGTGCTTACTGAACCATGCTAACCTGTATGACGTCGGAAATCCAGCCAGGTAGTGCGACACGAGTTAAAAGCTCCACCAGCAAAAAGCAACCAACGCGCTCGGTTTTTAACAAGTGCCACTTCTAATTAAATGAATCAATAGCAGGCAGGTATTAAAAATGTTTGACAACTCGTGTTTAGAGCATAAATTCTGCCATATCTTATACTAACTTTCTTGTAGAAACATCTCCGAAATCGCAATTTCATGTGTACTGGTTCGCCTCAAACCGAGTCATCCGCAGACCTTAGGGACAACGGATTCGTTGCTCTGTAATTTTCACCAACCACATTGATGAAACCTTTAATTTTTGTCGTCCTATACTCACGTCACACTATTGCGACTCGCTGCATACTAATATCGAATATTAATGAGCTTTCACACTATAAAAGCCGCAGCTTCCTCCAATTCAGCACACTCGATATCATGACTTCCATGAAAGTTGTACCGGTCCTCTTCTTTCTAACCTTCATTGGTCTTGCTTTCACTGAAACGACAGAGAGAGAAGTAAGGTTGTGTGGTAGGATGCTGGCAGTAGCTAGAGCCAGGTTTTGTGAACTTCATGGAATGGCTGGTAAGAGGAACGAGGGAGTTTTGATGCCGCGATATGGTGGCGTGAACAGCTGGCCGTGGATGGACGCTCAGAGAGCTTTGGACCTCAGGACGAAGCGGGGGCTAGTCGATGACTGCTGTTACAACCCGTGCTCAGTTGAGACTATTCTGCAATATTGCTAGAAGCATTGTAATATTGGTACATGTGCCTACATACTAACACTCCTAGTCGCAGGAATGCATGCGGGCACCTCTACGTCGTCTCTCAGGCAATTTCAATAAGTTTTGCTGTTGGGTCTATTTGCACTGTCATCATCATAGTTCTCCTGCCCCTTCTCTCTATTACCTAATTTCTTTGAGGTCTTCTTTATTGGCACTGTCTGTTGGAAAATTTAGAAAAATATTGTTTGACACATTCCAGAATGTATGCGAAGAATATTGTATATCTTTAGTAAGTTTGCTGTAATTTGTGCATATTTTATTTCCTCCAATTGTCTATTCTGTCCGACTTTTACTTCATCAATATTGTCTTTTTCTTTCTTCATATCTGTAGAGAACGTTGTTAGTTGCACATTTGTATAACAACTTATTTTTTTTTTGTAAATTATAATGTGTTATTGTTGGTTCTTCCGAATAAATAAATGTCATTATTTATATGATGCTTGTAATGAATTCCGTTGTAAAAGTGTAATGAACGTGTCGCCATTATAATCATAGTGTTATATATTTATTTAAATGAAATATAACTACTAGACTTGCGAAGCATTTTTATTTATTTTCTTTTACCTTTCATAAGATAAAACAATGTTAGGATACCTATGTAGACTCCACATAAAACATACCTTTGAGTATTTCAAATTTCTTGTTTATCATTATTACTAGATCATTAGCTGATACATGATCGGAAGCTCGATCACATACACAGAAACCAATCATACAGGGTAAAATGTAACCCACCAAGCAATAGCGTTGTAACGATTATATCAATAGTCGCTTCAGGTACATTTTTTTGTTAAAAGTAAGCGATTCTGCCGGCCCAGTAGGCTTAGCCAAGTTGACAATCTACAATCGTTAACGCTAGTAGAAAACTAACCAAATGTATGGGAATGACATCTATCAACGATAAGTCACGTGGTCAAAACAAACGAATGGAAACTTTAAAGTTTAGTCAAAACTGTAAGTTGGCTACGATTTATATGGGATGTAGGGATCACGATTGTAGAAACGAATACATTTCATTCTATCATCTTGATCGATGTAAACTTGTCGACGAAAGTTTATATTCGTTTGTTTTGACCACGTGACTTAACGTTTACGATTGTAGAAAGAGAATCGATACGAATCGTTTGTAACTTGGCTAGGCCTGCAGGACGGGTAGTCTCGACAGAGATAACGATAAAATCGCTAACTTTCGATCGCCGATTACTAACGAATAAATTCAGTTGCTCAAATGATGCTTGCGAGAAACGCATCTTGGATGTAAATACTTAGTTTGCTCGCAAGCATCGGTATTGCAACTGTTTCTTTCATTGTTATTTTAGCGATCGAAAGTTAACGATAGTGTCGTTATCTCTGTCGAGACTGCTCTGTGGCCCTGGACAGCTCTCCTGTTTGCCTCATTCAAGTTCAAAAGGGTGCAATAATCAGTTAGGTAAGACCGACGGGCTGGAGAGGTGTGGTATCCTGTGTTGGGGCTCCACACTCGTATGTTCGAGATGGGTCGATAGAACCCCATCTAGCCAGATTGGATATACACGGCCAACGTGGGCCCCCAGTCGGTTCAAAGCTTTTTCTTATATTATCCTCAGTTCATACGAAATTCGTCGTTCATACAAATTTTTCGACACTTTTTCAGCCAGTATTTTTTCTATATACTAGCCATTTTTACAAGAAACAACAAAGTGCAATGAATCTCGGCTAGATAATTTGATTTAACTGTCTTGGAACTCACTTAGACCTCCGTACACAAAAGTCAAACAGTCTATTCGTCTTTCAGAGAAAGATGGATGCTTCTGCAGTTCTTTTATTAATGGCCGGCTCTGACATGTGAATGAACGTTATACGGATGTAAAGATACACATGCCTTAGGCGAAAGGCTTCCTTACCCTCTTTCCACTTACCCCTATTCTAGACTGGCCACGTCTGTCGCATGCCGGAGGAGCTATGAGCTAAAGTTACCATACAGTGGGTCCCGAACACCAGCAAACAGCAACGCAGAAGGCCCAAGAGGAGATGACGGGGCGAACTGGATTCTTACCTTAAAGAAAAAAGAAAAAATATTTAAACACTGCTATAAGCTTTAACGGTTTAAAACTAACTTGTACTTGTATTAACGGGATATCTTCCATTCCATTCCGTCTTCATGATCGCGAGATGACGATGTTATCTCACGATAATGGCGCTTGCAACAGCGTCAAAATATCGGGAGCTCAAAATAATAGGCTAGTTTTTCACCATCAATAAATTGCAAATCTAATAGTCCGTCAGTTAGAGTATTGGAAAATAATGGACATGTATTTTTTGTTTTTGTTAATCAATGAATATTGACAAAGATAAAACGCATCAAAACTCGGGAGTGGGCGCTCGTGACGTCACAACGCACTAAAAATTATAGCACGGCGTGACGTATTGAGAATTTTAAAAGCGTCGTATCTTCTTCAATCTTGGTTTACGTAACAAAAGAAAAATACATGTCAAATATTTTTTGATAATCTAACTGACGGACTAATTAGATTTTTTTCAGGACTAACTATTACTAACAAATTGGATTTTTTTTTTAGATTTTTGCCTATTGATAATCACGGTAGATATCCCTAAAGTGACAGTAAAAGTTTAAAAATATTTAATCTAACGCACTGTTTTAGACTTTCACGGTTTTTCACTACACTTAAAGTACTTACGGGATGATATCCGTGATTTTGTTTATGGTCGATGATTCCCGCGATCATGATGCTTGCAACAGCGTCGAAATATCGGGAGCTCATCGACCATAAACAAAATCACGGATATCATCCCGTAAGTACTTTAAGTGTATTTAATCTAACATCTACAAAACACTCTTCAGCTCTAAGATCAGCGGTCCATTACAAAAGGTATTCGTTTCCAACTAGTCCTGTGTTCAGCCCCTATTCCACTTAGCTGAGATAAATACCACTTATCGCCTCCGCAGCATTCCCCAGAGTTTCTTTGTAAACTTCAACAAAAAGTATTTTACGATAGTTCGGTAGTAAGTAAAGATGTGTTCGGGAATGTTCGGGAATTTTCGGAGATCCCGAGACTTGTGTACACACCCTTGCTTGTGGTGAAAATGGATATGTTTGTGAAATCTGTTTATTTGGTAAGTGGTATTAAGGGCTGGTAGTCTTTTTAAGTTGATCGAGTGTTCTGGTCAATATTTTTTTTTTTTTCGGAAAACTTTCTTTAACGTAGCCAAATCAGTTTTTATTATTCCACCGAGACGGAATAATCTTTTAAGATAGAAACTTCATTACTTACAAAAGAAATCCCGCTTTTATTTAAAGATTTTTATTCCGTTCTGAAAAATCCGTGAATTATCAAGATATTTAATAAGTTTTATGGAATTGAAAGTGTCAGTTTGTAATTTCAAAATAACATCTTTTTACTGAAAGCATATGAAAGTATATTTAGTACTTATGAATTTTTTTGGCTGGCTGTTTGTTTATTCCGGCTAATCTCCGAAACGGCTGGGCTGATTTTGACGAGACTTTAACTGACAGATTTTATAAGAAGTAACTTAAGCTAAGGTCCGTGGAAAAAAAAATGAAAAAAAAAACCGTTAAACCGTGAAATTGTTAACAAAAATCGATTTTAATAGAGAAGTAATAGTTTTATAATAATTTCACGCGGACGAAAGTCGCGGGCAACAGCTACCTATAGAATAAATAAACAGAGGTTAATTTAAAAAGTATCCGCTTACTAAAGTCAGAACGTAGGTTGGTGGAAAGGTCGTGGTTTTGAATGGGATCCCTCTGAACTTTAGTGGTGAACCCTGCCCTGATAAAACTACTAGCTATGTAGTTGAAAAATAATTTAATAATTCGTCTAAAGTGGTCAAATACCTAATAATTTTCGTTTGTACAAAACAGAACCTGGAAAATGGGCTGTATTTTTTTGCTATTAACATTGAGCTATTACTACTACGTATAGAGAAGACAGCGCGAACAAAATCTGTGCTCCGTTCAACTGCTGTCAGCTGGCTGCAGTTCACTCAGTCGCTCGCCACGGCATTATTTAAACGGGGTTAGCGGCCCCCCGCGCGCCCCGCACTGCGCACAGATTTTGTTCGCGCTGTCTTCTCTATACGTAGTAGTAATAGCTACATGTCTATTAAGTAATACATTTGCAGTTTCTCCACAACACACATAGTTGAAGTCAGAGTTAAGTCCTGAGAAAACTTTATGTAGTTTAAAAGTGCCAACGTGCAATTTGTTGACCAATGTAAGATACTTTTGGTATCAACAAGCGTTGGAAAAAAAACAAAATATAGAAGCTTAAATCATTATCAGCTTGACGTTTTTTACTCGACTACAGCAAAGCCAAAAGGAATGGTTTTGATTTAAGCAGTCTATGTATGTGTTTGTATTTACGTATGTTCTTCCGTAGCGCCTAAACTATTCATCCGATTTTGATGAATAAGGTGTCAATCGATTCGTTATTATGGCCCGGGTAACATAGGCTACATTTTAACCGATTTCATCAATAGCAGGAGTCTATTTTACCTTGTAAACCCCGAATTTAATTAGAGCAAGATTTTTCAATACTACTTTTTCTCGTTTGTGTATAGACTGGACATCAGATTTTTTTTAAACTCGAGGCTGTTATTTTTTCTGTACAAGGGCTGTATATCCTGCTACGCAGCACTTTTAATTCTGAATTTGGCCCCAAATTAACCAGCCCTGAGCATTAAAGTAGCTTGTTAGCAGCAGCATCGGCTGTACAATGACAGCTATCTTTCTAGCCACTATGCAGCTCCATTCATTCATTCTCTTAGACAACCAAAAGATGGTTTATTACGGCTTTTGTTAAATCTTCAAAGAAATATAGCAACAAAAAACTTTGAACAGGTCAAGTTATGTCAAAGGCTCTAACTATTTCTGTGCATGTCATATAATAATTTCTTAATAATTATTCACGTTGATGTTGTACCTCTATTGGTAAATTGTACTGCGGGTGCCACTTTACTGTTAATATATATAGGTGATAATATCAAATAACACACGCGCCTTCGAATTAATATGGTTTTACTAAAATTTTATACAAAATAAATACGGTGTAAAAATTATTTATGGATTTTTACTTAATTTTTTCACCTGATATGGTCCAGTAGATTCGGAGCAAATTGGCTGTGACAGACGAGCGGCCAGACAGACAAACGCACGAGTGATCCTATAAGGGTTCCGTTTTTTTTTTCATTTTTTGTACGGAACCATAAAGGAGTGAATGATAGAGTGATGGTTGACAGAGGCGAATAGGAGAAAAAAACGTGTTGCGACGACATCAAGTAATGTGGAACAATATGGGCAGTAAGATGATGAAACGCGCCTTAATTCATACCAATACTGTCTGTTTGTGCGTCTGTTACCTTGTCTCGCCTAAAGTAGCCTGCCCACTACAGTGTATCATACATGGCCGTTCTAGTAGCGTGTCAGGTAAAAAATATTACTTGTGCTGAAAAGTATGACACTGCTCTCTACCATTCCGGTATTCCGTGCCATACACGGAGAGTCAACAAATTGTTGGTGAGAATATTTTGCCTTGAATATTTTAAGGTCTAGTCTCATACTTTTCAATACAAATAATTTAGAATTATAACTGCATACGATAACCGTTCTAAACTCGTTACAAACGGGCATGATACGCTGCTGATACGTTCTAGTCCGTGTCATGTTTTCTCCGTGCCTGATAAGTTCAACGCACGATCATAGTATGATACGGTGTGGTGTGGAGAAGCCTTTAACGGCTGAACGGCACACAAGTAGATCATGATCTGGGTTAAGTTATAGGATAATTTTAATCCTCTAATGTCACGAAATGAGTAATGAGGAAAAAGAACACAAAAAAAAGATGGATGGTTTTTCGAAAATCTGTTTTTTGGCCATAACTTTTTTCATACGGAAAATTTTTGAACCGTTTAAATCATGATCTGTCAAATGACCAATTTGGTCGAGACGCCATTGTTTAACTATTGTGTCTACTTCTTGGACAGATCATGGGTTATCATATTTATCATTCCGAGTAAGAATACGGCAACTTTTAAATTTAAACTTTTTTAATGCAATCCCTTACCCCTTGGGGAGGGGTTTGAAATTTCCAAAATTTTTGGAAAAAAAAAAATATATCTCCGAAACGGTAAACATTTTTACCGTGGAAAATATTTTTTTAAAGCAAATTGTTTACTCTACAATTTTTAATTTAAAGGTTTTATTCTTTTTCCATGCTAAACTCTTATGGGAGTGTTTTAACCGGGGGTTGAAAAAATATGGGTGGAACCTTCTTCGAAATCTACCTCCTCCTGTGGCTTGCCGAGGGGATTTTTTGTTATGTCCTGTGTGAGTCTAATAAATACCTTTTCTTTCTTTTCGTCTTTGTTAATTTCCGACCTCCGAGGGCAAAGCTGAAGGCAAAAGCTAGTCTATTTTATATTGAACATACCATCATGTCCTCATACTGCCAAGATAAATTAGTTAATAGTGTGCTTACTGAACTGTGATAACCTGTATGAAGTCGGAAATCCAGGCCATTCCAGGCAGGTATAGTGCGACACAAATTTAACGGTACGCCTGCAAAATGCATCAGGGCGTCCGCTAAAACACGCGCCCGGGTGCACGCTCACGTGTTTGGTTTAAAAATGGTATGGATGCGTTGGGTTTCACTTTTATTTTTTTAAACTATCAAAAACGTTTAAAAACATATTTTATACCGTGAATGCCGAAAACAGTGTTTTGTGTTTGCCGTGTTTTTATTTTAAAACTAGTTCTGGTCGTTTGTTTATATATATAAGTGTTCACTAAGGTGAACAGTCATAGGAATTTTCTTGGCAAGATAGATACCTATACCGGTCCCTGACTGTACATCGAAGGTACATTTGAATTGTGTCGCACTATACACACTGACACCTCATTATTGCAACCCGATGCATTTAAATTTTGCATATTAATGAGCTTTCACACTATAAAAGCCGCAGCTTCCTCCATTTAAGCACACTCGACACCATGACTTCCATGAAAGTTGTAACAGTCCTCTACTTACTAACCTTCAATGGTTTGGTTTTCACTAAAACTACAGAACATAAAAATAACAGAAAGATGTGCGGAAAGGATCTGGCAGAAAATATTGCCAGACTCTGTAAAGCATATGGAATGGCAGAGAAGAGGAATGAGGGGGTGTCGAAGCCAGGGTATGGTGACGTGGATGGCTGGCCGAGGGCGGACACTCCGAGAGCTTTGGACTCCGACACTGAAAAGCGGGGGATTGTTGACGACTGCTGTAACAATATCTGTCCAATAGAGACTCTTCTGGATTACTGCTAATAAAGTTATGTTATTTGGTCAGACAGACAGACCGACACAGACAGTGTGCCTACATCCTACGAATGTTTTTGTTTAAAATCAGTGTCTTTATATGATGCTTTTAATGGTTTTTCGTTACGAAAGTATGTAATGTACATGGAAACATTAAAATGGTTACGTAAAACGTATTTAAATCATGAACTACAAACATGGTTTTATTTTTTTTCTACCTTTAATTAAATGCACATCATGAGGATCTGCCAAAACCTTGGTCTGATAGAGATGTTTGATCCTTTAAAGAAACAGGATCTATCAGTATCAAAAAAGTTTATATGAAACTTGCGTAAGTATTTTCTTGCCGACTTTCCAAAACTTTTGTCGGAAGATTGTTTTTTCTCAAAAAGTTATGAATAAGTCTCCTGAGACTGTTTCCCAGTACCTAGCTACATCAGTTAAGGTACCCCCGCTTATTGCCTTATTTCCTAATTCCACCCTGTATAATTAAAATATTATCTTCTAGAGCTAAAGCTTACTAACAAAGTTTCCAAGTAAATCTTATAAGTAGATTCGTATTTCCCCATACTGTCCCTCTTAAAGGAATCACACTCCATACAATCATCATTCTCCGGCCCTAAATCGCTTTTTTATTAGGGGTCGGTAACCCATGTTCTTCTTCCATACTTCTCTATTACTCGTCTTCTCATCAGACACCTCCTTTCTCCCTCCTCTCTCCTCCTTTCTCCTTTCTACCCATATCCTCGTTCACACAGTCCATCTATCGTTACTTTGGTTACTGCATGCCATATCTTTCTATTAACAACAAGAGCCAAAACCGTGTTACAATTCATCAATAAATTAAAACAATAAAATGTAAAATTACACAGATTTTACATCTTTAACAACCTATTTCTTAAACCTATATAACCTGGGCAAATAAAACTATTCTATTCACATGAAAAAAGACTGCCATATTTATATTTGCTTGTACCATTTCGTGAATCCTTCGTGAACCCGTTTACTCCAGTCGTCTACAAGATTGGCCGAACTTGTGGCGTTCCCATGAGAGACAGACATGATACAATCCTTGCTTTGCGAGGCTTTAAGGGTTAACACTTGCCTAAAAGCCGTTATAGGGTTGTAACACTTGGCTGGGCAGTAATGAAGGGTTCGCGTTGTGAAGATGCTATAAATCGTATATTAGGTATTAGTTTTGATGTTATATTACAAAGGAGCATCGTATTACCAAGTAACTGAGTTGAAGAGGTCAGATAGGCAGTCGCTTTAGGTAAAATTCAGCTGTAATCGGTTACATGGTGGTCGGCTTCGAGTTCTTCAAACAATTGAAGAAGAAGTAAACAACAACAATTGAATAGGTAGTTGATGATATATTCAATTATTTGAAGAACACGCTTTAGAAGAAGAGGTTTGTAATAAAATCACTAAAGGCTGGATTCACCAAGAATTATCGCAAAAGCGAACATATCTTCATCGATAGCATCTAAATAAAAAATAGTAGTAGTAGTAGTAAATTCATAGCAATTAAATTGGCCGACTTAGAAATCTCTGAATAGACGCCGAACCCAGGTCGGCAGTAGCAAAGACAACCTCCTCAGATGGGGGTTCATGGACGGCTCAGATCTCAAATGTGTATGCGGTGTGTCTCCACGGACAATGGCCCAAAAGACTAAACGAAACGAAAACGATACGGACACAGTTTCTCGCCCACTTCGTACAGCTATTAATTGCACATCAGCCAATAATATATCTTGATAATTGAAATAGAAACCCCGCCCCAAGTTACAAAACTTAAGAAATTGTGGAGAGACCGAAATAGAAACGACAGTACTCCCACATAGGTAATTAAAACCGTACAAAGCGTAGTCAGAAACTTGGTAACCATTTACTAATTGGTTTTGATATTTAACACATAAATCTAATATAGCCCTTGAGGATCAATTAGCAATATATCACGGCTGTAATCCCCGAAGAGGTAGGCAGAGGTGTATTTAATCGTACACCCACATTTCGCCAGTTATGTTTAAATCCTATATGTGGGCGAGTCGATTGCCATCAACCTGGCACAAATCCAGACTCCGTGACTGCTGAGAAATTCAATAACACTTTTCCCGACGGTCCTGGGTTCGATTTCTAGAATCGAACCCAGGACCTTATAGCTCAATAGTCGCACTCGCGACCAACGAGGCAATCTATCAACTTGGTAACCATTAACTAATTAATTTAATGTTCAACAAATAAATCAAATATAGCCATAAAGGATCAATTAATTTACAGTATACATTATTGTAAACAGACCGTACATAGGGACGCACAAAAACGTGCTAGTACATAAATAAAGGGTCTAAACTCAGCGGGCGACCGCCTTGAGCTAAAACCGACAAACACATTACATCACTAGATATGGCAAGAAGTAAATTGTGTTTTAATTATTTTAGTTGAGTAGCCGCTGCTGTTTAGACTTGTACCTTGTGTTTTGTTGATTGATTGCAGCTGCAATATGTATGGGATTACGTCTTGAATTTTAATTTGGTTTTAAAGTGTTAAATGTCGCGTTTCGGTGTGCATTTATGTTTTAATTAAGCACTTGGATTATTATAAAGGCATCTAATGATGACGTGATGTCGTCATTCTCCAGCCCTTATACCAATGTGTTTGGGGTTGACGGAGGAGGTCGACTCCATTCTTCTATACTTTTCTATCACTTGTCATCTCAGCAGTCGCCTAGGGCTAGAAAGATTTTAGCCGTATTATCCTTCACACAGTCCATCCATCGTTTCTTTGATCGTCCTCTACTCACGTCACCTAATTAAATATCTTTAAAGGTTGAACGTCATCTGGCAGCACGGAATCGCAATTTTCTATGCTCCTATCCTTTTCTGTCGCTCGGAACCGTCATTTGCAAGAACGAGAGACAATTCACGGGAATGCTATCGCACGCGGCAGCGTTGACGCGCTCGACGCTGTTTCTCATTCGTATCTCATTATGGGGTACTGTTTGAGATGCTATAATAAAATTCCACAAAGTATTCTTGAACTGAATGAGACGAAATTTAAAACATGCATTAAACGCACACTATGTAAGCAAGCATATTACAAGTTGAGCGATTATATCGCTGATAAAAATGCTTGGCTCAATGCTGGTCCTGCTCCACAAGGACAGGGGCGCTTAAATTGATAGCATTAAATGGTATTGTTGGAGCTGCTGAAGATTGTACAACTATCTTTGCATTGTATAGATTCAATCTCTTTAGTATTATATAATCTCATAGCCCATATTGTGTGAGTACTATGTACTAGAAAGCTATCATTCACTGGAAACCTACGTCTTTTCTTGACTTGAATGTGCCTTGGCGGTTGAGAATATGTCATGCTCACTCAAAAGTCTTGCTGATGGTGGCGCATGTGTCGGATCATTTAGTTCCCTTCAAAATGGTTGAGTTGAATGGTGCTGATCTATGCGTCATGTCCGTGAACGGACGCTGTCAGTTGTGACTGGTCATCTCTCAGTTGCCATGGCTTATTTTAATGAATTATTTTTTTAATTGTTTTTTTTTTCTGTTTTGTTTTACTGTGGACACTTTTAACGTGCACATCTTGCTACATTGTTCTCACATAATATACCATCTCAACATGAATGATGTAACCAAGATTTTGTAACAATATTCTGATTTAAAAGAGTGTCCATGGAGTTTCTTGCCCGTTCTTCTCCATAGAGATCTACGCTAGGGAATGGGCAACTACAGTACTTTCACAGTTTTTATGTCTTGTGACTGGGACTGTAGCTACATTTAATTTTCATCTTTGTTTCGACAATTCAAAAGTGCCTGTAACTGGCTTACTTGAAATAAATGCTTTGATTTTGATTTTGATCAACCCTAAGCATTCAGAGCATGGATCATGCTTTATTGGTACGATTTTAAAAAGATTGTCGAATTATCATCATTGTCTTATACTTTTCGGTAGTATTAGTCAAACCAATACATTTCTGACAGTACCATCATCGATATCGTTGATAGAATGCGGGCTGTCAACACTGTTCTACGACCTTAAGGGGGTGGTATCTGCTCACGAGAGGTTTTCTCCATGTAACTCCTTTTTGATGAATAAATATAAATGTGCAAAAAAAATATGTTGCTTATAAGACTCTAAGTTTTAATTGGTACAATTGTAATAATTCTAACTTTATTATTACTATATCAAAAAATATTCAATGTGAAGCATTTTTTCTTTGAAATTTCGTAACTACTCCTAAACGGCATAAAGTTCTAGTATTTTTTTTTCACACAAATATTTGTCACTTTTTTCTTTACAATTGTACAATTGGCATTTTGATCTAATGATATACTAGGCTACAATTAAATAAAAACCACTCATTTCGCACTATTCGGCCGCAGTGACAGACGTAACAACCACTTGGAGTGCAAGCTGATTAGAACTTTATTCCAACAGTATTTCAAACGAAGTTTGAACCACCACAAATCATCATCATCAGCCTATTAATGTTCCCACTGCTGGGACACAGGCCTCCTCTCTTTGAGAGGGAATGGGCTAATAATCCACCACGCGGGCCCAGTGTGGGTTGGTAGACGTCACATGTCTTCGAATTTTTTGGTTCTAGGACATGCTGGTTTCCTCACGATGTTTTCCTTCACCGTTTTGAGAGCAGCGGTGATGAAATAAATTACACAAAGTAATGCGCTTGCCTGGGTTCGAACCCACGACTCGTGTTCGATTTTCGTAAGTCGGGGCTGCCACCACTGGGCCACCGCTGCTGACCACAAATAGAGTTGCTAATTTAGCAGATACCCCAGCCTTAAGTGTTTGATTGCAGAAAAAAACATTTTGTACTTCTAAGTTCTACCTGCGACTCCGTCGGCGTTTGTGAATGTGATGTGTTCATCCAGGTTATGAACTATAATATCTGTGTGTCAAATTACATCCAATTCCGTTCCAAAACTTTCAGAATTATATAATTAGCGGGATGTTGATGATGTGGATGTTGTGACGACCCGAATGGCGCAGCGGTAGTGAGGCTGCCTTACATTCCTAGGGTCCCGGGTTCAAATCCCGGTAGGAGCAAATCTTTGTGTGATGAGCACGGACATTTTTTTTTTACAAACAAAAAGTCAAAAAATCTATACAAAAAAAATATATAAAAAATCTATGTAGTGTATCAATTATCTGGTGTCCACGACACAAGCCTATTTGCTGAGTGTGGCACTAGATGGCGCTGTGTATAATGTCCAGCAATATTTATTAATTTATTTTTATTGTGTTTGTTGTAATTTGGCAAGACATAGCCCAACCTATCAAAATAAACAAAGACACATTTTCTAAAGCAAGAACTTTGTTTTCAAACGCAGTTCACGTAAAATCCTTTGATAAATTCGTTCTTCGACTGAACACAGCGTAGGTCGTACATTATAGGAATTATTCATATAATATTCATTTGACAGTTACGGATTTATACGACTTTTATTCTTTACGTGTAAATCATAGCAAGTTTATGGCGTAATACAGAGTTGATATAATAATATGTGTTTTATATGCTTCATTTGCGTGTTATGGCAGGGTGATTATGGTCTTATTATTACTCAAACGCCACTCATTTTTAAAGCGCCCCCAAGTCTCAAGCTGTTTCTAATTCCAAGATATAATAAAATATATCATCAAGCCTGTAATCCCCAAAGAGTTAACCAGAGGTGTAGGTGTGCCTAATAGTACACCTACATACAGTTATGTTCAAGACCCATGAAATAAGGGGCGAGCCTGTTGTCACCCAATCTGGTACAAATCTAGGCTACGTGGCTGCTACTGAGTTTTTTGTTTTAAAGATACGATATTGTAGCGACATAATTATTTTTGCCTGCCTCGTTGGTTCAGCACATGTGGTTTCCCTGGTAAAATATTTGATTTGATTGACGGCACATTCATGATTTACCAAGAACATTCAAGAATATTTGTTACATTTTGGTTGTGGTTTTGGGTAGGATTCTCAGATCGGGTAGTGTAAATGGGTTCTTCGATCAAGAATTTCTCAGAATCAGAATAAGTACGGTCCGGGTTCGTTCCAAACTCAAAAGAAATAAAATACCACATTTTATACTATTTCATCTCCAGCACGCCATTCAAGAATAAATAAATAAATAATAAAAATGCAGTAATATTTTGATACAGATACATTTTAATTTCCATTTTTATCTCCGTCCCTTCCTTTTAGTCAACATCATGGTCGTCCCACAGCGTCTCATTTTCTTTTAAATCTATGGCCGTTTCTCTTGTAATCTCAGAAAATGTATCTTTTTTAAATTGCAAGATATTCTTTCCTTATTCAAGTACATTTAACGTTTTTCTCTTGAGAAGCTTATTATATTTTTTATTTTTCCACAATTATGTTTTCGTGTTTTCTTTGATACTAAGTTAATTTAAATGAGGCTGTTTTTTTGTTGAAATGAGGGAATGTGCCTCAGGCTTCGAGCGTGTAATTATCAGAAACATTTTGTTTTTTGTTTGTTGTAAGTAAGGTTTTACTGTTTTGTTTTCCACATTGGGTAACATGATAGCATAATTTAATAGCCGTGAAATTAAATAAACGATGCTGGAAGAATCTTTCACGTAGGTAACAAAAACAACAACAACAATACGGCTTATTTGGATGGAGTTTAGAAACAACGAATCACCGTATCAAAGCTGTGGAAGTTTAAAAGAGTCATGTCCGACTCGTCACTGTTCCGATTGATCAGCAAAAACTTTTTCTATACTAGAAGTCCCGACTCGTCACCTTAAGAAAACAAATGAAAGTTTGACTTTGAATTGAATTCCCGATTCGTCACCAGTGTGAATTTTGCGTGTCAAAAAGTACAGTTAAGTAGTAAAAAAAATATAGTAGGACTTTTAAATCAATTTATTTCATCATAGGTTTAAAAATGCTGGTAGACTCCACCCACAAACTTGTATTCCTCTGTTTTAGACAGAGAAGATATTTTTATTATTTGGGTACAAAGCGTCGTCCTTCCTACATCATCATCTGACTAGATTTTTCCCAACTATGTTGGGGTCGGCTTCCAGTCTTACCGGATGCAGCTGAGTACCAGTATTTTACGTGGAGCGGCTGCCTATCTGACCTCCACAACCCAGTTAGTACTGGGAAATAAGATACCCCTTAGTAAAACTTGTTGTCAGACTTTCGGGCCACTGACTACCTGTAACGACTGTCAAAGATCTACAAATGACAGCCGGGACCAACGGCTTAACTTGCTTTTCGAGGTACGGAGGAAACTCGGTATGTAATGGGTGCTTGCCCATCCACGAAACAACCTAGCAAGAACGGCTTAACCTAAACCGAATCGACCCGAGTAGCTGTTAATACATAGCCACGAGCTCCTCGTAGTCCTTTCTACGTACGAGTAGGTAAGCACATATGAGGAAATATCTAACAACGCTGATATACGTCCCAACACTCCATTATCACGCCGACCATGTATTAATTACCCCTCTAACAAGTGTAATTACTGACTGTTAATGAACGTTGTTTATTGTCTACAACTGTTACGTTATCATGTATTTGGCATAATGCTCTTAGGGGGAGCGGGAGGGTTGTTTATGGTGTTACGAGTGTTAGCGGAGCGGAGAAATGTGCTGAAATCAACCTGCAATCACATCACACACCGAGGTGTATTGTACAGTATTGGTCTTTTCCGTCTGATCAGTTTTTTTTTCGCATAAATCATGAGCCGAGCCACGCCCCCTTAAAGTTTAGGCCTATTAGGAAAGCGTCAATTTGGCGCGCAAAATCACAATAACTCTCGTTTGGCGTGCGTCGTCAGTGCGCTCGGCTGATCGATATTGTCTTTCATTCATGATTTCTATACAAAGTCAACGGGGCGGGGCTAGAGAGCGTTTCTGTTGCGAGTGCAAGCAAAAATTAGCTTAGTGGTGATCAGGCGGGAGTGTCCTCGATAGTACCTTATAAGCGTCATATTTTATAATATGCTGGAAGTTACATAACATAACATCACGCCTGTAATCCTCGAAGAGTTAGGCAGAGGTGTACCTAATAGTACACCTACATTTCGCGGGTTACGTTTTCAGACCCATGTAATAGGGAGTGAATAACAGTTTGCCTGACCTGGGAATCGATCCCAGGACCTCATTGCTTAGCAATGGCGCTTGTGACCGCTAGACCAACAAGACGAATAATACAGGCATGTTGATATTTTGTACTCGTACTTTGTTAGAAGTTATAGGTTATCTAACCATACGTATATGTCATTGATAATCACTTCTATTCGTATCTGTGTGAATACGACAGCCGGCAGGTTTGCTCGTTGTACAGCGAACGTAAAGTGACGACGTGGGAGAATTATGAAAACGAAAAAATCGAACTGAATTATGGAAGCGCGCAGCATCAACGGTGGCTCGCGTCATGGCCAGCCCTAACAGGGTTCTAAGAATGATTGCTGGCAGAGCGGACTGTCCTTGTGGTTCGCTGCTGTCAGTTACATGCGTCACCGTATCGTGTTGTTTTCTAACCCTTTTTAAGGAATATGTTACTAACCATATATGAGCCTCCGCTCGAATTAAAGTTTTTGAACAACACAATCAGCGAAATGACCAGAGAGGAGATGAGGGTATTCGTTGAAATTAGAATCCGTATCCAGTCTTCTCCCGTGATTGGTGCACGTCCGTCACATGTCCAAGAAATGTTGGTTCTAGGACACGGCATTGCTAGCTTCCTCACGATGTTTTCTTCCAACGTTTTGGGAGTAGAGGTGATGAAATAAATTACACAAAGTTAAAGAGAATGTCTAGGTATCATTTGCTCTCACAGTTTTCGTGCCACCATTTTTTCAGTCCATGGTACTAAAAACTCTTTATAAATAGCTCCAATTCAGCGCGGTTTAGTTCATCAAATATGTACTGTAATGTATTTAAAATGTCCGCGTGACCTCTGACTTTGAGCCATTTCTCTTAGTCCTACATCAATTATGTACAATGTTGCTTTAGCGAGACATAAGACTGAGTTACACTAGGAGACACGCTATCGATCACTTGAAAGATTTTACGACACTATATTCTTTCGTTTTTCTCCATATATACAAATAAATAAAATTGTAGTGACCGTTTGCATATTTTTTATTTTTTTGTCTGTCTGTCTGTCTGCTTGTTCCGGCTAATCTCCGAAACGGCTGGACCGAATTTGACGGAAGTCTTACTGGCAGATCTTTAGCTGTTGCTTTTATTTTAGAAAATGGATTGGGGTTCCGTCCAAAAAAAAAAACCCATGAATTTGTAAGGGTTTTTATAAATAATAATTTCACGCGGACAAAGGTCGCGGGCATAGGTGCCGTATGTGGAATACCTTTTTTTTCCATGTTCCTTTGTGTTCCGGGGCCATAGTATCTCTTTCGAACAGTCCCGCAGCCCCGGCAGGCATCGGCCCCTGCGGACCCCTTCCTTTTGCTGACTCTCTTTGCGGCGCGCGTGGAACACGAACGCGCCCAGGTGCCAGTACCTCAGGTGCCGTTAAAACGGGTGCCCAATGTATGCTACACCGGGCACCCGTCGCAACAGCTAGTCGTGAATGTGTCTTTCTTACCCAATTTGGCACTATTTTTATCACTGTCGCACAATTGAGAAGATACAAGTGTAAGATAGAGGACGGAATAGTTATTTTCCAAGGCACAAATGTAACGTTATAAGAGAAGCACTGCAGTTTATGTTAATTTGTTTATCTTTAGCGAGCTTACTGAACCGTGCTAACCTGTATGACGTCACTAAACATGACAGGTACCAACTAACATCTCATTATTGCGACCTGGTGTATATTAATATCGAATATTAATGAGTTTTTACACTATAAAAGCCGGAGCTTTCTCCCTTTCAGCACACTCGACATCATGACTACCATGAAGGTTGTTGCATTTCTTGTCTTTACGGTCCTGGGGTTTGCTTGCTCTGAACCCATAGGCAAAAGAGGAGTATGTGGATGGAGGCTGTCAGAACTCTTGAACTTAGCTTGTGAGGAGCATAGACCGTCAATGAAGAGGACGAGTGACACTATGATGCTACGGCTTGGTGTCGTGGACGGCTGGATGGAACCCCAGAGAGCTTTGGATCTTGGCAGGGCAAAGAGGGACGGAATCGCTGATGAATGCTGTATCAAGACCTGCACGATGGAAACTCTTTTATCGTATTGCCCTCCTAGTTACTAGTTGCTTGATACATTTGTAACTTAGTAATTTATGAATAATTATATGATATTTATTTTGTAATCATTGTAATGTTTATTTAATCGAAATACATAATGTTGCACTTTGTCTTTTTCTAACTTTACTAACCTACCCTAATACTTACACATATCATCATTAACTGCCTAGCCTTTTCCCAACTATGTTGGGGTCGTCTTTTTACATGGAGCGACTGCCTATCTGTCCACAACCCAGTTAGTACTAGGTAATACGATACCCCTTGGAAAGACTAGTTGTCAGACTTTTTGGGCCACTGACTACCTGTAACGACTGTCAAAGATCTACAAATGACAGCCGGAACAACGGCTTAAACGTGCTTTTCGAGGCACGGAGGAAACTCGGTATGAATTAGGTGGTCATTTATTTAGCCACGAGCTCCTCCATACTTGCAAATATAGCATTAAAATATCTTGTCTATCGCTTAGCACTGGATGACTAGCCGATTTACGCGCCCCCGCTCGAGGAGGGCCCAAGAGACCTCGATTAAATATGCACAGTGTTGCCGCCGTCAAAATTATCCTCAATGATTTATAATTGGAGATTATTTTAAGTGGTGTGTTTTACTGGACTCATTGTAGTTTTTCTTTTTATTATTGTTTGTTGTACTGCAATTGTTTTGTATTACTGTGCTTGCTGCATATTATACACGTTTAAAATACGGACTAGTTAGACGAATCGGTACCGATCGGTGCGGGTAAAATGTATGTATTTATTCTTATATGTTTTAGTTATAAATATTTTCTAGTCTTTTTTTCTGTTATTGCACTTACCGTGTATTATCTCTGCATCACCCTAAGGTAGACTGGTAGTAAATGCCCAAGGCATTAAGCGCCTTTGTACAGTTTTTTACTTGTGCATTAAGTTTTAAATAAATAAATAAAATGGCCCCCACTTTCTGTATACGCTTGCACGTAACCTAGTGCATAAAATAGCTATTTATTCACCAAGTGTGCATTTGCCGTGAATCACGCGAGTTTAGTAATCTGTACTTACCCTCGAGTGATATACTACACTTGCTTACAAAGTCATCAAGACTTTTCGACGCGTTAGTAATGGATTCCTACCCTGATTTTCAGGGCAGTAATGAAATGCCATACAATATAACTGCCAAGATTTTTGAGAAGGTTTAATGAACAGCTTTCAAGCCTTTTAGTGGGGTAGTATTGTACACTTACTAAGCAAGTGTGGTATAAACAGTATTTGTTGTTCTGGTCTAAACAAATTGAAGCCTGATAATCAGTGCCTATAAGCAATCAGTACTTTATACTGTTCAGTAGTTACAGTACTTTCGTATTCCGTACTTTCGTACAGTACCTACTTATTTAAGATAATAATAATGACGGTAAAATCCAATGGAAGAACTCAAAGAATCCAAACCCTTAAAACTTTCATCCTTTCTGTTACATTTCCACAAATTCAGTGTATACCTTAGGGTTCTTACAGACCAGGGCTGCGGGACTGTCCGAAAGAGATACCGTGGCCCCGGAACACAAAGGGCGATAAAGGAACATGAATGGGTTTTAGTCAGTAAAAGTCTGACACTCCCTCCTGCTCCGCCCAGAGCGGGAGGAGTCATTTGATGATTTCCCATCCAAAAAAAAAAGGGGGTTCTTATAGACGAGCGGCACGTTGAGCGGCCCAACGTGCCGCTCGTCTGTAAGAACCCTTAAGGCTTAGTGGTACCTAAATTAGTTTTTAAAACTTAGCCTTGACTTTAACAGAGTTGTTCTTAACCTCAATTAGAATTTAAGGCAACAATAAGACCTTCTGAGACCCAGTCGGTGGCCCCAGGCTGACTTGTACATGTTTTTGTCTCATTTAATTAAGACTTTCTCGTTGAAATAAAACTTGCGTTGTTTTGGTTTACGTAACTGAAAAAAAGAGGTTATTTCAAATGGGTTTTTTACACGACTGCCAAGGAAGGGTTGTTCACCCTGTATATAATTCATTTAATCTTTTAGCCGACTTCAAAAAAGGAGGAGGTCCTATGTTCGACTGTACGTATTTTTTTATTCAACGTTTATTGTTCTTGTAGGTGGGAAACAAATAAATATGGTAAAATTAAATAAATATCGCTGGACATTAACACACAGCGCCATCTGGTGCCACACTAAGCAACGAGGCTTGTGTCGTGGACACCAGATAGTTGATATACTACATAGATACTTTTTGTTTGTAAATACATACTTATTATACATATAAACATCCATGACTTGGAAACAAATGTCCATGCTCATCACACAAACATTTGCTCCAACCGGGATTCGAACCCAGGACCCTAAGAACGTAAGGCAGCCTTACTACCGCTGCGCCATTCGGGTCGTCACATTAAGGTACTTATAGTTTTATTCTATTTATTTGACCCAGCAATAATTGAATACACTGCTTCAAACATATGACATACATTCAATAGTCTCACAGACAAGTGTACAACCTCTTACAGGTTAGCACATCGTGCAATTTTAAGGTAAATGTGTCTACTCTAATCATTTTTTAGGGCTTGTTATTTTGCATGTTATCTATGTATGTGTATTATTGCTTAACTGGTCGGGAGGTACACACCCAAGCGACATGCGTATCGCAAACTGGTCCCACACAGGCGGATCCCACGGGATCAGTCGACCTAATGAATTTTTGAATTGGTCCACTGATCCCGTTGACCAATTTAAAAAAAAAACAATTACAAATTGCCACAACTGCGAATGCAAGTCCCAGTTGTGTGCCACAAATCACCGCGACGCGACGTTATTCAGACTCACGTAGAGGGAAGCGCGTGTAGGTTGAGGTAAGTCGCTCCCGCTGAGGTCGTGGACTGGGCGTAGGTTTATGTTTCGTCCAACACAACTAACCAGTAGCAATACAGTAGATATCTCTTTAGTTTTATCATTTTGAATGATGGCGGAAAATGAGAAGGAACTTCTATTCATGTGGGAATATGATTGGATTGTGTGTGCCAGTCAAACACATTAGTGCTCCCCAAACTTCGTTAGCGAAAATTTGAGAAATTTAAGGCAAGCACAATTATTTTGAGATTTAATAAACCTTTTTAAATTCGCATATCAAACCGAAAAGGCTAGGCAGATGATGATGAGTAGTTTTGGAAATACTACCGCATACAAAATAACTTACAAACTTCACCTTTTTATTATATTAGTATAGATAAAGGCTTTGGCTTTTATGTAAAGATACCTACAGATTAGTACACCCACATATTGCCAGTTAAGCTAAGTTCCATATGTGGGTGGGAATCGGTGTACTAGGTATATCAAGGATCAGGGGTACATCTCTGCATGACCTTTTGGGGACTACAGGCGTGATGTTACCTTAAGGGGACTACAGGAGCTAAAACGCCAGTTTTATAATGCAAAAAAGCATATGATTCACTGCAATAAACAAAACCAGAAAAATATATGATATTCTTCAGGATATATGCTAGTATGATAGTGTTTTGAAAACATAATACAACAAATTTTACTCTTCAAAAAAAATCACGAACTTATCTCTAAAAATCCTTTTAACGAATAAAAACCATACTAAAATACATGCGATCGTTCTGATTTTTTGACAAATAATTCTTCAAGCAACATATTAGCATCATAGTGTTTTATTTTTTAAGTTCAATCAATACTTAGCTTTTTTGTAAATCACTCATTTCGCACCATTTGGCCCGCAGTGACGTAACAACAAGTTTGTAGTGAAGCTGATTAGAACTTTATTCTAACAGTATTTCAAACGAAGTTTAAACTACCACAAATAGAGTTGCTAATTTAGCTCCTGTAGTCGCCTTAAGATTGCAGATCCTATCAGGTAGCGAAGGGTACCGGAGTACATATCTTTGATGAGATTATATTATTTGTCTATAGAATACTGACTGTGCCATTTTCAAAGGGAATCCGGTAGGTATCGAGTTGTATGGAGTCTTCGCCACTGTACAGTCGTGGTCTTTTCCGCCTGATCTGTTAAATTGTTTTCGCTTAAATCATGCGGAGGCGCCGAGCCACGCCCCCTTAAAGTTTAGGCCTATTAGAAAGCGTCAATTTGGCGCGCAAAATAACAATAACCCTCGTTTGGCGTGCGTCGTCAGTGCGCTCGGCATTGTCTTTCATTCATTATTTCTATACAACGTCAAAAGGGCGGGGCTAGATAAAGTTTCTATGTTGCGAGTGCAAGCTAAAATTAGCTTAGTGGTGATCAGGAGTGTCCTCGATAGTACTTAAACACAAATAACACCTCATTAGAAACCTATCAGACTGGCGATTCCAATTAAGATTCCGACGAACACATTTCATCTTTACGACTTAGATTGGTTTTCTTATCCAAAGCCGTATAAATAACTTGATTATCAGTAAACACGTACATAAATGTGCTCCTGACCAATTAATGTGATGTATCGGTATTTACGAACAGAGAAACGAGATTGTTGGTTTAGAATTATTTCTATAAAAAGTATGAATCGAGATATCCATGTTTGACGGCGTCAAATGCTATTAGTGGCCATATTTGTCAACGTTATCCATACTTCCATACCAATATTATAAATGCGAAAGTAACTCTGCGTGTCTGTCTATCTGTAAGCGTTTCGTTTTCGTATCTCGGTGAAACTTCACTGCTGGAATGATTGTGGAGAATGCAATTGTGTCCCCGCACCCCAGCCAGAAGTGACGAGGAGGATCATCGTGTGGTTTTAGTCAGCAAGAGTCTGACAGACCCCGCCGCATCACCGCGCGCCGGCTCCACGACGGAAGACATCCATTGACGACTTGTCGGCAAAACCTGACACACACGTAGACCATGACTTGAGTTAGGACAGAAGATAAGATATCGGTAGGATATCTCGTAGGATGACATCCTCCCTCCACGAGGACGAAGCCGCGGGGAAAGCTAGTTACATATAAATGAGGAAGTTATTCTGCCTGTCTGTTTAGTCCTGTTCATGAATTAACAACCTAAATAAATTGCTACAAATAAAGATAGGTAGCTGTCACCTGGAGACGGATATAGGCTACTTTTCATCCTGGCCCGGCAGTCTCGACATAGATAACGACATTATCGTTAACTTTGGATCGCTAAAATAACAAAAAAAAATCGGTTGCAATACCGATGCTTGCGGGAAACTAAAGTCTCTACATCCAAGATGCGTTTCTCGCAAGCATCGATAATCATCTACTATGAACATCTTCTCACGCATTGCATCAATGCACTCTCATCACTCCATTTCCACTTTCGTCCTTTTGAGTTTAAATTTTGCTTTCGTGTATTAGTATGTACTTATGAACATCCAAACACACTTTTTTGTTGCCTGTAAGCATAATTTATATAAATTTTACTTTTTGTTTGTTTTATGTTTGGTCTGTACCTAGTACTACTTTTGAACCAAAATGTTCTACAAGTTAATTTTATATGTCAATTGCATATTTTATTTCACTTATGTTTAATTGTCAAATTTCAAATAATTAATTTTAAGTAAGTACCCACTTCCAATTTTAACTCTAGATTCTTGACTTACTTTTTTTGGCTATAATTAAAATGTTATATTATTTAAGCCGGAGAGGTGATCTGTACCTCAGGATTTTCCTATTTCTGACACCTTTCTCTATTTAAGATTGTGCATATACCAGCGCCTGTAGTTTCTGATGTCGAGATAAATAAAGATTTATCATTATGATGATTATGATTATGATAATGCAACCCAATTTTTAAGTAATTAGCGATCGAAAGTTAGCGATTATAATTGAATTAAAAAAATCGAAATACACGTAGACGAAGTCACGAGCAATAACTAGTTACTAAGCTTGTTGTAAAGTCGCGATTAAGATGCGAATGTTAGACGTCGGATAGTCGGTTAAGGCTTTATAGTGTTGCAATATTGTCGTTTAATTGTTTTTTGTCTTGCTTTTATGAGGAAACTTTACAATGTGCGATGAAATGAACTCGTTGTCGTGTCACTCGTCCTATTAGTCTATTGTTCTAAAAGAAACAAACAAAGAGTGAAAGAAGGTCCCTTTTACTACAGCAGAAGAGGTTGATTAAAAATATATAAGTTGTATCTATTCATACACGAAATCTCGTAAGGGGTCGTTGTACTCATCATTATGAACAACTTTTACTATGGGACCAAACCCTGAATCGCGAAAAAAATCAGCTGTTCCCTACAATATGTTCGCATCAACTCATCAAAATGCATGGAACAGCTGATTTTTTTTCGCGATTCCGGGTTTGGTCCCATAGTAAAAGTTAAAAGATTTTTTAATAGCATTGTTAGCTTGGGAAGTATGTAGTGTTAATTCGTGCTATGTACTGTAAATCTTCTACCTACTTTCGGTCGGTTTCGGTCGCTTGCAACACCGACGACTGCCTTTTGATTATGGACGCTTTGACGACGGAGAAGGCACTTGCATGTTATTTACTGACGACATTGTTCTTGTGGGTGAAATGGACTTGAGAAACAGTTACGAATGATGATGATGTTTTTAGCAAAAAACAAATAAATTTTGATACTTTCAGTTTTTAAATTCTCTTTTCTTGTATTGACGATGTCTAAAGCCCGCGCACAGCCTTAAACCGCCAACTCCATTCAAAATTCGAAGTATGTCTATTAAGACCACTGGCAACACTTAGTATGTGAGAAACGTTCCGTTATAATTGTGGCCAGTAATTTTCAATGGCCCTTTGAGTCGAACTAACATAAATACTAAAATTCAATTATAGAGAAGTGGGTTACATTCTTGAATGGCATTACTGTCTGTATTCGAGTTGACAACTTCATTGAATACATTTGCTATGTAAATCTTGCTGCTATAAACGAAAGTTTGTGAGGATGGATAGATGGATGTTTGTACCTCTTCAACGCCAAAACCACTGAGCGGATTTTGATAAATTTTACAATATAGCTCCATCAGATTGACACATAGGCGATCGTTTATAAAGATGCTGTGTAAAAAAATATTTACGCGAGTGATGCCGCGGGCGGAACATGGTGATATTATTTAGATGTTGATTTAGGTAAAACTATGTGGTTTGTGGTTTTGCATGCTATGTAAAGGAAATTGAGCATCCCATGTACGTTTTAAATAAGGTGATTTGCAATTAATGTTTAGTGATTGCGATGATTGCTTCATTAGTTTATCTGACATTTAAATTTATTAATAGAAGTTGAAGTTGTTGCGAATTTCGGACACAGAATTAGGAATATCAGAAAAAAACGTGTTGCGGCAACTCCAAGTAACTATGGATTATGGGACAAGGGCTGGAACATGATGATGATGACGATGATAATGAATCAGGAACATCAAAAGCCTTAGTATGTTTTTCAGACTAAAACAACCTATAAAAATTAAAACATTGAGGCCAAAAGTGCGGTACACATTCGCTGACTCACCACACAACCTTTGCACGAATAAATATCATCGAATAAACTCAGACTCAAACACCAGGTAATGGTAACAGCTTTAAAGAAAAAGAAAATAAAGAAAAAAGTAATCGTACATGGCTTCGTAAGTAATAAATACTTTGTACGTGTAACAAGAGCGCCTGGATCAAGCCAGGAAGCGTGGAACAGGAAAAAGGAATATATCACGAAATTGTACTCGAATGTATTGCTATATTAAACGGTGTACACTGTACAGTCGGCAAAATTAGTGGTTTAGCACAATTTTATCGACACATGTACCTTAACGCTTACCCATCTAAAAAGTAACGAATCTTTTATTAGTATTTATACAACAATATAATATGTTAATTTCAACAGTATTTCATTACACTGTTTTAAACTTTCACGGTTTTTCACTACACTTAAAGTACTTACGGGATGATATAAGGAAAATCACGGATATCATCCCGTAAGTACTTTAAGTGTAGTATTTTATTACTCTGTAAAAAAATAGTGAGATAACGTGACAAGCAAGCGCTTGCTCTATACGCCAATGAGATAAATAATCTGACAAAAAATGCGCGGTGCACTATAACACAAAATAAATAATTAAATCGTTTTGGAATCCCTATTACTTTTGAAGGTATTTGCTGTGAAATTCTGGCTTGGCGTTGAGGGCACGCGCGTGCGTTAATGCTTTGGCATTCAAAAGGTTATTTATTTTTATTGTCATACTTCACTATTTCATCAAACATCTGTGACTGGAGCATAACAGTTTGTTTAATCACCAGTTAAAAAGAAGAATAAATCCGAATTTGTCTTGTAATAGATGAGTAACTCAACCCTACTTTTGTCGACTGTACTCAGCCTATGTATACAAAACGTTGTAGAACCTGTAGCTACGCCGTTCTGTTTTCAACTGTACTCAAATATAACCTTACACGTGTACGTAGGTATATTAAACGCTGTACCTTTCCCTACACATGCGAGATAGATCCAACTACAGAGTTCTTCCTAAATGAATTTTATATGCCGCGGGCGATCGCAGGATAGGATAACTTTTACTTTACCGAATATATTGCGTTAGGCTGTAATCTTGAAGGGAATGTCGTGCTAAAATATATTTTATTTAAGTTATCTTTTATACTGTTTTTCAGTGCGATACACACTCAAAGCTTTGTGGTTACTGTACACTATCGCCGAGACAATCCGAAGCAGGTGCGAAATTATAGGCAAGCCTTGGGCTTGGGCACTGGATTTCTGTTCTCAGGGGGAATTCACGTAATTCAGTTATTTTTGAAGACTATTGGTACCTACCCATGCATACCCCTTTTTTTACTAGCATCCTCGCAGGTCAACCTATGAGGCTGGCTTCTCCTTAACCGGACTATCCTGTGGATGCCTTGAGTGTAAGGCCTCCAGCCAGGGCCAAATAACGTATAAACTAAGCGATAGCGCGTTAAGGGCACCCCCAGTGGGGTACGAGCCTCGGCTTAGGGTGTCGCTGGGGGAGGACAGCAAAGGGACATGCTGGATCTGAGTGATATAATGCATACATACACCAATGTTTTATTTTTATCTATAGTTGCGTTTGTCTAGCCTCGGCGTTCCTCGTTCTAAATCCCGCGCACCGATAAGATGTGTTGATCGCGTTCCATTTTATAAGAATAATCTGATCTTAGTGTATTAGGAGAGAACTGTAGTCCAATTTTTCTCACATATTTTAAGTTTGCGATACGTTGTTCATGTGTACATAAACAAGACTGACGTAAAAGAGGCAGTTTCGTTTTTAAAACGTGAGCAAAGGCGCCGAAGTTGTTAAATGGTCAAAATATCTCTAACCTTGGCAAGGTTTTGACGTATTTCTCATAACTACGCCAAAAGTAACAAAGCCTCATCAAAAGTGACAGTATTTCGAGAATCACACGATTTGGAATTTCCCTAAGAGCTTAATTTTATACATTTAAAATGAGTTTTAACATTTAACTTTTGTAGAAATGAGCGTTCAGGTGTAATCTCGTCCAATGGTTCAGTCTCGCAGATGCCATTTTAAAATGTGCTCGGTACAAAAGAACATTAAGTTTATTTTGTTTTAACTTTGGCGGTAAAAGTTTTGTGAGGTAAATGGACTCGAAAATGTTGTAGTAGTAAAATCTTTTGAAATATCTCATTCTGAATGCACTTAATATTTATCTAGGGAGATATGATACTGAGATGTTTTACAGAGTAGTAAATAAATTAACCGTCCAAAATGCAGTACTTTTACGGAGGAGTTTGATATCAAAATATTTTGTGCAATACTAAAATTCTGGAGCTAAAAACTTATGCAGTTTTCAGACAAAGCATTTCCAAATACAAAAGACGTCCAGCTTCTTTTGTATGCTACAAAGACAAATGAAATTCACAGGAAGCGCTAACAGCAGAGATATGACTTGGAAACGCCTGAATAAGGCAGATTAGCACAAGAGCTTTTAGTCTGTTACCCTTTCAGTTAAATAATAAATGATTTTGATTTTGAGCCGCTCGGTCGTCGATCTTTAGGTTAAGCCGCGCTTGCCTAGGTTGGTCTGTGGATGGGTGACCACCCATTACTTACCGAGTTTCGTACGAGCCTCCGCTTCATCTGCATCCGGTTAGCCTGGAAGCCGACCCCAACATACTTGGGAAAAGGCTACGTAGATGATGACTCTTTAAGTTACTAATGGACATGATCAATGATCAATCTTGATGATAAACTTATAATGAAACCTCACATTGAGAAAGTAAGAAAAAAGATATCATCACTGACTGGTGCACTTAGAGGAATTGTCCGATGTTTGCCGCTAAGGGTCAGATATATTATTTATAACTCGATGGTTAAACCACATCTTGATTATTTAATCGAAGTATGGGGAAGTGCTGCCAAAACTAACCTTAAAAAGCTAAAAAGAAAGTTTTCAAAGAAACCAAAATTAATGAATATTGATCAAATTTATAAAAAAAACACCTGTTTTGTTATAGAACTCAATGTAACGCACTCAAAACACTGTGCTGATGGATGGATTGAATAGTGCGGGGGTCGTGAAGGTGTTTAAAGTAAAAATCTTTCATTAAAAACTTGTATTTAAAGAAAAACTTGTCAAAAAGTTGGAACTTTGACCTCCAATATCTCCGTAACTAGAAGGTATCTTCGTTGAGAGGTTTTTTACACCCTTAGGTTATACCTAAAATAAATTACTTGACATAAAATGAGATAATAAGGTCTGAAATATGACAGTTTTAAAACCGAGAATCGTTTTAGAATACATTTTAGTCACCCATTATTGTCTCTATATATAGTCCGGGTACAAATCTTGACTCCGGGTTGCTACTTCGAAATTCCTGACGGAAAACCCAATAACACTTAGCCCGATTTGGCGGCCCTTGCGGACCCCTTACCTATTGCTGACTCTCTTTGAGGCGCGCGTGGAACACGAACGCGCCGTCGACATGGCCTGTCGTCATGAGACGGAAGGACGGCGAGCTAGCCCATAGCTCACCGTCCACAGGCACTTAAGTAACCCTACAATTTCCTTCACAATTTTTCACATGAAAATATAAAAAGCGTCAATCAGATTCCAGCAACCATTAATCAGTGCGACAGACTTTAATTGATGGTCCTAAGTTTTGCACTTTCATCCATTAACCAACTTCGTAGACTTGGTTTTACAGAAGCAGCGTTTTTGTTAATACACGTTTTCCGTATTAAAACTTACTTTTGAGTATGTGCGTTTGGTTTTTGGGTAAGACCCTTTGTATTTTTGCGGTTGTCATTTTGAGGAAATGGACACGTATATATTCTACACTCGTAGCTATGTATTTAGCTTCGGGGCTTTGTGTGGACGGCTCCGGTCAATGGATTAATAATTTGACTATGAAATTAAAACATTTGTTTTATTTTAATAGCTTAATGCTAGAGCCAGTTTAATTCTGATAAATTTTTAGTTCTGTTTTAGACATGATAATACAAGGCGTAAACGAATCCGTCAACCAAGCATTCTGTTCATCAAACTAAGTAACTGTATTAAAAAATATTGCTGGGAAACTACTTTTTTGGGGTTAAAAATAACAATTTACGGTAGGACTCAATGTAACGCACTCAAAACGTTGTGCTGATGGATGCATTGAATAGTTCGGAGGTATTAAAAGTGAAGTAACAACAATAAAAAATCGTATAAAAAAATTTACATGTGAAAATGTTTGAACTTTCACCCCCAATATCTCCGTAACTTCCAAGGTATAAAAAAAAAAACGCATATTTGCGATTGTTAATGCGATTTTTTTTGTTCAAGAATAACTTTCGGCTGCACTAAGGGCATTAAAAAAATTAAATAATTTTAAAACATTTTTACACCCATTATATCCAGAACTCACTACAACAGAAACTTGAAACACTACGTGACAGGCGACTTCTATTTTCAGATTCCAAATATTATGAACTACCACTGTTCATCACAAGTTCGGAAATCCGACTTAGTATGAGATTTTCCTCGTAAAATATCCCAGGGCAATACCAAAGGTTCAAATTCACCCCGGGAAAAACGCCCAACCCTTTTGTGTGGTCTGCAGTAAACTGAGACATCAAAGGGCTGAAGCCACAACAATCGAATGTACGCCAAATAAATTGTGTGTTTCGCCCCTAAAGGTTAATCGAGGAGACTGTCATACTTTGTGAACATTGCCAAAGAGATTTTGTGAACGTGAACAACACGAAAACATTTGAAAGATGTCATGCAAAGATCGGAAAAACATACGCGATGAAATGAAAAGCTTAATTCTTTGCTGAGTTCTGGAAAGTCGGGAAAACAAAGAAGAAATTATGGCTATCTTTTTAATATTTGATGAATCCATAAGGAAAGATGGATGGATTGTGTGAGGTATAATAGGAGAAAAAAAGCAGTAAGGGTTCTTACAGACGAGCGGCACGTTGCCAACTGCAGATAAACTGCAGCCGTCGCCACCTGTCGACGGCTGCCGTCGACGCTTGCAGTTGTGGCATCGGCAGCAGCCGCCGACGCGTCGACGGCAGTCGTCGACACACAATTACGCGGCATGCCACAACTGCCAGCAACGCGACCCGTCGACGGCAGTCGTCGACGCTTCGGCGGCTGCCGCCCAGCGTCGATAGGTGGCGACGGCTGCAGTTTATCTGCAGTTGGCAAGCAAAAAACATGTTGCGCCGACCCCAAGTATCATGGTACAATGGCAGGAAGTTTGATGTTTGATAAATCCATAATCTGGATTAATTATCTAGAGACAACATACATTAAATCCCAAATAATGATGTAAAGTTTCTCTTCCAGACGAACCAAATTAACAATTGAACTCTGTTTTCGAAATTAAACAACGGTATTCCACGAAATCGTTACCTAAACACGAAACTGCTGTACACACGAATCTAAGAAACGGCCTTTAATCTCAAACGACTAACAAGCAAAGAACAAGTAAAGTCTATCAAGCATTTAATACACGGCATAATTCTAATTGGCCACGATGTTCCGCTTGTCGAAACTCCCCCTTATTTAATAAGCACCAAATGCGAAGGCGGTACATTTCAATTTGATGTCTCTTTTTTTCAACAGGCAACTCCAGAAGAAAATAAATTAAAGTACTTTTTTATGTCGTGGAAAAGGGAACTCTAGACTTGTCATGAAGATTATAACTGGCTGCTTGGAAATGGAACACTTAATTTAAATTAAAAAGAACAAAATGGCGTAACCTTTTATCAATTACGTTGATGAATTGTTATGAATTGCGAGGGCGCGGACGAAATGTTGAGTTTGAAAGTTTATTTTTAATGAAAATGTTGACCCAGTGTGAAGTATCATAGACGTTTGTGTCTCTTTTGTTATGATCGAATCAATTACTGAGCATGTTTTAATATTTAATGAACTCTTAAAAATTTAACCAAGTACATACTGTAACATGATTAAATTATCTGTCAAAAACAAATCTGTACTGAAAACGGCTTTTTTTTTCATTCAGCGTATATACAACAGCATTATCTTTACCTTTTTACAGAACAATCTTTCTACTTGTCATTTAAAAAAAAAGCTTTTAATCTCCTCCTTTCTATACCTTCAATTTACTGGTAATTTTTTTCTTGTTTCCGAAATCTTAGGACTTATTTACGTGTGGCGCGCGGCGTGGCGTCTCGCGGCGCGTTTTTTTTTTCGTTTACGGAGAGGCGGCGCGTGCAGCGGCCCGCGTTATCACACGCGCAAACATAAACATTACGACAATGAACCTTGTTGAGCTTGACGGAGACACGGGGCGTGAAGCGTCGCGTGAGAAGTCGCGTGCTCCGTCGCAGGTATCGCTACGTTTCACACTCCGCTTCTCCGTGAACAAAGTATTATAGGAACTGGCTGGCCGCAACGCTGCGTGCGCTGCCGCGTTGAACACCACGTTGAAAGTCGCGCACGTCGTGGCGATGTCATCTGCGGGCACCGCCGCAAGTAACGCTGCATTCAAAGCAAACATGCGTAAAATTGCTTCTGAGTAAATGCTCCCATACAGCACCATATGTTTGAATTTATTACGAACCGCGCCGCACAACGCGCCGCGTCTTTGTAAATGAGCCCTTAGCTATCTATTCAAAACATGATTTGAAAGTTGGCAACACATTATTATAAAGTTGCGACTCTGCACCGCTGGCGCTTCCTTTGCCAAACTATAAGTTAGTATTAAAATATTTACAAAGCGTAATATGAACTGGGTTAAAAGAAACTTATACGGTTCCACGTCGACCTAGAATAAAGAATAATGGTCTTTCACGGAAACTGTAAAAGATTTTTTGAAAGTTTTTTTTCTAGAATCTTTATTACGTGGTTTTAAGCTTGTGTATTGGTTTTTTTTGTGGAATCGCCGAAATAAAGACTATATCGCCCTCAAAATAAGGGTCAATAAAATTAAGCATCAGTCAAAAGTTTAATTGCTCCTTATAACAAACTAATATATTTTTTCTTTATCTGAAGAATTCTTATACATTCTTCCTCTCACATTTTCCCTATTAATTTCAAGAGAAAGAAAAACAACAATTTTCCTTAAAAAAATAATTCTTAATTAGCTGAATATTCAAATTTTGCATTCCAAGCCCGTAGGACATTAACAATCCTAATTCATAATTCAAAAACGTAACAGAATTACTCAAATTCCTCAGAAGGGTATAAAGGCGGGAAAAATGTGATTTAATTTAAGTTTGTAAGGAGAAGTAAGGAAGATTTAGAGGCCGTTAGTTAATTAGAAGCGGCTGCTTTTTGCGGTCCATTTAGGTACAGTGGACCGGTCCCGATGAAGCGCTTTAGTGCATGGCAAAAGGGATAGACGGCAGCGGAGATTCTGCTGTTTTGTAAGATCTATGGTTCTATGGTTTTTTATGCACACCAGCATTTTTTGGTGCTAGAATGATGTTGAAATAGTAGGGGGGGGGGGGGGCAATTTATGCACTAAATGCATTGAAAAACAACATGGCGGTGGTGTTTCCAATTTTAGCTGAAGAGATTCTTATACATATACACAAAACATTTAATGATCGCCAACTTCAACCTTTGCGAAGTCTCATAATGCTTTCCAATACCTAATTTATTTCGTCCTAGAATGTTGTCTCGTCAATTTTAGGAATCTTCCTGAAAATTCGAATTACGACATTGAAGATCTTTTGTAAGATTGTTTTCTATTTAATAACTAATAATAAATATCGCTGGACACTACACACAGCGCCATCTAGTGCCACACTAAGCAACGAGGCTTGTGTTGTGGACACCAGATAGTTGATATACTACATAGATACTTTTTTGTTTTTAAAAACATACTTATTATACATATAAACATCCATGACTCGGAAACAAATGTCCATGCTCATCACACAAACATTTGCTCCTACTGGGATTCGAACCCGGGACCCTAAGAACGTAAGGCAGCCTCACTACCGCTGCGCTATTCGGGTCGTCATCATTTAAATTCCTTTTAACGTTTAAAACTGTTGTAACAGAGTTATGATCCTCTTTTAATATGATATGACAGTTCTATCTGAAAGAATAACCATACTGTGGTGTTTAATAAATGAGTTATGCGTGCTGTGGTGGGGATGCACGCTAGAGGGAGCGCGGGCCGGTGTACCGAGCTCTGTCTAGTCGGAACGGTCGTAGCGACAGCACGTCTAACGCCGTAATATTGGAAACAGTGTTTTATTTGTACAACCCTGAACAAAGACACCACACTGATATATGGTGGTTTTACTCTAAACCCTAACTAGTGTACGCAGAACACCACACATACAAAAACCTTTATTGAAGATAAACATCTTTTCAATACTCCCGCCGTCAAAATTGTTGTCACAAAGGTGTATTAGTACCTACTGTATACTACAAAATACTTATAAAGGGTGTAAATAGACCGTCAACGAAGCCGGAAGGCACTTGTTCTCTCCGTCATTGCGATCATATACATCTTTTATTTAAACCGCGACTATACTTACAATATAATACTTTAAAATTTCTACCTGTTCCCGCCAACTCTTCTCACTTGCACCACACAGTTGACTGGACAGTTCAAAACTCTCTAAGTTTACTGGCGTGAACTTCTACTACTCGACTCTTACCTGAAATGAACACAAAGAATGTTAATTCAATTACACTTCCCACGTTTTCTCTTAACACTAACTTTGGACTAGTTAAACTGTGTTTCTTTGGGACTAAACTTAATTTGCGAACGATTGAAGAGGTAAATGTCAGAACTGAAATAGTTTTTAGATGGTCATTATGAAATCAGTAGGTTTATATCATTGGTAATGGTTTTTTTTTTTTTTTCTAGCCTTCTCTGTTCCACTCTTGGGCAAAGGCCTCCCTCCACTCCTGCCACTTCTCGCGAACCCGCGCGTCCTCCTTCAAGGTTACAACTAATTATTTGTTGGGACGTGAGGTTCTCTCCCTCATCAATACCTACAACCCTCTAAGGTCATTTAACACCATTCAATAACTATTTCATGAAAAATCATTCAATGCGCCAAGATAGCGCGCGACATTCTAGTTTTCTTTTTTTTTTTCAATTTGCCAGTGGTCAGCAGTGGATCAATAGGCCAGCAGTGTCAAGTTGTATGTTGAACAGAGTAATAATCATTAAAATCCTCAATACAAGTTAATGCTCGGTCATTCAATGGGACTATCTATATGAACTTAGAGGGTTGTATTTATGATTTTAATGATTATAATTTACTTGCATCTTTCAAAACCTCTGATGTCGCAAACGCAATCAATGTGGCCATCTGAGTTCAAACTTTAAGACATACATAAATCACTTTCGACACGACAAGAAAAATAACTGTGTAATGATTTCACTTTCTCCACGAAGATACAGATAAATAATGTTCGTTTATAACATGGTTGGTGACAGCTATAACCAAATGCGTAAGATTACGTCCAAGTTGCAAAATTGAAGTACACGCCAAGAGTGCAGCTACTGGAGTCGCGCCGCAACGTCAATTTCAAGGCGTTTGTGGTGCGCATCGTATATGCTCCATCTGGTGTTGGAAGAAAGTTTTTGGCCGCAGGATGTGGTGTTCCGTCGCTTCCGCGAACAAATTCCACAAGTATGCACAAAACATCGCGCAAGTGAAGTGTGTACATAGCTTTTTAAATTGCTTATACTAACAAAAATTGTTATTAGTATGTATTTTAGGTTAAGATATTTATCTATAGGTCTTTGTTACCTGAAATAAATGGTTTATTACAACTGTGGCCACAGCAATGAGGCATAAGCTTAATTTGCACTAACTTATTCCCACGGCTTCACCCGCTTGGAGTTCGATAATTGACCCACGGAAACATACTACCGGGATAAAAGTATCCTGTGTTAATTCAGGTTATAAAGTATCTGTGAGTCAAATTTCATTTAAATCCGTTCTGTAGTTTTTGTGTGAAAGAGAAACAAACAAGCATCCATCCATCCATCCTCACAAACTTTTGCATTTATAATATTAGTAGAATTTGCAGTCTCACCACAAAAAAAAACTTATCAACGCTTAGGTGCTTTCAGAGCGTTGTTAATTTATCTTCCTGCCCCAAGCACTTTATAACAGCTAAAAGACAAATTCGACACCTAAATAACGCCTTTAACAAACTTTCCAATAACGTTAACATTCCAATTTGTTACATTACCAGGCTCAGTCGTATTTGGGTATTCACCGCCAAACCCCGATTAAAGGATCAGGCTCGAAAAAGCTGGCACTAAGCCTCAAATTGTTCGTCCTAACGAATTCAGGCCGTGTCACTATGGACATTGAATATTTAGATTATATCAAGGGTATCTGGCGAATTTGAAGAAGTTATCGACGGAGAATTTTGATGTCTAAGCTTTGTAGTATTGCAAAGTTATTTCGCTCTTTGGAATTCATGTCTTTACTGTCACAACCATACTCGTTTTCGATCCTTATGAGTTAATACCTCAGACCAAATAGAAAGGTAAAGACGGAACTCTGCGAACAGCAAAGTGAGGCCTGTCAAATTACGTCTTTCTTAATTCTAAAGGTTTTCATCCCATCTTCCAATTTATGCATTGTGTGAGTTAAAGATTCACCCCTCTAGATATAATCTTGTCGGTGTCCATGTTTATCTAGGACCTTATGGCCCCTGCTAACAATAAAGACACCAAAGTGGTCCCTGCTCCAAGAAAGGTTGGGAACCACTGAACTAACGGTTTCATGCACTGATTTAAAAATACCCCAATCGATAACTACTAGAACAGCGTGGAAAGAATACATCTTTTATTTTCATGCAATGCTTTCGCCATATTGAATCAATACAATACGGTTATCTAGCCTTCGGTTTCCAGTCTAACCGGTTGCTGAATACCAGTTTTCCTACGAAGAAGAAAAAATATGTATTATAGAAGAGATAACTCATAAGCTGCTTAAGGCGACTACAGGAGCTAAATTAGCAACTCTATTTGTGGTGGTTCAAACTTCGTTTGAAATACTGTTAGAATAAAGTTCTAATCAGCTTGCACTACAAAGTGGTTGTTACGTCAGGCACTGCAGGCCGAATAGTGGAAATGAGTGGTTTTTTGCGATTTACAAAAAATCCATTAATTGGTCTATAATAATAAAACACTATCATTCTAATATGTTGGTTGTAGAATTATTTGCCAAAAAATCAGAATGATCGTATGTATTTTAGTATGGTTTTTACTCGCTAAAAGAAATTTTTAGAGATAAGTTCGTGATTTTTTTCTATCGAGTCAAATTAGTTGTATTATGTTTTCAAAACACTATCATACTAGCATAATTATATCCTGAAGAATATCATATATTTTTCTGGTTTAGTTTATTGCAGTGAATCAAATGCTTTTTTGCATTATAAAACTCGCGTTTAGCTCCTGTAGTTGAGTAAAGTTAGTTACTAAAAATATATGGAAACACCGCGCGAACTTCCTCTACCAAATGAAAACCACGAAAATCGGACCAGTATTCACAGAGAAATCGGTGTACAGACACCAGCACATCAAACTACTACAACCCGTCAAATCTCTTTAATTAACCGACTTCAAAAAGGAGGAGGGTCTCAACAAGGATGTATGTTCCCCGATTACTCGAAGATGGCTGGACCGATTTGGATCTTTTTTGTTTTGTTTGAAAGGGTATATTTCCCAGGTGGTCCCATGATTATCAAGTCTGATGATGGGATCCTGGAGAAATAGAGAGAACTCTTCAAATTTTATAGGCACACTTGAAGCAATTTGAGTAGTTTTTGAAAGAGTACTTTCTCGGAGTGGTCCCATTTCAATTTGGTGAAGATCTGATGAAGAACTTCGGAGATAGGCAACGGAACTCCTCAATAAATGATAGCAAATGGACTGAGTTTGCTGAAATCTCATGTCTATCTATTGTTTACACCAGTTTATAACATAACATCACGCCGGTACGCTCTGAAGGGGTAAGCACATGTGAACCACTAAAAAATAAAAACTTTTTTGCATTAAAAAAACCGACTTCAACGAACACAAAAAAGTGAAAAATAACTTTAGCTTCAGAATTCGGTGACCTTTGTTTGATTGATTTAGTTTTTAGATTTTCAAGTTTATCGCTAAGGCCTGAATTCCTGCGACGCTGACATCGGTCGCGCGTACGAGTATACGTTGTGTTCTTCCATACTGTGACACTGACGTCAGCGGCGCGTACGTTCTACTGTTTTTCTCGGTGACGTACGCGACCGACATCAGCGTAGCAGGAATTCAGGGATCAAGCATCGATCGCTGGTTGATTGGGAGAAATTTACAGTCTCGGGAAGCTTGATGTGCTGGCTTTAGTACATGAAAAAAAGCTGCTGGTGAAATACACTATAACCTTTTTTTAGGGTTCCGTCCTGACAAGGAACCCTTATAGTTTCGTCATGTCAGTCTGTCTGTCTGTCTGTCCGAGGTTTTGCTAAGACACCGTTAGTACTAGGAAGCTGTAATTTTGTAGAGGTGTGTCGCCGAGAAAGTGGTAAAATATTTTTTGTTCCAATAGAGCCCCCCCCCCCCCCTCTAAAAGGTAAACCGTGGACTTGAAAAATCTGGAAAAAATTCATGATGATAGTGCATAGCGGTTAAGATAAATTTATTAGTTTAGCAGTACTAGTCGTTGAACTTGGGTGTTGGATAATTTAGAATAAATCTTATAAAGTGACTATTCATCATAG
Source organism: Xestia rhomboidea (assembly GCA_963853795.1). NCBI lineage: Eukaryota > Metazoa > Arthropoda > Insecta > Lepidoptera > Noctuidae > Xestia > Xestia rhomboidea. The sequence goes on along the minus strand of OY970772.1, from coordinate 4,051,434 downwards.
TCACTTTATAGGATTTATTCTAAATTAGTTGCTTGTTGATAACGGGTAACTACGGAACCCTATACCGCGCGTGGCCCGACACGCACTTGGCCGGTTTTTTAGAAGTCTGTTAATAAATCAATTTAACACTTATTTTTCACCTACACTCCTTTGTATTTTCATTACAGCATCTTCCATCACTCCACCTATAAGAAATTCTTTTGACCCTAACAGACAAAATTCTAGACAGCGCGCAAGGTTCCTCATATAAATTCCTTTGGGAGGCCATTCCGGGAGCGTGTAGGAACGTCAAATACGTACGTTACGGGGACGGATGTTTGTCTTGGGTTCCGCAGGTATTACTGTGTTAGATGAAAGGTGAATTGGGGTGTTCAAGTTTATTTGGTTGTCAGTGATGTATTTGAAAAGGCTAGCGCGTTTTAGGTGAATGTTGAAGATATTTATCCCAGTCACACGCACACTCACACTTACACACACATACACACACTCACACAATACAAATAAATCATACGTTTTCCAGACACACATACAGAATCCAGCACACAGTCATTTTATACTTTTCAAATTTAACTTTTAAATGTCAGTTTTTTATTTTTTTTTCCACTTTATTATATTATCTTTCTAAAACACTACATAATAATATACTCTTCCGAAAAATATCAGCTTACCAGCTCTCAATTTCAATAAGGTTTAATATAGTATCCAAGTGGCAGCAGAACATTGACTAATAAGTCACAGGTTACCCTAGTTTAGGAGTCAGGGTTTCAGCTTTTGTACGCCTTAATTATTGTGAACTTTAGCTAGATATTAAACATATTGTAAGGATTTGTATCAATAAAGTATTTTTATTATTTGTTGTTCTTTAATTTTCATCTCTCGTAAGAGAGTACAAAAACCCTACCCACGGGCCGGAGCCAAGTTTGTAGGGGGAAGTTTAAAAGGAGAATGTTGATGATATTGTAGTAGAAGTTAAGAATTTCCGGGTGATGCGACAGGTGTTTAGAATTGTGGCTTTTTGGAGCAGATGAAGTGTGTGGGGCCATGTGTAAAGTTTTATTATTATTATTAATGGTGGCTATTTCTGCTTGCTAAATGGTTAAATTTCCCGTAAAAAGTCACTAGACTGAATCGTTGGTGTAGTGGTCGCAAGCGCGACTACTGAGCATGAGGTCCTTGGTTCGATTCCCAGGTCGAGCAAAGTTGTATTGGGTTTTTCCATCAGGTATTTCTCAGTAGCAGACTGAGAAATTCCTTGAATATACCCACGGACGCTGAATTTGTGCTCGGTTGATGGCAATAGGCTCGCCCCCTATTACATGGGACTTAAACATAACTGATGAAAGGTGGGTGTACTATTAGATACACCTCTGCCTAACCCTTTTGGGATTACAGGCGTGATGTTATGTTAAGTCATAATACAAGGTCAACATAATTTAGCTGGCGAAATTTAACTGTTTTTAGTTTCTTGTCCGTTCTTCTCCATAGAGATACAACGCTAGGGAATGGGCAACTACAGTACTTTCACAGTTTTTATGTCTTGTGACTGGGACTGTAGCTACATTTAATTTTCATCTTTGTTTCGACAATTCAAAAGTGCCTGTAACTGGCCTACGCAAAAATTATTGCTGGAAAACGACGTTTTTTTTTTAAAATCAAATCAAATCATTTATTACTTTGCAAACATGGGTATAAGTACATCGATGTTCTAGTATAAGAAGGTTCTCCACATTTTGCCGTCACATGGGCATGCAAATAGTAGGTTTTCAATTATATAATAATAATAATACCAGCCTATTACTGTCCCACTGCTGGGCAAAGGCCTCTTCTCATACAGAGAAGGCACGAGCATTGATCACCACGCTTGCTCAAGACGGGTTGGCGATTTCAGACTTATTTTAATTATAAGTCCAGGTTTCCTCACGATGTTTTCCTTCACCGATGTCTGTGATGTCCAAGATAAACTTAGAAAAGTACATATGAATTGAAAAAGTCACATTGGTACTTGCCCGGATGTGTCAACACACAACCTCATACATGGGAGGCGAGGTCTTAACCTCTGGGCCATCACGACATTTTATATACACGACATAAAATAAAATTAAAATAAGTGGCATGTCATTGGAATTACATAATCGTACAATAAAAGAGTTGATTTTTTTTTTTGGGGTGTAACATCACGTTTTACGGTAGTGCTCAATGTAACGGTACTTACTCAAAATATTGTGCTGATGGATAGTTTAAATTTTCTTTCTTTCTTTCGTTATTAAGGCACGGATAACATAGACTACATTTTAACTGAATTCAACAATATGAGAAGTCGATTGTACCCTGTAAATCCCAAATTTAATTGGAGCGTGATTTAGTAGTCGGGTTTTTAGTTACCACACAAATTCTTGTTGTTTTATCATATTTCGAAATATCGAGACCTCCTTTTACGCAAGTGCAGTTTCGCTAGTATAATCGTTAATTTAATAATAAAAAATGAATAAATTAATAATAAATTTAATTTAATCAAACCCTGATGTATACCTTTGACAGGAAATATAACCAATTTATGTACAAGAAAGGCACGTTTCGTCCTAGTTTTTTTTTTCTAGTTCTAAATGTCTAGAAATCAATTAGTCCCTCGTAGGCTGGGAAGATAAATGGTCGCAAAGAGCTATTGGTTCAGTTACTAAGCTAGCCACGCACATCGATATTAATCGCTTGTTGCAAACTATATTACGTTCCTTTATCTATTTAATTAATCGTACGTAATCCGTAGTTGTTTATAAAAACTAGCTGTTGTCCGCGGTGTCGTCCGCGTGAAGATATTATAAAAATATAACTTTCCTATTTAAATCGGATTTTGTTGACATTTTGCACGAAACTCTGAATCATTTTTCTGAAAAATATAACCTTCCTTCTTGCGCAGTAGGGTGTAAATTACATACCGAGTTTCCTCCTTTTCTCGGAAAGCACATTAAGCCGTTGGTCCCGGCCGTCGTTTGCAGATCTTTGACAGTGGTTACAGGTAGTCAGTGACCCAAAAAGTCTGACAACCAGTCTTACCAAGGAGTATCGTATTACCCAGTTCTAACTGGGTTGTGGAGGTCAGACAGGCAGTCGCTCCATGTAAAATACTGGTATTCAGCTGCATCCGGTTAGACTGGAAGCCGACCCCAACATAGTTGGGAAAAGGCTAGGTAGATGATGCTGATGAACATGTACTACGTATGGGTACTGCAGCGAATGAGGGTTTTTCGGATTTTATCTGACACCAGCAGGCCTAAAGTTACAAACGATTCGTATCGATTCTCTTTCTACAATCGTAAACGTTAAGTCACGTGGTCAAAACAAACGAATATAAACTTTCGTAGACAAGTTTACATCGATCAAGATGATAGAATGAAATGTATTCGTTTCTACAATCGTGATCGCTACATCCCATATAAATCGTAGCCAACTTACAGTTTTGACTAAACTTTAAAGTTTCCATTCGTTTGTTTTGACCACGTGACTTATCGTTGATAGATGTCATTCCCATACATTTGGTTAGTTTTCTATTAGCGTTAACGATTTTAAATTGTCAACTTGGCTAAGCCTACAGATGTCGCTACGTAGGCGTCTGGTCTAAACAACTGTCAAATTGTTCTGAATTGTATGCTAGTGAAACTTTTTACTTTATCAATATGGATTACGGACAAAGAAAAGTAGCTGAACTGAAGATTAAGCTTCTTAGTACTGCAAAAGTCAGTGGTACAAGGAAAAACTTAATGAAAGGTAACTTATGCGGCGCAACACTGAGGCATTTTATTAATGATATAAAAGATAATTATATGAAAAAATAATCGTAAACTACAAGAATCTCGTGTATTTTGTTAGATGTTACCTTACGCCAATGCTGTCACTTGGTGGTTTTGAACACCCTCAATTACATCACATTACCTCCTTTGTATTTATCTGTGTATCGTAGCTTCCAAACCAATTAACCAATTTTGATTTATTTTGTTTGAAAGGTGACTTGATCGAAAGAGCTTTTAGCTATGATTGACGAAAATATGTTCAGTACTCTTGACCTGATGCAGAAGCATAACCAGTAATCTGTAAGGAGAAGCCTAACTAACCTAAGTTACCTAATTATTGAGTTTCATAGAAATAATAGTAAACGTTTGGGAATTGAGGCGATGGTGTTTCAGCGCAATTCATATACGTTGAACGCAAAGTGTAGTACTTACTACCAATTACCAAATTTGCATACGGCTGCACGAAGCAGGTGAAATATGCATAGCGCCAGAATAATATGAAAAAGCACCATACAATGTTAAACTGAAACTCGTGTTTAATTATGTCTACAATTTGTGCTTTTAAAAAGCGTTCTAAAAGCTGGCAACATCGCAAATAGCTATCAAATATTTTTCTGCATTGATTAGTTTCTCGATTACTTTATGGAAATATGAATATAGCTATCAAAATATTCATTAAGCACTAGCGGACGTCACGCGGTTTCACCCGCGTAGTTCCCGTTCCCGTGGGAGTACGGGGATATTAATATAGCCTATGTTACTCAGTAAAGACGTGGCTTTCTAATGGTGAAAGAATTTTTTTTTGGTGCAGTAGTTTTCGAGTTTATTCATGACAAACATTCACACACACAAATACAAATCTTTCCTTTTTTAATATTAGTGTAGATTACATATGAGTACATAAACGCACGCCTTTTTCCCATGGGGGGTAGACAAAACTACAGAACACCACAAGTTACGATCCTTACATACTAGGTACTCTCGCCTCGTTCACACGAACTTAATGAGAGAAAATGTCATGGCACACTATACCGGCACCGCGCCAGCACGGCGGCACCGCTCCAACCCAGCAATTAACTTGCGATTCAAATTAGAGCATTAGGTAAATCGTGTGTATTATTTCATATTATGAAATAATACACACGATTTACCTAATGCTCTCTATTGACATTAAATGTCAATATGAAAAAGTCCACGGCGAGACGTCAGCGTGCTTGCCGCTAGACTCGCAGCCCGCGCGCGGCAAGCGAGCGGACCGCATGCTTACAGCGCGCCGACAGCGTGCTTATAGCGCGCCGGCTCCGAGTCGCCAGCGAAACAACATCGATCAAAAATGCCATATAACAATTGTGTTCTCGGAGACAGCACGCTTACAGCTCGCGGCCGGCGCGTGGACCGCGAGCTTTCACCTCGCGGACGACGCGTAGTTAGCGCACTGGCGGCTAGCCGTAGCCTAAATTCGAGGCGACGCCGTGCTTCAGCTGTGCAGTTGCGGTGCCGGTATACTGTGCCGTGACCTCTACTGAAACTTATTAATTAGGTACCTACTAGCTGTTGCCCGCAACCTTCATCCGTCTAAATTATTATAAAAAGATTACTTCCCTATTTCAATCAGAGTTTGTTAACAATTTCAAGGATTTTAACTTTTGCACGGAACCCGATAAGGGTTCCGTGCAAAAGTTAAAATCCTTTTACTAAAATAAAAAGTGGACAAGTTAACTTATAACATCAGCTATCTGCCAGTAAAAGTCCCGTCAAAATCGGTCCTGCCGATTCGGAGATAAGCCCCGGAAGCCTTTTCTCTTATTTTTGTTACAAGTACCGTACATATATTATGCGTTCAGTAAAAAGTTGTTATTTTGAAATTACAAACCGACATTTGAATTGTATTTGTATAGTTAATCATACAATCATCATAATCTACACATCAACCGACAGTTTTGACCTTAGTTAAACATTTTACATCGCGACGAGAAAATCTCAAAAACCTTCCACTCTTCTTTAATACAAAAACAAATTCGCCGTATACGAAACTATACAGTATAGGGCTTAAGTTCATCCATCCACTCCCGTTACACATGTTCGGAGCTCCCTTATTCCACCGATTCCGTTCCATTCACATGCAAATCCAAGCGCTGGGAGTCCCATTAGCTCTGTAAGCCATTCTAACAGAATAGGGCTGACACGTTCTGCGCTGTGCGCCACGATACCACACGGATGTAGGAGTACTATAGCCACAATAAAATACTGCCGAATCGTGCAAAATGTTTTGTACGTCAACCCTGGGAAGTAAACAAGGGATTGCTTGTGATATCTGGCGGTTTTAGGGTTACGTGTTAAGGAAGCATTGTCAAATAACTCTGGAGTCTGTCCGTTTGTCTGTCACAGACCAGACATTTCTGAAATTCTGGAAAATTGCGTGATAACATCTGGAAACTATTATGCCCTTCAAGTCACCAGATTTAACTTGGTTATTGGAAGATCGCCAATGGTTATTATTAATTAAAAAGTGTGCTGCACTGTCAATTGTCAATTCGAAGTTTGAAAATTTGCATTCTTGCAAAGCTATATATAATTGTCTATGAACTTTAGTCCGTATATTAAAACCACTAATGTCTTTCTTTGACAGTTTTTTTAAAATGGTAAATCGTCATCAGCCTATAAGTTCCCACTGCTGGGACACGGCCTTCTCTTAATGAGAGGGAAAGGGCTATAATCCACCACGCGGGCCCAGAGCGGATTGGTAAATGTCAGTCTTCGAATTTTTTATTCTAGGACATGCCGGTTTTCTCACGATGTTTTCCTTCAACGTTTTGAGAGCACTGGTGATGAAATAAATTACATAAAGTAATGCGCCTGTCTGGGTTCGAACCCACGACTTACTGTTCGTAAGTCGGGGCCGCCACCACGGAGCCACCGCTGCTCAAAATGGTAAATAGCACGGTCAATTGACGTAGGGTGTCAATTTGCCTGTAAAGCTAGCATTCAATAATTTTAACATGAACAACTGTTTTCCTTGACCGGAATGACAAAGTTTATAGTAGAGCAGACAGGAATTTAAAAAAAAGATGTCGCTGGCATTACACACACCGCCATCTAGTGCCACACTAAGCAACGAGGCTTGTGTCGTGGACACCAGATAGTTGATTTGCTACATAGATACTTTTTTTTTGTAAATACATACTTATTATAATTAAAACATAATGATAACCAGCAGGGGATCAGATCAGGGAAGGAGTTCGCAAGGGCTGAAGCCTGCCGGGGCTGCGAGACTATTCGAAAGAGATGCCGTGGCCCCGGAACACAAAGGGCGATGAAGGAACATGGATGGGTTTTAGTCAGTAAAAGTCTGACACTCCCTCCCGCTCCGCCCAGAGCGGGAGGAGTCATTTGATGATTTCCCATCCGAAAAAAAAAAGAAGGGATCAGATCAGGGGATCCGACCGGAATAACTCGTATTTTGGGATATATCAACAATGTAAACAGTCACCTACTAAGACTACCTACCAGCCCTCCGAACCGCGATTAAATCAGAGAATGTCTCCCGATTTCTGCTGTCTATAAATACAGTAGAGCCCACCCCGTCGCTCCCTGTGGTAATTTTAATAGAGTATTGTATGTACACATAGGTATATAGATAAGTAAAACTTGAGATGAAAATCGTCTAAATATAGGCATGTAGGAGGTTAATTCGGTTTCTCTAGGGCTGTGAAATTCAGACACTGAGTGAATTTTAAAACCGTAGCTAGCCACACACGATGTGTCGCTGTGTGAGTGTGATGTGTTCACACAGTGTTATGGAGGTTCGAGTATAATTAAAAGTTAGACGGACTGTAAGAAAGAAAGAGGTCGCGAAAACATCTGAACGCGTACCGCAAGAGCTGGTTCAAGGAGGCACGGGAAAAGAGCACGTGAGAGGAATTGGAGCAGGCCTTTGCCCAGAATTGAAACAGTACCAACAGGTTTTTTAAAAAAAAAATCCCGTCGACCCCACCAGTGTTTTAAACATCTGTTTAAAAAAAAACAAAGTTGACGACGAAAGGTGTTTTATCTACATAACAATTTACTCAAATAAATTATTTTATCAACTTTCTTATAAAATTTATACATTTTTACAGACCTAAAATAATAATAAAAATATGTACATGTATGAAAAGCAGAAAAGAATTAAAGGCCGTCAAAACGTTCATCCGCGTCGCTGACAACGGGGAATGTGCCCAGAACGCTGCTGGCAGCATTACCACGTTGGATTGCTGATTCTTTGGCCGAGAAATAGGCCAGCCTCTCTGGTCACGAGAAGAGTCGACCAACCGTTTGCCCATATCCCGAAGTAAATCGTCACCATTTTATCTAGCTAAGTCCAAACATCTACCAGTTAAAATCGAAATTCACAGTACTGATGTTCCAATTTCGCCGTTTGTAAGACACCCCTTATTCTTATATTGATACAAGCTTAACATTACAAAGCCTTGACAAATAAGTACAATTCATCTTTATCATTTTAATGTCAATCAATTGAGTAGTCAATGGAAAACATTTTAATAACAACAAGCTCATGAATAAACAAGTAACATCTTTTACACGAGCATAAAAACCAGGGTTGCCATTCCAAAATTAAATCTTATCATCACGCCGGTAAACCCACATTTCGGTAGTTATGTTTATGTCCCATGTGATAGGGGACGAGTCAGTTGCTATCAACCGAATTCAGCCAGACAGCCAAATAAAGCTAAAAATAATAATAACCCACCCTCGCCCCACCAGCGTGGACACGGGCGATGGGGCCCACGGGAATCACCATATAAATGAATATCAAGAAACTTTTCTACTAGACTATACAAATAATAAAATTGGTCAACGGGATCAGTTGACTAAAGAGCCTTTTTAAAAATAGAGTTTCTTCAATAAGAGATTTATGAGCGGGGAAGCCCGGAGTTTGAAAATAAATCCATTTCGACAGAGACAAGAAAGAGGGCACAGCCCTATACCGACCTGCTTAATGCACTGCTTATTCCTGTGAATACCGTCAACTTGAAAGGGTGTATTAGCATACGTTTTGCCTCCGTTCAACAGTAATTGTACCCTGCCGTTGCCGTGCCTACAATTTGAGGCCTGAAATATTGCGAGTAATTTTTCAAGTAAATTTTTTTACTTTGATTTAAGTACGTACTTTTTTGAGGGTGGGACGCACAAACGGCTACCACATGTTCAGTGTATCATAACGAACCGGGCACATAGATTTTTTTACGGGTAATTTAAAAAAAAAAACAGCTGACTCCTACAAACACGGTCAAAATGTATGGAATAGCTTTTTTTTATTCCCGAAGAAAAGTTTCAATGTAGAGGGATTCGGAATGATGTGCCGAGTTAATGTAGACTATTTATTTAATAAATCAATTTATTGACACACACAAGTTACAAATTATACAAACAAGAAAACAAAAACAGTGCGCATATTTAAAGAGTACAAAACTAGAAGAAGCCGTGGCCCCCAAACTAGGCACAGCCTGTATCTTGGTGGCCCATTATCAGTAAAGGCAGATTTAATAACTGACTGTTCAGCGTGACACAGCACTAAAACACACAAGAAACAGTTACATTTGAAAATTATAAATAAACAATTAAAAAAAATATATATATCAATCTCAATCAATACAATACTTAAATATAAAAAAATACTGCCTTGTGGTATTAAGTTCGCCTATGTACCACTCTTGTACATGAAGTTTAAATAAAAAACAACACACTTACCAATACTGAAACGTCACTCAAAATTTAAGGGCTGCTTAACATTTGAGCAGCTCCTAAACTTTAAATTTCGTATGGCTAAACGTCACTTTTGAGAATGTGTTAAATATAAGTGCTACTTAAATTTTGAGTGACGTTTCAGTATTCGGCCATTAGCACTGTAGGTTAAAAGGCAGTGACCTCTGAACATTAGATGAGCAACCAGCTTAGTTGGCATCCCTTAACAAAACAAGTTATTCGGCTCTTTAATTAATATTTTATTTATTCAATTATGTCGTAGTAAAACTTTAACTTATTCGTAAATTTCTTGCCTCACTTCAGTTTATTGTTTTAATCGAATTTTGATTGGTCTGCCATACATAATGAGATTAGTTTAAGTGTCTTTATTAAAAGTTGAATTAATTAATTACATATTTATTTATTATTTTTATATTATAAAACCAGATTTATTAGTACAATTTTTCTATAAATGAATAGGAACTCGTGACTAAATAATAACAGCCGCTCGGGCAGATCTTGAGGTTAAGCCGCGCTTGTCCAGGTTGGTCCGTGGATGGGTGACCGCCAAAATACATATTAAGCCGTTGGTCCTGGCTGCCAATTGTAGTCTGACAGTTGTTACAGGTAGTCAGTGGCCCGAAAGTCTAAAAACCAGTCTCACCAATGGGTATCGTATCGCCCATTGCTAAATGGATTGTGAAGATCAGATAGGCAGTCGGTCTATGTAAAATACTGGTATTCAGCTGCATACGGTTAAACTGGAAGCCGACCCCAACATAGTTGGGAAAAGGCTAAGCAGATACAGAGCTAATAAACTAACATAAAAGTGCCAAACCCAGCCCTGACACTTGGAGGCGACATGCTAATGTATGGCCCTCCACTAAGAATGTTAGATATCCTCCCTCAAACAGCTATTATATTTACATACGAGTGAGCCCCCATTGAATAATATATTAAAGAGGCTATGGCATTCATGACAGTTTTTCGTTAAGGTGGATGCTCCAACTAGTCATTCCTGAATGACTTTGACCTTGAAAAAGTAATTCCTGCATCTTCATGCGCTTGGAGGGTTGTATTGATGATTTTGATGATTATAATTTTGTACTGTCATCATACATTACAGTGGGGGTAATACATTACAGTGGGGGTAATACGTTACAAACAGGGTCCATAATTATCTACATCGTTTATGTTAAAGTCAACATAGCTTCGGTTCCTCGCTTGGTTTTAAAATCTAGCACTCGTCCTAACTCGTAGTCTCTTGGCGAGAGTTTACAGCCATACTTAAAATGTCACTTACGGGATATCTTCCGTGATTATTGTTTTTTTTTTTTTCACGGAAGATATCCAAGTGATATATAAATCATGATCTGTCGAATGACCGATTTGGTCGAGACACCATTGTTTAACTATTGTGTCTACTTTTTGGACAGATCATGGGATAGGTGAGATATATTAGTGACATTATAAGTATAGCTATGAACCGTGAAAGCTTAAAACAGTCTTTGAGTTTGCAGCCACTTTGAAAAACCCGGCCAAGTGCGAGTCAGACGTATGAAGGGTTCCGTACTATCGTAGTAAGAGCCCCTTTTTTATTTTTTGTTGTTAACCCATGATCTGTCCACGAAGTTGACACAATAGTTAAACAATGGCGTCTTGACTGAATTGGTCATTCGACAGATCATGATTTAAGGGGATGTCAACACCAAATCGCGCGCACACTGTCTATCGGAGTAAAGGAGAGCGTGAGAGTTACTGGGCGGCCAGGTTTTAGACGAAAATTTATTTATTTATTTAGGTTAACCAACAATTGTTTACACCATGTACATTTCTGACTTAATGACTAGAGTAAAATTTACAAGTGCAACAATTAATTACAGGTTAACACCACATGCACAAAAAACGGTTTAACATAGCATATTTTATAAATTATAGACATTAGACAAAATAATGAATAAATATTGAAATAAAAAAAAGTGTGGATTATTTGTGAAATATGACTCGTTAGCGGTTTAGGTATGAATATGTTGACTTCATGTTTTTAATTGCAGACCCATACGTCAAAAAATTAAAGACATAGAACCGTTTAATGATGATTTTAAGACACTCCTTGCAATTATTTTCTATCGAGCCGATTTCGTCCAATTATGTATCGAGTCCATCCACGGTCTTTGAAATATGATGAATATTAACAAATATTTTTTTGATGTGCTAGAACAAATAGTTTTCTTAAAAAACTACTTAAATAACATCAATTAGGTGTTGTCAGCCCCTTAAAGCGGCAACAGAAATACATATTCTGTGAAAATTTCAACTGTCTACCTATCACGGATCATGAGATACAGCCCGGTGACAGATAGACGGACAGACGGAACGCGGAGGCTTAGTAATAGGGTCCCGTTGGTTACCCTTCAAGTACGGAACCCTAAACAACAAAACATTCATCTTTCACCAACTATCAGAAGCAACACGTTATACCTCTGTTACCAAATAGGTACCTACATATAACCCAACTTGTACTTGTTCAACACAGTGGATTTCTCCCAAAGGATACTTCAAGCCGACCCTCCAACCAACCACAATACATTTGACCACACATCTTAATGCGGTGACAGATTTATAGTCCTGACCCTGACTTTCGCAGGTACCACGAGTACCTACTATAGATTTGTCTACGGACCATTTACTTACTGAAACAAGCCGTTTGTTTCAAGAATCTGTGGTGGTTATAAAAACGTTTTTGCTTAGTCGGATCGGACAATGTTTGTGATGCAAGATAGAAGGATCTCCTAAATTAAAGTAAACATTTATTTAAGACACTTCTAAAAATGTAAAGGATACTGGGCAAAAATGTATGGGGAGCACACCCACGTCCGCGTCAGCTGGCAACGCGCGAAGTTCTTTAACTTTTCTATGCGTTAAACATAATTTATTATTTTATATGGTCCATTAAAATGTCAAAATTGAAACTAACGCCGCCATTTCGCTTTTCAACGCATTTCACAATACATTTTGTTTTCTTTCTTCTTTGTCATGTCATTTAGTGAAGGAACATTTTTTTAAATATGATCACGAATATGTCCTAACCTTCTGTCAACGTCTTTCGTGTGATAAAAGATCCACGTACAGTGTGACCATTTTAACTGTGCAGTTCAAAATGGCGCTGCTTGTCAAGAAAAAATGCATTAATATGTCAAACTTAGTACATTTATTTTAGTTCGAAGTTTCCCCGCCTGAACAGATAAGTTGGTTGAAGTGTAGTACTCAAGTAGCTGTCAATATCTATCTTACAAATTAACCAGTACCAGAAAGAGAACTCCAAAAATACGCCAACAACACAACGTAATACCAATCGAAAGCCCGACAAGCTGGAAATTATTTGGGAAGACAAAACCAATAAATAAATGTTTCAGTTAGATATAAATAATAACTTCAGACATGACAATACAATATTTGTTCGGAAAGGCTCGGGCACTCGTGCGAAGTCGTTTACTAGGTAGGTAGTTATAGGTACAACCGAGTTCACCGACAGTCTGCCAGTTTTCACCCTTATGTTTTAAGTATTAAGGTTGAAAATGGTCGGCCGTCGGTGAACTCGGTAATACAGTACTGTTACAGTTATTTTACCGTTGACTTTGTATCACTGTCAAAATCAAAGTGGTGGTTATTCTTGTTACAATTAGGTTGCTGTTAGGTTGTTGTCACTAAAAAGTCTGATAAAATAAAATTCATTATCATCATCATCATTTCAGCCGAAAGACGTCCACTGCTGGACATCTGGCCTCCCTTTCCTTCTCCTTTTACCAGGTCATCGGTCCACCAAGTGAGAGGCCTTCCGGTAAAATAAAATTACCATGACCTTTTCACTAGTCAAAATAAGGTAGGTTTTGGAATGGGTTGTTGCCGTCACATGTAAAATAAGTGGGAGAGGACTGTACTAATAATCTTGGTGAAAAACTTCTTAAAGAACGTAAACGAAGTGAAAATACTGGTATTGATTAAATACAAACTTTTTGAACGTTTATTTTGTGAGGGCAAAAACTTTTCTTCAAGTGGTTGGAGTTTTTCTGTTGTTTTGGCAAGTTCATGGGCAATTGTCAAACGCAGAAATAAAAGGACATGGCGGATTTTAATATCAAGTATAGGCATTGCCTTGGCCATAATGGACCACTACATTTAAGAACGTAGAAAAGAGAAGGAGAATTTTAGGATCGTAAAATGTTATGGTTCTGTCGCCTTTTGCCAAGGAGGTATCCTTGGAAATTTGTGTGAATTTCCGTGACCCTTAATGCAAAAACCCAAAAGGGTCGATCTCATAACCTTGATTTTGGAAGTTTTGCTATTATTGGTAACAATGGCAGCATGAGTGCCCCGTTGGTCTAGTGGTTGCAAGCGCGACTGCTGAGCATGAGGTCCTGGGTTCGATTCCCGGGTCGGGCAATGTGTTATTGGGTTTTGGAACGAAGTTCCATAACGCGCGTTGCGAAAGTGGGCTAGACTGAAAAAATTAAGACGAAAAGTTGTAACGACACTTTTTGCTATAGTAAGCTATTGTAAGCCGTGCGGCGTGCGCATGTTTCTCTGTCTGTCTCTCTCTCTCTTATAGAAAGCAAGCCAGATATATTCGCCAGTTTTTTTTTATTTTTTATTATTATAACTTAAAAACAAAAATATTACAATTCCTTCACTAATCAATCGAAAGGAACTTCGTTTCATCCGGGTGTCCCTTAACACCTCTCGAGTTTTTCCATCAGGAATTTCTCAGTATCCGCTACGGAGTCCGGATTTGTGCCCGGTTGTTGGCAATTGTGTAGCATTAGGTACACCTCTGCGGCTGCCTTACCATTCGGGGATTGCCTACAGGCGTGGTGTTATGTCATGGCAGCGTAAAGCATAATATTTCAAGAGTTAAAATCTTGCCTACCTTTCTATACGTACATTTGTAGAAATATGGTTCTGGCATAAGTACCTTTTATACATGAATGGACGCTTTCCACCGGAAGAAAAGGCAGAAGCGTCTTGTATTTCAAAGCATCTTTGTCAATTCTTCCACGTTCATGCATCTTTTCATACATGCCCGGGCGAGTTCTACGCACGTGACCTAGATTCCTCAAAGGGCCTATACAGTGTAGGCACAGCCTTAAGTATTACCCTTAATATTTTACTTTCTCGAACAGCACTCAAAATTCAAATTGAAAATCGAACACGTTTTTTTTTCTACTTGCCTGCCTGTAACACATTCCCAAATAACGTTTAAAAAAAACGGCAACCAGCAAAATGGCGACGAAAGAGGTTATAAATCGAATTTGAATATTATTCACCATTTACGAGGCCTAAGCAAAGAGTTCAAATAGGGGAGCGCAAACAAAAAAAAAACATTCGATAAATCCTTGCAAAGCATCTATAAAAAGAAAAATAAAATAAAGGCGCAAACACACAATCACGGTCTTATACTCATTTATTCAAGACAGCAAGATCTTTAGAAGTGTGTTTTGTAAAGGAAAAACGTGAGAATTTCCCTTTGATAAGGTAAATAAGACGGATCGAGCGACAGTGTCATTATGATATTTATGAGTATTCCACTTGCCAAGATACTTTTGTTGTATTGTGTTCTAGGAAAACGGTGAGTGCTTTTACGGGTTGGCATTTTTAAATTTTTCATTAGATGGATTGGTATGTGTTTCAAAAGGTCTATTTATAAAAAGGAAAAAACAATAATCCGTTCTAGAGAACGAAGCCATTGCCTTTCAGATGAGAATTGAAAATTTAGAATGCAGATCAAAAATATTTTTAAAATCAGAAAAAAAATGTTCCAAATTCAAACTTGAGAAAAGTCAAAAGTAATTATTTGCAAAAAGGCCTGTGTCCCAGCACTGGAAACATTCTATGAAACATCTGATTATGGGGGGTTCTAAATTCAATCTACAGCTGGTGATTAAACAATCCAGAGTAGTCGTCGAGCAAACCCGTGCATAAAAAACGATTTGTCTTATTCTTTCCTCATGTCTCGCAACACTAAATAACTTGTATCTCAGACCAAATTGTGTCCAAGATTAGACAAAAGACTTTTACAGCTAGAATGTAAGTATAGGACCAACTTTCTCATCCCGATAATAGGTTCGTTCCTTTTCTGGAAGCAATGCGACCTTTGTTGGCACCTCCTTTGTGACCCGCTTCCTTCCTCCATCTTGTGTCCGCCATAATTACGTATATCTCACTGCGAGGGCAAAAGTTTTGTGAAGGTCAAGTTTGGCGAAAACTTATCTACTTATAATATTTTGACGTTTGTAAATAAAATGCAACCTCTCTCGTTTTTATGTGAAAGAAGCAGGATAGCGAGATCAGTTTTAAGATACTATTTCCGATCATTCAAATCACTCATAAATAATAACTGACAATATCACACCGCCCATAAAGTATAAAAAGAACTAGGACATTCCCCGAAAAACGGCAAACATTTTATTGACATTATCGATCTTCTTTCGCGCGCAAAAAATACAGATAACGAAATATTACCTCAACATCATCCATTGAATCATACGACAGCAAAATAAGAAACCGGTAACTAACGACAAATAGACACATTTCACCGGTAATCGATGGTTCGCGCCGAATCGATTGTTGATGAACCGAGTCGCGAGTCGCGACTCGAGACCGTTTACCTTACCGATTGATTTATGGCCAGTCTTAAGGTAGTTTATAGAGGCGCGAGGTTTTCACTTATCATGAACTACGTGACTTGAAGTCAAGTCGGAAGATGTTCGAAGATATAGTCGCCATATACAATCTCTTTGTGTTTTACGATGTAGTTTGAAAATACATGGCGTATAAAAATGAACGCGCTGTTAAAACAAAGCTGTCGTTGACAAACGAGCGGGACAGACGTGAATAATTTAAACAGTAGTAGAGAAACGCTTTCAAAGATGTAGTTCGGTATTTGTGTTTCTTAAACATTTTCTTCTGTTCTGATAAATGACCGTTCTAGATAGTAACGGTAAAAATAGTGAGGGAAATGTATATACAACAGAAAAGTATAAACCCAATTTTCTTTTCTGTAACTTTAATCGTATAATAACTTCCAGTAATACCGTTTCCCAATTTAATCAATACCGTTATAATTAAACTTCGGGTTCCGTCGTTCAAGGAGCGCTTAGACATTCCAAAATAATCAAAATTAAATCACCACTGTGGGGATCTTCAATAAATTCAATCTCTTAGGATGTTCGGCCACTTAAAACATCATCTCAAGTGACTTAATTTATTGATCCCTGATGGTATCGACATGTTAAATGAACCGTCTAAATGAATACCGTTCAGTGGAATTTAATTTCGGAACTTTACGGTTTTAGCATTCCCTGACAACGATTTGACTTTATGAGCGTGATATGGAAACCGTAAATTCGGTTTTGCCAATCGAAGTTCTCGGTAACAAGTTTGGAATATGTACACTTTATAGAAGCAAAGTTTGTGACGAGAGTAGTTTTAAAGTCACCGAGTTGATTCCAAAATCGTTCGCATACCAATATCTCGAGAACTTTCGAAGATGAGAAATTGAAATTGAATTTCCTCGCTAAGGAAAATAGGTGTGCTTTTCGATGAGAGTCTACCTTTTCTCGGACGACATGATTAACGGTTAAGGAAAATATCGCAAGGAAAACAGGACTTAATGGTCTAAAATTGCCGTAGGGATCAAACGTAATGATCCATGCTTATTCCCTTATTGTTAGCCCGGCTTTCCCTTACAAAGGGACAATAGGGAATATGCATGAAATAGAAAACTCTTTTTATTTATTGAAAATGCCTTGTATTGGTGCATAAGAACATTGTGGATCACTTGTTGTAAGTTTCTAAAACATCACTTATTTTACAATTTATTGTTTTATGTAGCATGTTTTTAGTGAAACGGAACGTACTCTCAAAACACATCGTTTCTAGATAACGCCGGAAGTGACGTCAAAGTCTTATGTGTCAAAAAACACTTTTAATTGAAAAGTAATTAAAGTTTGTCGAATATTTTATAATAATATTGTTATTGCAATTTATGCTTGAATAAAGCACACAAATAGTGAAATTATTTTATTAAGGCCGAAAAATTAAATAACTAAAGCAGATTGAGCCGCGACAGTCACGGACGTTTGAACTGTCATAGAAAATTGTAGTAGTTTAATATTATTTTTGAGCGACAAGCAGTCGTTGAACTTAACTTTTAATACTTTTCTTGGGGTGATATTAGTATATATATTTTATTCCTTATTTCAGGCTTCTATTTTTATCGTCAATCAGACAAAGTCAACACAACCTTTCGCAGTCCAATGAGGGATATTCCAGGGATTAGGTCTCCCCCAAACTGTGCCACAACACCCTGCTCACCGGACTGTCTCGTTAACCTAGTGGTCGCAAGCGCGACTGTTGAGCATGAGGTCCTGGGTTCGATTCCCAGGTCGGGTTAAGTGCCATTGTGTTTTTCCATTAGGAATTCTCAGTAGCAGCCATGATTGTGCTCGATTGATGGCAATAGGCTCGCCCCCATTTACATGGGACTTAAATATAACTGGCGAAATGAAGGTAGGTATACTATTAGGTACACCTTTGCCTAACCGTTCAGGGATTACAGGCGTAGTGTTATGTGAGTTTATATAAACTCCAGCCAAAAGTTCAACAGGTTTAAATTCAATCATTGCATGTTCATGTAAATCTTTGTCCATGAGGATTTGAGGAACCTTCACGCCCGAAAGAAATTTAGCGGTACTTTCCTCATGTGCTGCATAAGATGAAGCAACTTCACTTGTGGTTTGACTTTGACTAGCTTCTTCCAGCGGCTTCGCCCACGTGAAGTTTGAGAATTGTCCCGTGCGATCTTACTACCGAGATAAAAAGTATCTTATGTTTGAATCCAGGTTATAAACTATCTGTGTGCAAAATTTCATTCAAATCCGTTCAGCAGTTTTTGCGTGAAAGAGTAACAAACATCCATACATACAGCCATACTCACAAACTTTCGCATTTCTAATATTAGTAGGATAAAAACAGTTGTGCAAAGATCTTTGTCCAAAATCAGGATTTATGTCACCATAATGTGTTTTTAGTAAATTTCATAAAATTATTTAGGTGTTTGCCCGTGGTCCCGGTCCCTTAGTCCCTGCAAGGGACTCGTGGTTCCTTCAAGAAATATATCCTGCCGAATTAAAAAGTAGGTGTATTTTTTTTTTAAATCCTTTATGGGCGGCATGGGCACCGGGCCGTAGGCCGACGAGGGAGGCCGGCGGAGGCCCGGCACTTCGGAGACAGAAGTCAAAGGGTGTTATTTAATATGCGAGCGAAGCGACCGCGCGTCTTCCAGGGAATACGGAAGGGACCACGGAATTTTCCAGTATTTTAGGGACCACGAAGAAAAGAAGCTCCGAGGTCCCTTCCAGAGACTACGAGAAGGGATCACGGGCGAAAACGGAATTATTTCACAACACACACCAGTGCCACCTTGCCAGTGTCATTCGTTATCCGCCTAGTGTTGTCCCAACTATGTTGGGGGTTGGCTTTCTGTCTAACCGGATGCAGCTGAATACCAGTATTTTACGGGGAGCGACTGCCTCTCTGACCTCCACAACCCACTTACTGGGAAATACGGTACCGCTTGGTCTGACTTGCTGTCAGACTTGTTAGTGTCATTGAAACGCTAAAATATCCTTGTAGTACTTCATACAGGTAAATAATAACCAAGCTTTTGTTATACATTGCACGTGGCACATCCGCCATAAACAAGAAATTAAATTAAATAATTTCACTCACAACTAGGTACTACCCTCTCTTCACTTATGCAATCAGTCCTATACTAATGTAATTAATCAAGAGTTGCTAAGAAAGCGAACTACTGCGCATATCGCAATTTACATTACATAGTGTCGGTAACGTGAGGCCTTTAAAGTTTGTACAGAAGTACCATATAAGAGCGTACACACGTAGAACGCTGGCTACCAGAACCGTTGCGCCCCGTCAGAAATTGTCGGCGCTTATCGGCGCTGGGTCGGCTGGTACGACCTTAGGGCGTATACACGTAGAACGCTGGCTGGCGGCGCCGACCTTCCAGCGTATCGGCACCGGTCCGCGCAGGTAGTCGGCGCAGGCAGTCTGTATACTTTGGACCCAGCGCCAACAAGCGCCTACCATTTCTGAGGTCGGAACTTGTCGGCGACGTTCGGCGCTTATCGGCGCCGGTAGCCAGCGTTCTACGTGTATACGCACTTAACACGTGATAAGTAACAGGTATGTCACTTATCACGTGTTAAGTGCACACATACACACACACATACTGTCATGTTTTAAGAAGTAGTGTGTTTTTATGGTGCTGTACTTTACTTATCCACTGAGACTTCTCCTATACACCTTCTTAGTGAGTCAAACTTAAATGAAGACAGCCATGACTGAGCCCGCTTTAATTTGAGAAACTTCGAGCTACTAGGTACAAGTTCCGACATGCAGATAATGTTTCGTAAGGATTTATGTTTACGGTAGGTGTATTCACTAGTATATATATATAAATCAAGTTTTGGACCAACACTGAGATACAATTACGAAAAGAACAATAGACCGTCTGTGTCTTCGGCATCACGACTGATTTCCATATGTGTCTATGATAACACTTCTGCAGATAGCGACATTGCAGTCTATTGCTGTCTTCATCATTAAGGTTCCGGTAAAACCAGGTTCCGTTATCCTATAATCGGGTCCCACCTTCCCCTATTCTCCATTTCTCATTAACAAAACCCTGTATTTAAACAATACCTTATTACAACGCAACTAAAACTCCGAACAAAAATCCTTCCCAATACCTCGTTACTCTGATGCTAGATAAACCCCCTAATGTCCCATGCTTGCAGTTTTATCTCACCTCTCCACTATCTATGTAATCCGTCTGTCGACCGCACTAATGACTTACTTAGCACACTATTCGTTCGCTCGGTGGGTCGCGTATTGTTGAAAGCTACTTTAGGAAATCACATACATAGTCACACGAATTGTTCCAAGGCACTTTTGAACGTCAAAAACTCTCGTTTGATAAAAGCCTAGAAACTCAATTTGATCTTTAGTAAAATAAACTATGTGTTTTGCTGTTTCTTTGTTCAGGTAATAACACACTTACATGGGATATGTCATCAAATCCGAGTTGAAATTATTACACAAGTGATATTCATGACACTGATGGAGTTGTCTAAAACATCATCTGAAAAACTTCTAGCGCTTCACAACAAAGCTGTGAAATCTACATAGTAAATTTTATGTCGTAAGAAGCTTGTTTCACATAATAATAGTGATCCAGCATCTTGTACATTTTTCTAAAAGTTCACATGGCAAACTCTACCTCATCTCAGCGTATGTTCAAACTAACTATACTAGCATTCCAACTTACGCCTCCAGGTCTATCCCTATCCTTAATGACATCACGGCATCTTCAGCAAGATCGTGTAGACATTTAAGCACTCATTTGTCTAAGATGTCCTAACTTTGTGAGTAAGTGACTCATTGACACTAATTTATTGGTCTTGTGAGCCGAAAACTTTTAGTTGGAGAGTAATCTTAGGACCGTGTAAT
This sequence comes from Xestia rhomboidea, assembly GCA_963853795.1. NCBI lineage: Eukaryota > Metazoa > Arthropoda > Insecta > Lepidoptera > Noctuidae > Xestia > Xestia rhomboidea. The sequence continues at coordinate 4,030,315 of OY970772.1, read as the reverse complement.
AGAACTTTGTTTACACATGAATTTAGATTTAAAATTAGATTTTCTTGGTTTTGAGAGTGTGTTAAATCAGGAACGTAGAAGGTGACTTTTTTTTTCGACGTGTCATTTCGCAATCTATGGGGCTGGTTTCTGCTTAACTAGCGTGATTTTATGTTACGCCTTTAACTTTTTCACGAAAAAGTTTATTTTACAAACTTCAGTATCTTCCAACCCTATATCAGACCAGTTCAATCATCCCCAGACAGGACCAGATGTGTCACTCCGTGTCGCATGTCACAGGTCTAGAAGGACTCTACCCGCGAGGGTATTAAGTCGCAGACATCTTCAGTTGCCCACGTCAAACCGCGGCCGCTTGATTTATTGTAACATTCTTGACTGATAGGTGTCTGTGGTTTTTAGATAGGCTTGTGTTTCTCTTTTGACAGGAACTAGACTGTCTCCATTGTTTTGGAGGGTACTTAGTCTGAATGGCCCAAAACTTGTGGACCGCGAGCTATTCGACTGCATAAAAAAATTGTCTATGTCCCAATCTCAAAGTAAATACACTCCAAACATTGTGCTGATGGATGAATTGAACAGTACAGGCGTCATGGAGGTATTTAAAGTAAAGTAAACGTTAAAAACTTGCGAACATTTTGGAACTTTGATCTCCAATAACTCCGTAACTAGTTTCCCAGGTATGGTCCAGAACAAAAATAAAATCACAATGACGGGGAGAGCAAGTGCCTTTAGGCTTCGTAAAGGTCTTTTTACACCCATTATATAGGTAACAAAAACAAGCAGAATAGTCAAATGTTTATTTTATGACTAAAGTATCCTATGACTAAACACAAACACCCTAAGTATACCCTAAATCACACATACAAGCGATACAAGCTTCAAACTAATGGTGGGTCCATTAGGCTACGTTCAGATCGCTAACGACGGTTTAACTGTACAATAGAATCGGTAAATGGTCGCAAAACCGCTGCTTCATCGTTGTTATATAAGTTTCGGAGGTGTAATTAGTAATTAGTGAGTATTAAAACTAATTGCTACGTATGGACAGTAATTAATCTGAGGTTGGTAATACTAGATGACATGCTTCTTCATTTGAAAATATCGTTAAAGCTTGTAAACTCCAGATTTCAGACACGAATTTAAAATTTAAGTGTCTAACCCCCGAATACTGAAACTCACTCAAAATTTAAGGGCTGCTTAACATTTGAGCAGCTCCAAAATTTTAAATTTCGTATGGCAAAACATCACTTTTGAGTATCTGTTAAATATAAGTGCTAGTATAATTTTGAGTGACGTTTCAGTATTCGGGGGTAAGTAACTTGTATATCGAAAAAGAGCCCTAACAAAGCTGAAAGGTTTTTTTTGTTCTGGACCATACTTGGGAATCTTCTAGTTACGGAAATATTGGAGGTCAAACTTCCAATTCTTTCCCAAGTTTTATATTATAAATTTACTTTAAATACCTACATGACCCCTGTACTATTCAATGCATCCATTAGCACAATGTTTTGAGTTCGTTTCCGAGCAATATTTTTTACGTAGAGTTACTTAGTATGATGTACCTATAGAATGCTTGATTGTCGGCTTCGTGAAAGATCCGTTTACACCCTTGTAGACACATATTGTTTATGCTACCTATTCTACGGAGGAGCTCGTGGCTAATTACATAACGAGTTTCCTCCGCTCCTCGGAAAGCACGTTAAGCCGTTGGTCCAGGCTGTCATTTGTAGATCTTTGACATGCAGTCGTTATAAAATAGTCAGTGGCTCGAAAGTCTGACAACCAGTCTTACTACGGGGTATCGTATTACCCAGTTCTAACTGGGTTGTGGAGGTCAGATAGGCAGTCGCTCCATGTGAAATTAGACTAGGTTAGTCTGAAGCCGAACCTCAACATAGTTGAAAAAAGGCTAAGCAGATGATGAATGTTTATGTGTAATTTTGTATTCTCAACAAAACGTGATTTCCCAAGAAATCCTTTTACATCTAAAATAATGTCTAAACCAAAGTAAATGCGCTTCGTCTTTATAGTGTCTTAAGTAATAAAATGTTGAAATAATCCACTTAGCACAAAGTGCTGGCTGTCCCGCGGTCGATCCCCACAAAGACTTGACATAAATAACAAAAACAATCACCCTTTATGTATGTCTAGTAGTCCCAAAGGATTTCAGTATGTTACATTACAATGCATGAGGTTTAAACAAAGAGTTTTTAGTTTATTAAAAGTTTCGCGTGTAATAAGTTAGTAAGATCTATGGATCCAGGTTGAGGAGCTCGTGGCTAAATAATAACAGCCACTCGGGTCGATCTTTAGGTTAAGCCGTGCTTGCCTAGGTTGGTCTGTGGATGGGTGACCACCCATTACATACCGAGGTTCCTCCGTGCCTCGGAAAGCAGGTCCCGGATATCATTTGTAGATCTTTGACAGTCAGTCTTACCAAGGGGTATCGTATTACCCAGTACTAACTGGGTTGTGGAGGTCAGATAGGCAGTCGCTCCATGTAAAATACTGGTATTCAGCTGCATCCAGTTAGTCTGGAAGCCGACCCCAACATAGTTGGGAAAAGGCTAGGCAGATAATGATGATCGAGGTCTAGTTTATCCGCAGAGATTGATCCGAATCCACTTAGGTTTTCAAATCAATCAGTATGAAGAAGTCAGTTTGTTAAGGTGTAGCGAAAGTTTCGCGTGTTGTCGATTTTATGCCGGCTGGAAACCCCGTGTAAGTAACTGTGTATGTGTTGCTGGAAATGTATGAAAACCTACAATTGTGTGCAATTCTTAGAAAATCTATACATTTCCTTCTTATATTTATGGAATTGTACAAATTTCCTAGGAATTGTATACAATGACGGATAACACACTCAACATATTATGTATATATAGAATTGTAGACAAAAGAAAAAGGAGCAGACGCGTTCAAATAGAATAGAATATTAATTTATTGTTGCTGGAGGTGGTTTACGAAAATAGTTTTCGTTTTCCACAATTACTACAACACGTTTTTTTATTTATACCCCCAGTCAACCGTCACGCAATCGTTTACACCCTTTTCTTTCATATCATTCTTCAGTTACAGTCCCTCCCTCCATCGGTAGCTTATGTCAGTCCCATATAATTTTGACTATTATAACGTAGTTATCGTAGATAGAATATTACTATTTCTAGTCCCTCTGTATTTAACGATTTTTTACCGCTCAAAAGCTGCAGCTTAATGACATTCTTCAGATCTTTTTTCTTAGTCAACATATAAACACCATAATTCATAGTAACTAATACCTCTATTCTCTACGGTTGTGTTTATTTTGGGACCACAGACAAACACTTCAGTTTTATCGACATTCTTATCGGCTATTATTAACACGTGCTGTTTTCAATACTCATTGATGTTTATATCATACAGATGAATATATATTTGCTAATTCGAATATTTTTTATTCAGGAATAGTTTGATGTTTTTATTTTCAGAGCGTCGTACTCGTATGACATTAGCTGTTTGGTGAAAGGAGGTATTACCTTACCTATTCCATCCAGCAGCGCACACAAAAAGTGTAATCACAGTTCGGGAAGTACACATTGACGTACGTATTGGATAATACCGACAGTTGTTAAAAAAAAAATTGAGGGTCAAAATTGTAAGGACCTCCAAAAGCGTAAGTTACTGACAACTACTACAATTTGGTGATGACGGTACTACATGTCAAAGATTCTCTTAGGCAATACTGCAACCACAATCAAATATTATTATATTCATTCATTACATTCATTTGTCATCTACCCTATTGGGTAGATGACACACCAATCAATTGAGATTTTTAAGAGCTGTCAAAACGCTGTTGTCTCATAGATCTTTTGTATGGCAATAGTAAACTCGTCACTGTTTAGTCAACCCAATGACTCAACTATTCATTGATTTTAAAGCAACTAAAAATCGAATTTAGCAATTAATTGAAAATAAATCGGGTTTTCAGGCAAATTAAAGTGTTTCTTTTAGAGATTGGTGTCTTGGAATTATTGTATTATGGTGTCATCTACCCTATTATTAGTTTCACTCCTGAAATACTTAAATTCTCTTGTAATAATGTAACCCTAAACTTTTGACAGTCCGAAACGATACGGTCCGATATCCGATCTCATCCGAATATAATCGCCAGTATTTACTAGTTGGTTTCTGAGAAAGATGGTTCAAAATAATTATCCTTTCGTAAACGGATAATTTATTTACCATTTTGCGTGATAGAACGGCTTTATATAATCCCGGCAAAACATTTTAAAACGATATATTGATATCTACGTTACAACGCGATAGCATAAAAACATTTTACCAAAAAGCTGATTCTTTTCCATAAAACTATTTTTTTCTATTTATCCTGAAATCCCACGAGACTGAAAATAGGAGATAAAACAAAAGCATGATTTTCTCGAGCCGATAACTGTGATCAATTTTCGAATGCGATACCTGCTGCTGCTGCTTACGCTGCTTGCGTACTCCTAGATACTCAATAAACTCACACATTCAGAAAAGAAGAAAATCCAACACATTATTGTTTATATACTTAAACTAAACACCCTTACTAAAAAAAAAGGCAGCTGTGTATTTAAACTATTTACGTAAAAGAAAACGCTCTGCTTGAATAGGTACGCAAGTATCGTAAGAGGTACTTACCCATACATACTCAAATACTACAATCCCTGTCCCATTACAAGTGAGAAAATCTATGTTTATACCGTTTACCATAAGTAAATACAAGCAAGCACTCACAAATGCAAAGAAAGAGATAAGTTTATGAGTGGATATCATTGATTATCAGCATAATATGAGTGACTAGCATTTCGCGCGCGACTTTGTCCGCAAAAATTGTGATAGCTTGGCTAATATGTGGGTATGATATTACCTATATAATTAATAGCCAATAGCACTCACGAAAAATTAGCTTTCTGCAAGTAAAAGATTTTTTGGAATTGGTGGATTCGTTCCGGAGATTACCCCCTGCATACAAACTTACATACTTAAAAACTTCTTTGCACTTTTGCAAACTCTCAAGCATAGTCATTTTTCACGTGCCTACCTCTCTTTGGCCGAGTGTGTACGCAAGACCAATCAAGCTACGCCAAACCAAATTAAGCTGAGCTCTCATTGTACGATAAGCTCATACAAAGCGAGGTCACTGGTACACTGGTTATGTATAGCTTGATTTGTCGCCGAGTCTACACATAAAACCCATACCCTGATCAAGTGTCATCAAACACAAAAAGCGACGCTGCAAATACTACTATTTTTATCTCTAAAGAAGCTTCTACTATTTACATTTGCGGAGGAAAGTCCCATCAGACGTACCCCAGATTTTTCCATTACGGTTCAAGACGAAGAGTCAAGTCAGGTCACGATTAAGTGCAAATGAATGTTGCCAGAGTTGATTTTGTTTAAATGTTTATTTTTGAAAAGTATAAGGCCTGAATTCTTGTCGCGCTGACGGTCGGTCGCGTACGGTCGGTCGTGACGTCAGTGAGAACAAAATACGGCTGTCGGTCGCCTCTGACGTCAGTGTCGCAGAATGGTGCTGTATGGAACACGATGTATAACAGTATACTTGTGAGCGACCGACCGTGCGCAACCGACCGTCAGCACGACAAGAATTCAGGCCTAAGCGTTACTTGCGATCCGCCCCTGTTTCGCAGTATTTACAACTTGATAAAATATCAAAAATATCTGCATACTTACATATTATAACCAATATTATGTTGCACTAAAAATAACTGCGAATATTTGGACGTGCTGTCATTTGCCTGGACTGGGCCCTTAAGTCAGATTAACAAAATGAAATAAGTTATGCTTTGACTCCAACAGAAAGATAAACTCATGTCGGTCATTAAAACTAACGAGTAACTATCTAACTTCAACATTGAAAGCCACACAAACATTAAAAGACCATCCTACAACTTTTCCTACTTGCCGAAACCAAATCAAATAACGTTAGCCACATCGGCAACCTTCGGCATTCTTCGCCAAACATCGGGAATCCATCGAGACAATATACATCGTATTCGTAAGAACAGCAATCACAATAATTCAAAGGCATTTGAGGGATTGTCCAAGCATTGTTCAATAATGACTTTCTGTACTGCAATCTCGCATACCAAATGAACGGTCAAAGTGGAATAGGGATGGGACACCGTCGATATTAACATTCACGATGTATTTATTCTACTGTCTCTGATTTCGTCTTTGTAAAGTTGGTATTGCGTTCCAGAATAGTTTCGGAAGTAATATCTTGTGGTTGCTCTAAGATGCGGTGGGTATAAGGGAAGAAGCTTTAGCTCATCCCAAAGCCCGAGACTTTGAACTTTACTCAATAAACGGCTAATTACTATTGCAATCTTGTTGAATCTCTGGTGAAATGAGATTCTAAGCAAACAGATTGGTTCAATCCATTTGTCCACAGCGGAAATACACATCTGTGACTGTTGTCTTTTTGAAGAAAAGTATATAATGGTTTGTATTTCAAAATAGCGAAAGTTTTGTTTTGATTATATTATAACTAGATTCTGCCCGCAGCTTCGCCCGCGTGGCCTACATGAAACAAATGTAATTTTTGTCTCAGAAACAAACATTATAAGCGCTCTCACTCCCTCTCATTAAATATGTATACGAACTGAAAATATCACAAACAAAGCAAGAAAGACGAAGTTCTCCGTAAAGCTAAACTAATATCTGGGATCAGAGTATCTGTATGATTTTAACAGAATTCAAAGCGTGTGTGAAAAGATCTAATTAAGAGACAACCAGAAGTAGTGGTTTCACATATAATTACAGATACGTCTACCTCGGAAAAATCCTACCTACTTACTAATAGGTAAAACCTCTCGCGCCCCGCACGCCCTGCACCACGCTGCGCGCTATTTGACTCTCTGGGGGATGATTTTTGAAAAACTATGAAATACCTGTCTCATAATTTAAACTGAAGAGTATGTTCACATACATTTACAAGTCAATCGACCCCGAGAATAAAAAGTTTCACAGGAAATTTAGTCAACCATTTCACCCTCTTAGGGGTGGAATTTCAACGAAATTTTTGGTCGATTCAACGGGGGCTCGATTACTGGAGATCCCTGGTGAAACCAGCGGCTCGTCCGCCGACGCTCTGGCCGAAAAGCTTAGAGCGTCCCTACATGCGGACGAGGCCCGAGTGTCCAGGCCCGTCAGATGCGCAGACCTGCGCATCCTGGGTCTGGACGACTCGGTCACCGAGGAGGAGGTGGTGGCCGCCGTCGCTAGGTCCGGAGGGTGTCCTGTCGATCAGGTCAGGGCAGGCACCCTTCGCCCGGACCCCACGGGCATGCGGACCGTAATGGTAAGCTGCCCTGTGACGGCGGCCAGGACGATTGTGGAGGGCCGTATGCTACTTGGTGGGCTCAGCGCAGGTGAAGCTGCTGGAGCCCAGACCTCTGAGGTGCTACCGTTGCCTCGTGGGACACCATGAGTCGGTGCAAGGCGCCTAAGAGGTAAACCGCAGCGGACTCTGCTTCCGCTGCAGTCAGCCCGGTCACACATCCGCGACTTGCTGCGCCACGCCGCACTGCTCCGCATGTGCGGCGGCTGGCAAGCCGGCTGATCACCGGGCTGGCAGCAAAGCCTGCGCTGCACCCGCCAAGGCCAAGGCTAGAGGCAGGGGAGGGCCCTCCACCGCCACCACCACCGTCGCCACCACCGCAGCCGCAACCGCCGCCGCTGCCGCTGTCGCTGCCACCGCCGCCGCGACAATTAAGTCTGCCGCCTCACAGGAGGCCCGAGTGGAGGAAGCGGTAATGGAATGCCAATAACGGCTCCATTACGCTTCCTCCAAGCGAACATCAACCACGGCGCCTGCGCTTAGGATCTCTTGCTCCAGAGCATGGCGCAGTGGTTGATTAACATCGCTGTGGTCGCTGAGCCGTATTTCGTCCTGCCCAGGGAAGACTGGGTGGCGGACCTAAGCGGCTCAGTGACCATAGTGTCGTCGGCCGCCGCCGGCACCCCGACCCTTGAAAGTGTCAGGAGGGGTCGGGGGTGCGTAGCAGCCCGGTTCGGGGAGATCGTCGTAGTGGGAGTCTACTTCTTCCCGAACCGAACTCTCGCCGAGTTCCACAACTCTCTAGCAGAGTTGAGTGTCGTCGTCGGGAACCATTCCCTCCCCGTGCTTGTCCTCGGGGACTTCAATGCCAAGAACTTGGCTTGGGGTTCTCGTTGCACAGACGTGCGGGGAAGGATGGTGGAGGACTGGGCCCTGGAGAAGGGCCTGGTCGTCCTAAATCGGGGCTCTGTCGCCACGTGTGTGAGGATGCGGGGCGAGTCGGTGGTGGACATCTCGTTCGCTAGCCCCGCTCTGTCACCGCGTGTCGTTGACTGGCGCGTCATGGAGGGGGTGGAGACCTATTCCAACCACCGGTACATCCGGTTCGACGTCTCCACCCAGACCTCAAGCGCGCCGGTCCAACAGGCCCCGAGTGGTCCGCGTTGGGCGCTGAAGCAGCTGGACCGGGAGCTCCTCCTGGAAACCTCGATCGTGCAGGCCTGGGTGACATCACCGGACAGGCCTGCCGACGTTAATGATGAGGCAGGGTGGTTCCAGGAGGTCATGTCCGACATATGTGACGTGGCAATGCCCCGAGTCCGTCCAGGAAGCGCCCGGCGTCAGGTGTACTGGTGGTCGCGAAAGCTGACGTCTCTACGGGAGGCGTGTGTGGCTGCGCGACACCTGTACGCCAGGCACCGCAGGCTCCGCATTCGCCCACCGAATGCGCAGCCATTGAGGCGGAGCTTTATGAGGGCTACAGAGCGGCGAAGACCGCCCTTCGCGAGGCTGTCCTGCGGGCCAGGGATGTGGCCCGCGAGGAGATGCTGGAGGCTCTCGACAGAGATCCGTGGGGGCGCCCTTACAAGATGGTGCGGGATAAACTCCGCACCTGGGCCCCTCCGCTGACGCAGAGTCTCCGGCCTCAGCTCGTGGAGGACGTGGTGAGCGCTCTGTTCCCCTCGCGAGGGGAACACCCGCCCCCGCCTATGGCTCCGCCGGCTGCGGACCACGAAAGTGACGACGACGACGCTCCGGAAGTGACCGGGGTAGACATGAGAGTGGCGGTACGCAGGCTCAGTGCCAAAAATACCGCCCCGGGACCGTCGGGTCCCGGGGCGGTATTTTTGGCACTTGCTTGCCTGGCAAAGCCTGGGTCCTGGCCTCGGAGGCTCTCGGTCCCCGACTGGAGGGCTCCTAAGCGCATGTTTGGAGAGAGGCCAGTTCCCGCTTCGTTGGAAGACGGGGAAGCTGGTCCTCATCCGGAAGCCGGGGCGCCCGGCGGACTCTCCGTCCGCCTACCGGCCCGTGGTGCTGCTCGACGAGGTGGGCAAGCTCTTTGAAAGAGTTATTGCAAACCGCCTCGCCGAGCACCTTGCGAGGACTGGGCCGGATCTTGCGGAACACCAGTTTGGCTTCCGCAAGGGGCGCTCTACGGTGGACGCCATCATGCGCGTGAGAGCCCTCACGACGGGGGATGCAGTGTCCCGGGGTGAGGTTGTCTTAGCGGTGTCTCTCAACATCGCCAACGCCTTCAACTCCATGCCCTGGAGCTGCATAAGGGAGGCACTCCGGTATCACCGGGTGCCGACCTACCTGCATCGTGTGGTCGGGGACTACCTGACGGACAGAGCCGTCATCTACCCCGGTCGCAGCGGAGAATGGAACCGGCGAGAGATGTCGTGCGGTCTTCCGCAGGGATCGGTTCTAGGCCCGTCCTTGTGAAACATCGGTTACGACTGGGTGCTGCGCGCCGACCTCCCTAGCGGCGTCTGTCCCTAGCGACGCTGGTGCTGGCACAGGGGAGGTCGCACGAGGCGGCGGCCGAAATAATGACACGCGGGGTTGCGATAGTCGTTGAGAGGATCCGGCAACTGGGTCTCGAGGTGGCATTGCACAAGTCCGAGGCCATGTGCTTTCATGGGCCTCGGAATGCGCCACCTCCGGGATCAGCAGTGACGGCGGGAGGGGTATCCATCGGCGTCGAGTCAACGTTGAAGTACCTAGGTCTCCTCCTCGACAGCCGGTGGAACTTCGCGGAGCATTTCCGACGTTTGGCCCCCAAACTGGAGCGGACAGGGGCTGCCTTCAGGCGGCTCCTGCCCAACCTGGGGGGGCCAAACGCCTCCTGCCGGAGGCTCTACGCGGGAGTCGTGCGGTCCATGGCCCTTTACGGGGCCCGGTGTGGGCGCGTTCATTGAGGCAGCGAGCTGCCAATCATTTGAACGCGCCCCAAAAGGTGGTGGCCGTAAAGCTGATCCGGGGGTACCGCACGATCTCCCGCGAGGCGGCGAGCCTCCTTGGCAGATTGCCGCCATGGGATCTGCAGCGATAGTCCTCGCGCGCCTACACGAGTGGCGCGCGGAGGCGCTACGCCGGGGGGAAACTCCGCTGCTGCGGCAAATTGTCGCTCAGCGGACGGACTTCCGGCGGGATCTCATGGCGACATGGAGAGAGCGACTGTCGCAACCCCGTGCAGGGCACGCCACGATAGTGGCGGTAAGTCCCCTCTTTGAGGAGTGGCTGGAGAGACGCCACGGCGTCCTCACCTTCCGCCTGACGCAGGTTCTTACCGGACACGGATGTTTCGGTAAGTTCCTGCACCGAATCGGGCGGGAGGAGACGCCCGGGTGTTTCCATTGTGAGGATCGACCGGAGGACACGGTGGAGCACACGGTGGAGGTGTGCTTGGGTGGAGCACTGCCGTGTCCTCGAGGTGGCGATCGGCGGCGGCGACCTCTCGCTTCCAGCCCTGGTTCGCGCCATGGTCCGGAGCGAGACGGAATGGGAAGCCGTCACCTCCTTCTGCGAAGCAGTCATGCTAGCGAAGGAGGTGGCGGAACGTGAGAGGGAGATATCCTCACGTCCCGGCCGCCGCGGGAGACGCCCCGGGCGTCGGGGGCCACGTGGTGGCTTCCGGCCACCGTAGGCGCGGGCCTGTGGACGGGGAGCTATGGGCTAGCTCGCCGTCCGTCCGTCTCATGACGACAGGCCGTGTCGACGGCGCGTTCGTGTTCCACGCGCGCCTCAAAGAGAGTCAGCAATAGGGAAGGGGTCCGTAAGGGCCGAAGCCTGCCGGGGCTGCGGGACTATTCGAAAGAGATGCCGTGGCCCCGGAACACAAAGGGCGATGAAGGAACATGGATGGGTTTTAGTCAGTAAAAGTCTGACATTCCCTCCTGCTCCGCCCAGAGCGGGAGAAGTCATTTGATGAATTCCCATCCTAAAAAAAAAAAAAAAAAGGGGTGGAATTTCGAAAAACTCTTTCTTAGTGGATACCTTTTGTTCACAAAGAATAAACCCTACTTTCATGTCATTTAGTCAGGACTTTGCATTTTTCATCCCCTATTTATTTTATTTATTTAACAATTTTTTTATTTAACAATTTATGTACACACTAAATATAAACAAAGTAGAAAGGAACAGAAAATAGTACAAAGGTGATGCTTATTTCTAAAGAAATCTCTTCCAGCATACCTGCGAAAGGCGAAACTAAAAAGAGATGTAGACAAAGTGTGTAAAAAAGAAAAAGAACACGGAATACATAAAACCATAAAACAGATAACTATTTTAAATATAACATACAATACATACATACATACCTACTCATAAATACAAACAAAAACATATAACAATACTACCCTATTTTACCCTCTTCTTGGATGATTTTTCAAAAACGCAACGATACATGTAATAATTATTTTTTTACCAACCAAAGAGCTAAATACAACTTTTCATGGTTTGAACTACAAAACTTACGGGTTTCCCATTTATACTTTTATCCCCTATTTGACGCCCTCGGGGGCTGATTTTCCAAAAACACTGAAACACGAGGTTTTTCATTTTTAACCAAAAAGATAAACACCAATTTTTATGGTTTACTTAAGCTACAAAAATAACGATTATCCATACAAACTTTCATCCTCAATTTAATTCCCTTACGGGTTGAATTTCGAAAAGTCCTTCCTAGTTCCTTGTTTAAATAATAAAGGAAACCTCTGTGCGAAATTTCAGCTTTCTAGGTCAAAGGGTTTGAGCTGGGCGTTGATGAGTCAGTCAGTCAGGACTTTTCTTTTTATTTATTAATAATTAATAATGATTGATATTATTGACAGTGACAGTTGGACATGGATTTATGCAAGATATTTTACTAACAAAAGAAAAACGAACACAGAACTCAAGATAGGCGGTATTCACTTTACAATAATCATCTACTGAGCTTTTTTCTATGTTAAGATCGGTTCTAACCGGAAGAAGCAATACAAGTATTATAATATTAACTTTACCTTGTCCAACACAAATTGATGTAATATTCAATGTTGCAAGGAATTTCAAATATAATACTGGTACACTATTTTGCATCTATAAAGGATTCCATACATCGTTTGCAACTCATGATAATTATAACAGGCACGTTCCAGATAACTAACAACGTTTCGATATCCAATTTCTCAATAATATCACAATAGTACTATTATGCTAATATCTCACATATTCAGGGTGAAACGCGACAGTATTGCAGCCACTAATTCCGTTAATCAATCAAATTGTACGTATGTTGCGAATGCGTGATAAGAATGGACGAGGCCACTAATCACACTATCGATAACTAATAACAGTACCATTATTAACAATGGTATTTAAATTGTTTATATTTATAGTGACATCTACCAAGCCGCACTGGGCCCGCTTGGTGGATTACAACATATTCCCTTCATTAGAGAGAAGGCCTGTGTCCAGCAGTGGGGACATTATAGGCTGATTATGCTTATGCTATATTTATTGCGAATTTCTTGTTATTTGCTGTGTTACATATACTGCTTTGTGATGCATACACTCGTTTGCACCGGCCGCAACATTCCTTACATGAATATAATGTTAAACAAACATTTCAATATCATCCTGTGTTTAACCTCATAAAACAATATACAGAAACTAGAAAGATTATAGGTGACCATAGACATGACGGCAATATTTTTTGGTACATTGTTACAGTGACTAAATAAAATGATTTATCGATAAATTATATGCAAGAGTGCATCACTAACCCACAAAGCAAATAACAGGAGGATGAGGGCGATACCGAAGTTTTTCGTTCAAGGAAGCGATTCGAAGCTTGACTTCATTTCTCCCATTCTTCTTTGGAGTCAAAGATCACTTGTCAAAGTTGTCCCAACCAATGTTCTTTTTGAAGTGTTTTCATTTAAAACTGGGGACGAACGTTTGCAAACTGTGCTTGGAGAACCTTGAGAAAAGTTCGACGTTTGTAGTAGTGAAACTACGAATTGAATGTTGACTCATTTCGAAATTAATTAGTTTTTATTTTAGTTTCTTTTTTATACGATGGTCTTAGTTTGAATGAGGTAAATGTCGGGAGGAAAATTTTGAGAATGAATGTGGATAGTTATAAGAGCAGAGGAAGACCAAAGATACGATGGATGGGCTGTGTATAGGATGATACGGATGGCAAGAAAGGAAGTGCCTGATGAAATGACGAGTAATAGAGAAGTATGGAAGAAGAAGAATAGCTGCGCCGATCCCAAACGAATTGCGACAAAGGCGAGGGAATGATGATGATAGTCCTAGTTTATCATTTGTGAGTTCGAGTTAGTGCTATATACATAATCCAACATTGCAGGGGCGTAGTATTCTTGTTTATTACACGAATGACGCCCGAAGATGTACGAACTCTTACGAATAACTCCCAAAGCAAAACAAGTCTAGTTTTATCCACAGGTTGTTTTATGTTATATGTCGTTCGCACCGCAGTTTCGCGACAAATCTTACACATCATAAACAGCGATGAAATTTAATGTTTCTATCATATTGTAGGGTCTGCCATATTAAAGAAACGTGAAAATAGTAATATAGGTAGGTTTGTAGTAAAATAGGTTTAAAATAACGCCACCTAACTATAGGCGAGACGACAAAAAAAATCTAATTAGTTCGTCAGTTAGATTATCAAAAAATATATGACGTGTTTTTTCTTTTGTTACGTAAACCAAAATTGACGAAGATTTGACGCTTTTAAAATTCTCAATACGTCACGCCTAGGTATAATTTTTAGCTAGTTCTGACGTCATGAGCCCCCACTTTTTCTCGAAACTCTTGGATGTAGTGAAAAGGGACTTAAATCACGACAGAGGTTCGCGCAATAGCCTTCCTGATCACTTCTTTTTGTCAATTCGGACTGTGACCAAACCGTCTAGTTCTTCTAAACATGGATAACAAATTCACTTTTTAATAAATTGTGTATTAAAAAGTGAATTTGCATGTATGAATTAAAAAGTGTATAGCTAAAAAGGAGGTGACTGCTAAGATGACGATAAGAAGAATGGAAGAAGAATACATGCTGCGCCGACCTTAAATAAATTGGGATACGGGCAGGAGAATGATGAAAAATAATAAAAAAATAATAAATAAATATCGCTGGACATTAACACACAGCGCCATCTAGTGCCACACTAAGCAACGAGGCTTGTGTCGTGGACACCAGATAGTTGATATACATACAACATATATACTTTTTGTTTGTAAATACATACTTATTATACATATAAACATCCATGACTCGGAAACAAATGTCCATGCTCATCACACAAACATTTGCTCCAACCGGGATTCGAACCCGGGACCCTAAGAACATAAGGCAGCTTCACTACCGCTGCGCCATTCGGGTCGTCAATATAATGATGTCGCACATCCTCGAAAAAATTGACATAACACAAAATATGTAGGTATTTTGGATAATATCCCACTCAACTTTAATTGTCTTTGCTCTATAATTGAAAAAAAAAACTACCTTAAGTACTTATACAAAAATAAGTGGCCAAATGGAAAGCACAAGAGAAAGTTTTTTACGCAAAGCATCGATAAGAACACAAAATCTTTAAATGCGTATATCTCAAAACTGAGGATGTGCGATGTGTCTATTAAAAGGTACACTGCCCAAAATAACTCTTTAAAATAACAATTAAAGCACATTTTAACTTAAAATCCCTTCTTAGATGCATATTTCCAGTATCTTATTTAAAGTACGGCCACTTTATTAATAGAACCGCTCCCAAAAGATAACACCATATTGGTAAAGTTTACTTCTAAAATAGGCCAAGCGAACATGACCCTTTTAGTATTAAGGAAGCCTTCATAATAGCCCCATGAATTTCCTGTATCGTGTGGTAACAACACACACAAACAGGACACACATTGAGTATTGAAACGGATATCTGTGAACAAGGCTAATATTTGATTTAGTGCGGGAATCGAAACCGTACACGGAGTAAAGGTTTGGCGCTTTGCTCTTTGAGTTGTCATATGTACCTACGTACTTTTGGTGAACAACTACAAATTCTATCTATACGTACCTAGATTGAGGACAAGGGTACCTATAGTTGCCAGTAAACATCGCAAAAGCGGTCATTGACCCACCTACATTTATTAAAGTTCTAAACTTTGAAATACAAAAATAAGGCTGTTCAAGTCTTGAATCGTCATCTATCGTGATCTAGAACATTTTTTCTAATGAAAAACGATACATGGTTCATTTGTTTTGTTTCGTAGGAAGAGATATTAGGGAAAGGACAATGACCACTATTGCGATCTTAGATCATCGAGTATTAGAAAGAGAATGGCATTCAGGTAAGAGTGACAGAGATGACGCATTCAGGTAAGAGTTACACCGCATACTGAATTTATAAATATACCTTATCACCATTTGCCTAGCCTTTTCCTGACTATGTTAAGGTCGGCTTCCAGTCTAAATACCAGTATTTACATGGCCTATCTGTCCTCCACAAATAAACACACGATACCCCTTGGTAAGACCCGCCGGTTGTCTGACTTTCGGGCCACTGACTACCTGTAGTCATTACAAATCGAAGATCCATAAATGACAGCCGGGACCAACGGCTTAACGTGCTTTCCGAGACACGGAAACTCCGTATGTTGGTGGTCGGCGGTCACCCATCCACGGATCAACCTAGGCAAGCGGAGCTTAAGATCGACCCGAACGGCTGTTACTATTTAGCGACGAGCTCCTCATTTTTCATAAACGCGATATGCCACATTAATGGCCACGTAGATATTGCAAAATCGTGTCTTGACCATTCGATAAGAGATCTCTCAAAAACCTATAAGATTTTGTCTCTCACGTATTAGCACGAATTTTTATGACATTAGCTTCGTATAGGCTGAAACAATGTTAAGAAATCGGCGTTCATAGAACAAACTTACCACTGCTGGCCACTGGCCTCTCCAATCGGCACCAAATAAATCGGTCTTCTATGCATCCAGCGAATACCCGCGGCCCTCATAAGAGCACCGGTCTGAGGTTGTTCCAATGCACTTCAATCAAATAACCTTTCCTAAAAGGGCGCCATTAGTATCATTTTCTAGCAGTCTCCATATTCTCGGTTCAATTTCGTTTATTTCACGAGCTCTTTGCGAAATTGAAATTTCTTGTTACTTTTCGACGTCAGCTCCAGTCACGAACACTCCTGAACTCAGTTTGTAGTTATTTTAAGTAATATTTCGTAATGTACCGAAACATCACGTCTGTAACTATTTAAGGGGTGGGTAGAAAGAAGGGTACTCTAAAAGTGCAGCACAAAGTCTCAACACTAATATTCATTGTATTGTATTGTATTGTATATGTATTGTATACAGGATGCTCTGACTTTCGTGTGCGAATATGGACGACCGTGTTTATTTCTCACGTTCACATGTAATCCAAAATGGCCAGAGATTACATCTTTGCTATTGCCTGGCCAAAATGCAATACATTACAGCACGTGTGTTCAGACAAAAGTTGAAGTCTTTAATGAGTTTCATTACTAAATTACATGTATTCGGTCCCACACGTTGCTGGCTGTATTCGGTTGAGTGGCAAAAGCGAGGATAAACTTTTTCTTTTTTTCGGATGGGATATCATCAAATGACTCCTCCTGCTCTGGGCGCAGCAGGAGGGAGTGTCAGACTTTTACTGACTAAAACCCATGCATGTTCCTTTATCGCCCTTTATGTTCCGGGGCCACGGTATCGCTTTCGAATAGTCCCGCAGCCCCGGCAGGCTTCGGCCCTTGCGGACCCCTTCGTTATTGCTGACTCTCTTTGAGGCGCGCGTGGAACACGAACGCGCCGTCGACACGGCCTGTCGTCATGAGACGGACGGACGGCGAGCTAGCCCTTAGCTCCCCGTCCACAGGACCGCGCCTACGGTGGCCGGAAGCCACCACGTGGCCCCCGATGCCCGGGGCGTCTCCCGCGGCTGCCGGGACGTGTGGATCTCTCCCTGTCCCGTTCCTAGCGAGGATTACCTCATGCACACATTTTGGTTTGGTTAATCGACAAAATCCGTCCTGAAGAAATCGATAACATAATTTCTGCGGAAATTTCAGATCCGTCTACTGACCAATTGCTGTTTGATATTGTTACAGCAAAATGACTATAAATAAGTCCCAAGTCCAAACGATGTCTGTTTGTGGCTTAGATTTAGGTTATTTAGGCACACCATGTCTAGCTCGCCGTCCGTACGTCTCATGACGACAGGCCGTGTCGACGGCGCGTTCGTGTTCCACGCGCGCCTCAAAGAGAGTCAGTAACTGTGAAGGGGTCCGCAAGGGCCGAAGCCTGCCGGGGCTGCGGGACTATTCGAAAGAGATACCGTGGCCCCGGAACACAAAGGGCGAGGAAGGAACATGGATGGGTTTTAGTCAGTAAAAGTCTGACACTCCCTCCTGCTCCGCCCAGAGCGGGAGAAGTCATTTGATGATTTCCCATCCTAAAACACATGACGTTTAACCAATCAATCGTTTAACAGCACTCTCTAAGATACTGGAAAGGATCCTAAATAACGCTTTAAATAAATTCCTCAACAAACATCGACTCTTAGCTGATAACCAATATGGTTTTCGCACAGGCATCTCTACTGAAGATGCAGTTCTTGAGCTGACACAATTGGTTGCTAGGAATCTTGACAGTAGAACCAAAAGTTTAGGGATCTTCCTAGACCTTTCTAAAGCATTTGACACAGTCTCTGTTCCCAAACTTATCTCTAAATTGGAACTCCTAGGGGTACGTGGAAATACCCTCGAAATGTTCAAAGACTACCTAAACAACCGGACCCAACGAGTAAAAATTGGAGAGCATATTAGCGAAGAAATTTCGACCACTTACGGTGTACCTCAGGGAAGCATTTTAGGCCCCACCCTTTTCCTTGTATACGTCAATGAGTTGTGTAGAATGACCATCCCCAACTCCAAGATCATTGCGTATGCAGATGACACCGCAGTCATAGTTCATGGACCTACTTGGGATAGCGTTAAGCTCTATGCAGAAGCGGCAATGTCAACTATAATGAAATGGCTCAACCTAAACTTGCTCACCCTAAACTGCGACAAAACATCGTACATTCCCTTCGCTATCCGGCGTAACAACTTGCCCGACAAATCCTTCTCCATAACAGCGCACACCTGCTCCAAGCAATCCCCACAATGCTTTTGTCCGACGCTTGTAAGTACTGATAATGTCAAATATCTGGGTGTCCAAATAGACGGAGGTTTACGATGGGACAAACAGGTTGACGCTACTACCACTAGATGTTTGAAACTCTTGCATATTTTCAAATCCCTTAGAGACTCGGCCGCTCCTGATACCCTGAAGATGGTGTACTATGCATTATGCCAATCCGTCATTGGATATTGCATTACAGTATGGGGAGGTGCAAATAAAACCAGTCTTCTGAGGATTGAAAGAGCGCAGAGAGCCGTACTGAAGGTGATGTCGCGCAAACCTTATCGCTATCCCACTACGCAATTATACGCTGATTCTGAAGTACTTTCAGTGCGCCAGCTTTTTGTACTGCAGTCTACCGCTAGAAAACACGCCAGCGTTCCCCCAACTGACCCTACAAAAAGGAAGAAACTACCCTTAAGTACCCCCCACAAGACCGCCTTCGCTCAACACCAATACTATACATTAAGTACATATACAAACAAGTTCACAAAAACCTAAACATTGTTGATCTAAACAAATATGAATTAAAAACGAAATTAACAGAATGGCTACTGGAACAGGACTATCTACAAACTGAATCCTTACTTAAGTACGTCTCCTAACTACCTCATATCCACAATCCAACACAACACAACACACACACACACACACACACACACACACACACACACACACTACTTAAATTAGCTAAACTAAAATAATAATAAACTATCACTTAAAATAGTTTTATATTTATTTTCATATTCGCATAGGTAGATCGACACAGTCTACTATTATAGAAACTATAATTATATCACTTTTTGCTGAATCACTGTCTCTCAAGATACAGGTTACCTAGTTTGAGAGGCAGGGTTTTCCATATTGTGTACAGATTTCAGTTCTTCATTGTATTGCATTGTGTTACTACCAAAGCTCCTTTATACTGTATATAAAAAACATGTTAAATCTGTATTTTTGTGAAATAAAGTATTATTATTATTATTATAATCAGCGCGCGAGGTACGTCCCTTGTTCGCCATTTTTCGAGAGTTTACAATCTCGCGAGATAGATTATAATCTAACAATATTTACAATTTTACGGTGACATATACATAATAACAAAATTGTAAATCGTACCTCGGAACTAAATCATACCTATTTGATATCTTTCTACATTCCACAACCACACTTCATTAAAGCCTTATGTCAGCATTAATCAAATCCAGTTTCTTGTTACGGAACCCTAATTAAATTATTTATTACTTTCCACCTGGCACCTACATTCATTATTTCCTTTCACATCCTCCCACTGAACTCTAAAATGAACTAGAAGACGAACTCGCAAACTTAAATACCGTTTGAATCCTTTATAATGAAGTCGGTCCTCAAAGGTCCTCACTGATCCCCTGGGCAGTGGTAGAAAATGGTGACCACAGCCGTACACAATAGTGTCCACAAACGTAGCCGGGCTTGCTAGCGAACAAAGGTTGGGTGGGCTACGGAAGCTTATTGAGTTGAGACAAAAACGGGAATGGCTGGCATTTGAGATCGTAGTTATCTGTTTTGTGAAGACAGATGGCGTTGAATTTAATAATATAGTGAAGTTTTTAAGACTTTAGAAGGAAGAAGAGTTCTATAAGGTTTTGCAATGTAATTACAAGGCAGCAAAGGAGTTCTTATTTAATAACTGTTTGAAGTGAGTTACATATTTGCGTTTATAACATACCGTCGATCAAAATCAAAATCAAAGCATTTATTTCAAGTAAGCCAGTTACAGGCACTTTTGAATTGTCGAAACAAAGATGAAAATTAAATGTAGCTACAGTCCCAGTCACAAGACATAAAAACTGTGAAAGTACTGTAGTTGCCCATTCCCTAGCGTAGATCTCTATGGAGAAGAACGGGCAAGAAACTCCATGGACACTCTTTTAAATCAGAATATTGTTACAAAATCTTGGTTACATCATTCATGTTGAGATGGTATATTATGTGAGAACAATGTAGCAAGATGTGCACGTTAAAAGTGTCCACAGTAAAACAAAACAGAAAAAAAAAACAATTCAAAAACTAAAATAATTCATTAAAATAAGCCATGGCAACTGAGAGATGACCAGTCACAACCGACAGCGCCCGTTCACGGACATGACGCATAGATCAGCACCATTCAACTCAACCATTTTGAAGGGAACTAAATGATCCGACACATGCGCCACCATCAGCGAGACTTTTGAGTGAGCATGACATATTCTCAACCGCCAGGGCACATTCAAGTCAAGAAAAGACGTAGGTTTCCAGTGAATGATAGCTTTCTAGTACATAGTACTCACACAATATGGGCTATGCGATTATATAATACTAAAGAGATTGAATCTATACAATGCAAAGATAGTTGTACAATCTTCAGCAGCTCCAACAATACCATTTAATGCTATCAATTTAAGCGCCCCTGTCCTTGTGGAGCAGGACCAGCATTGAGCCAAGCATTTTTATCAGCGATATAATCGCTCAACTTGTAATATGCTTGCTTACATAGTGTGCGTTTAATACATGTTTTAAATTTCGTCTCATTCAGTTCAACAATACTTTGTGGAATTTTATTATAGCATCTCAAACAGTAGCCCATGAAAGATGAGTCTACTTTAGCGAGTCTGAAGCCTGGCTAAACTAGTTGGTCCCTATTTCTAGTACTGTAATTATGTCTGTCACCCCTTTTACCAAAAAGGTGCAGATTTTTTCTGACGTACATTATGTTTTCGTAGATGTATTGACAATGTACTGTCATGATGCCAATATCCTTAAACAGTTCCCTTAGAGAATCGCGCCTACGAAGATTATATATGGCTCTGATGGCTCTTTTCTGCAGAATAAATATAGACTCAATATCTGCAGCCCGTCCCCATAGCAAAATGCCATAAGACATTATACTATGAAAGTAACTAAAATAAACCAGTCTAGCGGTATCTACATCAGTATACTGACGGATTTTTCTAATGGCATATGCTGCTGAACTTAGCCGCCCCGCAAGAGATGTTAAATGAGAACCCCATTGTAGCCTTGAATCAAGCGTAATCCCCAGGAAAACCGTTTTATCTACGAATTCAAGTTTCTCTTTATTCAGTACTATATCACAATCACTACTTTTAACATTCGGTAAAGCAAATCTTATGCATTTGGTTTTTTTTTCATTTAATACCAAATTGTTTGCTGTGAACCAATTTTGGACCTGAAGTAGGGCATTATTTACGTCATCTAGATTTTGGGCCCGCCTATTTATCTTAAAAATTAAGGAAGTGTCATCAGCAAATAACACCATATTTTGAGGTTGGTTTTTCAATAAATAGGGTAGATCATTTATATATACTAGAAAAAGGAAAGGACCCAATATTGAGCCTTGTGGAACCCCCATTTTTACTTTTAAACCATGTGAATTAACACCATTTATTTGAACATGTTGTTGTCTATCATTCAAATAAGATTTTAATAATAATAAATAATAATCATTTTATTATCAGGCAACTAAGGCCCATAGATAAAATACACAAAATAACATTTAACAAAAATAAACTAATACATATTTAAAAAACATAAGGAACTGAAACTATTCACGTAACGTTGTCGGCATCGTGTTTCGTTGAGTGGTGTCGCGTAACCGTCCTCGGTAACGTCGATACACGACACCCTTCGGCCAAAAGTCCTCTTTCATGCAGGTCTGCAGATGGTGGGTTGGAACTCGTACCACGAATGACTTAAAGTTGATGTTGTGGCGCGATTCCAACCTTTCGACCCTCAGAGTCCAGTTGGTCTTCACTTTCAAATACTGCACCACTTCCTCAGTTGTAGTGGAGTGATGCAGACGTGAAATGTACAGCTGCGTCGTAGGCACAGCAGGACGCAGCAGCATGTTGGGTCCACTCGGTGCGGTACCGCACAGGTTACGAGAAGAGGGCTTCTTCTTCTTCCTTTCTACTTTAGTGAAGCCAAACCAAGCCAAGCCAAACCAAACCAAACTAAGTGCAAGTTTACCCAGTCCGTAATGCTCAAGTTTCAAAAGTAATGTGTCGTGATTTACACAATCAAACGCTTTGGAGAGGTCACAAAAAATTCCTATGGCGTCTTGAGACTCTTCCCACGCAGTAAATATGTGCTTTAATAAGGTTACACCGGCGTCAGTTGTACAACGTCCCTTGGTGAAACCATACTGTTGATCATGTAAGATTCTGTTAGTGTTAAAATGATAGAGCATTTGATTAAGCATTACCTTTTCAAAAACCTTGCTAAAAGCTGGTAAAACCGATACAGGTCTATAATTATTAGTGTCTTTACTGTCCCCGGATTTGAAAAGAGGTATGACTTTACTGTATTTCATTAAATCAGGGAAAACTCCTTGGTCTACACATAAATTAAAAATTAAAGCTAGGTAAGGGGCTATAGTCTCAAGTATGGATGTACAAACTTTGATAGACATTCCCCATAGATCTTCGGTCAGTTTGATTTTTATTTGCCGGAAAGCTTTAATAACTATCATAGGGTTAATGTGTTTAAATTTAAATTCAGCCAGGCAGCCAGACACATTCGCCTTTAATAAACCAATTGAGAGTTCAGGTGAGGAAATAAGAGCCTCTGTAGTTTTTAATGGTACATCGGTAAAGAAATTTACAAATTCTTGAGCTACTTCCTGATCAGAGCTTTTAGGACCACATGCTGTATCTAATGTGTAGCTAGTGTTACGTATTTTCTTCCTGTTAGTCTCGTTATTTATGACTTTCCAAACTGTCTTTATTTTATTTTCTGCTGTTTTGTGTCGATTAAAACTAATGAAAAAATAGTGCTGTATAACCACCAAACAAAAGAAAATCACAATCACAAAGCTTGGAAAACAGAACGAGGATTTCAACTTGTTAGTAACAACAGAAAAAAGAAACCTCTTACAAATTTACGAAATGGCAGGCCAATTTATCAGAGAAAAAGCATCTTCCATCCTTTTCAACAACACAAAAATGTTGGTCTCCACAAAGAAAATCTCCTTAATTCACAATACTAAGCTGTCCTCTAATTGGGTATTACAGACAGAATTAGTTTTTATCACTGCTCCTTAATTACAATTTTCTTAAAGCAAAACGAAGCTCCCAAAAATTAAATAAACGACGATTTTTCTCGGGACAAAAGACCACTTTACTAAGTTTTTAGTTGGACATTTTTTAACAATATCCGAGGTTGAAATAGACAGAATTTGTCCACAAAAAGTTGTGAGGGCTGTGGCTGTGGGTAGCAAAATGAATTAATGTTTTTTAGATTGTTTCTGGGCTCAAGGTCGCACTCTGACGGAGACAAATTGGAGCAATGGAGAGACCGTTTGGTAACACTGCATGATGGTAATATTTTACTGAGATATTTAGTCAAATTGGATTCTTTTTATTGACAAAATGGGTCTTTAGTAGAACAATTTATTGCTAAAATTCTTTGTTCAAAATCTCACGCCTTTTTTCGACAGGGAGACGGATATCCTTACACCTCACATATTTTGCTTCGTCCACGTTCATACACCCAGTCATACAAACACGCCAGTCGCGAGTCCTACTGAATTTTCTGGAGAACATCACCAATAAGGTCTCCTAAATCACTGTATCTATCACATCATAAAGAAGGAAGCTGCCTGCACTAATTCCACTCACTCAACACACCTCACACACCCTCACAACACACCACACCACACCACACCACACCACACCACACCAAACCACACCACACCACACCACACTAAACCACATCACATCACCTCACACCACATCACATCACACCTCATTACACTACCCCTCACCACTCCACTCACCCCTCTTCTTTACACATACACACACACAACACTTGCACATGACACGACTCCCCACACAAATACACGTCACACATATTATTGTTTACCTAATTAAAATACTAAGTATAATTTTTAAAGATATATCTCTTACCTTACCTTTTAGTCTTTAAATTGTATGTGACTACGAGATTATGCTAGTACGCTCATAATTTGCTAGTCCACTATTTATGCGAAGACACTGCCTCCTAAGATACAG
This sequence comes from Xestia rhomboidea, assembly GCA_963853795.1. Taxonomy (NCBI): domain Eukaryota; kingdom Metazoa; phylum Arthropoda; class Insecta; order Lepidoptera; family Noctuidae; genus Xestia; species Xestia rhomboidea. The sequence continues at coordinate 4,005,709 of OY970772.1, read as the reverse complement.
GATCTTCCTAGTTTAGGAGTCAGGGTTCAAATTTTGTATTGACTGTAATGTACTCATCTCTCGCACACTACTTCTGTTTGCAAATTTTTCTGTACCTACCTTTGTGACTGTTGTGTATTTTAATATGTGTCAAACTTGTATTTTCCTAATAAAGTTATTATTATTATTAAGGTCAGTCTTGGTCCTTCTAGGGCCTAGAAGCCCGGGGACGCCCTAGAATCAAGGGCGTCCTCGGGCTTTTTCATTCGCAACTGCCTTGTAAATACCTTAAATTTGTTAGTTACCTCTTCTCAACAACGATTTCAAACTAAGAAATACAAAAGACAAAAAGACCATAAGCCATGTTAAGAAAGCCATTGCAATAACATTGCAATCAAATCCCGAGGAAACTCTTAATGGAAACGAATTTAAAAAAAACTGTTGTGACAGACTCTTCAGTTGAAACTTCAAGTTATTTTTTCTGCTGAAACAATATCGCGGAGCTCATTGGTATTAAAATATTCTCGCTCCTGACCTCAGGCCCCGAGATAACCAACCATCAACTCATTCTGCGCTCAAGTCACTGTACGAAGCTGGTTAGAAGATTCACTGAATTTTAAAGAGGTTTTTTTAAGTTTTGTAATGCAGATTTATTATTGAAACTTATATTTCGGAACACATTATAAAACAAATGGCAACGGGGACCGGATTGCACCAGCCGTGGTCGCGGGAAGACTGAAGTATTGGAGGTACCGCCACAGCAATTTTTTTCGGATGGGAAATCATCAAATGACTCCTCCCGCTCTGGGCGGAGCAGGAGGGAGTGTCAGACTTTTACTGACTAAAACCCATCCATGTTCCTTCATCGCCCTTTGTGTTCCGGGGCCACGGTATCTCTTTCGAATAGTCTTGCGGACCCCTTCCTTTTTGCTGACTCTCTTTAAGGCGCGCGTGAAACACGAACGCGCCGTCGACACCGCTTCAACTACCCTCACTTGATCTTCATAAATGTTAATTAGGGCCGGTTCTCACTAGGACAGCACACTACACCACCACCGCGACCACGGCTGGTGCAATCCGGTCGAAACGTCGGGCTTATAGTAAAGGTAAAATTAGCGATAAATACCCGTTCCCATTATTTCACTAACAAATTAAGTTTTACATAACATAACGCCTGTTATCTCCGAAAGGTTAGGCAGAGGTGTATCTAAGTGCACTCACATTTCGCCAGTCATGTTAAAGTCCCATATAACAGGGAGCGAGCCTATTGCCATCAATCGGGCACAAATCCAGACGTAACACATAACAGTTTTGTGTAGTCCATAATATTTATACCAGAATATTTTAGTTTAATTGAAGGTTATCGATAAGGCTGGTAGGAGATGACGCAGGAGAAGAGTACCTGGCAGCTTATGGGGGAGGCCTTTGCCCAGTAGTGGGAAATACAAGGCCACAAAAAATAAATGAGGGTATGCAGATCATTCGCAGAGGTTATCTTTCACTCCGACTACAACGATACTTGGAAGAAACAGTTCAGAGGCTGTTATTTGTAGATCTTTGACAGTCGTTAGGTAGTCAGTGGCCCAAAAAGTCAGACAACCAGTCTTACCAAGGGGCATCGTATTACCCGGTACTAACTGGGTTGTGGTGGTCAGATAGGCAGTCGCTCCATGTAAAATACTGGTATTCAGCTGCATCCGGTAAGACTGGAAGCCGACCCAAACATAGTTGGGAAAAGGCTAGGCAGGAAGAAACAGTTCAATGTTAGTCTTTAGAATTTTACCTCTACTTAGAGCTGGACTAAGAAGTATGTGTGTCTATCAGCCATGACTATAGTGGTTCAATTAGGAGAGATATAACTTCACAAGGGCACGTGGTAGATAGTTTTCGTATTGAAAATGACATACACATTTCATCATGCCTAGCCTTTTCCCAACTATGTTGGGGTCCGCTTCCAGTCTAACCGCATGCAGCTGAATACCAGTATTTTACCAGAAGTGACTGCCTATCCGACCTCCACAACCCAGTTAGCAATGCATAACACGGTAACGGTACCCCTTGGCAAGACTGTTTGTCAGACTTTTTGAGCCACTGACTACCCTGTAACGACTGTCAAACATCTACAAATGACAGCCGGGACCAACGGCATAACGTGCTTACACGCACATTTCAGCAGCTAAAAATGGTCCTTCTGAGCTAATTTTACGGTAACTCAAGAGAAATGTATTATTTACGGATGCACGATGTTACAAATCACGAGCAAGGATGTCTGTCTTTATTATTTACATCAAGGTAATCTCCAGGTTTCAGAAGCTTGGATTATTTAGGCTTAAAGCGTTGAAATCCGCCCGGGGAAGACAGCCATTTTTGCTCGGAACACCAATTTGAGAACGGTGTACGACGATTTTGTTTTAGATGGCATACGACTACGCTGCGAAGAAAATGAAATGTTTTTAAATTGGTTTTCTGACTAGAGTTGAGATCCGGAAAAATATTTTTCTGCTACTATTTGTAAAGAGTATTCACACATACACACTTTTAGTCGGGACACAGGATTGCAGAAGCAAGGAAAACCTGCTCTGGCGGAGATTCATAGATGAATCTGCCCTGGAGTGTAAATGTGGTGTTGCCCCACAAACGATGGGACTCTTGATAATGTATCCTGTCTGTCCTGTTGCTTGCATATCACAGAAGCTGATGGACGCTACTGAAAGTGCCAAACTCGTCGCCATATTTTGGGCTGACTCAATTTAATTTGTCATTGACACGCTAAGAAGAAGTACTTAAGTACATGAAATATTTTAAGTGACATATCCACAACGAACGTTTTCAAAAATTGTAGGTAAGTTCTATATTCAAATTTATTATTTTTGATTTATTATTTTATGTGACATTGTTATTTTATCTGACATTTACTGATTTGACATGAATACTTATTTTGTTAAGAATTTTACTTTTTTTATTATTATTGTGACATGTAATGATGTTTTTTTTAATTGACATTCATTTTGTAAATTGATATTAATTTTATTTAATTATTGTGAATGTGAGGACAATGTTGGTCACATATTTTATTTTAATCCCCACGACTGTCTGGCAGTTTCAGTACTATAAGCGACCTACCCAGATGTCCTTTATTTGGTATTGTTCGTCGTTTCGTGGAGCTCCTTGAGTTATAAGTCGAGCTACACGGTAACTGACAAATGCTTGCACTGACTGGACAGGTCCACTCAAATCTGTGTGTTGGTTCTTTCTTCAAAAGACCATCTCAGACACTAATCTGCATATGTATATTATGTCTGGACTTCAAAAGAGACTATGACCTCTGAGTTTGTTTCGGCTGTTTCTTCTCAGAGTAGTCAGGTACAAAACACCGGCCCCATCTAGTTTTAAAAAAATGACGTGTAAAAGTGTATGTAAAAACCTGATTGCAAAAATAAAAATCATTTCATTTCATCATCATTTAAAAAAATTAATCAACCAGCAATGGCACCAACAAAATAAATTTAAAAAACGAATCAAAGAATCGCCAAAGATCAGTGAAATCTAAAACGGGCACCAAAAACTTGGAATGACCGTTAATGGTGCCATCCCTAGACATCCTGCGATAAATTCAGCTCGTCAGTAATTATTCAAGCGGAGGCCAGACGAGCGGGTGACACTTCGTGAAATAATAATGCGTCGGCGCGGCCAGCCTAGTTAGGAGCTCGCTAGGTTTATACTTATGAATTAACTAGCTTCTGCCAGCGGCTTCGCCCGCGTGAATTTTGATAATTGTCCCATGTGACCTACCGGGATAAAAAGTATCCTATGTGTTAATCCAAGTTATAAACTATCTGTGTGTAAAATTTCATTCAAATCTATTCAGTAGTTTCATCCATACTCACAAACTTTTGGCATTTATAATATTAGTAGGATTGGCTAGTTTTTGTGCACTAATGCGTATTGCAGCTAACGTGAGTCTTCTTTATCGTGTGGTTAGTGCCTAACCTGGTGTCAGAGTTTGTATGCCGCCCATGGGCCTCTGACTTGGCTTTACATACCGTCGAGAAATATCTCTCAGGCATCCTGGTTTCCTCACGATGTTTTCCTTCACCGAAGCAAGTGATAATTATACAATACGCACATGAATCCGAAAAATCAAAGGTGCGTGCCTTGGGTTCGAACTTGAGACCTGTTTCTTGACTACATTACTATGTGTACCTGTAATAACGCTACTGTAGCATTGGCCTCATTCAATCCCGTATCAATCATAGACACACTTTTGATGCACCAAGTCTTTTTCCCGCTTTTGATGTGCTAGCTGAGCAAAATTGAGGCGCAGGATCAAGAAAAGTAGGGCACGCCACAATGGTGGCGATAAGTCCCCTCTTTGAGGAGTGGCTGGAGAGACGCCACGGCGTCCTCACCTTCCGCCTGACGCAGGTTCTTACCGGACACGGATGTTTTGGTAAGTTCCTGCACCGAATCGGGCGGGAGAAGACGCCCGGGTGCTTCCACTGTGAGGATCGACCGGAGGACACGGTGGCGCACACTGTGAAGGTGTGCCCCGCTTGGGCGGAGCACCGCCGTGTCCTCGAAGCGGCGATCGGCGGCGGCGACCTCTCGCTCCCGGCCTTGGTTCAATCCATGGTCCGGGGCGAGACGGAATGGGACGCCGTCACCTCCTTCTGCGAAGCAGTCATGCTAGCGAAGGAGGTGGCGGAACAGGACAGGGAGAGATCCACACGTCCCGGCCGCCGCGGCAGACGGCCCGGGCGTCGGGGGCCACGTGGTGGCTTCCGGCCACCGTAGGCGCGGGCCTGTGGACGGGGGCTATGGGCTAGCTCGCCGTCCGTCCGTCTCATGACGACAGGCCGTGTCGACGGAGCGTTCGTGTTTCACGCGCGCCTCAAAGAGAGTCAGCAATAGGGAAGGGGTCCGCAAGGCCGAAGCCTGCCGGGGCTGCGGGACTATTCGAAAGAGATACCGTGGCCCCGGAACACAAAGGGCGATGAAGGAACATGGATGGGTTTTAGTCAGTAAAAGTCTGACACTCCCTCCTGCTCCGCCCAGAGCGGGAGGAGTCATTTGATGATTACCAAACCAAAAATAAAAAAACAGGATCAAGAAAACTGTAAGGAATGCTCGAATGGGAGGAGGCCTTTGCCCAGGTATAAGACAGTCAAGACTAACAAAAAAAAGATCGAAATAATTATTTTCATACCATAGTTTCCAAAGATAGACTGAACATTGAAGCAGGAGTGGTTTCGTTTCTCGTGTCGATTGAAATCACGAACTTACCTGAAAAAAGAAAAAAAAACAGATAAGTCAATATATTTTTTCATAAAATAAGTAAAATAGCAAACATAAATCCTATCTGTATTGAGATTTACTTTACAAAGTGACTTTCATTATTAGTCAATCTATGAATGAGTAAATCAATATAAAATCATACAAAAAAGTTAATGATACTTTTACAACTCAACGTCAAAAGCAGCAACAACTAAATAACTAACTAATTTCAAGCCACATTCTTGGTACAAAATTGAGTTTCAAGTAATCTTATTTCACGACTCCTAAACCAAATATCTGCAATTACATCACATCATAAACAAGTAAACTCTATCTTACCTCTCTTTCCTTCGCTTAGTGTTAGACAGAGAGGGAAGATATAGAAACAGCTGCCAATAAAGCATTTACGAGGCGTTACGCTTACGTTCACGTGTGCCGTAAATCTTTACGTTTTATCATTACGATTTAGTTTACTTTGAATTAGTGACGACCATCTTTATTACAGTAAATGGATTTCGTTTGGTTAAGAAATGACCTTTGTTAAACATAAATTTTCGTTTTGAAAACCAATAAAATTTATATTATATCAATTGCCATTTGAATATCTGAATTTTGTGCCATAGCAACATTGTAGATACAGTGTGTTGCATGGTTACATTGGCGCGATTAAAGAGCGTTGTTCATAAAGATTTGTGAAATTGTGTGTGTTAATTTTATAAATACAAGATGGTGGCGTAAGTACCGTTTCCAGAATTTCTACCTATTTTTGTCACTATCTAAATTTGTTGGAACTCATGGTAGAATCCTATACAGGGTGGATTACATCCACGCACAAACGGTTACCATGTAATGAGTACATTATTCCGAACCCTCCCGCCCCCAGATATTTTACATCGGTACCTAAACAAAAAAAAACTGCTCTTCCATACATTTTGACCGTAGATCTATGTCACTTTTGAAGGCAGCAGAGTTTTTTTTTAAATTGCTGATGAAAATTTTCTGTATGGTCGGAATTTTGTACTTACTGAATACTTCGTTTGTGTGTCCTTGTCCCTACTCCAACCTGTAGTTTATTTATGAATGCTAAACAAAGATAGCAGAAAAAGGATTAAATAAACTTGTATAGATCACGCAGCGCGCCGCTACAGCATTTCAATTCTTGAGGCCACATTTATTTTATCAGCCAATAAGCTCCCTGGAGAGAAAGTCGAGACTTTAAGCCGCTTATAACCCACTTAAAAAAAAAAGCCAGCTATTGATTTTCCTCCAGCTCTGAAGACTTTGTATAGTTTATCCCAGGGTTCCGTGCCCAAGTAGTGCCAGCCAACGGGACTCTTATATTACTAAGACTCCACTGTCTGTCTGTTCGTCCGCGTCGGCCACAGAGCTGTAACTTTTGAACTACAATAGGAAGAAACTTGATTTTTTTCACAGAGTGTGTATTACTGTGACCGCTATAATAACAAATAATGAATATAAATTAAAGTTAAAATGAAAGACGGATCCCCCTTTAATTTTTATTTCATTCCCTACACAAGAAACGAGTTTGTTTGTTGTCGGCGTTTTTTACGGAACCCTTCGTGCGCGAGCCGACTCGCACTTGGCCGGTTTCTATCGCAAACGCATTTATTTTAAAGAAACTCTTAAAACAAGCAGTGTGAAGTTTGTTCACCCGATGCTAAGTTTCTAACAAAGATCTTGTACTTCTTATTGTAAAGTAGAACGACTTTAAAGATTTCTTCGACAAGAAAGAATTAATAGTAAAATGTAATCGGTTTGATAAGTTTCTTGCAATTTATTCAAAAGGTATTACGTGATACAATAGGCGAGACGACCAAAAAAATCTAATTAGTCCGTCACTTAGATTATCAAAAAATATTTGACCCGTGTTTTCTCTTTTGTTACGTAAGCCAAAATTAACGAAGATACGACGATTTTAAAATTCTCAATACGTCACGCCATGGTATAATTTTTAGCTAGTTCCGACGTCACGACCCCCACTCCCAAGTTTTGATGCGTTTTATCTTTGTCAATATTCATTGATTTACAAAAACAAAAATACGTGTCCATTAATTTCCAATACTCTAACTGACGGACAAAATAAATTTGCATTTTTTTTATACTGTCGTCATGCCTATTGCCGTAAACCGAAACTCAAAATATTCGATCAACCTTATGTGAATCGTGATCTTTTGTTTTTCGATCGACGAGTAGGAACAGTGACGAGTCGGGTCTTTAATCTTTTATCCCTCTTTGAAAAAAAATACAAATTTGGACATAGAAATCTGAGCCACGATTCGGTTAGAACTCTACCAATGCGCCTGTCTGAGTACGAACCCACGACTTACTGCTCGTAAGTCGTGGCTGCCAACACTAGGCCACCGCTACTCTCCAAACCCTTCTTCTCAGCAAAGACATTGCTGCTCTGAGCCACGATTCGGTTAGAGCTCAACCACTGCGCCTGTCTGAGTACGAACCCACGACTTACTGCTCGTAAGTCGGGGCTGCCAACACTAGGCCACCGCTGCTCTCCAAACCCTTCTTCTCAGCAAAGACATTGCTGCTCTGAGCCACGATTCGGTTAGAGCTCTACCACTGCGCCTGTCTGGGTTCGAACCCACGACTTACTGCTCGTAAGTCGGGGCTGCCAACACTAGGCCACCGCTGCTCTCCAAACCCTTCTTCTCAGCAAAGACATTGCTGCTCTGAGCCACGATTCGGTTAGGCCATGTGCTTTCATGGGCCTCGGAATGCGCCACCTCCGGGATCCGCAGTGATGGCAGGAGGGGTTTCCATCGGCGTCGAGTCGACGCTGAAGTACCTGGGACTTGTCCTCGACAGCCGGTGGAACTTCGTGGAGCATTTCCGACGTTTGGCCCCCAAACTGGAGCGGACAGGGGCTGCCTTCAGGCGGCTCCTACCCAACCTGGGGGGGCCAAACGCCTCCTGCCGGAGGCTCTACGCGGGAGTCGTGCGGTCCATGGCCCTTTACGGGGCCCCGGTGTGGGCGCGTTCATTGAGGCAGCGAGCCGCCAACTATTTGAACGCGCCCCAAAAGGTGGTGGCCGTAAGGCTAATCCGGGGGTACCGCACGATCTCCCGCGAGGCGGCGAGCCTCCTTGCCGGATTGCCGCCATGGGATCTGGAGGCGATAGTCCTCGCGCGCCTACACGAGTGGCGCGCGGAGGCGCTACGCCGGGGGGAAACTCCGCTGCCGCGGCAAATTGTCGCTCAGCGGACGGACTTCCGGCGGGATCTCATGGCGACATGGAGAGAGCGACTTTCGCAACCCCGTGCAGGGCACGCCACAATAGTGGCGGTAAGTCCCCTCTTTGAGGAGTGGCTGGAGAGACGCCACGGCGTCCTCACCTTCCGCCTGACGCAGGTTCTTACCGGACACGGTTGTTTCGGTAAGTTCCTGCACCGAATCGGGCGGGAGGAAACGTCCGGGTGTCACCATTGTGAGGATCGACCGGAGGACACGGTGGAGCACACGGTGGAGGTGTGCCCCGCTTGGGCGGAGCACCGCCGTTTCCTCGTAACGGCGATTGGCGGCGGCGACCTCTCGCTCCCGGCCTTGGTTCAATCCATGGTCCGGAGCGAGACGGAATGGGACGCCGTCACCTCCTTCTGCGAAGCAGTCATGCTAGCGAAGGAGGTGGCGGAACAGGACAGGGAGAGATCCTCACGTCCCGGCCGCCGCGGGAGACGCCCCGGGCGTCCGGGGCCACGTGGTGGCTTCCGGCCACCGTAGGCGCGGGCCTGTGGATGGGGAGCTATCGGCTAGCTCGCCGTCCGTACGTCTCATGACGACAGGCCGTGTCGACGGCGCGTTCGTGTTCCACGCGCGCCTCAAAGAGAGTCAGCAATAGGGAAGGGGTCCGCAAGGGCCGAAGCCTGCCGGGGCTGCGGGACTATTCGAAAGAGATACCGTGGCCCCGGAACACAAAGGGCGAGGAAGGAACATGGATGGGTTTTAGTCAGTAAAAGTCTGACACTCCCTCCTGCTCCGCCCAGAGCGGGAGAAGTCATTTGATGATTTCCCATCCTAAAAAAAAAAAAAAGCCACGATTCGGTTAGAGCTCTACCACTGCGCCTGTCTGGGTTCGAACACACGACTTACTGCTCGTAAGTCGGGGCTGCCAACACTAGGCCACCGCTGCTCTCCAAACCCTTCTTCTCAGCAAAGCCTTTTAATTGCTGCCCATATCATGGGGTTGCACAAAAATAACTAGTCCGCTATTTTTGGGAGTCAGCCATATTGGATTTAGAATGACGCCACTTAGCCTTACCATGCATTGCCATTCGAACTTAAACGTGTATGCAAAATTTTTGCTTAATCGGTTGGGGACACCTGTTTTAAAAGTTACAAGATTTGTCTTAAACAAATATACATACAATTCTGACATTTCCAAACGGTCCGGTTATTTTACTTTTTGAACTATCTTACCTCATTGCTAACTTTTTAATCAGTAATATATTAAATAAAGCTTGTAAAAAAAATCGGTTCTTTCGTATGCAATCAATCAAAGCTGCATCAAAGGTACTTTCCCTGTTCATCAACAGTACAGTAATGCATTTATTCTTTTATGCCCCCTGAATCGAATGAACAGAAAAGAACTTCGAAGTCAGTCTTTTCAACGTAGAATCTACAATAGCCATTAACTTTTAACGACCACTTTTCTCTCATTGCAACCATTAAAAAGATTATGTTCCGCATAAACAAATCAGTCATTTATTCCAATTGATGAGAATACTCGTACAAATAAATCTTTTACATTCTTTAAGCGAAGAATACTGGTCATAAATGAGTTTGGTTGGGATCTGTTTATGTTAGGGGTAATTAACCACCGATTTTTATTGGTTTTGTGTTCAAAGAAACGAACTGTACGTAGCTGATGTTTTTAAATTCAAGATACGATACAATACGTTAGCAAGGAAAGAAGTGTCTGATGAGATGGCGAAAAATAGAGAAGTATGGAAGCAGAAGACATGCTGCGCCAACCCCTAATGAATAGGCGATGACGACGGTATCAAAAAATTGCAAATCTATTTAGTCCGTCAGTTAGAGTATTGGAAATTAATGGAACACGTATTTTTTGTTTTTATAAATCAATGAATATTGACAAAGATAAAACGCATCAAAACTCGGGAGTGGGGGCTCGTGACGTCAGAACTAGCTAAAAATTATACCATGGCGTGACGTATTGAGAATTTTAAAAGCGTCGTATCTTCGTCAATTTTGGTTTACGTAACAAAAGAAAAAACACGGGACAAATATTTTTTGATAATCCAACCCCCGAATACTGAAACGTCACTCAAAATTTAAGGGCTGCTTAACATTTGAGCAGCTCCTAAACTTTAAATTTCGTATGGCCAAACGTCAGTTTTGAGTGTCTGTTAAATATAAGTGCTACTTAAATTTTGAGCGACGTTTCAGTATTCGGGGGTAATTGACGGACTAATTAGATTTTTTTTGTCGTCGCGCCTATTGGGATAAGGGCAAGAAATGATACAATACGTTAACGCTAATTTTAACGTACAGCCTCGTTGGTCCAGTGGTCGCAAGCGTCCACTGCCGAGCAAGATGTCCTTCCTGGTTATGATTCCCTGGTCGGGCAAAGTTATTGAATTTTTAATTTAATTCAGTAGCAGCCAAAGAGTCTCGATTTGTGCACGGTTGGTCACAATAAGCTCACCTCCTATTACGAAATCTGGGTGTAACTGCTAAACTGCTATTAGGTACAGCTCTACCTATCCCTTCGGGGATTGCAGGCGTGATTTTATGATGATAAAAATCGGGTCTTACAATTGGGGAGGCCCATGTGTAACAGTGGATTGCTATACCTTTTTTTTTTTCTCGGATGGGATATCATCAAATGACTCCTCCCGCTCTGGGCGGAGCAGGAGGGAGTGTCAGACTTTTACTGACTAAAACCCATCCATGTTCCTTCATCGCCTTTGTGTTCCGGGGCCACGGTATCTCTTTCGTATAGTCCCGCAGCCGGATTGCTATACCTAGGTTTCTATGATGACGTTGGAAAACACACACACAAAGCACAAGAGCTTTTGACGTGAAATCGGTCGATTGACGAGTCAATTCCGTTACTTGACCATAGATAGCGGTATTCTCAATTAGACTTGACCACATCACTACTTGAGTAGCGAAGTAAGTACTTTCGAGAATGTTCTATTGAATATAATCAATCCAAAATAAAATTTATCTGAATTGTATAAAGTTGATTTTGACTAACCGTTCTATGACTTTCTCATACCACAGACCAATGTTAAACAAACTCATTGTCGAATATTAAATGAAATGTTATTTTAGGACGACGTCAATCGGGTTTTCTTTCAATCTAAGCGACTCGCTGATATAGACGTTTCACGTTAAAATCAACGGCCGTGACACTGACACAGCCCCACAAAAAAATACTTATGTAAAACTTAAGGTGGATGCTCCAGAGTAGCCCGCGAAATTCAAATTTTCTTACGTTTTTTTTAACCCTCCAAGCGCATAAAGGTGCAGGAATGACTTTGATCTTGAAAAAGTAAATTCATACACCTTTATGAGCTTGGAGGGTTGTATTGATGATTTTGATGATTATAATTCTGTAACTACATACGTCTTACAGCCGCGATTCATAGTTTAATCAACATACAACCTGACACTGAGCTGCAAATTGCAAAAAACGTAAGAAAATTTGAATTTCGCGGGCCACCCTGGCGCTTTCACCTTAAGGTGAAATTCTAGGAAAAGGTTTTAGATTATTTGACTAAAAGTGTATCGTAACAGAATTATTCAAAATAACGAAATCTACATACGCCGCCGCTAAGAAAAACAGTCGACTTATTTGAGGAAACGCCACTGAAGAAATTTCCCTCCCTTAGATTTCAGATAAATCAGCAAAGCAAACCTTACACAAAAGTATTTGAACTCAATTTCCTCCATTATTTGTTCATAAAACACATCTCAAAAAACTTCGCCGTTAAAAAGATAAATTCTTTTGGGCGACATTTTTATTAAAGTTATTTATCATTCACGCCAGTTTGTGAGCTTACCTCGGAAGTTTTCAAGTAACCATTGTAAGGAAAAACTCTAGAACAGTGATTCCCAAAGTGTTCCAGAGGTCCACGGGAGACCCGACGGGGGTCCACATTGGCGTGAAAAAAAATGAAAAAAAAATTCACAAGTTGCATGTCCACGAAAATTTATCTGGTTTCGATACTAAAGAACAAAAATGTTGGCTTGGCTTTATCTATCAATGTAGGAAGTTAATAAGCTACTCGAAAAAGTAAAAAAAAAAACAAATGTTCCGGTGATGACATGTTGTATTTCGGTGACTGTATTGAGACTTTAAAAAAGCATTTCGAAGCTGTAATATTTTAATTTTCAGATTTTTTGCCGAAAAATTTTTTAGGAGCTATGCTCCTCATTCAATCCTAACAGATAGCGGGAAAAAATAATATTGCAAATTTCTTGCTTTTATTTTTTGGTCCACGGGCTTAAAATAATGCAGCAGGGGCTCCAACAAAACCAAAAAAATTAGAAAGTGGTCTACCAGAAAATAAAGTTTTGGAACCTCTGCTCTAGAACAATAACTAAGTTACAAATTCTTAAGTTCCGCTATGTATATTATGTTGGTAAGCTCTTGAAAGGTCGTTGTACGATGGTATAGCCAGGGTCATTAACAGTTTTTTTGGGTAACCAAAATTATTGAGCTAAAATAATGACAATCATATTTGTTTTCAAGAGGTCCTTGCATCATCATTTGCCGACCCTTTTCCCAACTATGTTAGGGTCAGCTTTCAGTCTTGCAGCTGAATAACAGTATTTTACATGGAGCGGCTGCCTATCTGACCTCCACAAACCATTTAGTACTGGGTAATACAATATCCCTTGGGGAGACTGGTTGTCTGAATTTCTGGCCACCGACTACCTATAACGACTGTCAAAGATACGGTATAATACAAATGTTTTTTTTATTATTATTTAAGACACAAACCTGATGTACAATCATAACTGCAATAAAAAAGTTACAAATCAAGAATAGTTCTGATTGGCATCTACTAGATGTGAATCTAGAATGCAAATTATACGTAAAACGCACTTTAAAAAAAAAAGACAAACAAAACTTTTCCAAAAATAAAATAAAAAGTTTTGGGAAAAAAAAGTTAAACATAAGAAATGTTAGCCGTACCAATAGCTTAAAGTGCTTTCCAAGGCAGGAAGTAATCTCGGCATGTAATGGGCGGTCACCCATCCACAATCCAACCTAGGCAAGCGCGGCTTAACCTGAAGATCGAGTTTTTACGATCTTTTTCCTTTATTGCGGATTTCACCGAAGGGTAGATTTCACCGATTAAGCTGAACGCGATCAGGATAGGGAACAAGAGCTATGACAGCACACTGACAGCTCTTGAACGCAGTTTAGTTGGATATGCTAATCGGGAACCCACTCTTAGATAATGATTATTTTATGGTGTCAGCACCTGTGTGGAAACAACTGCGTTCTCTTACTCCCAGTCAAACTAATCAGCTATGATGGTTCTAATTATATACCAAACAAGTAACATATACTTAATTTGTTTTTTTTTTCTTTAACACTCCCTGAGGACTTGGGTGTTTGAGACAAATCTAATGATACCTTAATCATCGAAATATATCCAGCCATTTGGAAGATACGAGGTTATAAAGTTTACAAAAAACAAACACACAAGATACGCCCGAAAAACATAACACTTCCTTGGCAGTTGTATAAAAACTGAAAGAAACATTAATATTCTTCTCAGAATTCTGTTCCCAAAAACACGATACGTCGATAAATTATACATTTATTCATTGACACACTCTAAACAACACTGTATTATCGAAATGTCTTTGTATTCAAATGAATAACTCAATTCAAGCAATTTACAAATGTTAACAATGTGTTAATAACCTTAATATGGCGCCAATTTTTTGATGTTCCTGTGTTGAATTATAAAAATGAGTTACGTATAATGCCAGAATGCTTACGAGTATGCTTACTGTTTTATCACGTGTGGCTTCGAGATTCAGACTCAGACTGAGTAGGTATAGTTCCAGACTTGAATCAAGCCCGTATTCTTTCTTTTTCGTGTGGTGTGTGCCTTATTTGGTGTCAGAGTTTGTATACCACCCATTGTCTCTGACTTGGCTTTAAGTACATGCTGTCGAGAAATATCTCTTAGACTTGTTTCGTTTCTTCACGATATTTTCCTTCACCTAAGCATGTAATAATCAATACGCAAATATAAATTCGAAAAATTGGAGGTGCGTGTCTTTAGTTTTGAACTTGAGACCTGTGACTTAGTAAATGGTAAAGGAAAACATTGAGAGGAAACTCTAAACGTAAGACATGTCCTAGAAAAATTGAAGACATTTGATATCCACGAACTCGCTTTGGGCCCGCGGCTCACAAAGCCATGGGCCCTAGTATAGGGAACATCATAGGATCATTATCGTACTAATAGTATAAATGCGAAAGTTTGTGAGGATAGATGGATGGATGTTTGTTACTCTTTTACGCAAAAACTACCGGATTTGCATGAAATTTGGCACAGAGATAGTTCATAACCAGGATCAACACATAGGATATTTTTTATCCCGTTAGTACGATCCCGTGGGACAATTACCGAACTCCACTCGGGCGGAAGCCGTGCGCATAATATAGTTTACGTACGAGTAGGTATAAGGTGATCACTGAAGATAGTCATAGCTATGCCTCCACAGCGAGATGTGATCTCTGGCGGGAACTGCTTAAGCCCCCTGACAGCTTCATCGAGCCGTCCGAAAGCCTTCCACCTGGGTATGCTTTGCCGTGGCCGACTTGGAAATCTCTGAATAGACTCCGAACCCAGGTCGGCCATAGCAAAGACAACCTCCTCAGATGGACTGATGGTTCATGGACGGCTCAGATCTCAAATGTGTATGCGGTGTGTCTCCACAGACAATGGCCCATCTTCCATCTTGCGCCGCATGCCCTGACACCTGCACACTTGACGATCTTATGACTGCATCAGCGAGCGGAGTTCGCATAGCTGAATTTTGGGCCAAACATATTTAACAAAAATTTGCCATCGATACGCATAGAAGACTGATTTCTGATTACGCATCTAGTTCGTATTTTTGTGGTGCTCATCACTCCGAAATCGAAATAAAAAATTTAGAGAAGGTAACAGTTGTGTCAGTATTGTTCTACATGTGTTTATATTGGTTGTACGCCACATATTTGTATGTATGTATGCATGGTCATGACGTATGACCGGTTGTATGCATTCAGATTCATCAGTCAAGCAGAGTGCATTCATTCCACAAATTAATGCAATTTGTCTGATAAACACTGCATTATGAACTGAGAGATATAGAACAATACATAGGCACTGTTTTCATAATTGTATTCGTAGGTTCGCGAGGTTGCGCTGTATACGTCATTTCCATGTGTTGTCAAACCACAAACAGTCCATTCAATATAGCATCAGGCCCGCATTCTCTGAAGCGAAACATGTTGTAATAGTAATTACTTACACCCGCATTATGTCTATTGTATATTTCTTAACGAAAAATAAGTTAATTGATAGATTAAATAGGATTGTTTGAACCAACTATGAACTGAACTAATATCTCTAAACAGGATTTTGGAGTTCATGGGGGGGGGGGGTCAATTCAATTTGACAAGGTAATGAAACCGCAATTTACGATGCGTCATTACGAATGGTAAATTGCGGTTTGAGGCAAATAAAATACCACGTTTTTTCATGTATTCTTTATTCAGAAAACTTCGATATATACTTCAAATTCCGGGGCTGAAGACACACATTTATTACCGTCGATGTATATGCGAATTCATTTCATCGTCACCTCTGATTTAAAATGGCGATCCAAAAAATATTTGTTCAATTTTATTTCTGTCACAATCCCAAGTCACAGACTGCGAAAGAACGTGGATTACGCAATAGCAACGACCATACACAGAGATACGAGTCTTTTATACAAAAATGGGTTGAATGCTCAAAGGTTAGGGTTCAAAATACCCGGGTTATGGTCGTCGTTCCAGAAAATTATGCTTCAAACGACGTAGTTTCGCAATACAAGTGAGCTTTGCGTGAATTATGAGAAAGATTACACGTGCTACATTGTGGAAAGGTTACAACTTACAATTTAGAAGACTATTCTGATGTCCTGGATTACGAATTTATTGTTGGCTGGAGTATGTTTGTGAGATTCAAAATCGGAATACGGATTGTGGATTGTGTTTTGTGCCTTCGGGAGTTCGATTCTTTTTCTTTTCTTTTCGGTTGAGATTATTTATGGCATTTCAATACTATGCGATGAGAAAAAAGTTTTTACGATTCATTAGGATGCGTACCGAACGTTCATGTGTACAATGTAAACGAAATTGTATCGTATTTCACTAAAATAACAGAGTCAACAAATTAATTAATTTGAAGAAAATCGGTCTCAAAAATATCTTCCTGTTCCCTCCCTACCGCATCTCCGACGAATATCCGAGAGGAACCCATCAGATGAGGTGCCGAAGACATTACAATTTACGAGGCATTAACTTAAATACTTGTCGTAAGTTCCGCAATGTTCCTGATAGCGTTACCCGATAGGTTGATACGAATTGCTTGTTTTTGTTTACCACCTCCTTGGTATGCATGCCTGGTACTTTTTAGATTGTTACATTGGATTACGGGTTAGAAAAGACGTGTAGGAAAACTTTAGAGTTATCCGGAAAAACAGTATTATCTGTGCGCCAAATACTTTATCAAACACAGAAAATTACTTTTTTCTTTCGCGCATAAAAAATGTTTGGAACCTCCTTTGAATTTTTGGCAATTATCCTCTATTCTGTTTTCCTCTTTTGGAAAATAGCAGAGTAAATATTTGAGCGTTCGTCAAACGTCAAAGTTCATAGAGAAAACAAATAGGGTTTCTGTCCCAGTTTGGTAGCTATATTCTGTATTTCCAGAAAAATCCATACTGTAGCTGTTTTTACGTAATAGAAACATCTATAAGCAATAAATGAAACACAATATTCAACACCACTTAGTCTTAAAAAGAAGATCAAAAGAAAAACTTTTACAAGATGGCGGATTTTCTCGCCATTTTAAATTCTGCGCTCACTGTCGCCTACCTATTCATGAGGCTTTTCTGTCTCATTAGTCACGTAGAATTTTAAAACAATCGATGCCTCGCGAAGGCTCAAGGCAAATATTTCTTTTATTATCTTTCGCTCCTTTGAGCTGCAAATATTCTTTGAGCTTCTTCGTGTGAGATATGATTCGATGAAGATTTATTTTTTGTATTTTGTTTTTATGTAGTGAGCATAAATTCTCACGAGATTGAGCAATAGGTAAGTAAGTTGTTGATTTCCTGAAACGCTTCTTTCTTGTTAACATAAGAATTGAACCTCCTAAGGCTGTAGAACAAATAAAACACGCCTTGATAAATCCATAGGGACTTATTAAATAAAAAAATATATATAGGTACAGTTACTAAGTTGTAAGGGAGATTTGAATAAATATTAAATAAAAAAAACTAGTTCAATTCCCAGGTCGGGCAGTGTAATTGGGTTTTTCCATAAGGAATTTCTCAGTAGCAACCACGGAGTCTGGATTTGTGCCCGGTTGATGACAATAGGCTCGCCCCCTATTACATGGGACTTAAACATAACCAGCGAAATTTGGGTGCACTTTGGGGATTACAGGCGTGATGGTATGTTATGTATAGACTATACTAATACTTGTTCCGAATAAGCTCCGAAACTACAGGACCGATTTTAATAATTTTTCACCAATTGATAGCTAAATTATCAGGAAGTAACATAGTTTATGAATTATATTTATATCATGCAAATTAGCTGAGCTATCACAATTTTTGCGGACGAAGTCGCGGGTAAAGTGCTAGTGTTATGATAAAGTTACTATGTCTGCCTGGTAGTTACTATGTGAAAGTGTGTGTAAGAACTGATCGCTATGTGATTTAACAGCTGGGACCTGGCGCCTGGAACCTGGAAAAGAACACGGGCCACTTCTCAAACAGGACACTGTGGTATTTCCCTTTATATTATCGGCTCTCAGACACGCGCACGTCCGTTCACTACTGCAGCTCAAAGCTAACTGACTGCCTTACCACCGCACGCGCGCTAGAGACGACATAATGCCTCCCTCTCTTTCACTCACAGACACTACAGATACAAAAAAAACAAACGCAGACGAAGGGACAATACCTATATTTCTCAGTTTTTTTTTGTTTCAATCAAAAAGAACCACTAATAATATTTAATGCTACTCTCACTAACTACTTTTAATTAGGTTAACGATAATAAATTTATTATACACGTGGAACTATAATAACCAAGTTTTATGTCCTCCTATCTTTTCTATAATGTAACATTTTGATGATAGGGCAATTTCTTTATTATTAGGATGGGCGCAACTTACAATAGGCATTATTAGGGAAAATTATCTTTTATTTTTGTGAAGCTTTTTCTGTTTATGATGAGACGGACATTAACGTTTGTCTGTTATCCCTTGTTCAGGATTTTTAATGAATTACTATACATTTGTAAGAGTGGGAGTTCACTTTGTACTTTTTCTTCTCAGCGTGTCGATAGCAAACTAAATAGGGATGATGACTGACTAAAAAAAATATGATTCTGTTTAGTCCGTCAGTTAGATTATCGAAAAATATTGGATACTTACGTGTTTTTTGTTTTATCTAATTAATAAAAATTGACGAAGATAAAACGTGTCAAAGATCATGAGTGGGGGCTTGTGACGTCACATTTTAGTAAAAAATTTACTCAAATGTGACGTCACACGAGTTTTTGACGCACTGTACCGTCTTCATTTTATTTTTTGTTGACGAGAAAAAAGAAAAAATATGTGTCCAATATTTTTTGAAAATCTATCTGACAGACTAATTAGATTTTTTTTGTCTACCCTATTGTGTGGGCCCAGAACTGAGCGACTAGTTTGGCGCTTTCGGTAGCTTCCAGTAAGGTAGTAGGGTACTTAAGTAGTTTCATTACAAATGTTCATACTTGTTTTCCTTTGGTACCTAGTTGTCAAAAATCATGAGTCGACGTATAGGGACTCGACGCAGGGGGAATGATTCGTCAGTACTGCTGTGGGAGGAGCTCGTGGCTAAAAAAATAACAGCCGCTCAGATCAATCTTCAGGTTAAGCCTCGCTTGCCTAGGTTAGCCTGTGGATGGGTGACCACCCATTACATACCGAGTTTCTTCCGTGCCTCGGAAAGCACGTTAAGCTGTTGGTCCCGGCTGTCAATTGTAAATCTTAGATAGTCGTTACAGCAGGCCTAACCAAGTTACAAACGTTTCATATCGATTCTCTATCTATAATCGTAAACGCCTCGGCATAAGCTATTGTAGAAAGCGCTAAATAGGCATGACGACAGTATCAAAAAATTGCAAATCTATTTAGTCCGTCAGTTAAAGCATTGGAAAATAATGGACACGTATTTTTTGTTTTTGTAAATCAATGAATATTGACAAAGACAAAACGCATCAAAACTCGGGAGTGGGGGCTCGTGACGTCAGAACTAGCTAAAAATTATACCTAGGCGTGACGTATTGAGAATTTTAAAAGAGTCATATTTCGTCAATTTTGGTGTAAACCAAAATTGTAACAAAAGAAAAAACACGGGTCAAATATTTTTTGTCGTTTCGCCTATTGGTAGCCAAGTAGATCGCTCGTTCTCTTGTGTCACTAGAAAAAACCTACACTTTAGTCTATGGTGAGCCCGAAAGTCAGACAAGCAGTCTTAACAAGGGGTATCGTATTACCCAGTACTAACTGGGTTGTGGTCAGATAGGCAGTCGCTCCATGTAAAATACAGGTATTCAGCTGCATCTGGTTAGACTGGAACCCGACCCCAACAGAGTTGGGAAAAGACTAGGCAGATGACGAGTCAGATTGCTGTCTTCAAGATTTATTTCATAGATAACTTTTACACCATGAGTTGCGGGGACTAAACTAAATATATGACAAGAAAAGGCTCTGCAGTAGCATAATGAGTCGACTTCCTGGAAGTATTTGTCACTTTTCTTGTCTATGGCATAAACGTTGTTTCCTCTACAAAGTCGTCTCAGTCACTATTAAAGATGGCCGCCATACCTAAGTATTCCATTGTGAGGATCGACCGGAGGACACGATGGAGCACACGGTGGAGGTGTGCCCTGCTTGGGTGGAGCACCGCCGTGTCCTCGAGATGGCGATCGGCGGCGGCGACCTCTCGCTTCCGGCCCTGGTTCGTGCCATGGTCCGGAGCGAGACGGAATGGGACGCCGTCACCTCCTTCTGCGAAGCAGTCATGCTTCAGCGAAGGAGGTGGCGGAACGTGAGAGGGAGATATCCTCAAGTCCCGGCCGCCGCGGGAGACGCCCCGGGCGTCGGGGGCCACGTGGTGGCTTCTGGCCACCGTAGGCGCGGGCCTGTGGACGGGGAGCTATGGCCTAGCTCGCCGTCCGTCCGTCTCACGACGACAGGCCGTGTCGACGGCGCGTTCGTGTTCCACGCGCGCCTCAAAGAGAGTCAGCAACAGTGAAGGGGTCCGTAAGGGCCGAAGCCTGCCACCTGGGACTATTCGAAAGAGATACCGTGGCCCCGGAACACAAAGGGCGAAGAAGGAACATGGATGGGTTTTAGTCAGTAAAAGTCTGACACTCCCTCCTGCTCCGCCCAGAGCGGGAGGAGTCATTTGATGAATTCCCATCCTAAAAAAAAAAAAAAAGGCAAACCTAAGTATTCCTTTTTCCTGATCATCGCCAGTTCTTCACATTAAACCCCTTGTGTAAGGGTAATCGTATTTTGTTGTGTTATTATAACTTATACCATTGGGTATTGGACGATTACAGCTTTTAACAGGTCTGAATTTTGTGGTTATATAAGATTTTCATTGGTACTTTATAAGATATTAAAAATCTAATACAGATCATAAAGCAGCAGTACCCTCTTTCGTTAGTTACGCATTTACCTCCCAGTAAAGAAACAACGTTACATACCTCCATCGCCAAACACCAAACAGTTGATGTCACCCCTTTCCAACAGATTACATCGTTCCATTCTACGCACATCTCATTTGTGTAATCTTACGATTACTTTCATTCAATGGAGTTTCTTTACGAATCTCCTCATTTGCTGCTACATTTCTTCCAACGACCGTTTTAAACAAGATAGTTTCGAGATCATAAAATATTGTTTTATCTTTAGATAGGAACAATTCATGGGAGATTTAAGAATTAAAAGTACCTTTGCTGAAGTGACTTATGGCACTTTTGTTTTAGAAAAAATATTAGGGTAAAATTGTTGTAATCATCTGTATTAATTGTCTTTTAGGTTAGACCATGGAAACGATGGATGAATTGTGTGAGGAATGATATGAAAGTAAAAGGAGTAAATGATAGCGTGACGGTTGACAGAGGAGAATAGAAGAAATAAAAAAAATAAATAAAAAAACCCGACTGCGTGAAAAATAACTAATAACTTTAAATAAAAACTGAAAAGAAAAAAAACAAGAACAAATAATAAATACTAATGACGGAACATATGGATTGCAACAGTCGGTACCCATTAAATAACTACTAGACTAAATTCAATCCAATATATGTACTCGGGCTAACACAAGGATTCTAACGATACCACCCACGTACATCGAAATCGGTTTAGGCGTTTAGAAGTTATGGTGGAATAAAGAAACTCACAAACATACATACATACATGAACCCTGAAAACATAAGACTCCTTTTTTTGGGCAGTCGTGTAAAACGTGTTGCGCCGACCCTTAGTAACATGGGACAAGGGCAGGAAGACGATGAATAGGCGAGACGACAAAAACAAATCTAATTAGTCCGTCACTTAGATTATCAAAAAATGTTTGACCCGTGATTGTTCTTTTATTACGTAAACCAAAATTGACGAAGATACGACGCTTTTAAAATTCTCAATACGTCACGCCATGGTATATTTTTAGCTAGTTCTGACGTCACGACGTCCCACTCCCGAGTTTTGATGCGTTTTATCTTTGTCAATATTCATTGATTTACAAAAACAAAAAATACGTGTCCATTAATTTCCAATACACTAACTGACGGACTAAATAGATTTGCAATTTTTTGATACTGTCGTCATGCCTATTGTCTTTTAGGTCAGTCCTAAATTGTATTTGACTTTAAATTACAGGCTAACAATATCCTAATTTAAATACTAATAGGTGATATTGTCGCTAATCACAAGCTCAACAAAACAGACCACACAATTAACAAAATCAACGGCCCCATTTAAAATGATTAAACGTTGTGTGACATATAAAATGGCGGCCATCCGCGTTAATTCGCGGTAACATGACGTTGCGTGCCGCGCCACAACCGCTGGGGAATGTATTTAGTATACTATTTACACACACAAGTATATAGTAACGGATGTCCGTTGGTAGGCTTATTAGAACAGTAATGGGACGGTTTTAGCGGATTTTAGGTGTAGTATGTGTTGATAAAATGCTTGTTGAATCGGGATTTTTCCACTCGGCCTCGCCTGTTTTTGTTTTGTAGTTCACAGTATTCTTTTGAGGAACTCGTGGCTAAATAATAACAGCCGCTCGAGTCGATCTTGAGGTTAAGCCATGCTTGCCTAAGGTTGGTCTGTGGATGGGTGACCACCCTTACATACCGAGTTTCCTCCGTGCCTCGAAAAGCACGTTAAGCCGTTGGTTCCGGCTGTCATTTGTAGATCTTTGACAGTCGTTACAGGTGGCCAAAAAAGTCTAACAACCAGTCTTACCAAGGGGATCATATTACCCGGTACTAACTGGGTTGTGGTGGTCAGATAGGCAGTCACTCCATTTAAAATACAGCTGCATCCGGTTAGACTGGAAGCCGACTCCAACATAGTTGGGAAAAGGCTAGGCAGACGATGAGTTCACAGTATTCTTGTCTGTGTGACAAACCACCAGTCGTAGTGATAGCGTATTACATCTATTAATGGGGGTATTACTACTACTGTTGGTCTGTGTCATCCCACAGCTGGGCAAAGGCCAGGAGGATTTTGAAGTCATGGGGAGAGCCCCATGACTTCAAAATCCTTCGATCCAGGGCCAATGTGGACCAAGTAAATGAGGCTAAGTAGACACACTTGTTGTACTGGTGGGGCAACTTGGTAGAGCTGCGTGGACTAATTTTTAAATCTGATTATAATGCGCGGTTTTTGGCGAAAAGCTTTATTGTTTTGTGTCCTGCTTAGATATGAGCGCCGATGGCCAATTCCGCGGCGGCGGCGTCACGGCGGCGCGGCATGGCCGGCCGTGGGCCTTAGTTTTTTTTTTAATCAGGGAGAGATTTCATAAAAATAACTAAGAAAACCATATTGTTGATACAAAAAAAAGTTTACAGTCTTCTAAATAGTAATTGGAGATCACGTTTACTGAAAAATAATAATTTCAGCATTTTGAGTTGAAGTGAAACCGAGTTTTTTTAATTAGAGCACTATCTATCTATATTATAAAAACTATAAAAAAACAGAAAATATAAGTATAAATACTTATATTTTAGTAGTATCATACAGGGTGTAAACCAGCTCATCACGAAGCCGTCAACCAAGCATTCTGTACATCAAACTAAGTACCTAACTTTACGCAAAAAATATTGCTGGGAAACGATTTTTTTTTTTGGGGTAAATCTTGTTTTGTTGTAGAACTCAATGTAACGCAATCGAAACATTGTGCTGATGGATGGATTGAATAGTACGGGAGTCGTGGAGGTCTTTAAAGTAAAAATCTAACGAGAAGCGATTTTACGCGCGTTTGCTGAAATGCAGCGTTGCCCGCCGCGTGCACGCGGCTTCACACGGTCAAATACAAATATATCGCAGATGACACCGCCTCTCCGTAAACGGGAAAACGCGCAACGCGCCGCGTCTCCGTAAATGAGCACTTATGCGGTCGGGCCGCGCGTGTGTGCGAGAAAGCAAGTTGCGACTCGTCACGACGGCGCGCCGCACGCTTCACACGGCGGCGGCGCGCCGACATGAATTCACGGCGACGGCGGCGCGCCGGCGCGGCGCTCATATCTAGTCCTGCTAAACGTTGCGTTGAAAAGGCTACAAGTTCAAACTGTAATCAAATGTGCATTAGCTAATCTTATTTAGCAATCTAGGAAAGAAAACAGAACCTTAAAAACCTGTTTTGTTCTAAGAAAAGAAAAAAAAATTGCTCAACTACAGTTCTTACAAACTAATCCTTATTCTAGTTGTTATAAGGTCGCTATCAGAGCAGCCAATACATATATTTACTTATACCATTCCAAATCTAACATACCAGTTGATTCTCTCTCCAATAAAGTATATTACACCCATTTTGAAAAGTGTCTCAATTAGATTCTATATTGCTAATGAACCACTAAAAAATTTACAACATTTTTATTCAATCGTTAAGTGCCATAATAATGCATTTAAATTTTGCATTTTCAAATTTCATGCGTAATTTGACAAAAACGCTGGAAGCAGTGGACGCCATATTGCTCTCTGGTCATGACGTCAGTTGGCTGTGTAAACAAATGCAGTAATATTTGAAATTGAAAGTTGACACTTCTAAGTTTACATAGCCGTATGACGTAATAACATGGCAACTACTATTTAATGGTGTTATGAAATAGATTGAAAAAGCTAAAACCTTTGATTTGAATTTTAAAATTTAGTTTGCTATTTTATGAACTAACGTTTTCCGACTGTTTTTTGCCTAAGCTATCTCAATAACATATTTTTAGAATTTTTCTCATATAGAGTAAAATACCCTATTGTATTCGGAACTCCTTGCACGTATCAAGTACCCTTATCACTCCTATCAGACCTTATTAACCAATAAGGAGCCATCTTCCTGTAACGTGCAGTAATTTACGGTAATGACGCTGCCCTGGCGGTTCGCGTGACACGACCGGTGCCCAAGGGACGTGGATTATATCCTCATATCCACGAAACGAACGTTCTAGAACGAGCGGTAGTAGTAATGAAGTAGCTGGTCCTTTAGTGCGATCGAAAATGGTTATTTATGTGGCTAGCTTTTTATGTCACGTGTGTTAAAATAGGCACAGGGGAAACAAGGGATTTTTAAAACTATTCGAAAGAAAGACAAATTACTGTTTATTAGGGAAAATTAATTTCGATTAATTTTCCCTAATAAATAGTAATTTGTCTTTGGTAAAATGACAAAGTAGAAACTATACCAATTTTACATGATTTCTTTTGAGTCTGGATTTGTGCTGTCGATGGCAATATGCACATGGAAATTAGACATAACTGGCCAAATGTGGGTGCGCTACTACTACTCTTAGTGCCGAACCCTTCAGGGATTACAGGCGTGATGTTTATTGTATATATATATTAGCTTATGCCAGCGGCTTCGCCCGCGTGGAGTTCGGTAATTGTCCCACGGTATCATACTACCGGGATAAAAAGTATCCCATGTGTTAATCCAGGTTATAAACTATCTGTGTGCCAAATTTCATCCGAATCCGGTTAGTAGTTTTCGCGTGAAAGAGTTTTCGCGTAACAAACATCCATACATCCTCACAAACTTTCGCATTTTAATAGTAAGAAAGAAGAAGAAAGAAAGAAAAAGTATTTATTAAACTCACACAGGACCTAACAGAAAAAAAAAGATAGAATAGACAACAGGCAACGTGCCGCTCGTCTGTAAGAACCCTGAGTGAGTAGGACAGTAGGAGGTAGGATTTGACCAATCATATTGCCAGGTATTAACTTCTCAGTCGTGACAAAACGCCTCGTCGGATTTGCAATGCACTGCCTCGTGTTTGACCTCATCCTGTTAGTTGAATGTGCTAGAAACTAGGTCTGTTCTTATTACAGACGAGAAGGTACTTGAAATATGTTTGAAGTATCTCTTGAATATAATGATTTGAATTGTTTCGCTGGAGACACTGGCGCTTGCTGCTTTTCATAGCTAGGAAATAATGAGAACGAAAATTGTGGTTTAAAGTTAGATTGTAGGTATTATCGGTATCACTGATGGTCGAGTACTTTCACTAAGTAATAAGGTTGAAAAATAATAAAAATAATATACTCCTAGATACGGCTCGCATTGTGAGGAGGTTCCTGTCCCTGCAGCTCTAACCACCGGTAGCATGGATCCTGCTCCCGACACCGGCGGAAACCTATATTTATTTTTTTAATTTGTTAAATTAAAAAAATAAAGAATGTGTGTAAGTATAAATGAATAAACGAAAAAATAATATCAGTAAGAAATGAATAAGATAAGATATTTTTAAATGAAAAGACCAACCCTCCAAACTAAGCAAATTCTATTTATGCCTAAATCCCTGACATTGAAACAAATGAACGAGCGTGAATTTGTGAAGAAGAAAAAAAACGAATTCGCGGTGATTCTGATTTCCCTACAGAGTAATACATCTAGATTAGACATTGAATTTTTCCAAGCTAGCTCCATTATTTTCTTTGGGTTACACGATTTGGTTAATTCAGACGTGCCTAGAAAATTTTATGACTGGAATAATCGGATGAGCACATAGAGGAATGCTCAAATTGGTAGGAACAATTTTAGATCGGCTGCGTACATCTTATACCAACAGATAAAGAAAGAAAGAAAGAAAACATATTTATTTAGCCCATGCCACAAGTACCCACACAACTACAAAAAAACTTAAATCTCAACAAAAAAAAAGATAATATTGTGTGTCTCACGGCTGCGCCAAGCAGGCCCAGTTCAGCAAACTGGCTGAAGAGCTAGTGCATGACGCTGGTTTCCAACTGGTCCTGAGATAGTGATGTGACGGACGTAACCCAGTTTAGTACAGATACATCGTGAAAATGTATGAATTGAAGACTACTAGCAGTACTAACCGACTCGCATCGCAAGCATCGCCTGGTGACGAATTATCATACAAACTTTCAACCCCTATTTCACCATATTAGGAGCAGAATTTTCCAAAATTCTTTGTGAGCAGATGCCTCCATCTTAATAGCTATCTGTGTCACAAATTTTAGCCCAATCCGTCCAGTGGTTTGAGTGTGTGTCGCAAGACAAACGATTTTATGAGTACAGTTATATGTGTAGATGTGTTGGAACATTAGAAACCCCATAAGAGGTGTGTTTCAGGTTGAAGTAAGGTTTCTAGGCTTACTTACTTAGCCTCAATATTTAGCTGAATGTAGTTACTGTCCATCGTTACAATTTTCAATAAAAACCGACCAAGTGCGAGTCAGACTCGCGTATGAAAGATTCTGTACCATCGTTGTAGGTTACTATAGTAGTACCCTTTAATTTTTACTTATATTTTATTATTTGTTGTTAAAGCGGCAACAGAAATACACATTCTGTGAAATTTGTAACTGTCTACCTATTACGGATCGTGAGATACAGCCCGCTGACAGACGGACGGACAGCGGGGGCTTAGTAATAGGGTCCCGTTGGTTACCTTTCGGGTACGGAACCCTAATAAAGCAACATGTTTCAGGTGTGTGACATGGCTTTCTTTGTTACTCTTAGTGTGAAACTGTTTTTTCACCCAACGACTTCTCAATCGTCTCTTAACTATAATCCTCTTTTAAAATTATATGCTTTTAAATTATATGGTAAAGACTTGCATTGAAAAACAAAATCTATAATAAAAAAACATAACAAATTATCATTAGTTTCACAAAACTGCCGCTAGATGGCCGTTCTATATTGTGATAACGGGCTACTACGGAACCCTACACTGCGCGTGGCCCGACACGCACTTGGCCGGTTTTAAAAAGTTACTAACAGGTATCGGTAGGTTGCTCTGTCTGTCTGTTCCACATTTAGCTTACTGCCGGTTAGAAACAAAACGTACACAGAAAAGCTTTGTTTGATTATTCTATGAATCAAGTGACAGGTAGGTGACGCGGATAGGATATTGCAAGCTAACTTTGTTTATAGAAACATCGTTAACTACGAGACGTAGGCATATTAACTGACAGTCATACGTAAGTAAGTTATAGAAAACGGCCTTTAATCAATTTTAAAAGACAACAATCCCAGCAACACATCTAAGGAATGAAATTAAGAATATTAGTACTAAACCAACTATGTATTTAGATAAAGACGCAATGAAAAACGAAAACTCCCGTGAAAACGAGCTAGACACAAATTAAGAGACGCTTCAACAATAATGCAATTAAAAATAAACTTTGTTGATGAATGTACATTCTTTTAGAAACATCTTCAATTCCGTGAGAGAAATACGAATCAGTTCAGAGGACCCAAAGGTGCTATAATGATATTCTTTCGTCCATTTCGAGAATTTTGAGAGTTCATTTTGAACAATTTGAAGTGTCGATCAGGGACCGTTGAATGGATAAATGTGTTTGGATCTTTCTCTGTTTACGTATTGATTCGTATTGAAAGGGTATTGAGAATCGAAGTAATGTGGGTATATTTACGATTGTAATACTAGATAACCTTTTTGGGTTTGTAAATAGATGGTTGTGTTTTGTTCTGGATGTGCAGTCTGAGAGAAATCGGTGGCGTTAACTTGTTAATTGTACTTAAATGCATTTGGAGGAGCTCGTGTTACTTGTGTTTGTTTACTTGTTATCTATTTATTTATACATTTTGTTTGAAACTGTTTTCCATCACTTCCCTCTTAAGGTTTATTGGAAGACCAGCGACAGACAGCATCACCATCACCTGTCTGGCATTAATGCTGAAATGGACCTTTTTGGCGCAGCCGTGAGGCACACAGCACATACTATGTTTTCCTCCTTATGTTGTACCTTATCTTTTTAAGTTATTATTATAATTTCTGTAACTTTAATAACTGACGTCAAATAAATATTTTTTCTTTCTTTTCTTTCTTTCTTTTCTTTCTGTTAAGCCGCGCTTGCCTAGGTTGGTCCGTGGATGGGTGACCACCCATTACATATTGAGTTTACTTCGTGCCTTGGCAAGCATGTTACCGGTTGTACCGTTGGTCCCGGCTGCCAAATGTAGACCTTTGACAGTCGTTACAGGTAGTCAGTGGCCCGAAAGTCTGAAAAACAGTCTTCTTACCCAGGGATTTCGTATTATGCAGTACTAACTGGGTTGTAGAGGTCAGATAGGCAGATGCTGAATGTACAATACTGGTATTCAGCTGTATCTCACCACTGCATCTGACCAATTTCGTTTCATTTTTTTTTCTGTTTACTTTTTATCAGTTTCTAGCGGATTCGCAGTTTCGCCCGCGATAAAATATAGCCTATGTTACTCAGTAAAGACGTGGCTTTCTAATGGTGAAAGAATTTTTGAAATCGGCGCAGTAGTTTTTAAGTTTATTCATTACAAACATACACACACACACACACACACACACACACACACACACACACACACACACACACACACACACACACACACACACAAATCTTTCCTCTTTATAATATTAGTGTAGATTATTGTGTAGATAATTACAATGTTACCATTTTATTTTTGTGTGTTTTGTCCTGGCGGGCTAATAAATGCTTTTTCTTTCTTTTTTTAATTTTTTCATCTGGTTAGACTGGAAGCCGACAACAACATCGTTGTAAAAAGGCTAGCCTAATGATGGTCTTATTTAAGAGTTGAGTGAGTTCGTTCAGGTTTGAACTCGTTCTAAAGGACAACATTACATGCAGGAAGATATATTCATACTACCACCATAATCACTATATACACTTTGCCACTAAACAGTGCTGTTGTTTGTACGAATGTAACGTATGTACAATCCCAATTTATCTCCATGCAAGCTAAAGACTTAAACTAACACTAAACACATTGGTTCACCCACACAAACCCCAAAATATCAATAACGTAACTACTGTTTAATAGTTTCGACTGTCATCCCAACATTACGTGGGATCATTTATGGAATGTACAACTTCTGTAGAGCCAGAACTTTGTGAAACTCAAACTTTCTCTACGCACTTTAGAAGCTGTCCTAATATTAGCGATCTTTGCGCGAATACGCACTCGTCGCGACTTTATTCCGCGAAATTGGAATGTACCCTTTGGCCTCTTGGTGGTTCTCACTTTTTTTTCCGTGAAGATAATCTACGTTTCATTCGCCGTGTCTAGGCATTTAGGGCAGTGTTGCGTGGATCACTAAGGCCCGGCGCTCATTATCGGCATCGGCAAGAAAAGGGATCCTTCGGCATTCCTACATGCAAGCGCACACTGTCGGAAACTATGTCTTGGCATGCTGCAACGTTCCTAGGGATGACGAGGCGTCCTTAAGCATGCCGCACCGTCCTTAAGCTACCCCCGAGTGTTGCCTCGGCGCCGGCGGCGCGGCGGGCGACGGCGTACCGAAGGATCCCGAAGCAGCCTCAAAGCTGCCGATGCAGTAGCCTCAAGGATACCGAAGCGGTGTTTTTGTTACGACGATCATATCTCATGGAAATTTCTACTTTATTGCCATGAAGTTAATGTATAATGGTTTTTATCACCTAAAATACTCCGCCGTGCCGATGCCGATGGTGGGCGCCGGGCCTAAGGAAGCTTTTAAACGGACACGGTGACGGTAGATTTTCACGGCGAATCAATAGTAGATTCGGAGTGAAGTAGACAAAAGGTCTTTGTCGTCTGGTCTGGATGAAGCGTTCGGCTACCCGGAACTGACAATTTTTCCTAATCAACTTTGAGCCTAATGCTTTAGCGATAAAGTTGAAAATCTATTAAAGTAATTTGACAGATTGTAGTAGCTTGATGTGCACTACGATAGCGTATTCAAGCGACGATCGTTTTCTATTAGGACACCGGGTAACAGGTATTAATAAAACAAATAGTTTTAGTCTGTTATAGAGCCGATATTCGACGAGTTTCAAAAACTTTGGAACATCGACGAAATAACGGTTAGGGGGAAGTTTCCTTTAGATCGGAGTACGTCCTTAAATATTAAATGTTGTTATTTTTACGAGGATAGAAAACCGGCCAAGTGCAAGTCGGACTCGCGCATGAAGGGTTCCGTACCATCGTAGTAGGTAAAATTAAAGGCTCCCTTTAATTTTTTTTTTTTTATTTTAATTTTTTTGTTGTTATAACGGCAACAGAAACACATCATCTGTGAAAATTTAAACTGTTTAGCTATCACGGTTCATGAGATATAGCCTGGTGACGGACAGACAGACGGGTCTACCCTAAAAAGGAGTCCATGAAGAGTACATAAATAAGTAATGGGAAAACCCAATAACACTTTGCCCGACCCGGGAATCCAACCCAGGTCCTTATGCACAGCAGTCGCGTTTGCGATCACTAGACCAACGAGGCAGTAAAAATGTAGTCTAAAGTAAATCTTTACTATGAGCAACATAAATCACAATAAGGTATTTGACACCATAAAACAATAATTCCAAGACACCAATCTTTAAAAAAAAAACGTTATTTTGGGCCTGAAAATCCGATTTATTTTCAATTAATTGCCAAATTAGATTTTTAGTTGCTTTGAAATCAATAAATAGTTGAGTCATTGAGTTGACAAAATAGTGACGTCACAGCGTGCTATTGCCATACAAAATCTATGGGAGAACCGCGTTTTGACAGCTCTTAAAAAGTATGTCAATTGATTGGTGTGTCAACTACCCTATTGACGAACGAATCGATTAACCGAAAAACCATGTGGGAATCTGGATTTATAGCCTGTTTTCCTGAATCAATTATGTTAAAAGTGTAGTAAAAGTGTATTTAAACTAAATACACTTTACCCGGCGGTATTGTAAAAGTGTATTTAGTTTACGTTAAGAGAAAAAAAAAAATGAAAAATGGTCTCTAAATATAGCTCTATAAACAATGAGACTGTCAGTCGTTACTCCATATTAATTGGAACACTTCCCGATGTGACGTTTTTGAGGGACGCTCTTTCCCTGTTTTTGCCAGGGAACGTTCAACATCATTAGGCCTGCGTCAGGGGAGACACGGGAACACAGACAGGGGTGGAACAGGGGAGTATTTGGGGCATCGTGTCGGACAGAGGACGAACTGGTTCAAGGACACGTTCGGAAAGTGGAATATTGAATGTGGAGAGAACCGTGTCTTACAAGTTTGAGTACTACAAGGTGATTCGGCATTGGGGAACAAGGGTTGTAACCTGCTTATAATACCCATGCGTTTATGCAGAATAATTTATGGTTTTTTCTCAAACATGCATGGAAATTTGAGCATTATTTTGACAACCTTCTTCGAGATAAATCGAAATTGCTGTACTGGCCAGAAACATGCGACCAGCGGCCGGCAAAAGTTGTATGAAAATCGATATTTGTCGTGTTCAGCGGCCAAATACATTACATAGTAAACTCATATCTGTCGTGTTATTTAAAAATGGAACGATCTTTAACTCTGAAACATGGAAACCAAGGAGGTAACTTATCAAAGGTTTTATTTAAATTTCGAATTGGTTTGCAAATAGAAAGCGGTTTATTGAAAAAAAAAAACAAATGAACTCTTCAATGCGCGAAAAAATATTGTTGTTTGTGTGCATCATTGATTTTGAAAAGTAATTGTATTAATTTCCTCGCATTATTTGAGAAAAGTACTATACTTACAAGCCTTGGCCACAACTAGCCATTGATGGACGTATGTGTGCCGGCCCACATTTACACGTTCGGCCATCAATGCCTCTGTTGCTGGCCGCTGCAGTAATGTACTATTGTTGACGTTATTGCGTCTCAGGCCGAAATCTATGAACATAACTTACTTACGTTTTTTCACGGGTGACCACTGAAAACCAGCTCGGTGCTGTTGGTCCCCCCATAGCACAGCACCAACCTGCTTGTCGCAGTCACGACTTGCACTTGAAACTTTTTTTTTGTTCCGGTCTGTTATATTCATAAATGATTGTTATGGATTGTATGTTTATTGTTTATTTTTGTCTTTTTTAGGGTTCCGTGCCCAAAGGGTAAAACGGGACCCTATTACTAAGACTCCACTGTCCGTCTGTTTGTCAGCAGGCTGGTTCATGAACTGTGATGATTGGTAAACAGTTGAAATTTTCACTTTTTATTATTTCTTCTTTAAATGAAATTTAAATTTAGAACTGTTTTAGTCTCTTTCTAGTTTGACAGTGGTGATGTTGGTAGAATAAAGCTAAGATTATCGTGTAGATGACCACTGCTGGAATCTCAATTTTCACTTGGATGATATCTAAGGAAATCCTGAGCGTACTTACCCTGGTTTCCTTTATGATCCTTAAAAAACGAATAAACAATACCTACGTGAAAATGGACCTTTTTACATTAACAGCGAGCGGGTCTGTGCCAAAAATAAACAAACAAACAAAATAAACAAAAATGAAGTACGAAAATGTTCAGCCTCCGAACGAATGATAAAGAATTTGGTTGACCAACTCCCAAATTAAATAAAAGCAGGAACGTCGCATGGAGAACCAATTAATAAATTGTTCGGACGAGAAAAACGCTTTATTTCAATTTACAAGTTTCAGTGGCCGTAGCATGAAGGTAATGTAAATTCGAACGATTAAAAAAATTATCCTAGTAATCTTACTAATAATATGCGAAAGTTTGTAAGGATGATCGTATGGATAACGCAAAGGATATTTTTATTCCGGTAGTATGATCCAGTGGGACAAGAGGCTTGTGTCCTGAAAAAAATCTAATTAGTCCTTCAGTTAGATTATCAAAAAATATTTGACACGTATTTTTTCTTTTGTTACGTAAACCAAAATTGACGAAGATACGACGGTTTTAAAATTCTCAATACGTCACGCCGTGCTATAATTTTTAGTGCGTTGTGACGTCACGAGCTCCCACTGGCGAGTTTTGATGTGTTTTATCTTTGTCAATATTCATTGATTTACAAAAACAAAAAATATGTGTCCATTATTTTCCAATACTGTAACTGACGGACTTAATAGATTTGCAATTTATTGATGGTGGAAACTAGCCTATTATTGAATTTCACGCGGGCGAAGCCGCGGGCATAGGCTAGTAAGTATATAAACATTATATTTACTTACTTTTAAAACTAAATTTATATCAACGGATGATACTTATTAATGTGATTGTCGCAAAAATTTAAACGGATATGTCATGCGATAATTGTGCTTCCAATTCTAAAATTGTTTGAATTTACGTCACGATTACTCAACATGTTCGTGATAGTCCACTATAATCCGATACACATAGCTGTGATGAATTACAAAAGGAATTTGTATAGGTACAATCAATCACCGGGAAGGTTGGACGACTTCCATTACTCGAAACTCTTAAGATCAGCCAGTAGCAACAACAAGCTACTTAACTTTAAAAAAAACCGGCCAAGTGCGAGTCAGAGTTGCGCATGAAGGGTTCCGTACCACCGTCGCAGTAAAGCCATCTTATAGCGGCAACAGAAATACACATTCCGTGAAAATTTCAACTGTCTACCTATCACGGATCATGAGATACAGCCCGCTTACAGACGGACGGACAGCGGGGGCTTAGTAATAGGGTCCCGTTGGTTACCCTTCGGGTAGGGAACCCTGAAAACTGGCTTTAGCCCGTGGTTTCGCTCGCGTTATGGTCGTAAATTAAATATAGCCCATGACACTCGGGGGTAATGCAGCTTCCCATTAGTGAAAGAATTTTCGGAACCCGATCAGTAGTTCAGAAGACTACCTTTTTTTTCAATCTTACAAATATGCAAACTACAACACTATTTTTAGTCGTTTTAATTGCTTTAGGAGCGTCTCGTACTCATGAAAATAAACAACTTTTGCTATGAGATCGACAATGGCGTCTCGAAAATAAAATCAGCGGCTTCGTACATTATTGGTCGCGTAACTCAATAAAATGTAGACAGCAGCTGATATTTTTTTCGAGATTTCAAAGTCGGTCCCATAGTAAAAGTTGTTCATCTTGATGAGTAGACGCTCTTAAAGTAATTAAAACGACAAAAAAATAGTGTTGTTTACCTTTTTATAATATTAGCCAAGATAACTAAATTGGAAAAATCTTAGGCATAGCAATGAGTATCGGCAGTCCCAATGTCAAGTCCCAAGTCTGAGTACCTATTTTACATGTCATTGTTAACTATGAGGAAGAAGACTTGGAGTTTTCTGCGTCACCGACCAAAAACCATCCCTTACACACTTTCTTTATAGCCACGACCGTCAGAGTTAAGTAACATTTTAACTCAATTGGACCGCGTCTCCCGTACCTACCCAAATATTTGTCCGAACTTCGCATCCCTAAAAGACAGGTAATACATATTTATATCGATGTTTTCCTCTCCTACTTTTTGTGTCCTTGCCAAAAAAATTTGATGGATGGAAATAAACTAGGACGAATATGATTGGCTGTCGATTTTCATCCAAAAATGGAAGGCCTGTATTTTAGAAGAGCAGTGACCGTTTCGGTTTCGTGAATATTTTCTTTTGAACGATGGATTGGTTTGAAATTTTTGGCTGATGTTTCTGAAATCAAATGTGATCTTGACGAAATGGCGAATGTTAACAAAAAACCAGAAATGGATAAACTTTTATACAGGAACAAGGAAAATACACAGGAAAACAGAACGTTATGGGACCTTTTCAAAAGAGCATTGTAAGGCATCTTTTAAAATTGTAATCTTTTAATCCTTCTTCCGCGTAGGAATAGGAAAAGTTGGAGTTAGCTAAAGAACAGGAAAAATTGTTCCAAGAAGGGAAAGTTATTCGTTAACAAAGGGTAACCCTCTATAGCGGTTGGCTATGAAGGGTTATCCTACTCCCGGGCCTGTGGACGGTGAGCTATGGGCTAGCTCGCCGTCCGTCCGTCTTATGACGACATGCCGTGTCGACGGCGCGTTCGTGTTCCACGCGCGCCTCAAAGAGATGTCAGCAGAAGGGAAGGGGTCCGCAAGGGCCTATGCCTGCCGGGGCTGCGGGACTGTTCGAAAGAGATACCGTGGCCCCGGAACACAAAGGGCGATGAAGGAACATGGATGGGTTTTAAACAGTAAGAGTCTGACACTCCTTCCTGCTCCGCCCAGAGCGGGAGGAGTCATTTGATGATTTCCCATCCGAACAAAAAAAGGGTTACCATACTGGCTTGCCCGAGACGTTGTTTTTTTCGTTCACCGATCACAAAACATACAATGACTGGGACTGAAAACTGCTTCGTTGGTCGAGTGCTGACTTGCTGAGCCTGAGGTCCTGTCTTCGATTCCCAGGTCGAGCAAAACGATATTGGGTTTTTCCACCAGGAACATCTCAGTAGCAAACAGGAAATCAGGATTTGTGTCCGGTTGATGGCTTGCCCCCTATTACATAGGACTTAAAACATAACTGGCGAGATCAATCAATAAACATCGCTGGACATTACACACAGCGCTATCTAGTGCTACACTAAGCAACGAGGCTTGTGTCGTGGACACCAGATAGTTGATATACTACATAGATTTAAACAAAAAGTTTCTATGTAGTATATCAACTATCTGGTGTCCACGACACAAGCCTCGTTGCTTAGTGTGGCACTAGATGGCGCTGTGTGTAATGTCCAGCGACATTTATTTATTTATTTTTGTTTGTAAATACATACTTATCATCCATGTCTCGGAAAGAAATGTCCATGCTCATCACACAAACATTTGCTCGTACCGGGATTCGAACCCGGGACCCTAAGAATGTAAGGCAGCCTCACTACCGCTGCCATTCGGGTCGTCAAGATGTGGGTGTACCTACCTACTATTAGGTACACCTCAATCTAACCCTTCGGAGATTATAAGCGTGATGTTATTTTATGTTGAAACATGTAAAATTTCAACGGAAGTATTTACGTAGTCCTATTTTTAGACAGAGAAGATTGATGACATCTCTAGTGACCATAAACAACAAAATTGATTTGAGCCATGAGTATCTGAACCCGATATTTTATCTTTTCGTAATTTAAATTTCACAGAGATGTAGGGTTGCCACAAATTAAGAACTCTTTACATAATCACTGATATTTATTAAGTTTGGAAGGACTATAATAATTGGATATCTATAGGAATTTCGTGAGTCGATTTAAGACACATACCTACTAATGTGTTAATATTTTATTTTTATGTATCTTTGTGTATTTCTTTTTTGTTTATTCAAAAAAATTCAGACATCTTTAGACCCTTTTTTATTATTATATTTCTTTTTCGATCCCAGAAAGTGTCGAGAAAAAATATACCAAATAATGACGGTACGGGAATCCGCTGGATGCGAGTCGCACGGGACCGGTCAGTGTGGCGACACTTGGGGGAGGCCTATGTCCAGCAGTGGACGTCTTGCGGCTGTAATGATGATGATGGTGATGGTGATGAATGACGGTACTTCTTCCTTCTCTCGAATCAAATTTTGTCCGACCAGTATATAGCAACCTGGACAGGGCTGATAAAATGATACTTATTAGAAGCTTATCGGCCTAAAATAAATTCAGCTTTGCACGGACAAACATGGACGTCTGGCAACCCTACCCCGGGGTTAGAAAGACCATTAATTTTGTCCCGCGGACATTTTTAAGGAATGAACTTTGACTATCGATTACAGAATTAAAAGGTGTTAAGAGGTAAACAGGGGCCCGAAATTGATACTTCTTTTAATGGTTTTGGTCCTTCGACCTTATTTTGTAGACTTTTTCATTACTTTATTTGTTACTTTTAACATTTAAGAAGCAACTAAGTACAAGATCAATATCGATGGAAAAAATATATTTGAATACCTACTTTACATTTTGGAATATCAAAACATTTAACGCAGACACAAATATAAATTAAATATCGCCCCGCTCCTGCTTCGAACGATTTTAATTACTTCAGAAAATTTTGAAATTCATGTCACTTAATCTATACAAATGAACAAAATAGAAGTGTCTGTTTGCAATTTCAAAATAACTGCTTTTTATTAATTACTTTTTGCATATGAAAGTATATACGGTACATATAACTTTTATTTTTAGTTTTGTGTTTGTTCTGGCTAATCTCCGAAACGGCTGGATCGATTTTGACGGGACTTTTACTGTCAGATAGCGTATGTTATAAGGATTAACTGAGGCTACTTTTTATTTTAGAACGTGCAACTAATGAAAACCCTTGCATTGCACTTGTTAACAAAATCCGTTTCGTTGGGGAAGTCATATTTTTGTAATAATTTCAAGCGGACGAAGGTTGCGGGCACGAGCTAGTCTTAATATATTGTTATTTATTTACTTAACAGACAACATGATCCACTGACATTTACACAATATACTTATAATTCTAGAATGATAATGAACAATTTAACTTATAACCTATGTTAGTACTTATATTCTACTACAGACAGTGTGGTTTTTATAAGATGTTCACTGTGGGGCTTTCATCATGCCTATCAGCAATAATTCTCAAGCTCTCTCTTTAACTCAAAATTCTCAATAACTCTCAGCAATCTGGCGAGAAGGGACGCATTCTTTTTGCGCACTACAGCTGAGAAGCTGTCTACTCTGGCTTGTGTAAACACAGCAGATGATAAATAAATTCTCTAAATGATGACAAAACTGCATCAAAATCCATTTAGAACCAAAACACGGTAGCAAAGACAAAAACGAAAAGTAACTTTCATTTAAAAAATGTATGGTTAAAGAAAGTCCTCATAGACCTTTTGTGAAACACTGAGTACTCCAAGCATCACCTCAATACCAAACACCAGCTCATAAGCTAAGTAAATAACTCAATTACAGCACAACGTAATCCAATTTACGCATTTGCTTTCTAACCGTTTGGTCCTAACTGGCATTAGGACCATTCCTAATCCCCTGTCAATACATTTGCCGAAGTGTGTTGTTAATCGCTCATTACTTAGGAGCGTTTTGGCTGGACGGGGGTTAAATAGGGTTGCGGTGGAAAGTTAGCTTCGATGAGAGATTTTAGCAAGAAATCATAGCTTCGCCACCGCTAGTTTTGACAGAGGTCTTTTAGAAAGAAAGAAAGAAAGAAAAATATTTATTTGGGACAAGCACAGGAACTACAAAAATAATAATAAAAAAAGAATCTAAAACTAAATAATAATAAAAAGATCTGTGCGAGGCCAAAAGGCTCCTATCTCAGCATGATGCTGCGATAGATGAAAAAACAAATACCGCA
Source organism: Xestia rhomboidea (assembly GCA_963853795.1). Taxonomy (NCBI): domain Eukaryota; kingdom Metazoa; phylum Arthropoda; class Insecta; order Lepidoptera; family Noctuidae; genus Xestia; species Xestia rhomboidea. The sequence goes on along the minus strand of OY970772.1, from coordinate 3,966,342 downwards.
GCGCTGGTATTCTGATAGGGCCCACTGTGATGTCACGGTCACACCTTTTTTTTTTGTTTTTCGGATGGAAAATCATCAAATGACTCCTCCCGCTCTGGGCGGAGCAGGAGGGAGTGTCAGACTTTTACTGACTAAAACCCATCCATGTTCCTTCATCGCCCTTTATGTTCCGGGGCCACGGTATCCCTTTCGAACAGTCCCGCAACCCCGGCAGGCATCGGTCGTTACGGACCCCTTCCTTTTTGCTGACTCTCTTTGAGGCGCGCGTGGAACACGAACGCGCCGTCGACACGGCCTGTTGTCATGAGACGGACGGACGGCGAGCTAACCCGTCGGGCGTCGGGCCTGGGCGTCTCCCGCGGCGGCCAGGACGTTGAGACGTTCTCTCCCTCTTACGTTCCGCCACCTCCTTCTCTAGCATTACTGCTTCCCAGAAGCAAGCAACTTCGATGTCGATGATGCACACATGAGTTTTTAAAAATTATCGATATAATTCATTACGTTAACTTCATGCTTTTCCCTATTTTTAAACGTGGGAGCGCTTCGAGGAAATAAATTTTAATATTTTTAATCGTTCCTCTAAGCGCTCCTTTTGGGAGCGCTTGGAGGAACAAAACGGGAGCGCTTAGATGGGAGCGTTTCAAAACGAGAGCGCTACGAGGAATACCTCGCAGCTTCGCCCGCGCCTCTGTGATGATAATCCCACGGGAGCTTACTACCGGTATAAAAAGTATCCTATATGTTAATCCAGGTAAAAAGTATCTGTGTGCCAAATTTCACCCAAATCCGTTCAAACCGTTTTTGAAAGAGGAACAAACGTCCATCCATCCTCACAAACTTTCGTAGTTATAATATTAGGAGGATTTCGGCTCTATCTTAACGAAAACTCTTTGATCCTTTAATATGTGTTTATGCACACAAATAGATAATGGCGAAACTAATGCCATGGGAATTTTCTAGAAGTTACTAATGAATAAATAATAAAATTTCTACAAATTCAATAAACATTACATCAATGTAGTCTCGACCCTTGAACTAGGACATCATGTATGACTATGTTAAATAATAACAAAATAGGCGGCTAATGTAAAAACAGCCTAATTGTCATAGGTACAATGCTGCTAATTGATGATTCAGGATATAAAACACCCAGAAATCGTTTTTTGAGAAACATCGCCTCCTCAAAATTGTTAACACCGATACTGTCAACATTTGTATTTATCTTTTTTTCTTCATTATTTTTCCACGTAGGTTATATCTTTGGTCTGAAATAGCCACCACAAAAACATTTACACCAAAAGCCTTAACTTACACGAACGGCTGTTATTACCACCATTAATTTTAAACCTCTATTGATTCAGCTGAATGGTACCGAAGATCGGAATGCTGCAGAATGGATACTAGCTTGACACTGTGCCAATTTGAGAATGGATAGCAATGGCATGCCCGCTGTGTGAGCGTAAAATCCATCGCGTAATTGGATTTAATGAAAATTGTTTCGGACATTGTTTTAATCAACGTTGCTGTTGGTACCCTGAAAATGGGAAGTCCGTTAGACAACAGCGTTAACTAGTTATTCTTTTATTTTATAGCTACACATGTGTGCCAAAAATAACGAACTATTCATTCAATTATTGGAGGGTGAAAGCTGAGAGAAAGCTTCAGACCTTCAGGAACTAAAACGACTTTAAACGACCACCTTCAAAACAACTCCAACCCAAAATGACCTCTACACATAAACCAATTAAGTCACAAAAGTTAATATTCACAAAACAGGAGCAAAGTCTACATGTATTGTTTAACATTAAGCCCTGTAAGCAACAAACTTCGCTTAGTTCCAACAATGCTGGGAAACCTCTAGAACGGCAAGTGTTTAATACTATTGTGTTGTTGTTGTTCACTTGGTTTCCAGAATATTAATAAATAGTTATGTAATGTTACTTTAAAATGTTGGAGGGCAGTTGGTTGTCGATATTGTCGGGAGTTTGGGACTTCGGAAGTATGGTCTTAGCTAATAATTATTTACTGACAGCCTACAATACCGTACGTGGAAGCCAAGATACGCTTTAAGATTCAGGACTAACCGGCCGATAGTTTAATGATATTTTGATGATGATTGAACTGAAATTTTGCACACAACTTTGGTTCTGATGACAATACCAAGAATTTGTAACAATATTTTGATTTAAAATAGTGTCCATGGAGTTTCTTGCCCGTTCTTCTACATAGAGATCTACGCTAGGGAATGAGCAACTACAGTACTTTCACAGTTTTTATGTCTTGTGACTGGGACTGTATGGTTACATTTAATTTTCATCTTTGTTTCGACAGTTCAAAAGTGCCTGTAACTGGCCTAAAATAAATGCTATGATTTTAAAAATACATTTTTCTGTCAGACATTACTTGATCCCGCAGCCAAGACTTTCGCACGGGAGCACTACTCAATGGTTAATAGCACGGCCACGGAACTTTGAATACGCATTCAATGTTGATATGTAAACCAATATTTTATCTTTTCATTTTGATAAAAGCTTGGTTTTTTTAGTTTCTTTGAAGTTTTCATCGCCGTTATCGTCGAAAGATTCCAATTTGTATAAGCCCTCAAGCTATCGAAAGGCCAACCATCATCATCATTGGCCTAGCCTTTTCCCAACTGTGTTGGGGTCGGCTTTCAGTCTAACCGGATGCAGCTGAATACCAGTATTTTACATGGAGCGACTGCCTATCTGACCTCCGCAACACAGTTAGTACCGGGTAATACGATACCCCTTAGTAAGACTGGTTGTCAGACTTTTTGGGCCACTGACTACCTAACGTCTGTCAAAGATCTACAAATGAGAGCCGGGACCAACGGCTTTACGTGCTTTCCAAGGCACGGAGGAAACTCGGTATGTAATGGGTGGTCACCCATCTCCAGACCAACCTAGGCAAGCACGGATTAACCTAAAGATCGACCCGAGCGGCTGTATATATTTAGCCACGAAGACCTTAAAGCCAACCATCGTTGCTATTAAATTACACAGAGACAGAATTAATTAATTAGACAGAGATGATATCTAAAACACTAAACTTTCTCCAAGTCTTAAAACCAGTCTTCAAACTAAGTCCCTCGACTCCAACCCTCAGAATATTCAAGTAGCACTCTTTAAAGCAACGTCGGAAGGTTGCAGCTCAACAGCATTTCCTTGGCAAGCCGGGATCTGGTAAATTGATAGCGTTTGCCTCACTCAGTGAGGATGTCAGCCCTAGGATCATTCTAAACTGATTTTAAAACTGGAGAGAAAAATGTTGAGACTGTTTTTGCTATGTTTAAAAGTGCATAAGTCGGATTAAATACAATATGTTGAAGATCTTGAATATTCTACAATATATGTATGATATGTATGTACCGCATTTGATATACACTAATTGAATACATAATATTTAGAATACTAAGTGTATCAATTAATAATAATTTTGACTGCGGCAGATGTTACGGATTTGGCTGTTTGTGTATGTGACTTAAAATGTTCGTAAATGCACCCACGATACAGGAGAAAAAAACGAAAAGCCAAGGTTACTCGGACACCCAACTAGCCAAATTCAAATTAATTTAAGCAAAGCAAAGCTATAATTCATATTAACATCCTAAAATGTCACTTCAACATCATCAACAGAAATCCATCCATGATTCCTACCAATTGCAACGCAATCCAATTTAAATACTAACGCGGCCTAATTGTTCTATCCTAGATAGCAACAAGCCATAAAACATAGGTAAGTAGCTATAATTCATATTAACATCCTAAAATGTCACTTCAACATCATCAACAGAAATCCATCCATGATTCCTACCAATTGCAACGCAATCCAATTTAAATACTAACGCGGCCTAATTGTTCTATCCTAGATAGCAACAAGCCATAAAACATAGGTAAGTAGGCGGAGGCAAAGCCGGTGTATAAGTGGATGAGTGAAGCCTTCGGAAGCCCCACGTGCCCTCGGCACAGCTTAATACACAGTCGGCTACAATGTTTATAATTAATTATACCTTGTTTAATCTTCTAGTACATGTATATGTACAAGTACATAATAATAAAGCAGACTGTAAATGAAATATGAACGTTACTTCAAAATATTGGTCCTTCGAGCCGGATCGGAATCGTAAGTTGGTATTTTTCAATTCGAATGTTATGGTTTTCTTTCTTTTTGCTTAGTTCACAAACGGCTACAATGTTTATAATTGATTATACCTTGTTTAATCTTCTAGTAATTAAGGGTTTTAGTATGTACAGACTTTTATGACAAATAATTTTAAACATGAAACAATATTGAAGTGAAAATATTGTAAAATATTATTCCTTCGAGCCAGATGAGCATCAACATAATTGAGGTCTTTTTCAGCTCGAAGGACCAAAACTGCTGCGGTTATTAAAAAAAATATATACGATTTACACGTACCTATGGATAAAGAATTTTTAAATTAGCACTACTCAGGCACATAATAAAGTATTTAGTGACACCTGTCTGTTACAACAGTGGTATTACTTGTCATTTGTCAATCTTATTCGAAGGACTGAAAAAAGCACTTACATTTTGTATTTTATTTACTTTCCTAGAACTTTTCACTATTGTATTACCTCCCGCATTGAATATTGAGTTTGTAAACCTTGCTGTTCAGGAACGATTTGCTTTTAGAACTTATTATATGTTTACTATTATTGTTTACAATCAGAACGAAGTAAACAAGAAACTCAATGCGAAGAGGCTTCATTTTTAATCAACAAGCAAAGAGCACCGTAGCTTTCAGGATCTTTCTGAGAAGATATTAAATTCTTACCCTAAGGTACATTAATTACCGGAATGAGAGCAATAATGCAACAAGTGATGTATGGCAACATTAACGTTAACTTTAGCGAAAATGATACCTTTATGGGGTAGATGAAGATATAAACATTAAGGACCAGTATTTAATGATGGAAGTTCTACCTTAATGATAGAACAATAAAAACTTAGAACGTTCTGGTAATTTCCTGATGATTTCGTTACAGACATTAAATAGGAAAGATTAAAGCGGTCTCTTGGATAATTTTGAGTCCAAATTCTAACAGAGCTATAATGATTAGGCATTCATTAAGGTGTAGCTTAGTGTTAGTGAAAATAGGGATAAGGCACTAATTTCTATACATTATGTACCAGGAAGGTGTGGTAATATTTTATTGGATGTGGTTCAACTTCCATTCAACTGCACAACTTTTTTTATGGGGCCAATATCGAAATCGCGAAACAATTATCAACTGTTCCATACGTTTAGGTCCAGTAGGTATTGAAGTTTTATATGGGACAGCTGTTTTTTTTTTGCGAATACGATGTGGTATAGAACCACATCCTTAACTATGACCACACCTTCAAACTTCACTAAATTCCGAATAAAACCACCAAAGGTAGTGAATAAGCACCGATAAACACAGGACCAGTATCATTAGTCCTTTTATTAAACTCCTGAAACACATATACCCTAAAAGGCCAGAATTAATACGCCATCCATTTTCTGGAACAAATTGCACATGTGGCGCGGAAACATTTGTTGAGGCAGGCTTCGAGAACTTAAAGCACGCTATATAATACTGTCGGAATACATTACATATTGCGACAGGAGATTTTTGCAAAGGTTCAATGTGAATTTTAAGTGCAATGTTTTTTCCCAGTGGTGAGGGTGGACATAAGTATGTCGGTTGTGTGTTGTGGGCTCCCACCCAGACAGGCTCTATGCAGAATAGGCGAGACGATAAAAAAAAAAAACTAATTAGTCCGTCACTTAGATTATCAAAAAATATTTGACTCGTGTTTTTTCTTTTGTTACGTAAACCAAAATTGACGAAGATACGACGCTTTTAAAATTCTCAATACGTCACGCCATGGTATAATTTTTAGCTAGTTCTGACGTCACGAGCCCCCACTCCCGAGTTTTGATGCGTTTTATCTTTGTCAATATTCATTGATTTACAAAATCAAAAAATACGTGTCCATTAATTTCCAATATACTAACTGACGGACTAAATAGATTTGCAATTTTTTGATACTGTCGTCATGCCTATTGATTTCATTTTGTACCACTGTTCTTAAAACAGTGAAATGAAACATCGTGAGGAAACCGGTATGACCTCATTCTCCTGCCCTTATACCAATTTATTTGAGGTCGGCGCAGCATGTCTTTTTTTCCATTCTTCTCTATTACTCGTCATGTTAGCAGTCACCTCCTTTCTAGCGATATCATCCTACACACAGTCCATCCATCGTTTCTTTGGTCTTTCTCTACTTCTTCACTACATTTCCCACATTTCTCCGCATCACACGTCCATAAACTGGCATGACCAAGCAAAAATTCGAAGACATGTGGCATGTACCAACCAGTACTGTGACTGCGTGGTGGATCATAGCCCACTCCTTCTCAGAGGAAGCAGGCCAGTGACCCAGCAGTGGGAACATTACAGTTTGTATTTTTTAAAGCAAAGGATGGCAAAGGGAAAATAACCATTGGGTAGCTAGACCATCCGTAATGATACCTTTAATTAAATTGGATTAGAAGAATTTTATGACCCAATTAGAGCAGCGGCTTAACGATTGGCTTTCCGACCTAAGGGTCGTAAGGAATCTCTTTTTAAAGATATTTTTCATTGATAGCCTTTATACTACACTAGGTTTTGTCCACGGCTTCGTCCGCGGTAATTTAGAAATCACTACATAGTATAAAACAAAGTCGCTTTCTCTGTCCCTATATCCCTATGTATGCTTAAATCTTTAAAACTACGCAACGGATTTTGATGCGGGTTATTTTAATAGATAGAGTGATTTAAGAGGAAGGTTTTAGTATATAATTTGCGGGCGGGCGGAGCCGCGGGCATCAGCTAGTAGACCATAAAACTCTTAACACACTACTAAAGTTTCTATTATAATATAATTCAATCATGATTCGAGAGTGTGTGTTGTGTTATATCATAAGAACGTTATTGTGGTTTTCTTCGGGAACAGTACATTTTTCGGGATGAAAGGTGGGTACCCTATGTCCGTTTCTGTACATCTGACAACGTACTTACCTATATGCAAAATTTCAGGATTATCGTTTCAGTGGTTTATGCGTGAAAAGGTGACAAATAAACTTACTTTCGCATTTATAATATTACTAGTTACGAAGTTAGGATTATTTGTGAATCTGCTAAACAGCATGTTGAAAGGACCTGTCTGATCTGTTAGGGTGTTGTAAATATCGTGGTAAGAGCCTATTGAAGCAGTTTTTAACCTGCAATTTTTATCATGGGGTATTTATGGCATTACATAGGGCGCGGATGGCTGTCTGCTGTCAGTGGTCTTAACGCCATGGTCTTGTTAGTATAAACATTTCGCATAAGACAGGGTTCTTTACACACTCTAAAAACTGTTTTTTGTTGTATTGGCTCACCAACTACTGTTAACACTGTTAATATTTCAATTAAGGATTTACAGTAATAAATGTAAATGTAACATTTTCTTAAAGGTTCTTAATGCTCAGGCAAGGAGATTATGCTTATGTATGTGCAGTAGCTGACAAGACATGACATCTGGGACCGACAATAAACTCTATCGGCCATCCCTAATCCATCCAACGCGTTCAGAGTCCAAATACGTGACGTTTAGAAGCAAATTGTGAACGGAATAGGCATTCAGTAATGGAATTGACTACCTCGGTACGTATTCAGAACGGCAATAGGGGATATAGTTCGCTATGCTGGAAATACGAACCAATTGGGAACTATTTTTTGTAGAGAAAACTATTTTTTTTTTGTATTTTGGAATGGCAGTGTCGGTATCTCTTATTTTCATAATCAAATTCATATTCGCCTCGTAAGACCAGATTTTACGGAAAAGTCAAGACTTTTATGGTAAAGAAAATTTTACAAAAAAAAAAAATACAAGCATTTTTTTGGATGAAGGAATGCAGCCTAATTTAAGCAAAACAATTTAAGTTCACTTAGTAATTATTTTTTCATTTATGTCCAGGATCAATCATGAAGTTTACTTGCACCTTGCACCATATCTTCCTTGGAACGGTTGGATCCTCTCAGAGAGACTTCTGGGTCACTACTGGGACAAAGGCTCTGCCAGTGTCCAGTGGAAACGGTGGAAGCTGACTATGCTTGTGATGTACTAAGAAAAAACCGGCCAATTGCGAGTTGGACTCGCGCATGAAAGGTTCCGTACCATCGTAGGAGTTGAACTCGCATGAAGGGTTCCGTACCATCACAGAGCTCTCTCTTTAATTTAATTTTATTATTTGTTGTTATAGAGGCAACAGAAATACACATTATGTAAAAACTTCAACTTTACGCATCATGTGATGGACGGACGGACAGCGGAGGCTTAGTAATAGGGTCCCGTTGGTTATCCTTCGGATACGGAACCCTAAAAACAACCTAGTAGGTCCTAGATCACGTAACTAAAAGTTAATTACACGTACACATCCAGAGCTGACTCTAAGTGCTCATTTACGGAGACGCGGCGCGTCGGGCGGCGCGTCATTAGGCGTGATGCGCGTTTTTCCGTTTACGGAGAGGCAGTGTCAACTGCGGCGGTGTCATCTGCCATTATGTTTGTTTTGGCGCGTGTGAAGCGGCGTGCAACGCTGCATTTCAGCAAACGCGCGTAAAATCGCTTCTCAGTAAACGCTCTCATACATCGTCATATGTTTGAATTGAAAGCGTGCCGCGCCGCACCTTCTTAAATCAAAACTTATTTATTCAAACTAGGCTGAAGATAAGCACTTTTTGAAAGTCAATTATACAAGACAGTCCCCATGTTTTAGCTGGATAGAAGTGGCGGAGCAAACTCCCAGCAACTCTTAGGTAAAAGTCGTCCCGGGGCTGCGGGACTATACCGGGGCTGCGGGACTGTTCGAAAGAGATACCGTGGCCCCGGAACACAAAGGGCAATGAAGGAACATGGATGGGTTTTAGTCAGTAAAAGTCTGACACTCCCTCCTGCTCCGCCCAGAGCGGGAGGAGTTATTTGATGATTTCCCATCCGAAAAAAAAAAAGAAAAAAAAAAGGTAAAAGTCGTCTCTATCAGATGAAATAAATAACACTAACATCTAAGCTAACCTTATTCCATCAATAATACGGTTCAATACAACAGCACTTTACAGGTCAGTTGACACATTAGGCCGAATATTGGATAAGCGAGCGGTCGTATTCCCAATTTGATTAGCTCTGTGATTCGGATCGTTTCATTTGGTACGCTTGATTAATACCTTTGTATTTCTGTGTTTATTGTTTACGCTTAACCTGAGCAATATTGGTTTGTACATGAATATGTCATGTTAGCTTATGGACACGGATTTGTCTTATTAGAGGTGAGATCCGACATGAACGTAGTATAGGAATAAAAAGTACTGTGTGGTTATTAAATTTCTTAGAGGTAGTTGTTTTATATTATAACTACACTAACAACTGTGGGTGTAAACAACCTCATCACGACGCCGTCAACCAAGCATTTTGTACATCAAACTAAGTAACTTTACGCAAAAATTATTGCTGGGAAACGACTTTTTTTTTGGGTGAAAAATCATGGTATGTGGTAGAACTCAATGCAACGGACTCAAAACATTGTGCTGATGGATGGATTGAATAGTACGGGAGTCGTGGAGGTGTTTAAAGTAAAAATCATACATTAAAAATTTGTACTTATTAAAAAAAAAAACTTGTCAAAAAGTTGGAACTTTGACCCCCAATATGTCCGTAACTAGAAGATACACACGCGTAAATAAGTTACTTATAATTATCAAAATAAATGCATGAACAAACCGCAATTGACCATATAGCGTGGATCCAGCCTTAAGGTCCATTGCCTACCACATCGTGCATTGTGTGCATGTGGTGCCTAGTCGACAATTTTTCCATAGAGAGAAATTTCGGGGAATTACTCCACTGTTTGACACTGTACAGCTTTTGTTTGTTCCGTCCTGTTGATTGTAAAAATATTTGCTATGCGTTGTATGTTTATTGTTATTTTTTAGTCATTTTGTATGATCACGTCATGTCCCTGCGATATATAATATTTTTTCTTTCTTTCTTGTGTCGTATATCCATGATCCGTTCAGCTGATGTTGCGGAGTTTGTTCCGCCACTTCTTCCCAGTTAAAACACAAAGAAGCGGAGAATGGCGGGCGCTTTGGGGTCTGTCTCGTGGAATATTGACGTCGTTCAAAAAGTGGTTATTATCAGCCTAATTTTTGATTTTGCTGTAAAGACGGGAAAAAGTAATAAACATACAGACTTTAAATGTCAGTTACCTTCATATCCATTATATAACGTCACGCCTGTAATCCCCGAAGGGTTAGACAGAGGTGTATCTAATAGTACACACACATTTCGCCAGTTATGTTTAAGTCCTATGTAATAGGGCGTGAGCTCACTGCCATCAACCGGGCGCAAATCCAGAGTCCGTGACTGCTACTGATAAATTCCTGACGGAAAAACTCTTCACTTTCACACTAATCACTTTGCCCGACCCGGGAATCGAACCCAGGATCTCATGCTCAGCTGTCGCGCTTACCCACTCGACCAACGAGACAGTCTTAATGACTTTCGTATTCATTACATTAGTGATAGCCTAGTGGTAGTCCGGTGTGACCGTCGGATTGCCAAGTCATATAGGTCTCGAATTCGAACCCAAGACACGCACCTCTGATTTTTCGGATTCATGTGCGTATTGTAAAATTACCACTAGCTTCGGTGAAGGAAAACATCGTGAGGAAACCAGCATGCCTGAGAGATTTTCTCGACGGCATGTAAAGCCAAGTCAGAGGCCCATGGGCGGCATAAAAAACTCTGACACCAGGTCAGGCACTAACCACACGATAAGTAGTCATTACATTAGTATTAATGACACAATTATGTGATGCCCTCCAATCTAAGAACAACCGCACAAACCCCATCCGATGACACACTCAACCACACGAAACCTCGTCTGATAACACATCGCGATCAAATCCGTTCTAAACAAATTCTCGTTTGAATATTTTCGCTCGGCAGCTGGTCTCGGTTCACTAGGTCGGTTCAAAGCGGCTGATATAGCTCCTAGCTATAACCGTACCTCTGACGTCATTCATGCCGTACGTGGGTATACGGAGCCTGTTTCGGTTCTCCATGTTTTGAACTGAATATTGTCATTTAGAGTTGTTTTGTCTTTGAATAGGTGTAGTTGTGACGTTTGTCGTATTGTTGTCTATCTCTTGCAGAATTGGTAGTGTGCGTCTTGGCATTGGCATTGGTACCTAAAGCCCGTGAAGATGTTGGGTTTCATTACTTTGACAGTCGTTACAGGTAGTAAGTGAGCCGAAAGTCTTGCCAAATGAGTATCATCCGGTACTAACGGGGTTGTGTAAAAGCTATTAAGAGACCCACCCCGGCTTTACACGGGTGCAATGTAGCATTTAAACATATAAACCTTCCTCTTTAATCACTCTATCTATTGCTGAAAACTACATTAAATTCCGTTGCGTAGTTTAAAAGATATAGGCGTACAAACAGCGGGAGCGACTTTGTTTTATACTATGTAAAGGTAAATTCTGAAGAATGAATGGTATTCATAAGCAGATTCGTGAGATTTGTGTCTAAAGACGAAACAGTAGCAATTTTAGGTCGACCACCAAAATTAGCTTAAGGTACCTACATTCTCCAGGGTAGCCCGCGAAATTCAAATTTTCTTACGTTTTTTGCAATTTGCAGGTCAGTGTCAGGTTGTATGTTGATTAAAATATGATTCGCGGCTGTAACACGTATGTAGTTACAGAATTATAATAATCAAAATCATCAATACAACCCTCCAAGCGCATAAAGGTGCAGGAATGACTTTTTCAAGGTCAAGTCATTCCTGCACCTTTATTTGAATTTCGCGGGCTACCTTGGAACATCCACCTTAACGTCTTCCTCTGTTCAAACAATATCTATTCATCAACCGTAAATTAAAACAAAACGGCCGCTCATTATCCTTTAATTTCTCCTCACAATAACTTTACGGGACCCCCGGATATCCCTGACGAAATCAAACAAGGGTTTTAAACTATCCATTATGAGAACAATGGAACCCTGCCTCTTAACCCGTCTCACCGATTTATAAATCAAATCGATTCAATCGGAAAGCCTGACAAATCGAATCTCCGTATCAGTTATATCGGGAATCTGTTCAAGTATCTACGAGTTGAAAAATAAAATTGAACACGATTGAAATACGGGGGTTAGTTTGAAAAATGTATAAGGGTGAATCGTCTGTATTATTTTATAATAAAGAAATCTGTTTATACTGCGCGAAAAATACGCACGTTTTTGTGTCAAATAAATGGTATTTCTTTCTTTGTTTATGTTTTATAAGTTTTAAAATTAACTGTTTCTATTCAACAAGGTTTGTGGTGTCGTCTACATTTTTGTTACTGAACTGGCAGATACTTTTATGTAAGTAAAGTATTTATTTTGATCGCTTGTGCCTGCGGCTTCGCCCGCTTGAAGTTCAATAAATTGTCCCATGGGATCTTACCACCAGGATAAAAGTATCCTATCCTATCCAGGTTTTAAACTATCTGTGTGCAAAATTTCATCCAAATCCGTTCAGTAGTTTTGCGTGAAAGAGTAACAAACATACAAACTTTTGCCTTTATAATATTAGTGTGATTTCTGATCTACTTATCTAGCAGACAGTTTTAAGAACCATATAACAGGGCTCATTTTTAGGGTTCCGTAGTCCTGACAAGGAACCCTTATAGTTTCGTCATGTCCGTTCGTCCGTCTTAGGTATTACTCAGACACTGTTAGTACTAGAAAGCTGTAATTTTGTAGAGGTGTCTATATTACGCCGTAATAAGAATGGTAAAATAACATTTTTGAAAATATATTTTTTTAGGGTAGCTCCCCTACATGTGAAGTGGGGATGAATTTTTTTTTCGTCGTCTATCCCATTACCATCGTGTGGGGTATCGTTGAATAGGTCTTTTAAAATATAATGACTTAGGGGTAGTTAATAATATTTTTCAAGTTAAAGCTCTATTTACGAAATATTAAACTTCAAAGTGCAAATATTTGCTGTTGCCTTGAAAAATCTGGAAACATTCATGATGATAGTACATTTCATGAACTTTAAAGGAAAATTACAGCGGTTAAGATAACTTTATCAGTTTAGCAGTAATAGTCATACAAAATCCTTAGAATAAATATCTAAAGTGACTAAGATGAAGTATTTGCTGTAGTTGCTAAACTGACAGATGTCAAATTTGATCAATTATATCTATTTTTTTTATTACTATTATTAACGGGCTACTAAAGAACCCTACACTGCGCGTGGCCCGACACGCACATGGCCGGTTTTTCTAAAATGTATGGGTTTTAAATGTCGGAAGTCAGAATTAATTAGGATACCTGTGCACGGAAAATGTATCCGTAGGTACTGGAATCAATATAGTATTACAGCATAGTTATTCACAAACGCTTCGATTCGATTTCGATTCGACAAGTCGTACGTCTATCTTTTTTGGCAGTACGAAAGCGAGCTAGATAGACATACGACTTTCCGAATCGAAATCGAATCGATGCGTTTGTGAATAGCTATGCTGAACCCCAGAGTCATCATCATCATTTCAGCTGCAACTGCTGGACGTAAACCTCCACCAAAAATCTAATAAGTCCGTAGTTAGATTTTCAAAAAATATTTGACACGTATTTTTTCTTTTGTTACGTAAACCAAAATTGACGAAGATACGACGCTTTTAAAATTCTCAATACGTCACGCCGTGCTATAATTTTTAGTGCGTTGTGACGTCACGAGCCGGGGACTCCCGAGATTTGATGCGTTTTATCTTTGACAATATTCATTGATTAACAAAAACAAAAAATACGTGTCCATTATTTTCCAATACTTGACGGACTAAATAGATTTGCAATTTATTGATGGCGGAAACTAGCCTATTGTCGCCACATTGACCGATCCCGTGCGAATTAACCTCAGAATACCTGACATTATTTAAATAATTTCAAAATGAGTGTTCACTCCCACGTAAAACAAACGAGCGCTGCCTGTTTCATCCCACTGCTAAAACTTCCCACACTAAAGCCTGGCTTTAAAGCTTTAGTACTAAATAAATACGACAATCCAAATAATAACAAAAACTCCTACACGTGTATCATCCTTTTAACGTCCATAGCAACTACCCACATAAAGGATAAAAAGCAGAAAAGAGAAAATGTTTAAAAATCAATAAAATAACTCCGGTTGGCTCAGTCCAGGTGAAATAAAGTGAAACCCGATGCAGACAGAACATTAATCAAACCACATAGGACGCCGTGCCCACACGGTAAATGGGACCAATTTGCCCTATTTCATAAATGCCCATTCAATAGTGCTGTCAATATGACATAATTTGATCGGGAAAACCGGGACATAGGTAAGTGTGGATGAGTGAAAAAATGCCGTTTGACGGCATTTTTTCACTCATCCACATCATAATTCAGAGCGAAATGTGTTCTGACGCAATCTGAATTAATTTGAAAGTGTAAGCTACTCCCCAAAAGGGTTAGGCAGAGGTGTACCTAATAGTACACCCACATTTCGCCAGTTATGTTTAAGTCCCATGTAATAGGGGGCGAGTCTATTGCCATCAACCGGGCACAATTCCAGACACCGTGATTGCTACTGAGAAATTCCTGATAGGAAAACCCAATAACATTTGGCCCGACCCTGGAATCGAACCTAGGACCTCACCATCAGCAGTCGCGATTGCGACCACTACAACGAGGCAGTATAAAGAGTGTAAAAAACCTCTTAACGAAGCCGAAAGGCACTTGTTCTCCCCGTCATTGCGATCATTTTTTTGTTTTACACCATACCTGGGAACCTTCTAGTTACGAAGATATTGGGGGTCAAAGCCCCAACTTTTTCACATGTTTTTTTTTTTTAATAGGTACCGACATGTTTGTAGATTTTTACTTTAAACACCTTTACGACCCCCGTACTATTCATTCCATCCATCAGCACAATGTTTTAGGTGCATTATATTGAGTCCTACCGAAAATTCTGATTTTTCACCCCAAAAAAAAAACACATTTCCCAGCCAAATAATTTTGCGTTGGGTTACTCAGTTTGATGTATTCAGAATGCTTGGTTGACGGCTTCGTGAAGAGTCTGTTTACACCCTGTATTATGTAAGTTTATTACTGTACAGCTTAATGAAAATCTAGGTTTAATAAATCTAAGCCCTGGTGACGCCAGATGGTTCTATCATAAAAACTCCCACAAAATACTTGTACTATAAAAAAACTTCTTCCCAAAATGAAAATATTATTATTATAAGCCATGACGTTGTTTGAGGAGGGTCAATCGCCTACAGGCTGCCCTGCCAAGACACGATACCCTTAAAATTAATCCGTTTCTAAAAACAGGGATCCCGCGATGATGGACTTGTCCCGCGGTTTGACATCCGTATGTAATCCGGTGGACTCGTAAATTGCGGCGATTGTCCGGAAAATCACGAAATGTGGTCGGAGTAAAAATATGTAGTTTGAATTGAAACATCATGATGATTGGTGATGTCAATACGATTGATAGAGTGATTAACTTTATGGATTGTTAAGTGTCCATGTCGCTTTGGAATTGGTTTTGATACGAAATTATGATAACGAATATTGTTTTTAAATTGACCAGCGCGTTTTGTATATTGGATTTATTAGATGGAAATGTAAGGGTCTAGAAATGTTAATACAGGACCAAAACTATTAAGTGAAAAGAGGACCGCCAAAACCAAGAAAATACTGTCTAACTAAATCAAACATGACCAAAAAGTCAATGTACAGTCACCAGCAAATCAAGTTACAACAAACTGTCAAATGTCTCCAACGATTTTAAAACATAAAATGTTGACCATGAAAAAAAATTACAGTTTGTGGTAACTTGATACGCTGGCGATTGTATCTAATAACACCTACTTGTTGGGCGTACCTACATATATAAATAACGAAGAAACTATTTACCATACAAAATATTTCCCTTAACCCAAAATCCGGCCAGATTACATGTATCAATTGACCTAGCATCAAAAACTAATACATACATATAGAATGTAACCTAATTCCGGGCGGCATACGCTCCAATGGTTCAGAACCGTCCCGCTAATGCGATCGACCGTCCGTCTGTCCGTTTGCTCGCAAAATATTGCTCTTTTTCAATAGATTTTTCTATTAATCACATTTTTCCACTCCATTGCCTGTATTTTGATGAAAGTTACAGAAATATTGCTTTAATATTTGAAAGGCTGTGGTTAATTGGTAGTGTTTTATTTCGGTTCGATTTACGAGTGTTCCAATTTTTCGATTCCAGGAATTCAGTATGATTTTGTATGCAGCTTGAGTGAAAGGGCTCAGGGAAATTTTTCTAAAGATTACTCTTTAGAAAAATAAAAATAAATCCAAGAGAGTCTTTAATGTCGAAACTGATTTGACAACATGTACGCGCACATGCACGCAGTGTTGCAAGAATACAAAATATAAAAATAAAAAGTTGGGCCTGACAACAATAGGACGATTTTGTAGTCGAAAACCTATTAAGCTTGTTAAAAATCGTATTATTACTTCGATTCTTTCAAAGCTTGAAAATCAATTAAACAGTTTTAGTACTTCCTGGACTAGACAAGCTTTAACTTACAATTCCATACTTCTAGTGTGTAAATTTTAGTACACAGCGTTCAATTAATTTATCCTACTGTAGGTACCTAATACGTTACATGTGTAACTCATCTAAGAAACTGGCTGTTCCCAGAAATATCCTTGTAAAAAAACCAGGAAACACACAGACAAAATCCTGTAAAGAATACAGGATTAACGTGACATCAACATTTTTTACGCGTTTCATCGACATTCACGGAAAAGACTAAAACGGTGAACGACGATAAGATTACTCCTAGTCCCCTCCACCCTTCTAGTGGAAGGTTGATGTCATCATAATGATTGATCAAAAAATAATTGCCTCTTCGTTGATACCTAACAATAGATCGATTGCTAGGACGGTATACATCAGATACACTCTCATATGCGTATTTGCGTAATAGCATAATACCTATAGCTGTTACCAAGGGGAATCGTATTACCCAGATGGCCTACCATGACGTCTTAAAGCAGGATCGTTTTAATCGCGTTCCAGTTTTGGTAAGAGACGGAGCTATAGAGGACGTCTAGCGCCATCTCTTTCCCACACTGGCACGAAATTAAAACGATCCTGCTTTAAGACGTCATGGTAGGCCCGCAGTACTAACTATAGGTGTTCTTGTGTTATTGATCTTCAAAAAGTGCTTATCTTCAGCCTAGTTTGAATGGCTTCTTTAATATCATAAATAATAAAGCCATTGATTCGAAAATAACAAGTAAAAGTCCCAAGATAAAGTGAACTTTTTATCAAAATAATAAATTTTCTTTTTCTCTGAAACATAGTTTTATTGAAAAAGATAGCCTCAGCTTTATCATCTTTTATCTTTATTTTTTTACAAAATATCTACGGCTAACTTAATTGAGTGTTCCCAGACGTATTTATTTTCAATCTAAACTAGTATTTGCCCTGTAACATACTCAGTATATTTTTGTTGTAAAAGTTCGTGGTTACAAACTCCTTGCAAAAAAGGCCACAGGTTGATGGGGATATGAAAATATTTCTCCTTTGTTATTATATACTCTTTGGTACTTTCATACCGAGTTTACGTCTTTTATGGAGTTTCAAACAAAATTATTAATGTTTGAGTTTCGAGTTGGTCTTTTTTGACTTTGTTTCGAGTGTATAATTTTTGTTGGTAGATTTATTCATTAATTATTTTTAGAATAATGTGTTTTGTTATGTTTAGAGTGTAGTTGATCACTGCAAAAAAGCAATCATCCATATCTGGGACGTTGAGTAAATCCAATAACTGACAACCAATACCTAATGCTTCACTTCAAACAGCATCCGATATAACAAATTACGTCCAGAAAACCACAATTATTTACTTTTCCTCAAACTCCTAGGTCTAACGAACCGTGACAGCAAAAAGTCGCATCGATCGGCAAAGGTTGCTCTACGGGGTTCTTCCGACACGGAAATTAACAAGAACAAAGCATCGTGACGTCAGAACCAAGGGAAAACTGACAAATTGGCGGATGTTCGCGCGCTTTTTTTTGAAAAAGGAATTTTATGTATGCCAATGGAAATTCTGGGTGACTGAATGATGTGTAGTTTGGAGTTCTATGTTTAAAAAAATGTTTGGTGGCGGTTTTTTCAGAGTTTAAGAAGAAATGTACTGTCCCCGCCGTATTACCGAAACGAAAAAAAAAAAACTGAACTGCAATGTTTGGAATCAGCATTTGAATAAGGTATTTCTGTTCCACTACTTTTTTATTTATCATCTGAAAGTCTGACAGTCAGTCTCACCAAGGGGTAACGTATAACCCAGTAACTGGGTTATGTTGGTGAGATAAGCAGTCACTCCATGTAAAATACTGGTATTCATCTGCGTCGGGGTCGGCTTCCAGTCTAACTAAGACTGGAAGCCGACCCCAACATAGTTGGGAAAAGGCTAGGCAGATCGTTTAACTACATGTCACTTAAGGTTTTTTGCAAGTCGACGGAGCCTATTTTCTTGCAATCTGAAAACCATCAGTAGTCCTGATAATGTAACAACCTTTAACTCCCCTCTTAGCGCTAACGATGGCTGAAACAAAGGTTTTTCAAGGGTCATAGCTCCTAATTCTGCGGTGTTACCCAACAGCGTGGCAACATTTACATGGCGAGGCTTTGTTTACATAAAACATTGGGTTACGGACGGTAGTCGCTATGTACTACCACAGTATAAAGAATACCAGTAAATCAACTAAGTTCTTTATGGGAAATCAAACCCGGGTGTTAAAGTTGTCAACAAAGATTTTGTTGTGCTGCATTACACACATACCTAACCACTTGACTCGATAAATCATAATCATTAGCCTTCAGCACTCCACTGCTGGACATAGGCCTCCTCAATCGCACGCTATTCAACTCGATTCTCAACAACACTCATCCAGTTGCCAGCCAACCAGCGAAGATCGTCGCCCCACCGAGCCTGAAGACGTCCCGTCCCAACTTACGTTTGTTAACTTGTTACCTGAACTAAACTTAGAACTATACTGAGCAATGGCCGTTTTGGGTGGATGTGACGTATATTTTCCTCCTTCTTTCCTCATTCTCTATGTTCCTTTCTGTGTTATCTGTAATGCGTCATGTTTTAGCGCAAATCAATGGTCTCTTTCTTTCTTCTTTTTAACTCGTGTAAACGCTGTGCATGTGTGTCAGCTGATTCCGACAAATTGTTCCTAGTTGCAATACTGCATGTTAATATTAATATGGCTACTGTGTCTATTGCCTGCCTTCGATTTGTTAGGATTAACTGTACCACTGACAGATCGGTACGGTCCGACTACGTAATTTAATCGGACCCCGGTTCGTTATTTTCACGCCTTTCCGTATTTATTTATTGGTTTAGATTTTGGAGATAAAACGGGGTGAAACGAAGCAATAGGTATTTAATTGGTAGTCTTATGCGATTTAGTTTTCTTCTAGTCTTCGTATTTGGATTCTTTGTTAATATTATCTTACACGCTAATGTATAGAATCTGGTTCTTCTAACCAGACAGACAGGTGTGTTGCTGGGGAGTATGTTCCGCCATTTCTTCTTCCCAGCTTAACACGCAAACTGACGTTCAAAAAGTGCTGATTAAATGACTTTTGATTTTGATTGTGGAGGTATCTACAGTTACTACGATAATGCACACTTGCTGAACTAACCACGGTCTACTGGGAATCTTTCTGTTTCATTAGGTGTATCTGAGCTTATTGATACAACTCATCTTACTACCTGAAGTCACGTAAAATCTTGCATCGCGAATGCAGGTGGAAGATTCAAGCGCGATCAGGATTAAAAGATATACATACTCTGATTTAAAATAGTGTCCATGAAGTTTGTGCCCTTTCTTCTGCATAGAAATCTACGCTTTGCAATGGGCACTAAAGTACTTTCACAGTTATTATGCCTTGTGACTGGGACTAGCTTCAATTTGTTGTTGTCTTTGTTTCGACAATTAAGGGTAGATGACAAAAAAAAATCTAATTAGTCCGTCAGATAGATTTCCAAAAAATATTGGACACATATTTTTTCTTTTTTCATGATAACAAAAAATGAAGACGATACAGTGCGTCAAAAACTTGTGTGACGTCACATTTGAGTACATATTTCACAAGATGTTTGACGCGTTTCACCTTCGTCAATTTTTATTAATTTAATAAAACAAAAATCACGTAAGTATCCAATATTTTTCGATAATCTAACTGACGGACTAAACAGAATCATATTTTTTTTAGTCAGTCATCATCCCTATTCCAAAGTGCCTGTTCTTAACAAACGTTCGAACTTCAAATAAATGCTTTTATTTGATGCTTACTACAGCCGGACTACAACTGTTGGTCAGCAGCCTACTAGACATTACTCTCTAGAGATTAGTCTGGCAGGATGATTCACCCTTTTAAATCGATGATGAATAAATCTCCCCCCGTTCCTCATACTCCTAAAGTACAATACATAAGTTGATCCTCATACCTATTTTTCTCAACAAGACTCAACGTACAATTTTGGGCAAAAACTGTGTTTTATCTTCGTCATGTCACGTTAGGATGTGGGCGTTGGATTCATTCCAAGTATTTTTGGCAGTGAGGAATTTAAGGGCTTAAAAAGGCTTTTGGTAAATTCCATGTTCCCTACCTGAGTAGAAGTATTAATTATGTACTTACGAAAGTAAATAGAGCATTAATTATTAAAATGAAACGAATTTTATTACACTATCGTTTAACGGTACGGAAACTGCACTTTCTATCCAATTTTTATTGATCATAGTGCAATTTTAACTTTGAGGCGAAGTAAAATGGCTGTACGATTTTCGAACAGAGAGATATAAACACGAGCTAGTACGTCTATAATTCGCAAATAGCGAACTAAACAACATACCAGAACACTATTCAAACTCCAGCATAACAATTCAAAATTTCAACACTCCAAGTACTAATTCATTCGAGAAGTTATACCGATATTAGTTCGAATAACGCACTTAATAGGATCACGGGAATTGATTCCGATACGGAATTGCTTTCCGGAATTACCGGATCATGCCCGGTTTAATTCAGGTTCGATAAGCCTTTGGGCTTCTACTTAAATTGCAAGTAATATCTTTTTAAAAGGACGGAGCATTTTTATTGGCAGTTTTACAGCCAAGTTATTCTGTTTCTGTAAGGGTTTAAAAAAATGTATTTTATATTGGTGTACAGGATGAACGGGACATCAACGCACAAAAGAATACAGTATAAAACGGGGTTTTTTGGGTTTTTGGGGGCTATTTGGTACCATTTAACCAAAATGTTATTGGGTTTTTCCAACAGGAATTTCTCTGTAGCAGCCAATCAATGTGTTGCTAGAGTTTGTAAAATAACTTCTACCATACACCAACTGACAGAACTCATCGGTATTTGTTCGAAATTCTGGGTCGTCCCAAATAGCCCCCAAAACCCAAAGCCCCGTTTTACGGTACCACGTATTCAGTACAATCATTCCGAATTCTTTTTTTCCTCTATACGGAGGAGTGTGGAGTGGTATTCGTTTGTGTGTGTGTCACATATAATTTTTCATAGGCAATTAAAAACTTATAGTTTGCCAACGCAATATGGAGCGAAGCATGCTAAATATAAGGCTACGTGATAGGTGGACGACGTCAAAAATAAGAAAAAGAACAAAAGTAAGCGATATCTTACTTAAAGTAAAAAAAACTCAAATGAAACTGGACAGGTCACATTATAAGAACGGACAGAGATAAATGGACGAGAGACGTAATGGAATGGTATCCTAGAAGTGGAAAGAGACAAAAAGGAAGCCAAATTAAGAGATGGGAAGATGACTTACCAAAAGGATGGAGATGATTGGCTCGCGACAGAGATGAGTGGAAGAAGCTAGGGGAGGCCTATGTCGAAGGACAACCTGAGCAACAAGCTGGTTGCTGAACATTATAATATAACTTACCTAATAGAATTGAGTCTTTTATGATTTATTTTTTGTGTAAATGTTTTTTGTGTCCGTAGGTGTGACCGTGACGTCACAGTGGGCCCTATCAGAATACCAGCGCTGTGGTATTTGTTTTTCATCTATCTCAGCATCATGCTGAGATAGGAGCCTATTTGGCCTCGCACAGATCTTCTTTTTATTATTTAGTTTTAGATTATTTTTTATTATTATTATTGTAGTGCCTGTGCTTGTCCCAAATAAATATTTTTTCTTTCTTTCTTTTTATTTTTATTTCTATAACAACTAGAGTTTAAAATGTACTGTATTTTGGTCAGCGAATAAAGGCTTTTTATTTATTTAATAATTAAAACCCACACGGTCAAAATTTATGTAAGAGCAGATTTTTTTTTAATTGCCGATGAAAAATTTTTATGCGAGTGAGTTCGGAATGATGTACTAAATACGCGTCGATGTCGGGATTCCACTCTGTATATTAGTTTAAAATAGACTATGTAAAAAATATGAGATAATCAGAACTGATTATCTCAATATTTTTTTCATTTGTCAACAAGAATTTTGCTTGGTTCCTTTGACACTAAAATTCATTTACCTGAGAAATGCAAGAATAAGAAAACGTTTTCATGTAAAAAGATGAAAAATACAAACAGATTCAGTGATTTGAACATAATTCGACAAACATGACTGGGTTTGTTTCTTCGTAATCTGTGAGCACGTCCCGTTCTAGAAGTATTCTCTCTTTAAGAAAGTTTTATATAGAGAAGAGTGAGCTGGGATATCCCGCATGTAACGAAATATTCGTGAATGAGAAACTATTCAAATCTTATTATCAAATAACCGGCCAAGTGCATGTCACTGCGCCGGGGCTGCGGGACTGTTCGAAAGAGATACCGTGGCCCGGAACACAAAGGGCGAGGAAGGAACATGGATGGGTTTTAGTCAGTAAAAGTCTGACACTCCCTCCTGCTCCGCCCAGAGCGGGAGGAGTCATTTGATGATTTCCCATCCTAAAAAAAAAGGCCACGCGCAGTATAGGGTTCCGTAGTAGTCCGTTATCACAACATAGAACGATTTCTTCTAAGGATTTTGTATTTGGTACAAAATTATCCAACACCCAAGTTCAACGAATATTATTGCTAAACTAATAAAGTTATCTTAACCGCTATAATTTTCCTTTAAAGTTCATGAAATGCACACAATCATCATGATTTTTTCCAGGTTTATCAAGCCAGCAGTTTAGCTTTTAGAGGGCCCCCCCTCTAAAAGCTAAACTGCTGGCCGCCGACGGGACGCCCTACTGGAACATAGATTTGCACTTTAAAGTTTAATATAATATCGTAAATGGAGCACTAAATCGAAAAATAGTATTTTAGAAACCCCTAAGTCATTTTAAAAGACTTATTCAACGATACCCCACACGATGGGGTAGACGATGAAAAAAAAACATGTAGGAGAGCTATCCTAAAAAAGGTATTTTCCAAAAAAATATTTTACCATTTTATATCACACCCCTTACAATAATCAGTTTTTATTTTTTTTGACGCGGTTCACAATGCAAATCGATTTAAATTCAATACTTCGATATAATCGATTTAAATTTTTGCCCTTTACCCTTATCTCCTCAACGAAGACAAGGGAACACCCTTTAAGAGACATTATAAAGTTTTTCCTCCCAAAAATATTATCACAGCACGTTAAATAAACGCACGAACGTCGTCGATTGATTTCCGAAGCCCGTATGTAATGGCCACATCCGGGGTTCCCTTGTAGCAAACATCGCCCGGACTTGCGCGGTGATAAGTCAATATTATTGCAGGAGGTCCAAGTGTTATTGGTTTCAACGTTTTTGGGTCACGCTTGACGGTTTTGGGATGACCGAATGGGATTTTTTCCTGATGAATCGCGAACTGAATTGGGGTGGCAGTTTGTTTGAAAGTTTGAGGATATTTTTCGCTTTGGGAGGTGGCATAAGGTCCTTTAGTCTTAAAACACTTCGCAGCAAACAATTTCTCACTAGTTTTAGGAAGAAAATTTCTCTAGTTTCAAAATTTATCGGTACGAACATAGTGCGAACGCGGACACTGCATTATTTATATGGTGTACATGTCCGGAGTCGCCGAGTCCGCAATTTGTCCGTAAAGGTTTGACGGCTCACTTCAGCTGTCAAAGGCGCGCAGCTTGATGAGGTCAGACGGATCTTTAGGTGATCAAGTAACCGTACACGTAACAACCGTAAAGTAGTATCGCTTAAATTTTATCATGCAGGACAGCTATTTTAAATAAACAATTAAAGCTACCAAGAATAAAACAAAATTAACTACATTTTCCCTATCAAGTAAACAATACAGTTTTATCCTCCAAACAGTGAAATAGAAACGACATCGGAATGCAAAATATTGTAGTAGTAGTACTCGTAATCCCATCATCGGGTACATTTTTAGCTGTCTATAAAAATCTACAAGGCCATCGATCAATCATTTTGTGTCGGCAGATGAAAGTTATTGTCGACACATCTGGGTACAGTTAAAAGATATAATATATGCACATGTTGAAATATGCCGTGATGTGTCAATGAACTCGAAGATCAATGACTAAATGGCATGTTACAGTATAAAGAGGCTTTTTTCGAGGACTGCCTCGTTGGTCCAGTGATCGCAAACGCGATAGCCGAGCCTAACGTCCTGGGACCGAATTCCAGGTCGGGCAGTGTTTATTTATTTATTATTTACTAGCTGATGCCCGCGGCTTCGGCCGCCCGTAAATTATATACTAAAACCTTCCTATTGAATCACTCTATCTATTAAAAAAATCCGCATCAAAATCCGTTGCGTAGTTTTAAAGATCTAAGAATACATAGGGACAAACGCGGCGGGCGACTTTTTTTTACAATATGCAGTGATAGTGATTTAGCGGTTTATGTACACACTACATACAAAAAATAAGAAAGGAATAGATAAATAGGTACAAAGGTGATGCTTATTTCTTTAGAAATGTCTTCCAGCACAGGTATGCTGGAAGAGATTTCTAAAGAAATAAGCATCACCGAAAGGAGAGTAGATAATAAGAGATGTAGACATAGTTATTGGGTTTTTTCATCAGGAATTTCTCAGTAGAATAGGATTGTTGCTCGGTTTAATGGCAATAGTCCGCCCCCTATTACATAGGACTTAAGGCGCCTCCCCGAGCAAATGACCTTGAGCGAGCAGTTTTTTGGAGCCTACTCATCTTTATCCAAAAGAAAAACGAACTAATAAAAAATACATTAAATTTCTATATATTCTTGACTCCATTTTTGTGGTCTTTTTTTTAAGTAGCCTTTTGTGTAATAAATCACCTCATAACGAAACTACAGCAATGAGAAATAATGATTTATAACATGCTACTACTCGTAAGTAACCATTATTTTGATTTGCAACTTTTACTAATGGATAGGCAGTTTAATAATGAACATAATGGTCGTTTCTTTTTCCAAATGACGAATATTTGATTTTATAAAGAATAAAAACCACTCATTTCGCACTATTCGGCCCGCAGTGACTGACGTAACAACCACTTTGTAGTGCAAGCTGATTAGAACTTTATTCTAACAGTATTTCAAACGAAGTTTGAACCACCACAAATAGAGTTGCTAATTTTGGTCGAAGAGGCGCCTTAAATAAAACTGGCGAAATGAAGGTGTACAATAGTACACCTACATTTCGCCAGTTTTGTTTGCCAGCTTAGGCAGAGGCCTAATAATAATTAAGCGTCTGCCTAACCCTTCGGGGATTACAGGCGTGACGTAATGTTTTTTATAACACATTTGCTCGTAAAGGGTCTCTTATTTCACCAATTTCAATATCGTAATGTATCTCAATACGTACTTGTGCTGTAAAGTAAAATGCACGGTTTATACTATTTTAAATCTTAGCAAAGAGTTTTTATGTCAGAAAAGTGGTCAACATTTTATGAATAAAATTAACTTTGGGAGATGAAATATAATAAATAAACATTTTAATCATTAATTAAATTAATTTTGACAATAAATTACAATTTATCTGTAACAAAAGCCTTAAAAAAAAGCGCTGATGCGCGCGCCTCGCTAATTTGTGAACAAGTAAAAATTATTCCGCGCGCTTTTTCTTTTCGCTGTATTGTAACTATTTGTTTTATTTATTTCCTCGCAAATATGTTATAAAAACGTCGTATGACATACGTGCGCTTTGATAATTACAGCCTCTGCTTTCTTATAGACCTCGCCTACGGCTCGGGCTAGCAATATCGCCTCGGCTGTAATTTTCAACTTACCGCACTTATATCATAATGTACTATTGTGTTATTAGGTGGTAAATAGAAACACGTGTAGTATTTAGCAGAAGGAATAGACAAAGTTGAATTTTATCAGCGATTTCGATAATAGAAAAATAAAAAATGTATTAGATTAACATAGCTACGGAAAAGCCTACGTCGATTCTGGTGAAAAGTGTGATAAAAATACAAACGACTTTGAAAGCGAATTTGTGAATGCTAATAATTACGAATAACAAATGAATATCGTTTTACCCAACTGTCCCAGAATGAGGGTAGTAGTTGACTATTTCATGAAAACGTTATTCAGTGGTATTAAATGAACTAGAAGGTTGTACTGATGTTTTTAATGATTATAATTCTATAAATACATGCGTATTACGGCCGCAAAACACATTGTAATCAACATGAAACCTTACATTGAACAGCAAATTTAAAAAAAGATTGTGTTTTTTGAATTTCGCGGGCTATTCTTGCGCTTTCACCATATAACTAAAATTTCACCTAGCCACAAATTACACTCATACAAATACACCAAAGTCATACATAATAGTGGTTTAAATGACGATGTTATTTATAGTGCCGGTCCCGTACTCATACACTCATACAACTCACGTTAATAAGGATATAGTTAGCGTCGAGAGCTGGGTGATGTCACACACACACATTTGAAGAGATGCCCTGATTTGAATAGAAGGAATTTGAATGTTAATTTGAAATATAATGTTGATCTTAAGGTTGAAATTTCAGTGGCTACAGGTATGTTGTGAAGGAGAGTCCTTGTGAGGAAGAGCGAACATAGTTAAAGGCATTAATAGAGGGTATAAAAGGACCCTTAACGAAGCCGAAAGGCAATTGTTCTCTCCGTCATTGTGATCATTTGTTGTAGACCATACCTGGGAACCTTCTAGTCACGGAGATGTTGAGGGTCAAAGTTCCAACTTATTCACAAGTTATTTTTTTTTAAATACATGCTTTTAATGAATGAGCTTTATTTTAAATACCTCCACCTCCCCCGTACTATCCATCAGCACGTTTTGAATGCGTTACATCGAGTCCTATAACCTAGCTTGATACAACAGAATGCTTGGTTGACGGATTTGTGAAGAGTCCGATTATACCCTATATAGCATGAGAAACTTATAACGTTCCCGTTGCTAGGACACCGGCCTCTTCTCTCGCTATCAAAGTGTTGATGCCTTGTTCCCGAAGGGGAGCCAGCAGGAATCGGCTTCTTAGGAGCCTTCGGGCCTGGTAGGCTCCTACTTATTTATGAGAGCCTGGTACTTTATAGGCAAGAGACGTATTCTATAATGAAGCTTAAGTGTTTCATCTTCTGACATCTTCTTCACTGATAGAATATCACGTTTTTATCCTTCTGGTTACATTGTTCGATAATTTCATAAACAAAAATTATATTAGAAACAATTTTGTTTCAGCAGCCTTTAATGTTAAACTGCTGGGGAAAGGGCTCCCCTGATATCCTTCCAGATATTCTACTCCTGCGCCACCTCTAACTTTTTTTAAACTATCTACCTTGAATATTATTCAAATGTGCGTTTTGTGGAATACTTGAATACCAAATATTTATTGTTTTGTTTTTTTTTTTTTATTTTTTTTTTTGATATAATTTTGTACCCTACCACAATGTTGTCCTATTTAACCCAAAGGTTGACTGGTAGAGAATACCTTGTGGAATGTAGTAAGCCTTATGTACCATTATTGTATATGAAGTTTAAATAAATTAATAAATATCTCAGAAATTTAAATACAACAGAAACAATAGCTATTCATCTCATGATATCATCACCTCTGGCCTTTCACTAATCATTAATCACGATAACTCTAAACCCCATATTGTTTACCTCCCGTACATCTAAAACAATAAACAATTTAATTAAACAAAGATCAACTCAATACACAAACCCGGACTCCGATAATTAATCAATTCAATTAAAGACGGAATTTAACAAAAGCAAGATATTATATCCTACTCTCAATGGCGTCCTTCGGAGTCAGATAGACGGATGATTAGTCAGCGATGTAAAATAATTCCCGAGATTACTGGACAAAAGCGGTTCAAACTGGTTAGTTAATCAACGTCCTGGAACGGTTTCGACCTTTCTCCGAGTGTATTGAACATAGCGACATTTATGCATCCGTCTACCGTTTATTCTAGTATATATACTGGGCCGTGGAGGTCAAATCTAGTCGCTACGTGTAAAATACTAGTATTGAGTTGAAGGCATACCCCAGCATAGTTGGGAAAAGGCTGGGCAGATCATGAGATACTGATATTGAGCGATTCGACTTTTTGTTGTTATCGATAGCAAGACTTTTTGATAGCCCCGTGTGTATTTAAATAGATATGTACAAATAACTACATGTATATCAAAAAAATAAATTAAATAACAAAATTAATCACATATTATTGCAATTTATATTTAAATTTGTTATTTTGTGTGCAATAAAGAATAAGAATCACACGTAACGAACGAGAGTATTTAAAATAAACTGCGACGCAAGATGGTTTAATAAATAGGTTACCTCCAATTACAAGGAAACAATTCGGCGAAATAATTGCACCCATTACTGCACAAAAACAGTAGTAACCGGTTCACGGCGGTTATTAACCGGGTCATACCGGTTCGAGGCGGTTTAAGCTGGAACTCACGAGGCACGTGGCTACGCCTAGGCCGGGATGGATGCACGTACAATTAATAAATGTAGGTCGTCAGCAGCAACGTGTATATCCCGGGGATATTGATTTAAAAGAGCGGTTTGCTGAACAAAGAGAATTGAATACAGGTGGTATACAGAATACAACAGGTATACAGGTGTACAGTACCTACAATGTATTTAATATTTGTGTAAAGATTCCTTTGTGTGTGTTCTCGTTGAGTTTTATGTGGATTGTTTTAGTGCCAAGATATTTATCTTTATATGTAGGGTAGGTGTGGCAATAAAATTGTCTCTGAAAGTCTAGAACGATTGTCTTGTTTATGTGATTTAAGTTTTTTAAACAATTATTTGTTCTAATGCGAAATACGAATTAACTTCAATCATATTTCTCGTCTTCTCTCTGGAATATCAAATCCAGAATACAAGATGTTTCTAACTCAGAAATAATAAACTGTATTTCACGAGAACTGCAAACTTCAATTAATTTTCTCCTCTCCAAGAAACTAAAGTAATATCAAAATATTACTTGGAAGACAGCTTGGATTAATCTGTAGCTGGATAAGAACGGGTAAGAGCTGAGAAAACCCACAAGCGTGCAAGTGATGCACGGGATATTCGAGTTTTCATATGTGGGGCTTATGTACTCAACGTAATCCGGAGTACGGCAGCAAAGATTTTAAGATAGAGTTGAGATATTAAGATATTTAAATGACATTAGAAACCCGTATATTATTTGTTTTAAGACGTTTTTTTTTTAAGACTTAAAAAAAGGAGGAGGTTCTCAATTCGACTCTATTTTTTTTACGACTTTCGACTGATTGAACCGATTTTGATGATTTTTTTTTATTTGTAAGTTGGTGCTTTCAGTGTGGTCCCATTTTTTTCAGTTTGGTCCAGTACTGACAATGGCATCCACGAGAAAACCATATACTTAAGTCTTAAATTTGCATTAAGTATGTGCGCGACTAATGGATGAATAACTCAATATCACGCCAACCGATTTCGATGATTCTTTTTTTATTGGAGACAGTATGCTCCTGAGGTGGTCCAGTTTAAATTTGGTGAAGATCTGATGCTGATCTTCGGAGATATACAATGGAACTCTTCAAAAATAGACGGGAAATCTGCCGTGATTGCTGCAATCGCTAGGATGTTTATTGTTTATACAACATCAAGACGTAATATCACGCCTGTATGCTCTGAGGTGGTACGCAGATGTGTAAAACACACCTAGATTTCGACAGTTAGGTATGTTAAGTTCCATTTATTGGGGATGAGCCCATTACCATGACATGTATTGTTAACAATGTAAAATAAATTAATGGCAAGTATTTGTTTGGGAACAACTAAAAATGGAAAAATAAAAAACTTTTTTGATGAAAAATAAAACCGACTTCAAACAAAAGACAAACTTTAGCTTCAGAAGTCTGTGACAAAAAAAAAAAACTAAATCAATCAAACAAAGGTTACCGAAGAAGCTAAAGCTATTTTCGATTTTTTTGTGTTTTTTGTTATAAGTCGGTTTTTTTTTTTAAATGAGCACATACAAGGAGGTAGTCTGAAAGTGGCGCCGGCGACTGAAAAGTTGTGTGGTAATCGGTTGTCGTGGTATTATGTGATGTGGGGGGAGTGAGGAAAATGTTGTAAGGAAAGTTTTGAGTATGAATATGGATGGGTATAAGAGAAGAGGAAGACCAAAGAAACGATGGATGGACTGTGTGAAGCATGATATGGCTAGAAAGAAGGTGACTGATGAGATGACGAGTAATAGAGAAGTATGGAGAAGAAGATATGCTGCGCCGGGCACAAATGAAAATGGGATAAGGGCAAAAGAATGATGATAACCCATGAACTGTCCACGAAGTAGACACAATAGTTAAACAATGGCGTCTCGAACAAATTGGTCATTTGACAGATCATGATTTATGACGTGTTTTTTTTCTTCATTTTATGTTTCTTGGTAAGTGAAATTATCTAAACTCTTACTTCTACACGCTTCTATTTTTTTATTGTTTTATCATCTGTAGATATCGATAACCGTCTCATCTAGAGAATATCGCTAGCTAGTTTTATTTTACAAAGTATTGAAGCCCTTTCGCTCGTGTAGGCTTTTAATATTAAAATTACCATTTACCTACTAACAAAGAACTATTACCACACAAATAATATAACTCAGTACTAATTAAGCTTATAACTAACATTAAATTAATTACGACGCTAACCAAACTATGTAATTATTAATTCTATTTAATTCTACATCCATTTCACATTACACAAACCAAATTCAAGCTAGAACAATCACTTAATAAACGTTAAATTAAACGAGCGCTCAAACTGAAACAATATTTTAACTGCGTACCAAAATTCTATACAAAATTGTTACTCGACATATTTTTCAAGCCTTAAATGTTCTACCTACAACGTTGTTTGTATATTTTGGTGTACAATCGTACTTTTGAGCTTGTTTAAAATACTTGTCTGTGTGTACAGTTAGCAACAAATCGTCTTTGAAGTTCTAACACTACGTACCTAAGTCATTTTTGGCGGTTTTGAGATTTTAATTTTTGATGCAGAATCGGATCTCGCGTTGTTTCAGCCAACCACAGAAACAAGCAACGTATCTAGCTAATTTGAAATGAACTCGAAATTATAAAAAGGTTACCATTTATACTTGGTATAATTATGCAGTTTTTTCAATCTCCTGTAAAGTTGCTATTTTTGACTTAACTCCAACGACGAAAAGTCTATTCTTCTTCTTTTTGTGTGGACGTTACTTTTATTTGCTCCTAAATTATATGTTCGAGCGCAATAGGCGGGCACGTTGGTTTCGTCTTTAATGACATTCTTAAGGTCCTCAATATTTGAAGGAACGATCAGATATACCGCGTTCAATTAACTCACCAGTTAAAAAATAAAACAGCTTGAATCTAAATCAAATAAAAAGTGTAACTCGTAAGTGTTTAACATTTGTATGCCAAACTGAATACTAAAATTAGTTGGTATTAAAATTTTGCATCAATTTAGAGAAGAAAAAGTAGCACGCGTATTAGTAGGTAGATTGGAAAGAAGTAGCACAGAATCGTGACCGTTGGAAGGATTGGAGGGAGGCCTATGCCCAGCAGTGGGACTATATAGTCCCAGTTATAATAATAAAAAAATCTATTCACAACAATAAATAAATAAAAATTTTATTCAAAAAATATAAGGTAAATGTTTACAGTTTTTCTTAAATCTATGTCAAGTTCACCCATGCTTTGAGCCTGAACTAGGTAATCCTGTGTTTCAGGCGATTTGAGGTAACATTAATTGATTAAATAATCATAAATGTCTTATTAATAATATTGGTAACAATGTAAAAGGAATATATGATTTTTACTATTTTAACTTAACAAACTAATTTAAAAAAATAACAATAATGTGGACAAAATTTGCTTTAGCACAAGTAATAACTTCTCTGTATCTTCATAGGACATAGTTAATAGTAATAGTAGTAGTAATCGTAGTAGTATGTTAATAGTATGTAAAGTTAAGAGTTAACAGACTTGCTTTGCTGACCATACGTATGCAATTCGTATGTATTGAATTTCCAGCTTTTATTGTACTCTGTTTCACTAAAAGCCTGCTAGCTGGAAAGTCCATTCGTAAAGGGGATTATCGTTTTTAAACTGTAGATATGGTAGAAATATAAGTTATTTACAAAAATATATGAAGCCAATGGCACGGTGGGCCAATGGCTGCAATAAGCTCCGTATTTTAGGGTTCCGTAGGTACCTCAAAAAGAAAAAACGGAACCCTTGTAGGATCACTTTGTCGTCAAAATCAAATTTCTAAGTTAACGTAAAAAAAGCGGCCAAGTGCGAGTCGGACTCGCCCATGAAGGGTTCCGTAGCAGCAAGTAACATAATATAAAAGTTCTTGTAGTTGTAACTTTGATCGATGTTTTAATAATAGTGTATTTTTTTTTTAATTAAGTTATTGATAAGTAAAAAGAAAGGTAAATTGCGGTTTACGATTTATGACATATTAAAAAAAACTCCTTACTAGATCTCGTTCAAACGAATTTTCGATGGAAGTTTACATGGTAATGTACATCATATATTCTTTTTAGTTTTATCATTCTCTTATTTTAGAAGTTACAGGGGGGGGGGACACATTTTACCACTTTGGAAGTGTCTCTAGCGCTGTGTTCTAAAAAAAAGTTTCAGTTCTAAGTATGGGGAAACCCCAAAATTTAATTTAATGCAGATCACAGAATACATCTACTGACCAAGTTTCAACAGCATAGTTGTTATAGTTTCGGAAAAAAGTGGCTGTGATATACGGACGGACAGACAGACATGACGAATCCATAAGGGTTCCGTTTTTTGCCAATTGTCTACGGAACCCTAAAAAAGATACGGCCGTTTATGCCGCTAATAACGTACCTATATATCGACACTCTCAGGGGAATCAAAATTTATAAGGTCAGCAATGTCTTATGGTGGTGGTTGTCTTGTGATGGTTTTCCTTTCATTTAATTTATCATGTTTGTTAGAGAGATCTAATCCATATGATTGACACTGTCGATTAATGTCAAAAAGGTACAGAATGCTATTTTATCGAACTTTAGTCGATCCATCCCGGGTTTGATGCCCAAATGTGTCAAGCGCAAGAGCTTCCACGTTTCAATCACCTACTGAACTATGTTGCTCTCAATTAGTTTGTATTAAAACGAGAACGAAATACGCCTATTTTACGAGTACATAGACACCGATTTTAGTGTCACACTAAATAATGTTCCGGGCCTGCGT
The DNA here is from genome assembly GCA_963853795.1 of Xestia rhomboidea. Lineage (NCBI taxonomy): Eukaryota > Metazoa > Arthropoda > Insecta > Lepidoptera > Noctuidae > Xestia > Xestia rhomboidea. The sequence goes on along the minus strand of OY970772.1, from coordinate 3,932,474 downwards.
CTTGGATTACGGTCCACTTAACGAGACGAGGCTTGTGTACGAAGAACTAAGAAAGAAAGAGAAAACAAAAATCTAATTAGTCCGTCACTTAGATTATCAAAAAATATTTGACCCGTGTTTTTTCTTTTGTTACGTAAACCAAAATTGCCGAAGATACGACGCTTTTAAAATTCTCAATACGTCACGCCATGGTATAATTTTTAGCTAGTTCTGACGTCACGGGCCCCCACTCCCGAGTTTTGATGCGTTTTATCTTTGTCAATATTCATTGATTTATAAAAACAAAAAATACGTGTCCATTCATTTCCAATACTCTGACGGACTAAATAGATTTGCAATTTATTGATACTGTCGTCATGCCTATTCTCTAGGCTGATTACACCACCTAAAAGGTAGAAAAAGCTAGAATAAACACCATTTGTTTCATCCTTTCCTTAACATCCAAGGCAAAGAAATAAAATTATGAAAGAAAACGTGTTTACACTTAAAGTACTTACGGGATGAAATCCGTGATTTTCCTTGGTTTCTATGAGCTCCCGATATTTCGACGCTCTTGCAAGCATCATGATCGCGGGAATACTGAAGAGGTATGCGGGTGGGACGAAAATCACGCATATCATCCCGTAAGTACTTTAAGAAAACTAATAAAACGGTTTATTTGGCACATGCCACAATATGAAATAAAAATAAAAAAACTTAAATTTAAACAACATCAAACAAAGTAGATAATGAGGACGATCACGACACAGGCACACTCACTCAGACACAGGGCAGACCTACTGCCTATAAAGCTATAGTGGCTCTACAAAGTTTTTCTTAGCTTTATCTAAAGTAATCATAAATCTTTATTTATCTCAACATCAAGAACTACAGGCGCTGGTTGACATACATAAAGAACACGTTTTTCGGTAGGACTCAACGTAACGCACTTAAAACATTGTGCTGATGGATGGATTGAATCGTACAGGGGTCGTGAAGGTGTTTAAAGTAAAAATCTTACATTAAAAATATGTATTTCAAAAAAAAACTTGTGAAAAAGTTGGAACGTTGACCCCCAATATCTCCGTAACTAGAAGGTGAAAAAATATTGCAATGACGGGCAGAACAAGTGCCATTCGGCTTCGTTAAGGGTCTTTTGACACCATTTATGCACAATCTTACCAATCAATCAATCAAATCACGAAAAAAAAATCAGCTGTTCCCTACAATATGTTCGCATTAACTCGTCAAAATGTATGGAACAGCTGATTTTTATTTCGTAATTCAGGGTTTGGTCACGTAGCAAAATTTGTTTATAATGATGAGTACAATGACCCCTTACGATATTTCGTGTATGAATAGATACACCTTATATACCGAAAGGTGTCTGAAGTAGGAAGGTCCTGAGGCACAGATCGTACAGATCACTCATCAGCTAAAACAGAATATTTTATTTTGAAAAAAAAATTAAGTGAAGATACTAAAGTAAAAATTAGAAGTAGGTAAACAAGTACATCATCCTTGTTTTATATCAACCTAATTGTTTTATATAACCATTGATGTAATATCAACTTAATACAAACGTTAATGTAGTTGATTTTAGAATGACTAGGAACTATTGAAAAGGTCATACATTTTGCTGAAGTTGTAGCACAAACAGAACCTTATGTGCAGGTTCACCTATATACAGTAGCCCTCGAAAGTGAGTTTATTTTGGCTTGTGCCAATAATAGCACCCTTACCTGAAGAGAGAACGTTTGTTATTATTAATAACCGACCCGAACCGTTGCGGGCTGGTGATAATAGAAAACAATGAAAGCTTCGCCATAATCTTCACACGTTATCCGCAACATCTCAATAACGGTAAGTAGATGTGTTTTGTTGAGTAAGGAGTCAGAAGTCTGACATTCAATGTGCGGTTATTAGATATACAGGGTTATTTGTAAAACACCGACAACCTCTCAGGACTGTGTTACTAACATCATAATCAACAACTTTTGTTCTATGACTTTTAGAAAATTCATCATATTTTAGTTCATCAGATTTTCATAAAAAATAAAAATATTTAAATTGAACGCTTTTACGTGCCCTCGCCGCCCTGACCCCGCTCCCCTCACTATTGTACTATCGCTTTCTTTTGCTTCGCATAGATTTCTTAACATTTAGAGCTTTCAATTTAAATATTTTTATTTTTTATGAAAATTTGATGAACTAAAATATGATGAATTTTTAAAAGTCATAGAACTAAAGTTGTTGATTATGATGTTAGTAACACAGTCCTGAGAGGTTGTCGGTGTTTTACAAATAACCCTGTATATCATGATGGTTCGAAATTCTGAGGATTGCATTACACAGCATAACATCACGCCTGAAATCCCTGAAGGGTTAGGCAGAGGTGTATCTAGTAACACACCCACATTTCGTCAGTTATGCTTTTGAAGTCCCATGTAATAGGGGGCCAGCCTATTGCCATCAACCGGGCACAAATCCAGACTCCGTGGCTGCTACTGAGAAATTTCTAATGGAAAAACCCAATAACACTTTGCCTGACCTGGGAATCGATACCAGGACCATTACATTACTAGATGATGGATCTTTTAAGTAGTGAACTACGAAAAACCTCTTCTTCTTCAACACGGTAATCATGGTTACATCGGAAACCAAAGTGTTTATATAAGATCACGAAAACAAACATTTTGGCTCAATAAACAAAAGTTTTAATCTTAAACAAAAATTAAAGCATGTCTCTTGAATTAGACAAGCGTGGAGACACACCGTAGCACAGTAAATACATTTAAGCTCCGTATACGCCAAGTAACAATGATATTGTCTTGGAATGTGAGACCAAATAAAATGTACAGTTAAAGAAACAAATAGCTGTATACGGGTAGCTATCTCGGTACTACTTTATCATATGATTTAACATAACATTGAGTACCATCAAAATACAAGCGCTGCGACATCTATTTTTAAGGTTCCACACCCGAAGGGTAACCAACGGGACCCTGTTACTAAGCCTCCGCTGTCCGTCCGTCTGTCTGTCACCGGGCTGTATCTCCGGGTCCGGTATCACCGGGCTGGCTCATGATCCGTGATAGGTATATACACAGTTGAAATTTTCACAGAATGTGTATTTCTGTTGCCGCTATAACAACAAATACAGAATATGATTAATACGATATAAATAACGCTCGATATAAATAACGGCAACAGGTAGACGCTTGAAATATTCACAGAATATTTAGTTGTATATTCACTTTAAAAATAAATAAATAATTAAAATTCTCATAAAATATGCATACTCTTTTGTTAACTTTACATTCAACAGAGTTTATGGGTTCATAGCAACTCCACAGTTCGTTCATTCATTCATTTTCATTCAGCTAACTTTGAGCGAACTTATTATATGTATTTCCAAGCTTATTACGATTTTGGTTCTTGTGGATTAAGACATTAATTTTCAAGTTATTTCGAATTGAATTTGCAGTGATTGTATAGTAGAACAATTGTCTTCGTGGTACTTTCTTAAGAATAGTTAATTTCTCGAGAATTTCATAGTTTTCTCTCTCATTGTTTCATGAGAAGGAAAATGAAGAAACTTATCTCCATTGTAGTGCTTTTAAATTGCTCTCATTCTAGTTATAAAGTTTATTTTTTTCTAGTTGTCTTATACTTTTTCTTATGTGATATAAAGAGAAGTTGTAAAGTATTTTGTTTTCTGGACATAGGGCCATTTTCTTGTATTTATCGAGACAAGGTAATGCTCCGATGGGATTTCTTAGTGGAAAAAGTGACTAACTTCTATAGTAAACTTCGTCGCTTATTTATTCCATTCCAGAGTGATTCTTTATTTTTGTATTAGCCTATACTGTCTCACTGCTGGGAAAAGGCCACTCCCTATTCTTTCCAAGAGCTCTTTTCCCGTGCCTCTTCGAAACAGGTCTCGCGGTACGCGTGCAGAGGTTACAAAAGAATACCAACTATCATATGATATTACAGGTCAGGTGGTTATCATTTCCGGGGCTGCGGGACTATTCGAAAGAGATACCGTGGCCCCGGAACATAAAGGGCGATGAAGGAACATGGATGGGTTTTAGTCAGTAAAAGTCTGACACTCCCTCCTGCTCCGCCCAGAGCGGGAGAAGTCATTTGATGATTTCCCATCCGAAAAAAAAAAAAAAAAAAAAAAAAGGTGGTTATCATTTTAATAGTTTTGATTAATGGATATGAGTTATAAGTATCCATTCATAAAAACGATTACACTATTAGAATACCATACAATTACAAACACATCCAATACCATACATTTAACAAGGCAATCTATTAGAAGTACGACAAGACTAATTAACCCTATGGCTATAAGTGCCCACCGCCACCAGTTGAACACACATTTCACTGTATATTAATTTGCCGAACGTTGATGACGTAAAATCAATTGCTTTGGAACTTAACAAAATGTTATTTTAACTAATGGGGTGATGTGTTTGTCTGTCATAACGTTTGAAATATTATGTAAAAGGATTTATCTATTCGTTTGGGTATCGTTTTACAAACAATTTGTTTGATTTAAAATAATGTACAGTGTTGTACCCAACTGGGGTACCCAATTGATGCAGCCTACTGTACAGTACTGTACTGTCCAGTACCCCGGGATCGATCGTAGGTGCTTTCAAATGAAGCTGACTGCATATGGAGTTTCTATACCAACCCACATTGCATTGGAATCGACAACAAGCTTCATCTTTTATTTTAAACTGACAATTTAAAAGGCTGTAATTTGTAGATTTTTGACAGGTAGCCAGTGGCCCGAAAGTCTAACAACCAGTATTACCAAAGGGTATCGTATTACCCAGTACTAACTGGGTTGTGGGGGTCAGATAGGATGGGATAGTCGCTCCATGTTAAATACTGGTATTCAGCTGCATTCGGTTATACTGAAAGCCGACCCCAACATTGTTGAGAAAAGTCTATGCAGATGATGAATGCTTTGAGTTCGAGTTTGAGCCATGTTAAGTAGACCGTAGTATTGATGAAAAAATGGTGAGATAAAACAACCCGAAGTCAAGAGAAGAAAACAGAAGGAATGGGCGAGGCATTTTTCCAGGAAAATAAAAGCTCATTTCAATATTGATATTACAATGTAAATTGAAGCAAAAATTACAGTTAGATTTTTTTTTGTATGTTTTTTTTAAATTACTTTTAGAATTTTAGCTAGTGTCACAAGAGACAACAAAAGCGAAATAAAATATTATTTAGGGCTCAAATGCCATGAAATTAGGTCTCACCAAATCGTCACCACAGAAAGGTACTAAGACAACATAATCAAAGAAGAGAACCACATTTCAAGCTCGAAACATATTATCAAATAAAAGCAACCGAACGAATACGAACTGTCAGAAATCTGGGTTAAACATAAGCTTTATCAAAATCGTGGACATTGCTATCAAGGGTCTTTGGACCGGGTACACGGTTACCCGGATACCCGGGTCGAGATACCCGGGTTGATATACCCGATACGTTTTGCCATTCTGCGCACGTGAAATTGGTTTGTACAAAGAAAAGGATGGAGGTTACATTTTGGACAATGTTTTTAAAAGTATGAGTGGCTCGGAAGATCAAAATGAAGTATTTGCGAGGGATGGGAAAGGGTTTTATTAATAAAAGCGGATGGAGGTTACTTTGTTACCTGGAGCAAAAGGCATCGAGTATCATTTAAAAATGGAGGCAGGCACACTAAAGTATTTTAGTTAAAACACAGTTACTGTCCACCCTGTTCTAGATCTTTTGGGCCTGGATTCCTGCTATGCTGACGTCGGTCGCGCGTACAAGAATACATTGTGTTCTATACACTGAGTTTCGACCGGTCATGTACGCAGCTACGATAATTTAGTAACATTGCTAAGCCTATCAATCCAGTTTGAGAGACTTTCCAAAGCTGTGTCTTCTTCTCCGCTTGAGGACCGATAACCTGGTAATGTCCGCGGGGTATCTGCTGGATGCGAGAAACACAAGAAGTCAATGTCAATTATGTCCAACAGTGGACATCTTTCGACTGATACTATATGCCAAATTTTTCTTGTGTTTATGGGCCTCTAATTGGCTTTACATTCCAGCGAGAAATATCTCTCAGACCAGCTGGTTTCCTCAAGATGTTTTTTTTGGGTTCGAACTGGAGACCTATGAGTTAGACAGTCCGACGGTCACACCACTAGGCTATCACTGAAACGAACTATGAATGAAATCATTGAAATATCTGGGATAAGCCTCACATAATGGCTAAAAAATTTCATAATTAATTAACTACATAATTTTCTCTAGACTCAGATGCACACAAACATTTTAAGAAAAGACCACCTGAATAAAAGCACTACAAAATGGCTAGAAACATTCAAGTCAGCTCCTCTGTAGTTATCTCTCAGATAATGTTTCGAGTTCCTATGTTTACACTAAAAATATACGAAACAAAATGTTAGTGAGCGTCGTGAGCCCGATCTCTTTAACTGAATACTACAAAATGCACTAAAAGATAACAAAGCGGGCAAAATCAAGCTAGTTTTACATTTGAACGAACTGGAAACTCATTTACTCTTTATTTATATAAAAAAAGATAACTAAATATAAATAAAATTGTGTTACAAGGCCAGTTGATAAAGTTACATTAAAAATGATAATATCAATTTCAGATTCGGTAGAAGACTAATCCGGGATATTTCGAAATTTATTTCATTTCATACTACTGACAACTAAAGACAGACGCGCATATTCCTTATACCCGAAGCCGTATCTACCAACACACAGAAAACTGGAAGCCCTCGCCAACATTGAACTCAGGAAAAACAATTTCAACTAAAATTTTAGAGCGTCATTCAATAACGCGGGGGCAGTCTGGCTCTCCAGATACAAACACAAAGGGCAAAGGTCAAACCATCAATATTTATTGTTGTCCCAACCGAAAATATGGTCGGTAAATATTGAAGACGCAGCGAAACGCGTCAAAATTCAAAGGTAACGCTCTTTTTACACGACCAATTTAGATAGACGCCATTTTAGTGAGCATGCTCGGTTTATAGTAACATGAAGTTACACCGTATTATGGTCGAGTTACAATTTGTATGGGCCGTAAAATCATATTTTTATGTTTCAAGATACATGGAATCGTGTTACACTTTTTTATTGTGACATAACCGACGCCGACTTGATTTTGGAAATAAAAACTCGATTGGATACCAAGTTCTAAGCGTGTTCAATAAAAGAAAAAGAAAAGTATTTGAGCATATTATAATTTATCTGCTTCTCAGTTTTATTAAAAGAACTTCAAAAGTTCATTCGCTTTAATCCCTACTCAATCCATTCAACACTTGAAAAACTTCGCGAGATGTTAACGTAGAGGGTGTGCTACGAACTGGTTACGCGCGCTACGCACGTAGCAAAGTAAGTGCTACGAGTCGTAGCGGTAAGCTCAAAAGTTCCGAGCCACCACGTTTCGCGGTCCAATGTTTTAATACAACCACTTAGTTAAAGTATTTAAATTAATTCGGTTAAGCGTCCGCAAGCTTGCTCGAGATTTATGGCAAAAAAAACTCTTTGGTGTCACTTGTTACTTTTAAAGAAGAATGAAAACTTTTTTGTTTGTTTATTATTTTTCTTTCGCTGTGATTATGAAGTTATGGGCTGCTTTTTTAAGATATTTCCTACACCTATGATAGGTGTAGGAAGAAAAAAAGAAACATTACATAGCTACGGACTGATAATCAGTCCGTAGCTATGTAATGTTTCTTTTTTTCATCCCACCTCTCTGGACCCATAAAACAACAAAATATCATGGAATCATCTGAAAAACATAACAAAATCACCTCTCGCCTATACAGTTGAATTATTCGAAAACAATGCTTCAATTTTTGTCCAATTTCATCGCAGTGTGATGCATTGATACGAGTCCGTGGCGTCAATATCGACGCCATTTTGTCATCCCGGAATATTGAATGTTGCCATTACGTATTGTGTTTTAGATTTATTGTCTGTCACAGAGAGGCGGCGCAGCATGTCTTCTTCTTCCATACTTCTCTACTAGTCGTCATCTCATCAACCACCACCACACATACTTCACACAGTCCATCCATCGTTTCTTTGGTCTTTCTCTGCTCTTATAGCCATCCACATTTATACTCAAAACTTTCCTCACGACATTTTCTCAGTCCTCCGTATTACAAACCCATACCACCACAACCGATTACCACACAACTTTTCAGACACCGGCGCCACTTTCAAACTTCCTCGTATGTACTAAATAATAGATTTGCAATTTTTTGATACTGTCGTCATGCCTATTGTATCCATTGGCGTAACACCACACATACACCTTAGCATTCTCATCTCAGCCACATGCAAAAGCCTTGCAATCGTCTCTTTTGCGGCCCTATAACTATTTGAAATATTGTGTCCAAACATTTGTCAGTAAAATAAACAAAATACAATGCAGAGCTGAAAAAATAATTAATATTGAATACCCTTTTTAGTAGATTAACAAACATATGCATTTGTAACAAAAAAAAAACAACCAGCCCATTCACTGTTGATTAAAATCAGAATCAACAACCCACAAAAATATGATTACTTGAAAAGCCTTCACATAGCAAAAAGTTCCATGTATAATTGTATCGGTAAGTGAAGTCAACCGCACGTTAGTTGAACTGGAAAAACCAACCTTATCACTAAGAAATAAAGGTGATGAAAAGTCAATTGTTAGGTTGGTTGTGCGTTTCGTGGTACTGGGGTTATTGTTTTAACATTTGTTTATTCGCCATTATGCAAATGAAATCGGTAGCTGATTGTTTGGTCAGCGCCGGAGCGCGGCCTGTGAATCTTATAATGGCCGCCACGCGAATTACTTTTATTTAAGGTTTGTTTATTGGTGACTAGGGAGTATTTTTTATTGTTGTTATATTGGTATGGGCTTGTGGCTAAATAATAACTGCTGTACGCGTCGATTGAAGGTTAAGTTACGTTTTTCGAGGATAGTACATGGATGAGAGACCATCAAATACTACGTCAATACACGTTGAGACACTTCCGTGCCTCGGAAATCGCGACAAGCCGTTGGTCCTGACTGTCATTCGTGGTTCTTTGACAGTCACTACAGTTAGTAAGGAGCCTGAAAGTCAGCTGTATCTTCAGACGGTAGAGTGGTTGTTTTCCGAACTTCTGAAGGGCGCCGGTGGGCCTTTGGTACCTTCGGCCCTGGTATCCTGTATGACTAGAACGAAGATCGTAGACTTGAAAGCAGGAGGGTGTTTACTCACTATTTGTGGCCGGGGCGGATGTTTTTTCATTAACTGTAGGTACAAGAACTTACCTGAAAAGCAAAAAAGATGTAATTAGTTATCATGTAAATTAAAAGGCTTTCCTTTCTACAAGTATGTTATACTGCATCAACATCAGCTATGAGTTCATGACATAACTACAAGTTTCACATAACTTTACAAATTCAAATATTTTTATTCGTAGAACATACTCCTAGCTAATCAAAAAGTACAGATGTTGTTAAGTTCTATAAATTTTAGAAGTGTGTTGTTTATTAATGAATTGAATAGACTTGTTTTATCACAATAATTATGACATTTTACTGTTATTAATAACTATTGATTTCTAATGGAATTTTAAATAATTACTTATGGATTATGTACAGGAATTCGATGCCTTTTTTGTTAGAATTAATAACAAAATGTGACCAGTAGCGCCACCTATGATCTCTCTTATGTAATAATTGTTTTAAATAAAACTGTCAGTCATTGTCCAGCCATCTTGTGTTTAATTATGTTTTTTTAATAAATAACTAGACTTCGGGCAACTGCAGAGAAATTCGAAGACTTCATGTTGCGACCTAAATCAACGAGTCAGGCAATTGTAAAGCAATTACTTTTCTCATATAATAAAAGGTCACCACCCCAACCCGGCAGTTCCATACATTACATTCCTAAGGTTGACATCCCCTGAACAAGGTTACGATAAGACGTGTAAACGCAGTCACCCGTACATATCAATTCTGTGTTAATTAAGAGAGAAGGGTCTACGTAAGAAATGTTAATTAACAGCCAACCCTGAGAGAAAGGTTTGATAAATGTTCGTATGGTAGCATTCATAAATGGAACGGTCCATACACTGTGGGACGTAAATAGTGGTACATTTTCATATAAGTATGTCGCTCGCTCTCTAAACCCCGCCACCCCCTTCGTGTTTTATACATGGGTCGTTTCATATTCGAGGTTTGTCTGAATAGGAAGAGCTTTTCTATGCTATTAATTAAGTTAATGGAATACGTGAATACTTTGCTGTCTTACTATGTTTAATGGGTGTAAAAAGACCCTTAACGCAGCCGAAAGGTACTGGTTCTTTCCGTCATTTCGATTTATTGGAGATCAAAGTTCCACTTTTTTCAAGTTTTTAATATACTACACTAACTTTACTTGAAATAGCTCAGAAACCCCTGTACTTATTCAATGCATCCATTAGCATAATTTTTCGAGTGCGTTACACTGAGTCGTCGCAAAACGTGATTTTTCGCAACAAAAAAAAAATCGTTTCCCTGCTATTATTTTTGCGAAGATATATTTAGTTTGATGTACAGAATGCTTGGTGGACGGCTTCGAGAGGGGTCACCTTGTAATAACATCATGAATTCATTCTTGGAAAAATTGCACGAGTACGACCTCAATTCTCTAGTTATATTTAAGTCTCATTGTAATAGAAATCGAAAATATTAGTAGTAAACGGGTAAAAATCAACGGGAAGTAACCTGTAGACTTTGATTTACTACTTGCTGTCTTATTTAAAACTGTTTTATTTATGGCAGGTCCAATGTACAATAGACCTCTATATTTGTTTTTATTTTTAACTTGATACCACCACGAGTTCTTAAGAAAAAGGGTCTAGAATGACCGACAGACGGAAAATGAAGTGATTCTATATAAGGGCACCGTTTTTCTTTTTGAGGTACGGAACCCTTAAAAATAAGATAAGAAACCGGCAACGTCCTTCCCTAACACAAACTATCCACCATTTTAAAGTACATTATCCTAAATGAAGTTGTATAACATAGTCCCGAACAAAATGACCCGCTCCAAGACCTCCGTAATCCATATAATTAGCTGGCGAGATCGGGCGACCGGATAAAACTGGTTACATCCAGTTTAATCCGGCCCTAACAGGTGCGCCGACAAATGAAGTCTAGTGTGAATTAGTGGTTATATGATTAAAGGAATTGATGTTGTTGTATGCGATGATGG